>JAHHUM010002885.1:560156-1178896 GCA_036173005.1 Crenichthys baileyi
TTTGTGATGGGAAGAGCTTATCTGCTTACAGATTAAATTAAAAAGCACTGATTTTGTTTAGGACAAAATCTTAATCTAAACTGCTGTATTTTCTTGATAGCAGAGCATGTTGTCGGTTATGTGATTGCTTTCCCCGTCTATCCTATTTATTTTAGACTGAAGGGAACAAATCTTCAGCTTCTCCTTCTGGTTGCCACACAGTAATTCCTGAGGAAAAGTCAAGGACCTTGAAGCGTGTTAATACTCACATATTGAAGTCTTACAGCATGGTTAAGATACAGTACCTGTGAAGGAGCACAGATAAGAAGGTGTGGACAGTGATGCGAAGTTTCTGGGAAGCACGTTTGGGTAACATTGCATCTAAACACTTCAGAGTTGGTGTAACTCAAGGGCCCACTTTGCCCAATTGTGAAGCAGATCTGTCCTCTCCCTTGGCAAACTCAAAGGTGGATTAATATGAATGAATTGGAACTCTAGCAGACTTTGTACGTAACTTCTCAATTTTACTCAGGACAGCAGAAAAACCCTCTGTTAGAACATCAGTTTAAACACAATAAAATGGCATTGATATATGTAGATCCTCTAATGTCCTTCCATCCATTCAACCCTGCAAGGATTAGTTGGGAATAGTTATGGGTCTGCCCCAGGTCTCCTCCTAGTGGTCCATGCCGTGAAAGGTGCCAAGGGGGCATCCTGATCAGATGCCCGTACCACCTCAATGGACTTATTTTAAAGCAGAGAAGAACCAGGTCTACTCCAGGCTCCACTACTGGATGAAGCAGATCCTCTGCCTATCTTTAAGGCTAAGCCAAGACCCAACTAGGAAGTTCATTTCAGGAGCTTGTATCCAGAATCTCGTTCTTTTGGTCATGATCCATATGTCACAAAGAGACATTAGGTTTGGAAAGTGGTCATGTAAATGAGGAGCTTTGCTTTTGGCTCAGCTCCTCCTGCATCACGACAGATAGGAGCAACTTGTGCAGTTGAGGTTCCAATTTGTCCAGCATTCTTCACAGTTCCATCGCTTGGGAATTATTGTTACTTGTTATGTCTTATCGTATGTATGACAAGATTAAAAACCCATGCATTTATTTTGTGAAGTTTAGGTGGATGGCCATGTCTTGGTAGGTTCACAGCTTTTTCATGCTGTTCACGATTGTTCTCCAGCAAACCTCTGAAGCCTTCACATATCAGCTGGATTTAATACTGAGATTAAATTACATACAGATGGACTCCATTATCAGGTGACGTCTGAAGGCAACTGGTTGTATCATTTTCCTTCCACTTTAAAATTTCACACCACTGATCTCTCACATAAACAAAATACATTGAAGTTGTTAAAAGATGTAAAAAAGTTCACAGACTTTAAGCATGTCAGATGGACCCCAGGTCATCTAAAGGTAATTAACGTTTACGATGTGTTCATCTTTGGCTTCCATGTGTTTCTAACTCTGACAAAACTGCAGCTATTTTCTGAAGGCTTAAAATCAGATTTTTTACATAATTTTGTTGATTGTAAAAGAACATAAGACATTGCTATCATCACCTAACTCATGTCATGATAAAGCAGCAACCTCCTTTCCTTTCACTCCTGCACATCCACAGCTGCATGCATGTATCAGCAAGGGGATTGGAGACACTGGAATTCCTGCTTTGATTTATACGATGGACCTGGTTTTGACCCAAGTTCTGCTGCTGGAATTTTGCCATCACATCTTCCTCTTATCAGTAACCACATCAGTAGGTGACCAGTCTGCAATTTTTACCACGTTTGGGTCATTGTGGGCAGTCTTGAGGAGGTGGACTGCTTGTCAGGTGCATGAATAAAAATGTCATCCATGGAAGTACCTGGAGCTGCGTATTTTCATTCAAGGAAGAATGACTGGAGAGGGACTTAATTTATAGCAGATGTTCCCAGCAGAGGTGGTCAGACAGAACATATAAAGTAATGAGTACGTCTTTTATCTTTAAAAAACTCAGCTAAAACCTTCCACAGAGCATTTGTAAAATGTCTGCTGGTAAGCTGTGCAGTAGTTAGATAAGAAGAAAGGAAATCTAGAAATAAATAAAGTGGATTACATCCTCTGAAAGTGCTGTCTATGTCCTACAGCCGAATGGGTAGCTCTCCTGTCTGCATGATAATGTGTTCTCCAATTTTTGTGACCTAGTTGATACAAAGCAGGAAAATTATGTCATTTGCAAATATGCTTTTATTCCATGATAATGTATAATTGTGCAAATAAAATGAGATTATCTCTACAGTCCTCCACAAACAGTGTTATGGGGGGGGGATTGGAAGGAAGTGATAATTTTCCTAAAAAAGGGAAAACACGGCATGAAGCATGTACTCAACCCTGGGCTCAGGTTATTTTAAGGGAAGCCAATCTTTGATCAGCCAAGCTGAAATGGCTAAGATAAGTGGGAGCTACATCTCGCGGCAGGACCGCTCACCACTCTGATATTGCTATTTCCTCCCTGGTTTGTCAAGAGCAGTAAATAGCTGCTGCCCCCGCCACTCCCTCCTCCCTTCCCCTTTATCTGCTCCCCACTTTCTTCTGGAGATCTCTGTCACTTTAATCCACAGAGTCTGCCGCTGGTTAACAAGGAAATCCTGTGTCAATTATCACCAACCACTTCCTGCTGGGAGAGCAGCAGGGAATCAAAGGGGCCTGAGAGTCTTTCACACCAGAGAGGAGCAGTGGGCCTAATTAAATGGCCCTTGTGTCCCACTGGCTGCCGGTGGCCGCGTGACAGATAGCACAGAGCAACGATAACCTCCTTTAGCCGATGATTGTTTTGATAGCAAAGCTCGTAGGCACTTTGGGTGCCCTGAGGTTGGCAGATCTCTATCCAGGAGCCTAAATTAACTCACATGTAGGACACAAAGGTTTATGGGGAGAAATGATGGACAAATGTATGTAATCAGAATGTAATGTGGGTATAGCCCGTGTAACAGACTGACACCAAAATGGGATCCATGCTGCTCAACTGTACATGCAAAAGTCCCTGGAAGCTTTCACAACCCACAACTGAGTCATTAAAATTCTGGTTTCATATATCTGGAAATGTGAACCCATGATGCATCATTTGCACACTAGTGGGTTAAGCATGCATATTAAGATTTGATATGCCACATTTTATCTCTGCACTCAAAAAACGGCATATGGGGGAAAAGGATACCTTTTTGAAGCTGTAATATGCTCCCCTCAAACTGACAATTCCCAGACCACTTTCAGGTGGCGGAGGTCTGTGAAAGCACCACACGTGGTTCAAACTGCTTTTTATCAACTTTAAGCATCATATGGGGTCAATAAATCACCAGCCGGCCTGCCTTGTAGTTGTCATTTTACTCTTAACTGCCACTTACAGGTATCTTGTGTCGCCTGCATAATGTGAGATTAAGCTATCACCTGGAGTCGCTGGTAAAAGTGTCTTTTTCTCTTCATTAAAAAAGTTGGCTTCTAACAAATTCACCAGAATTATCATTTCAAATGCTTCCTGTATGAAATATGTTCCTCAAGGATGGGTTATGGATTGTGTATGATTGGTAGCGGAGGCAGCTGAGGGGAGGCGAGACGATGAATGTGAGTAAACACATGCAAAGCTGCATGAAGTCAAACTTTACAGAATATCTAGCATTTACAGGTGCATCTCAGGAAATAAGAACATCATCTCAAAGTTAATTATTTAAATAATTCAACTCAAAAAGTGAAACTCATATATTGGAATGAAACAGGGTGATAATGATTAAAATTATTTAAATGTGATAATTTTGATGATTATAGCATACAGCTAATAAAAACACAAAATTCGGCTTTTCACAAGATTAGACTGTTACATTAGACCAATAAAAATATACTCTGATTTTAAAAACAAAAGGGTGGGCCTACTGAAAAATAGCTTGCAGGTACTGTACAGTATATGCGCCCAGGGCTCCTTCTGCATAAATTAGGTCATCAACGTAGCATGGAGGCAATCAGCCTGTAGATCTTCTGGGGTGTTAAGGAAGTCCAGGTTGCTTTAATAGCTGCCATCAGCTCATCTGCATTGTTGCCAATGGTTTCTCTCATCTCTGGCTTGACAATATCCTATAGATTCTCCAACAGCTTGCTGGCCAATTAAACAGTGATTCCGATGTCATTAAAGCAAGTATTGGTAACTTTGGCAGAAGAGACAGGTACCAAGTCCTGCTGGTAAATAAAATCAGCAGACTCAGCATCTCTAGCTGTGCTGACTTTGGACTTGTTAAAAGTGGACCAACACCAGAACACTTCACATTGGACCTCATAAAGATGGGAATCTGTGCCGCCCCTTCCATGATTTCCAAAAAAATGCAAAGTTTACTTCACTTTTTAATCTGAAAATAATACTTTAGACCCCTGACTAACAGTCAAGTCCATTTACTCCTAGAACCAATGTTAAGGTGTGAACAGCTTCTGATGTCTCTTGTTCAGCAGTGGTTAACACAAGGAGTGTGACAGATGTAGCCCATGCCCGTCTGTATGTGGTGGCTCCTGGAGCTCTGACTTGCCTTATAAATCTCTCCTGAACCTTTGAACCGCCTGTGCTTTCAAACCTTATCAAGGCTGCAGATGTCCCTATTGCACCCTTTTTACCATACGTTTTCCTTCTACTAAACTTTCCACCAATATACATCCAGCTTCTTCAGCAATGACCTTCATCCAGTAGTCTATTACACAACATAGCTGTATTAAACATCATTTATTGATCATGTGTAATATTCAACTTTTGTGAAATACAAAATTTGGGGTTTTCTTTAGCTGTAAGGCATAATCAAAAAAATAAAACGTTTGGCATTTAACGCTCTGTGTTTTATGAGTTTATATAATATACATGTTTCACTTTTGAACTGAATTAGTGAAATAAATTAACTCAATTCAATTCAATTCAGTTTATTTATATAGCGCCAATTCACAACACATGTCGTCTCAAGGCACTTCACAAAGTCAGGTACATACATTCCAATTAATCTTAACCATTGAACAGTGCAGTCAGATTCAGTTATTTATTCAAATTGGATAAAAAGTTTTTCTGTCTAAGGAAACCCAGCAGACTGCATCCATTCAGTGACTTGCAGCATTCACTCCTCCTGGATGAGCATGTAGAGACAGTGGACAGTCACTGGCGTTGACTTTGCAGCAATCCCTCATACTGAGCATCCATGTAGCAACAGTGGAGAGGAAAAACTCCCTTTTAACAGGAAGAAACCTCCAGCAGAACCAGAACCAGGCTCAGTGTGAGCGGCCATCTGCCACGACCGACTGGGGGTTAGAGAGAACAGAGCAGAGACACAAAGAGAACAAAGAAGCACTGATTCAGGAGTCCTTTCTATGGGAAGGAAAAGTAAATGTTAATGGATGTAGCTCCTTTAGTCGTTTCATCTAGAAAGAAAGAACAGATAAACTCTGAGCCAGTTTTCAAGGTTAGAGTCTGAGAGAGAGCACATAGAGTTAGTTACAGTAAAAGCTCAGTGAATTGCTATGTCTAGGAGAGAGAAAGGGTTAAACACTAAAAGACAGGGCCATGTGGATCATCGGTAGAGGGTGAGAATTAAGTTGTTGCCAGCAGAAGCTTGGGCAATGCCCCCCTCCATGAAGGTGTCACAGAGTCAGGCCAGGTGTAGCTTCTAGGAAGAGAAAAGAGAGAGAACAAAGTTAAAAGTTGAAATAACAGCAAATAATGCAAAATTGAAGAGTAGTGTGAGAATGTAGCAAAGAGGGTGAAAGTGGTCATTATGTCCTCCAGCAGCCTAAGCCTATAGCAGCATAACTACAGAGATAGCTGAGGATACACTAAGCCACTCTAACTATAAGCTTTATTAAAAAGGAAAGTTTTAAGCCTAGCCTTAAAAGTAGACAGGGTGTCCGCCTCACGGACTAAAACTGGGAGCTGGTTCCACAGGAGAGGAGCCTGATCACTAAAGGATCTGCCTCCCATTCTACTTCTAGAGACTCTAGGAACCACCAGTAAACCTGCAGTCTGAGAACGAAGTGCTCTGTTAGGAACATATGGAACAATCAGATCTCTGATGTATGATGGAGCTAGATCATTAAGGGCTTTATATGTGAGCAGGAGAATTTTAAATTCTATTCTGGATTTAACAGGGAGCCAATGAAGGGAAGCTAATTTTCATCAGAACTCTTGCTGCAGCATTTTGAATCAGCTGAAGGCTTTTAACTGCATTTTGTGGACATCCTGATAGTAAAGAATTACAATAGTCCAGCCTTGAAGTAACAAATGCATGGACTAGTTTTTCAGCATCACTCCTGGATAGGATATTTCTAATTTTGGCAATGTTCCGGAGGTGAAAGAAGTAAATCCTAGAAACCTGTTTAATATGGGATTTAAATGACATGTCCTGGTCAAAAATAACACCAAGGTTTTTTACTTTATTATCGGAGGTCAATTTAATGCCATCCAGGTTAAGTGATTGACTAAGCAGTTTCTTTTTTAAAGACTCCGGTCCAAAGACGACAATTTCTGTCTTGTCTGAATTTAGAAGCAGAAACTTGAAGGTCATCCAAGTTTTTATGTCTTCAAGACATGCTTGTAGTCTATCTAACTGGTTGGGCTCATCAGGATTTATGGATAAGTAAAGCTGAGTCTCATCAGCATAACAGTAACAATTTATTCTATGCTGCCTGATAATTTTACCTATTGGAAGCATATATATAGTAAAGAGATTTGGCCCAAGTACTGAACCCTGTGGTACTTCACAATTAACCCTGGAGTTTAAAGATGATTTATCATTTACATGAACAAACTGGAATCTGTCAGACAGATAAGATTTAAACCAGCCTAGTGCTGTTCCCCTGATCCCTACAGCATATTCCAGCCTTTCTAAGAGAATATTATGATCGACTGTATCAAATGCAGCACTGAGATCTAACAGAACCAGTACAGACACAAGTCCATTATCTGAGGCCATAAGAATATCATTAGTGACTTTCAGCAGAGCTGTTTCAGTGCTATGATGAGCTCTGAAGCCTGACTGAAACTCTTCAAATAGGTCATTGCTGTGTAAATGCTCACACATTTGATTAGCAACTATTTTCTCAAGAATGTTAGATAAGAATGGAAGATTGGATATAGGTCTGTAATTTGTTAATTCATCTCGATCAAGTGAAGGTTTCTTAAGCAAAAGTTTAATTACAGCTACCTTAAAAGCTTGTGGTACATATCCATTTACTAAAGATAGATTAATCATATCTAAAATGGGGCTGGTAATCAGAGGGAACACTTCCTTAAATAATTTGGTTGGGATTGGGTCTAACATAAAAGTTGAAGGTTTAGATGAAGCTAATATTTCTGATAACTCAGGAAGCTCCACAGGATCAAAACAGTCCAAACACAGGTCAGGTTCTACAGTTATTTCCAATGTTGTCTCACTTGCTGAGGATGAAGTAATCATCTTCAGGAGTATGTCAATGATTTTATTTTTAATAGAATCAATTTTATTTAAGAAGAATCCCATAAAGTCATGACTGCTGAGAGCTAAGGGAATGGATGGCTCAACAGAGCTATGACTCTGTGTAAGTTTAGCAACTGTACTAAAGAGAAACCTTGGATTATTCTTGTTCTTTTCTATTAATGGTGAGAAATAAGCTGTAAATTAACCTGTAAACAGGTTAAAATACAGTTCTCTTTTCCACATTGCAGTTAACATTATGCGGAGAAAACTGCTGCATGATGACATTCATCCGATTCCCAGCATCCACGTCTGCTGGAGACACCCCTGAGTCCCCCCTGCCTCCATCCATGCTGTGTCCACCTTTAAATTTTCATATGGAGGAAAAGGGGCCGCCGAAAAACCAATTTACTAACAGAGCGACATCAAATGTTTGGCCGTTTATCTCTGACACACCACCCCTCCGTCCAGTGTTGACAGTACATGATATTCCATTAATCTGCCTAATGAAAATTTAACCAGTGTTATAAACAAATAATTGGCCATTATCCTCTCAAAGATCCCGAATAAATTACTTGGGCGTTTTTCATGGCTTCTGAAAGAAGACGAAACCAGCCCCTCCTGATTGATGTAGGAATAAATGGGGGGCCGGCTCCGACGCTGGGAGTGGGTCTCGGGCTAAGCCTGTGATTGACTTAATGAGAGTCTTTGGGGTGAGTAAATGTTCCAAATTGCTCAGTCATTAGCTTTTGCTCGACTGTCTGAAGATACCCCCGGATCTGCAGCGCGGGGTCTCTCCTCTTGTACCATTCCGCCTGCAATTACATTTTCATTTAGGGCAAACCTCTGAAGTCCGATAGGCAGGCCCCTTTTCATTACGCTGGCCTCCTTTTTCTTTTTTATCTAAATGGTGTGAAATGTCTCTTCATTTAGACCAATTAAAGTTGAAAAAGACTGCGCTGTAATGAATTATCATACAAATTATTTACTTAATGCCACAATCTCTCTTCCTTTCTCCCTCTCCTTCTTTCTCATCCTCCTCTCCCCAGCTCTACGGATGCACAGAGCCAGGCAGATGGGGAATATGTGCTGTGTGTCCACAATAGATCTGCTTTGAAAGTGAAACTTCTCTCCAAACGGCACAGATTTTGCTGAGGTTACGTCCCTCCCCATCATTTATCTGCGCCTTGCATGAACCGAGCTCTGCATATGGACCATCTCCGCTAATGGAGGAAGAACTGGGACCCAACATCTGAAGAAAAGGGAATTCTGTGTCATCGTTATGGCTTTTTTCAGATATTTAATTTCAAGAGATGTCTAAGCTCTTCTTAATTAAGGACAAGCTTATGGTTTCAAATTAACTCATTTAATTGAGGGGCCTGCTTCTCGTCTGGAAGACGGTGTGGAGAATGTCTCCTTCCGGAGGCTGTTGGCTGACACATAAACACTGGAAGAGTTCACAACTATCACAGCAGCCCCATCCGTACCTCTGGGACCGCCTCTCTCGCTCTCCTCAATGAGACGTATGCTGCCAAGGCTCTCTCCATTAGCTTTTCACAAGCAGAGCAGCCATTCAGCACATATTCTCCTGCCATTATTCATGTTCGCAGCCAGCGTGCCACATAAGGGTTGTTTTCCAACAGACAAGATAATGGGGAATGGAATGAAATGCTATATTTTCTCTCTGTGTTTTATTTTTTTTTAACCACAGTCGAGTCAGAGGCTCATTGCTGTGGGTAAAGCTGGAGGATTTCATGTGACTTGTCACCATGGAGACGGCAGTGGGTACTTCATGCCAGAGTAGTTCTGCTAAAGCCCGCTAGATGAAGGTGCAGCAAAAAGGGGGACTGTTAGTTTGTCCCCTGCCCAGCTTCCCCCCCTTTCCCTACAAATAGGGTGAGCCGGCCCCGACCTCAGACGGAAGCAGAAATAAAAACTTCCAACTTAAATAATGGCTTTTAAGCGGCTCAAAGTAGTCCAACATCTACGAGAAGGGTCACTTTCATGAGGTGTCAAACTGTTGCTAAACTCACCAGGCAATAGTCTTAAGAGCTCCATGATTTGCACTAATTGGTATGAAATCGCCCACAGTGCTTGAGTGCAGCTACCGCTCTGGATTGCTGCGTCTGCTCTGTGTCAGCGACGATTCCTTCTGACAGCCTGGAAACACAAACATTAAATCGCCCCGTCGATCGCCCACCTCGGAGCAGATGTCACAGGTACAAATCAGGGATGGATTTTAACTGGAAGCTCTCTCTTCTCTGTTGCTTTTGGATTTCCTGTCTGCTGCGGGGACCTAATCATTAGTTGCTCTCATTATCAAGACACACATAAAAGATGCAGTACAAAAGCATGTATTCTAAAATATAAGATCAGTTGGTTATTGTATTGTATATGCTGGGAATGCCATCGACTTTAATGCATCCTCATAGATACCAGTGTTCCTAACTCAGTTTGTCTCATTGGTTTTGAAAAATCAAATCAGTCTCAGAACTCGCAGATGAATTTAATTACATCTAAAGAATAAGCTCTACATTTCCACCGATTAAACAGCTGCACTCACAGAGAAAAAGAACAGATTTCTTTTATTTTCATTATTTATTAAAAGAATCAACATGAAAACAGTTTACTAAAGTTTAAAAGAAGAAAATTAGAAAGAAAAACAAAATTAGAAGCCCAAATTATTGGATCCAGCAGAATAGTCCACCAGCCTTCAGTATCAGACAGTGAAAGACACCTTACTTTTGGTCCGACTTGTGCTGTTGTGCACATCTTTTTTCAGAACCAGGTTGGTTTTTTCAGATGTTTTTTTCACACCCACCGATAATGATGGAATATTTTTTTTAACAAACAGTTGCTTGGCCAGCAGGAGGTCGCCTCTAGGAAGGACCAGAGGCTTAGCCTCCTCTTCCACACCAAAGTTAGGAAAGTCCTGCGGGTTCCTCACTTTGTAGTTGACACTATGTAGCGCACCTGGAAAAATGAATGGTTTAAATCAGGCCAGCCAACCTGGGTGTTCACCTGAGCAGTTCATTATTGATACACATTGATGCACATCATGTCTTGCCTTTAGGACACATCTGATGGGTCAAACTAAAGAAACAGACAAAACACTGGACTTTAGCATAGGGTTGTTCTTTCATGACGCTTAAAAATAAAAAATAAACAACAGAAAAGGTGGAAGGCACCACCAATGTGTTTAACCTTTTAGGGAAGGCAGGTGGCTAACACAAATTATGTATAACTCTCCACATGGACCCCACTCTGTTCTACTCCGAACCTCCTTTGGTTCCGCAATGACGGCTTGATTTTTGAAAGCTCATGTGTGGGACATTGGTGATTTATGAAAGGCACGGGCAGCTCAGAGAATAACTTATTTTTGCAGTTTTATCAAAGAACTGTTGAACCAGTGAAAGAGGCCAATGATGGTGTTTCTAAATAAACAACAGTTTTAAAGGTCAGGCAAGCATCCACTGTTTGGGGAAATCCACTGTAGCAGATACTCTAGGGATTCATTTCATCTAAATCATAGAATATAGCTATCCAGCTGGAGTGGACAGGAGAGCAAAGAGTGTTTGTAAGTACAAAGGTCAAGATGAAAAGGCTGGTTTCTTGCTACATGTACTAGACAGTATACAGCAAAATGAGACAGCATTTTTGAGGTATTTAAAAAATATTGGTGTGTAATAATTCAGTTTATTTTATTTATATAGCGCCAATTCACAACACATGTTGTCTCAAGGCACTTCACAAAAGTCAGGTACATACAGGGGTTGGACAATGAAACTGAAACACCTGTCATTGTAGTGTGGGAGGTTTCATGGCTAAATTGGACCAGCCTGGTAGCCAGTCTTCAATGATTGCACATTGCACCAGTAAGAGCAGAGCGTGAAGGTTCAATAAGCAGAGTAAGAGCACAGTTTTGCTCAAAATATTGAAATGCACACAACATTATGGGTGACATACCAGAGTTCAAAAGAGTACAAATTGTTGGTGCACGTCTTGCTGGCGCATCTGTGACCAAGACAGCAAGTCTTTGTGATGTATCAAGAGCCCACGGTATCCAGGGTAATGTCAGCATACCACCAAGAAGGACAAAACCACATCCAAACAGGATTAACTGTGGACGCAAGAGGAAGCTGTCTGAAAGGGATGTTCGGGTGCTAACCCGGGATTGTATCCAAAAAACATAAAACCAGGACTGCCCAAATCACGGCAGAATTAAATGTGCACCTCAACTCTCCTGTTTCCACCAGAACTGTCCGTTGGGGAGCTCCACCGGGTCAAATAACACGGCCGGGCTGCTATAGCCAAACCTTTGGTCACTCATGCCAATCCCCAAACGTCGGTTTCAATGGTGCAAGGAGCGCAAATCTTGGGCTGTGGACAATGTGAAAACATGTATTGTTCTCTGATGAGTCCACCCTTTACTGTTTTCCCCACATCCGGCTGAGTTACGGTGTGGAGGAAAGCCCCCAAAGAAGCGTACCACCCAGACTGTTGCATGCCCAGAGTGAAGCATGGGGTGGATCAGGATGGTTTGGGCTGCCATATCATGGCATTCCTTGGCCCAATACTTGTGCTAGATGGGAGCGTCACTCCCAAGGACTACCGAACCATTCTTGAGGACCATGTGCATCCAGTGGTTCAAACATTGTATCCTGAAGGCGGTGCCGTGTATCAGGATGACAATGCACCAATACACACAGCAAGACTGGTGAAAGATTGGTTTGATGAACATGAAAGTGAAGTTGAACATCTCCCATGGCCTGCACAGTCACCAGATCTAAATATTATTGAGCCACTTTGGGGTGTTTTGAAGGAGCGAGTCAGGAAACGTTTCCCTCCACCAGTATCACGTAGTGACCTGGCCACTATCCTGCAAGAAGAATGGCTTAAAATCCTTCTGACCACTGTGCAGGACTTTTATATGGCAAAAGGAGGCCCTACACCATACTAATAAATTATTGTGGTCTAAAACCAGGTGTTTCAGTTTCATTGTCCAACCCCTGTACATTCCAATTAATCCTAACCATTGAACAGTGCAGTCAGATTCAGTTATTTATTATAATAATAAATTAATGTAATTAATAATAGGATATAAAGAGACAAAAATAGAAAAAGACAAAACAGATAAAAAATAACATACACAGAAAAAACAAAGACATAATCTTAACATGAGTTCAGCCTTTCACCAGCTTGCGGCAGAAAGCCGTGTCACATCAATTGATGTTACGGTACCGTTTTCCTGCTGGTAGCAGATAAAAAGATTGATGGAGAGGTAGTAAGGGAGCTCCTGACAATGTTCTAAGTGCGTATCTGCAGTAACTCCAAAACAGATCATGGACAGATGGTGAAGATGATCCACTTTCAGCTCCCCTCACTTTCATCTGCTGGACAATCTTGTTTACCGAACTACAGCTGGAGATTCTGTACATCCACACACTCTCAGCCACTGCTCTGTTGTGTGGAGGCTGGTAGAGAGCGAAGCTAGTTTCAGTATTCTGAGAAGGTTCAGTCTCTGCTGGGCCAGCTTCTCCATCCTAGTGGAGCTCTACAACCAGGTTAGGCCAGAGATCTGCACACTAAGGAATGGACGGAGTACATGACCTTGAGGGGCGGCAGAGCTCAGCACGTTTCAAAAAAGCAATGAAAACATAGCGACATTAAATGATTTAAATCCAGGAATCTTTACCTTGTAGACAAGTAATTACGCATAAAGACGCAACACAATCTCACAATGTTTTACAGTCAATACAATTTTTTTTTTCGATTAGGCAGAACACAACTGTACCACAGAATAACTATTGAAAAGGATACACAGGAGATGGATGTCATATTCACCCAACCTAAATGTGTCCACATATGCTTTGAAGTGGCCATTTGTCTGTGCAATGGGCAGTGATAACACTCAAACACCCATCCTGTCTGGTTTGCTCCTTAATTGGTGATAATTGCTGCTTATTATCCTAATGAAAGAGGTAACTCACTTCAGAGCATAAGAACAGCATCCCTCTTCACAATGCTTAATGAAGTAAAAGGAAAGGTCATGCATGGTTAAACCAATGCAGATCTGCACCTAAGTTTAATATATGTGTGTTTTCATATTGGCCTCTCTACTTTAAATGCACATAAAATCCCAGCAGGTTAATCCCAAGTGTTTAAAGTAAGTGGGTGTATCTTCAGTGCCACTGCACCTCACCGAACAAATGTGATGACTCGGAGTTAAATGGCCTCCTGTCATTGGATGTTTTTGGTCTCAGAGCAGTGTCACATGTTGCGTTAAGCGGTTTGGTGACATGAGAGGAAGTTCTTTATGAAGCTGCCGGCTAGCATTACCTCCCTGTTACTTCGACACAAAAGAGGGGCTGTTTCTGCAGTATTAATAACCGAGGCTTCACCTAAAAAATTAATTTGAAACTATGTGTACAGTCCTGAATGGTAAGAGGGTGAAACTATTAATTAAAAGTGGAACAGGTTCTTATTTTAGTGGAAAAGTGGAGAAATTATGAGCCTTTGTTGAGGAAGGCCCAGGAGCAAAGCTTTCATTAGCCTACATGCATGGCAAAAGCAATTCATCAGCTGTAATTTTGCCTCAATGGGCAAAAAAAGAGGGATCAACCTCAGCATGCTATTTATGGAGATTTACGGAAGTCTGGGAAATGCTAATGTGATTAACATTTATCTACAACGTGTTTCGAAATGGCCCTAGTGTCCACGTTTTGCCTTTAAGATTAAGTTATTGCACTTGCTGGGGGAAAAAAGGGGGTGATACAGAATCTGCTTTGCAGTGCAAGAGCACACAATGCTGATTTCTTCTTTTTTGAGACTTTTCTGTCACATTAGTGGAGAATTTCCCTCCGCCATCCATCCCCTCCCTTCTGTCTAAAAATCTTTCTTTATGTGCATCTGTCCCTAGATGAAGGCGCGGCAAGCCGAGCGGCGCTTTTGTCCTACCGGAGTGTCTCTCTTGAAAATGTGAACTGTTCCGCGGATTAGCGGAGCACAGATTTATTTAATGCATCCTCATAGAGTATTGTTGAAATCTATTTTGGGATATGGAGCTTGCCAAGCTCTAAGCCTGGTAATATATGCCTGCTACAGTTTAAGAGAGAGGGTTCAGAGACCCACTTTATGTTGGGATCATATGGATCATACAGTCGCTGAATGTAAAAATATCAAGGGGCTGGTTGCACATTTATTGTTTTCACGCAGGGAACACAAAAAGGCTTGTTTCCGAGCCCTTCCTCCTGCGTCGTGTTTGTACACCCTGTTTAAATATTTGATGTCCAGGAGAACCATTGTGATAATCGCCAGATAAGATACTGCACATGCATATGCCATGAGAGGCCTCTGTTTGAGATACAGGCTTAAGATTTTTGAGAGGCCAACAAAGCCACGGATGGAAAAGACTGTGCTGCATTTGCATTTAAGCTGTGGATTTAGGAGCAGTGAGAGCCGAATGAATACTAATATCGTATCTCATTTAAAATGCAAAGTATTGGAAATAATAAAAACCTTGTAAATAAGATCAAAATATATATATTTTCTGTAGTGCGTTTACAATAAATTATGGTCTGTGTAAATTTTAAAAACCATGCACTATTAAATATTTTACAAAAACATAACTGTCTAAGCTGAGAAGGACCTCTCATGTGTGCAGGTCTCTGAGAACAAAACAACAAAAATCAACAATCCCCAGGCTGTGACTACAGTTCCCAGCATGCCTTGGGGTTGGGAGGGCGGGGGTGCAAGCTTTTGGACCGGTTCTTCTTGCAGTGAGTGTGACAGAGAGTGACACAAAAGAGAAGAGCCAGGGGGTGTGCAGGAGTGGGTGAGACGACGCCGGACAAAAGAGAAGACATGGGCTTTGCACGGAGGACACGATAAAGCCAGCAGCATTATCGTCAGTGTGAAAGACAGGGGCCATACTTCAAACAGGATTTTCTCTCCATGACAGGATACTCTGCTGACGCAGAGCAAATAGCTCTCTGTAGCAGTATATGGCTTCAGGGCCTCTAGCCCTCTTTTAGACATTCAACAAACTACAATGCTGTGATGGGATCTGGTACAAAAGGACAGGATCGCATGGTAAACAGTTACAGATAAGTAAATACGATGGTTGCAAAGTCAGATGGGATATTTTCCTCATATTCTACAGACCCCCATACAGAAAAAAACACATGGAGTTCACATGTGTTTCCCGTGTGGTCACATGTTCCACATATGATTACACCAAAAAGGCAGAATTATTTATAGTAAAATGAGCAGCATGACAAAAACGTGGAAAAATAGCCACATGTGAAAGGTTTTCCCACGTGTGTTTTCATATGTTAGTACACAATATAATTTCTACATGTGAGATTTAATGGCAAACATTATTAATGACAATTTAATTTCCATGTTTTCCATGACAACATAGACAGTTTTCTCACGTATTACAACAAAATTTTCCCATTATTCTACATATTGAATATAGTCCACATGTGCTTTCCATGCTTTACACAATATAATTTTCACATGTGAAACATTTTACATATAGAATGCTTTCCACGGGTTTCACATGTTATTAGCAGGATTCAAAACCAATCCTGTTTGGATGTTACTATGTAAATCTAGCATTAAATATTTGTATTTAAATAGTTTATTAGATTTTTTTTAAATTTGTGGGTAAAACTGAAATTCGAGCAGATACATACTTCTTGTTGTGGGAACATTCATATGAAATTTTATTCCTCTGAGGTTGAAAGGGTGATAAACTGCAACCTGAGAACCTTGAATCTAAATTAAAGATCCTTAGTCCATCTTGTTTCATTAACACAGTAACATTAAAGGTTTCTGAAGAAGAAAGGTCTGTCCAGGAAGGACGGATGCAGCTTTTTAAAGCATAGATTGTGTCATATAATCATCATCATCATCCTCAAAGGGCTATCATGTGGGACAGCTGTGGATCAGTTGGGGGAGGAGCTGTGCGGTAATTGGCAAGATATAAGTTTGATTCCAGCTTCCTCCACAACATTATGGTGTATTCTAGGCAATAAGTTGCCTACTGATCTGTGTATCAGTGTATGAATGTGTCAGCCTGGCAGAGTGAATGTGCATTGAGTGGCCGATATGACTAGAGAAGCACCATATATACATTTTAAATGTAATACCATGGGTTTTCACATGTGAATTTCACACATATAGCGTCTTAATTAAAAAGCCCCATGTGCAGAACATGTTTTACATGTTTCAAATCACTCAGGTATGATTTTAACATGTGACATTTCTCATGTTTAATCACATTCACATGATAAAATGTGATGTTGCATGTGAGATTTCCAATTTGTTTTTGATCATGTGAAGTTCTCATGTTTTTTTCTGGAGGGGGGGGGGGGGGGGGGGCACAGAACGATTACATTTGACTCACTTGAAAGGAGGATTGGCAACTGATGCTTTTTCTTGAACTGCCATAGAGAAGGCAGTAAGCTTTACAAATATGACTCTTGAAAGGAAGCCAAGGGGTTCAAACAATTAGTCTGTGATTATTATTACTTCTGTTGTTATTACTAGTCCCAGCAGTCAGGCTGTTATGGTAACCCCGGACGCAGTCCATACTACTAATCCTTGGCCCTTCTCTAACCTTAACCTTTACTCTTTTAATCAACATCATATTTCGTAGCAAGTGGGCAAAATATTTACGTGTTATCGCTTGCAGCGCTCAGTGAGAATTTGCCCTCACTCTGGGAACTCTCAGCTGAAGATGTTTGCAAGCTTGTATCCATTGCTCTGTGTGTGTGTGTTATTCTGTTCAGGCTCCTCTGTTGGTTTTTCATCTTTAGTCCAAGTTGAAAGTCACAGTGTCATTAAGGTCCTAATAAATTTTGAGGAAGAAAGGCTCCCATTGTGGATGGGCTGCCGTGGGTGGTGGAATCCTGACTTTATATAGCTCTGTCTCGCGCATTATGGTGCCACTGACAAATATGAGTTTAGGCCTGGCCTTAGAAGTGTGTTTTCTAATAGCAGACAGAAAGACAGCTGTACTGAAACCACAACTAGACAAGTTTATATCCCAGACTTGGTAAAAAAAAAATAAAAAAAGCTCTTGTTTTATTTTTTTTAGTCAATAGTCAACCCATCTGTCCTCAAATCTGAAAGAAATACTATTGAGAGGTTTTGATCCAACAGCAAATAGAAACTGGACAGCAAGATAAAGGAAAAGCACGAAAACACCAAAGCTAGCAAACACCAGAGTGAGACAAAGATATTTCCTATGCAAAGCTTGCACACAATGTCATGTGTGATAGCGACGAATCCCCTCCAAGTCACACGCGCGGGGGGGTGGAGGGGCTGGGGAGACAGAAATGAGGTCGACTGCCTGCATCTTCCAATGATCCCCCCCTCTCTTAGCTATGATTCTGCTTATCCACTATCTCGCCATATAGCAAGGGACACAAAGCAGATTTCGGCTTTGGGCTAATCTCATTAAGAAACTCTAACCACCCCAATGAGTAGTGGGGGAGAAGAAAACCCCAACTCATTCTGCAACACGCCAGAGCCCAGGCTCAGGGAGGCAGGTGTAATGTTACATAATTAGCCTCTAAACGATAAAAAGGAGATTATTGCAAATAGCCTACTAGCCAGCACATGCAGTGGACCCCGTCCCCGAAGACTCGGCAGTCTGGTGAAGGTAAAAACATCTCTGGAGAATTTATGTATTAAAAAAAGGATAAACAGGTTATTTGTAGTGAGTGGGTGGACCCGGTTGGTTCGTGACCCCCAGTAATTTGGTCCACTTTAACAAACGATCAGAGGTTGTTAGTTAGGAGCAAGTACAATATAGCAAATTATTTTAACTGCTATAGGATCCCGCTAAGATATGTAGATACACGACTAACTGTGTTATTATTTAATACACTTTGTGCAATGCACCAGTCAGCAATAGATCCCCACACTTCTATGCCACCCCAACATGCCTGACAGTTGCTACAGCTTTTTTAGATTTGAAAGCCTTACCTTGACTTCACCAACCTACTTCAAGTTGTTGGTAAACAGCTCGATCTTTGTCATGTTTGACTAAAACTTCTCCATACGAGCAGCTGTAATTTCAGTCGTGCAGGTGGTTCTTTTGTGGTCGGCATCTTCTCTTTACATGATGATGTCAAATTGGATTCAATGTGGACAGGTGCTCCAGCTCCAGCCAGTTTATGGTCGGCTTGAGTCTTGGTAGTTCTTGGGTAGTAGATGGGTAGTTCTTGGTAGTTCTTGGATCCTGATCAACTTCCATTCATTTGAGCATGACTGTCTGGGTTAGTCGGTTAAAACTTGAACACAGTTGGATGTTCCAGCAGGGAATACGTACGGAAATTAGAGGTTGTCAAAAACTTTAAGTTTCTTCAGCAAATCATTGTTGACTATATAGCTGTTGCAAAGGATGTGATGAAGCCTCTGACTGAAGACCTTCTAGTGTTGTTTTACTGTGTTGTGAAGAAAATGCTAAAAATTGTCTGCTAGGGTTTTTAGTTTATGAAGCATCCTTCGTTGAACAGTCAGTTCTAGAGGCTTCAGGACAGTCCAAAGAACAGAGTCAGCCCTCTTGATCAGCTTGTTGAGCTCTTTTAGGTCAGTGATGCTGTGACCCCAGGAGATGAGTTTCTGTCCTCACTATGGGGTCTCCAATCTAGTCTGTTTTTCAGGTGAACGTCAAAATGTTTATACACCTCCGCCACCTTATGATAAAAACAGTGATTGACATTAATCCGATTCCCCTAAAATACACCACCATATCCTTTGTCTTGTTCACATTCAAGACAATACTCTCATTTGTGCACCATGTTGCAAAGCTGTCCACCAGTTCTCTGTACTCAGCCTCTCGTTTACTTACATACCCAAATAAAATGAATAAAGCTGCCTAACATCAAGCTTCAAGATTGGTCCAATACAGGGAGAGGAGTTCCTTCATCTGAGGGGTATTCAGAGTAGAAGTCAGATGATTTGGTTTGAGCATCTGATCAGGATACCTCCTGGAGACGTCCCTTTGGAGGTTTTTCATATTCGTCCCAAATGCTGATGAAACCCCAAGCAGGCGGGCGGACGGACAGACGGTTAAAAGCAGATTCTGTGAGAAGACACCATTCAATTTAAATGGTCATATGTCCAGCCAGAAATAAGCCAGAAGCTTGTTGGTGCCTACAGAAGACATGCAGTTGAGGTACAACTTGCCAAGGGACATTAAACCATATATTAGTGAGGTAATTACCGAATCTGCACCCAATTCCATCCATTCTTTTTCTATATTTCTGGAGTTGGTGGGACTTATCTCCAGTGGTCCAGAGGGAGGGTTCACATTATAAGGGAACGGTCCATCACGGGACCCTTTACATTAAATGGTTGGGGTTTTAAACTCAGAAACCCTTTTTGCTATAAAAACAACAGGTATTGCCGGAAACCCCCTGCAAACCCGCACCAGGGCTCTTTTACATTCTCATAAGTTGCATGTTTTTTAATCACGCCACCCTGGAAAAAGAACACTTCAAATGCATCATTAAACCCTAAAATTAATGGGACAGTCATGTTGAACCATGATAAACGAAATCAACATCTTTACCTTCTTTTTAACAAGAAAAATTTTTTTCATTAAACGTAGGGATTTTAAGTAAGTGTTTTTTTAAATCCCCAAAATTTGTGTCTGTGCTGATAGTCCCATCACCCAACTGCACATCTGCAACCAAGTCTTCTGCAGGAGTGGCTAAAAGAAGAATTGATGGAGATGGCCTGATCCAGGGAGCTCACACCTAGTCCCTCAAAACCTCAAGACCGGACTACCACGTCAGATTGTTGCCATATGTAGCACGGCGCACCACTCAGCCAGTGACAGTGATCGACTACTACCACACCACAAACATCACTGTCAGAGTTCAAACACTGAAAGGAGCCCAAATGAAGGATTTCTGCAGCACATCTCAGTGCAATACCCCCATACTGTCCGGCATGCATGCTAATTAGAGAAACAGATGATCTGAGAGTCTCTGAGGGCAGAGCTGGTTAGGACAAAAGTAAAGAGTGGCGGCGCTCTTTTGTAGCCTCCGCAGACACACTGAAGCATTGGCTTGTCGTTACATGAAGTTGTATAACAAATGAGGCTGGGCGCTTTGAACTGGGTGACCACACAGGCCTGGAAGAGTCACTATAGGAGCCCAAAAAAGTGCAGCAAAAAAGGGGCCCCCCTCCCGCGAGACATGGGGGAACGCGGATTCCAGAGGAGTTTTAAAAGGCAAAAAAAAATCCAACAAACATCAGAACCACACAACCACACTCAAAAGAAAATCCTGAACAATGAGGGACACAACATTAAAATATCCCCCTATTAACTTGTCTATTAATTAATCGGAATAATTTATTATCGTTTTTTTTTTATCATCAGGGTTTCGGAAGTTTTGCATTTTAATTGCTCATCTTCGTTTTGAGTCATCTTTTGAAAAAAAAAAACATTTACAGTGGCTTTTATTAAGCATACAGATGTGGTTTGAGTGTTCAAACCTGTCATTGAATTCAGGCTAGTTTATAACACTGTTTGCTCCATAAGTCTGCCCCGTTAAGCTCTGCGCTGTCTGTTTAACTTGGCTATAAACAGACTGTAGCTCACTGTATGAACCCCTTTTCCTACATTCACACGAGCAAAAAGGGCGGGTTGGATTTTTTTTCTCTTTCCTCCTCATTTTGTTATAGCGAAATGTGACATGATATCTAGTCTGTGTACACAGCTTCACAACATGAGGCGATGCATTACGAGGATCCCAGAGTGTTTTTTCGCTTAAGATTGATAAAAACTCAACAAAAATCAAATGCCCACCGGGGAGGCAGTCTCCGCGCTGCAGCAGACATCTGGCATGATTATTTTCAGCTTTTCAGCTAATCCTCTCTAAATGTAAACTGAAGAAAAATGTGCCAAATGGCTTGAGAGCAAGAACTGAATTTTGGACTTGTGGAAGATTTAAATGAGTTTTATAGAAATGTTCGAGGCATTATTGGAAAACACAGTGAGACAATTGTAATTAGTTTTCAGCCTGTCACATTTATAATCATTATCCCACTTTTTAGACATGCCAATTTCTGACTCCTGTTAACCACTGCAGCTGTGAAGAAGCCACATAACATGGAGCAGTTTATTTTTTAATTTTTTATTCATGTTTTGATGTGCTTTCATCTGCGGTGCTGGGCGTTAGATGTTTGATATGTTGCGCTTTGACTGGAAATGCTTGAGTCGTGTGTGCACGCCATTCAGAGGTGGCCCAGTAAAGAGCTAATCTACTTGTCAGGGTTGACTGCCAAGCATATCAGCCCACACACTTCACAATATGACTTTATTCATGCAGTAGATCTGGGACATTAACTGTCTCTGCCCACCAGAACACAACACTTACGCCTAGCGCTCAGAATGAAAGCAGCCTTACAATGTAAGCTGCTGCAAGTGAACCTAAATACTTGTCTGCAGCTGTCTTTACCTTGGTCAGACACATGTCCAGGTAGGATCCTCACCTAAAGTGCTTCGCAAAAGTATTCACACCACTTAATCTTTTTTTGCAACACAGATGCATTTCATTTTAATTTAATGTGATGCAAAGTTGAGCATAACTGTGAAGAGGAAGGAAAACTACATGGTTTTCAACATTTTTAACAAAAATCTAGCTTTCAGCTCCCCTGAGTTAAAGGTTTGTAAAATCTTGTTTGGCAGCAATTCCAGCTGTAAGTGTTTTGGGTTATGTCTCTCATAGCTTTTCACTTCTAGACTGGAATGTTTGCCCATTCTTCTTTGCAGAATAGCTCAAGTTCAGTCAGATTAGAAAGAGGGCATCTGTAAAGATCAGTTTTCAGATCTCGCCACAGACTCTCAATTGGATTTAGTCCTGAACTTTGACAAGACCATACCATTGTGGTTCTGGCTGTATGTTTCGGGGTGGTAGGTGAACCTCTGCCTCAGTTTCAAGTAGTCTTTTGCAGGTTTTCTTCCAGGATTGCCCTGTTTTTAACTCCACCCTTCTCACTAATTCTGACCAGCTTCCCTCTCCCTGCAGAAAAAAGCATCTCCACACCATGATTCTTCCACCACCATTTTCATGGCCCGGCATTTTGTATTCAGGGTTTTAGTTTTATGCCGTACATGGAGATGGCATGCAGGACAAAAAGTTCAGCTTGGTCTCATCTGAAAAGAGCACATTCTTGCATGACTAGTAGTTATCCTGTCAAAAGATTCTCCCACCTGAGCTATGGATCTCTCCAGCTCCTCCAGAGTTATCACGGGCCTCCTGGCTGCTTCAATGATTTATGCTCTCCTTTCAGATGATGGCTTGACCAAAGCTCTGTGAGATGTTCAAAACTTGGAATTCTATTTTATAACTCAACCCTGCTTAAACTTCTTCATAGCTTCATCCCTGACCTGTCTGGTCTGTTCCTTGGTCTCCAAATGGTGACTCCAGATTTAGACTTGGATTCGAGTTGCAACTCAGTGCACTTTAGCAAAGCACAGAATATGTTACTACTTTTGTTTTTGAGCGAAGGAATCAGTCACAGGAAGGAATCAAGCAGAATACAAGGGGAATAAAAGGCCTTGGTGCCTATTACAACAGCAGTAGATGACATACAGAGTCTAGAAAAATAGTGAACACAGAGCACGCAAACACACATTTTCTTGTGACAAATGTGGTGATAGCCTCTGGCCAGATGAGCTGAAAGCATCTAAACCCGAAAAACTGCATGTCACAGAGATGTGTCTGATCCAACATAAGGCACCTTATACCGTAATATAAACGGCTGGCATGATTCATTGAGTCTGGACAGCGCTGCCTTGTGGGCATTTCATAAATCTCTTATACGATGGTGACCTCAGTCATTGACACATCGTAAATCTACATAAACAATACAGGAACATCAAAACACACATAATATCACAAATTTGTTTAATGTGTTTGCTTTAGTCAGAGAAATGAGTGCAGGTCAGGCTGGCAGGGTTCATAAAAACATTCAGACTAATCTGATGGGCAATTATTTAGAAAGCAATAACTCCCCAATAAAGCAGAAAGGATCCATCTGCAGCCGATTAAAGCCTCGCAAATTTAAAATAATGTGCAAGAGGGATGTGAAGCTTTGCCCTAACATAACACAGGGTCTTCCTGACCCAGCTATCAACGGACATATTGTGATGATGATTTTAGCTCCATACCATAAACTAGTAAAGCTGTCACACAAGAAATACTGAATACTGAATTTGCAGCAAGACAAAATGGAAATAAAAACGTCTCCAAAGTTCACAAAAGCAAAGCTATTCAAATAAACCAATAAATAAATGAGTTTACAAATGTGTAAGCCTCAGGGCAAAGACGGGATCTAGCTGCCAAGTCACAGTCTCAGCTTGAAGCGCGCCACAAGGGGCAGTGTGCCGTGCTCCAAAATAAGGGCTTCAATGCAGAATCACTGTGGATTCATGGCTCACAAGAGTCACTTAAATCTGTCCGGGTCAATTACATGTTCACTGAGACAGGTAACACAAAAAGAACCGAGCTGGTAAAATGGAAACCAGAGCAGCATCCAGTTCTGGATGTAGGACATCTAAAAGTGATGGTTCTGCACACTAAAGGATGTAAACAGTGTTTTAATGCAGAGCTAACATGATAATGTATGTTTAATCACTCAAATTTCCTTGAGTTCTTTATGATTTTCAGTATGCTGAGCTAATATAAACAGGAAACATGAGCTAAAGTTAATTCATTACAAAATGGCAAACCTTGAAATTTACAGAAAATGAAAACAGGCTAATGAAGGAGATGATATAAGTTTCCATAAATCTATTCATGTGTGTTAATAGCACCAGGTTTTGGGCAAACATACTGTAATTATGAATGTGTTTTTGAAACTGTAGCTACATATTTTCATGATAATGACAACAAATGCATTAACTTTGAAAGTTAGCTAGCTTACATCTATGACATTCTAGGTATTTCTGGGCCTTTTAATAAAACAGGTTAAAAAATAATAAATCTTTCATTTTAACTAAATATATGATGCTTATATTTATTGTGGATTTTCTATAATCGACAAGTTTTAAAAATGTATTCTGCAAAGTCCACAGTTTTTAGTAGGGCTGAGGTCAGAGCTTTGGGAAGGTCAGCCTGTGTTATCCTTCCCAAAACCAGTTTTATTGCATTAATTGGATTTATATGTTTTATAATTATTCAAACTTTGAAAAAGAACAGCTGACATAAATAACGTCCAAAATCAGGCGGACAATGGGTGTATGTACACCTCTGTGAATATAAATCTTCTAGTTGGTCCACTGAGGGGAAAAAGCTGTAGATCTGAGGAAGGAATTTGAAAGCACAACCTGAATCACTTTCAATCTACGTACTAAACTGATGGCGATGAAAATAAGACTTTGAGACACAAAAAAAGACACTTGTCTTCAGATTAGTGTCCTGAATGGAGGCTTGTGAGGGCGCTCTGTGTCGCCAGCCTCATATTGTGCCTCCGCCTTCATCTGAAACTAATGCTCCAAAGTCCCTGAAATCACTCTGGGCTGAGCAACACAAATAAAGCTACAGTTTATGTGTTCCTATACGTTTCAGTTAGTAATAAACAAATAGGACAACTCACTGGAGGAATCAGTGCTACTGCAGCACAGCTGTATGTTATTATGTTATGTTATATACTTTTTATTCAGAGTGTCACATTTAGGCTCTAATATTCTGCAGGAAAATGAATATATTTGTTGACTAACAGCACGGATAAAACTCTTAAATATTCAGAATTTTTAATCTGGTTTAATATTATCAACCGTTTTATGCAAATTAAAGTCTATTAACATAATCTCATTTGAGAATACATCCTTTTAAAGTAAAAGATTAGAACCTATTTTTTTAAGCACATATAAATCAAGTGTTACATTGAAATGGTAATGTTAAAGTGTGTGCTCCACAGAAAAGACACATTTACATATATACTTTTTTTTTTTTTTTGCATTAATGGCTCAATGCTACTTGAAAAGATGCAAAACGAAGCTAAAACCTCCATGAGGGAAATCATCCAACAGCTTAAACGTCTTGGCAAACATGAGACATCCATTTAAAGAGCTACAGTAAACAACAGCAAATATTCTCTTTGTGATGTCTGCTCCAACATATACAGAGCCTGTACATGTAAATTTCACATTTTTCTTCTTTCATTGCAGCCTCCTCTGATATTAATATGGCTGTTGCCAAGATTAAATAAATTTTCCTGAGAAGAGAGGACAGGCACAGTCAGAATGGACATTATACCTTCAGCCAGTTAGGTGGAAACAGGGCCTGTAAAAGCTTCAGCTAGATATTGAGGTGGATAAAGATGTAAGAAAGGGCCATTATGCTGCTGATGTGGGAGTGAGGGCAGGCAGGCAGGGGGGCTCTATCTGTCTCCAATCCCTCCTCCTTTGCTTTTACCAACTGCCTTGAACTTGTAAGGAGTTCAGCAGGATGGAGCTCACGATCCAGACAGGCCTCTGGAATGCGAGTGCAGCCACTCAAGCCCGTCTGACCTGCCACCACACCAGCTCCATTTCACCGGGCTAACTTACCTATTCATTTACAACAGGACTTCAACTTTATCTCCCCTTGTAACACAACATTAACTGCCAAAGAGCTGGAAATGCATTATCAGCCTGCCTCAAAGCTTGGATTGCTTCCCTCATAAATAAGATCATTATACGAGTGGTAATCCCATTAAATAGATCATTTTGCAAATATCTAAATCCAATTAATAAAGTGTTTTCAGAGGGGGCGCAGCAAACACTGCCTTTTGCAGAGTTGACATGCTGTGACTCCGGCTCTTTGTTCTTCACTCCCTCAGAACCAAGGGTGATATTAATAAACACAACCCCGAGCCTGATTTACTCTTTGGAAGAAAACTGGGACTTAGTCCTGGCTTATTCTGGTGAAACAGAAATTAGATCAACAACCTGTGTTCAGCGCAGACTGGAATCATTATTCGACAAAGCTGTTGCCTTAACTTTCTCTCAGATATACGTCTTGTCTAATGTAGTTATAGAAAGAATCATCAAAATAACTCATCAGTGAAAGTAAGGTCTACTGTGTCTTGCAAAAGCATTTGGTTAGCTTGAACCTTTTGACATTTAATTAAGTTACAACCACAAACTTCAACAATGGGATTTTTTTCTGTACATAACAAAGTATAATTCTGAAACAGTAACAAAATAATATGTGATTACTGCATTTAAAAAAATATCTGGGAAGTGTGTTGTGTATTTGTATTCAGCTTCTTGTTCTGATACCAAATAAAATCCAGTGCAACCAACCAACCGTCTTCCGGAGAGAAGGTGTTCTAGTCAGCTGAGACCAACTGAGACCAACAAACACTGTGCATCACCCAGAAAACATGGTGGTGGAAGTGCCATGCTCTGGGAATGTTTGTTCTACAGCTAGAACAGGGAAGCTGGCCACAGTTGATAGATTAGAAAGGAGGTAAATACAGGACAGTCCTGCTCTCTGTCCAATCTGACTGAACTTTGGTTATTATGCAAAGAAGAATGGGTAAAGATTTCAGTCTAGATGTCCAAAGCTGTTTGATTCCACAGAGTTTTCGCTCCGTGGGCTTTAGTACACATGCCCCCAGCTTTAAAGATATTTATCTGTTAAATTATTTCCTTCCATTTCATAATTATGCTTTACTTTGTGTTGGTCTATCATAAAATCCCAATAAAATACAGTGAAGTCAGTGGTTGTTGTGACAAAAGGTGAAAAAAGTTCAAGGGATATTAATATTTCTGCAAGCGGCTAGGTGTGCCCTTTCACTTTTAGTCACAGCAAACACTGTATGGACAGAAAATCTTGTTTTAGTAATTAATTACCTTCAGTAAAAAATTGCCATCTGCTGCAAAGGAGGCATCATAATCCTAACGTAGATGCCTCTGAAGTGCTTCCGTTTGTTCCACTGAACTAATAAAGTGCATAATCCCATGAAGGATCCTAAGCTCTGATTGCGCCTAAAGTGGTTGTTTCACCTTTGTGGAAAGTGTGTCAGGCATGGTAAGAATGTTTTCGTATCTTTTCATGCCTTTTAATTGTGAGCTGCTGCTGTTAGGAAAACACAGCTGCGGTTAAATGAATTAGAAAACAGAGCCCCTGGGTGATGCTAACACACTCGCATGCGGCGCTTATATAAGGCAGCAGCCAGTGAATGATCTGTGTGTAATTTCAATGGCTGTTTATGGTAAACAGCACAGGAAACCACATTTCTAATCAGGGTTTTCAGTCTGCCATTTAGTGCTCAGATAAGAATATTGTTTACAGGCAATTGCTTTATGGTGTTGGGGATGGTTCATTTCACACCTTCCTAATTTATGTTGCTGCATTTAAACTCATGAGACAAATCACAGTGCATATCATATACAAACTGTGTTTTAAAGAACCTGTAATCAGTGTGGAATAACTTTATCCTGGTTTGACTTCGATGAGTACTGCAGGTTTCATGACAGGTCCTCTAATGTGATCCTTAGGTCAAAAATTCACACTTTCACAATCATCTTGAGTAACTAGAAAACAAAATGGTCCGATTCATATCCAATTAAATAGAATTCAATTTGATTCACATCAGTCCAGTTTATCCCAAGCCAGTCATATATAGTCAGTTTCAAATCCAATGAGATACTGTCTAATTCAATTCTAATTCTAATTCTAACTCTAATGTAATATGATGTAATTCAGTTGGTCATATGAGGCTAATCGGTACAACTGGAAAATAAAGGATCTAAATCCTGAGCTCTAAACTGAGCAAACACGTGGCAGAGGTGGAAAGGAGCCACTCCAGATGAGCACGAGGAAACCTCCAGCTAAACCTCCTGGCCTAATGATTCTGGGCCAGGAGTACTTTCTATGGAGATAAAAATAGGAGAAAGAACACAAAGTTAATGGGAGAGTGGGGAAAAGTGGTTATTATGTCCTACTGTGATATAACTAATAAGATTTATCACCAAACGATGGTGTAAATGTTTAACTGATCACAAAGCTGTGTATTAATAAATCTCTGCTCTGGGTATACAGGTAGCAGAAGATGTCTTTCTAACATTCTGTTGGAATAGAAACTGCAGATGTTCAAATGAAGTCTGTGTAAACAGTAAAATAGACCTTTAGGTTAGCACCAAATCAGAAGCTTTTAAATTTTAACTAAATGCATCACTGTGCACAGAAGCCAAAAGGAAATTCTTTTTATTTGAATTTTCAACTATAGACAGGGAAAAAAAATGTTGTTTTAACATGTTTTATACAGAAATATCTCAATGTTTGATGAGCTGTATTGGAAGCTGTGAACTGAAAGCTAACGCTGCTGCTAATGTTCAGCATAAAAGTTAAAACAAAGCCTTTTATTGTGCACTTATAAAAAGTCATTGAAAAGCTGTAAATCTCTGTTCAGCACAGAATTACTCAGCTCAAATTTATTTAGTCTAAGTATTCATAAAAAAGCTGTAAAATAGCCCTTTACTTTTGTTTAGCGCCATTAATGCTAACTCCAGCACTTTGCATACAAGCTAAAATCAAGCACTGGAAAAGCCGTTTGGGGTTTTATACAAACAGTCACATTTGACAAATTGTGTTTTAATAAACCTCTGTTTAGTACATAATTTTCCAGCTTAGGTTTATTCAGTCTAAACATCCCTTAAAAGGCTGTAAAACAGACATGTAGCTTAGCTAGCGCCAAATTGGAAGCTGTGAATTTATTGCTAAGTTAGGCACTGTGCATGCAAGCTAAAAGAGGCTTTAAAATGATCCCCTTTTCTCCTTTAAAATTTACACTTTTTTCACAAACACAAAAATGGTTTAACAAATAATAGTGTGTTTTCAAGAATTTGTAAACAGTATAAAATATTTACATTCAGGTCTGACCAGTAAAAGAATTTTAGATTTCAAAGCAGCAAACGTGTTTCTAACTTAGGCGTTGTCAGCCAGCTACAGCCTATAATTTCTTTAAAAGAGCTTTAAAAAAAGCTCTTGTCTCGTTTGAGACTGTTTTGTTTTCTACCCTCTACCTAACATGCTGCCACAAGTATAAAAATGATGGGGGCATTTTTTATGCTAATTTATCCAAAGAGGAAAACTCCATAATTCCTCCAAATTGCAGCATCACTGGAAGAATCAGCGGTAATTACTCATCTGAGGACCCGTCTGCAGAAAGAAGCAGGCAAAAAATGAGGGCCGAGGTTGAGGCCAGTCCGCCCCTCTCTCAGCCTACTTCTACCATCTAATCCGCCTTTTTCTAATGAAGAGGAGAAAAGCGAGAACAGTGGAAAGAAGGAGATTTCAAGATTGAGGTCGGACACCCCCCTCACAGGGTCAAACTCGAGGGGTTAATACCTGGTGTCCGACACTGCACATAAACTCCGCTGAGCTCATCACACTAATTAAACAGACACACATCCTCCCAGAGCTCCGATGGCCAATCGCTGCCAGCTAAAAAAGCAGTCCATTCATGGAGGTTGGCAGGGTTTGCATGTAGGGTGGGCTGGAGAAATGCTACCTGCCCTTCCTCAGTTTGATTAATGCAAAGAACAATGGTGCTCTTGTGGCCCGTCAGCCTCACTCCACTTGGTTCTGGTTCACCGCTCGAAGAGAGGGGACTGCATGTTCCAAACTCATGCCCCCCCAAACGTACCAGCTCCGAGCTTTACAACTTCTTAACTGACGTTGTCCTTCGATCCCAGATCTTCTGGAACAAAGTCAAGTCATGTAGGATGACAAATATGGCTGCGAGTTATTCTATCATTGTCCTGAGTATTTAATTACAGTGTCAACCATGTTTAAATAGCAATAAATAAATGCTTAAACCATTTAGGCTTTTTTCCAGTGCTTAATGATTGATTAAGCCTGCCTGTAGTTCCAGAGTAGAAAGTGTAACTAGAACAAAATGACTTCACATTTTCTACCTTTTGTGGCTAAAACTTCATGTGGAGGTTGATTCTTGATTTGGCAGTCGCTGGTCTGTCAGGGAGGCAAGCAACACATTATTATTTATAGAAAAATGTCACAGACTATTACCTTAATGTCTCATTTGTTTCTCTCACTAACATTTAAGTAGAAACATCACTTGAAAGTTAAAAGAAGTGAAATGCCTAGTTTGGATGTTTCTGCTTCTCGTTTCTCTTCAAAAAGTTTTTTAAACAATGTCAAACCATTTCTTCTTGTTGAGCAGTTGAACAGCAGCCCTGCAGTTACATTCAGGGGGATAATAACGTCAGCGTCATCTCTCTGAGGGAGTGACAGCGTGTCAAAACTTGGACGAGATAATTAATTGCAGCACTCCCTGAGCTGCAGGCTCAGCGGGGACTTCACCAGCGCTTTGCCAAGTCTCTCAGCTTCAGCCATAACAAAACAGGGAGACAAATTGAGCCACCTGCATGTCTGCGCAGCCTGACAACTCATCTCACTTGCAAATTGGAAGTGCTTTACACCCCGTACATAGGAGTCCACAGAGGCTGTCCCACATCTCACCAGCTTTAAGGTTTGATGGGTCTTCATGCTGCTATGTGACACTTTGAAAACAGAGGAGGCATTCCATAATACCGGAGGCTGAAAAAGGGGCCTGCACAGTTCTGATATGATGATAGGCCGTGTGGCTGTAAGAGTTGGAAAAGTTTTCCAAGCTACATTCAGTGAAGTTTAAATTTGAAGCACAAGCTAGATGTTTGATGTCTCAAGGTTTAACGCATTCAGTACAAAAGAAAAGGTCTGAGCGTGAAAAAAGTCACACACTGGAGAAGGTGCAGAAATAGTTAAAATTCCTTCATTTTACATGACAATTCTGACCAAAATCCTTCCCGACCAAAGGTGTTGCCTTTGAACTGGAAACCTTTTCAGATAGATTCAAAAAAGGTTGTTTCTGCATGGAGTTTGCATGTTCTCCCCGTGCATGCGTAGATTTATTCCAGGTACTTTAGCTTCCTCCTACAGTCCAAAAACATGACTGTTAGTTGATTGCTCTAAATTGCCCTTAGGAATGAATGTGTGTGTGTGTGTGTGTGTGTGTGTGTGTGTGTGTGTGTGTGTGTGTGTGTGCATGGTTGTTTGTCCTGTGTGTCTCTGTGTTGCCCTGTCATGGACTGGTGACCAATCCAGGGTGAATCCAACCACCAAAGTTATTTTTTGTCAAGAGAACAACCCCCGTCTTTCATTAGCTTCTAGTTTCAGTTGCATACTATGCTCTTGTGCATCTATTCTTGATGAATTGAAGGAATCCTTACAATAATCCATGCAGCATCTGATGAACGGGGAACTGTCTTCCTGATTCGCTGTCTCACAGCACTTTTTTCAGATAATCTCCAAGTACATCCACTAGAGGGGACTTTTTACAGTAAGTTACTGTTACTGAAATATTCAACTTTACAATAGGTCATACACAATGTCAGGCAATGCTACATCAATGTTGCCATTCTCTTTAAACCTGGGATTACACTCGGTTGCTGTTACGAGTTTATAAAAATGGTTTCCTCTTGTAACGGAGTTGTTCCCGTGACTCAGCCAGTGACGCCACAACCTTAGCTAGACCAGCTGTCTTCAGCTCGACTCAGCTAGCTTGGTACCCCTGCTGAGTATTTATTAAAAAGGAGGTAGTACCAAGTACCAGAACCTAGTGGTAAACATTAAAAACCGAGCCGATGATGAATAGGTACTGGTGGAAAAAGGGCTATAGTTTGTTTGGCTTTGATTGCACAACAACTTTAGTTTGATGCACAAATGCTGACGTGTTGCATCCATATTTATTAATATCCACAAACACAGCATGCTGTGTTTGATGTCTTCTTCTGCTCATGGGGCTCACCTCAGAGCCATAGACAGTTCATGCAGCCAGGAGTCAGATAGAGGTCAAATTTAAATGATGAGAGAGAAGAACAGATCTCAGCAAACAAATTGGTACCGAGCATTAAGACATGTAGCATTTTAAATCAAGTCAAATTTATTCATATGACAATCATAGACTAAATGTGCTGGAAAACTGCTCTAAAATTACATACAAAAAACTAAAAGATTACTTTTATTTCTAAATGTTTCATGCTTTCAAGATGTTCAGACAGTAAAACATGAAGATTTCTGTCCTTGAAGAATAAAAACTCTTTTTCAGGATCCATCCACGTCCTACAGTCTGAATCACGGCATGTTTGTAGGGGGCTGATGCGTTTTTCCAGCAATGAGTGGGAGAGAGTTTGGGGACAACCTGGACAGGTTGCCAGACCATCACAGGGCAACACAGACACACAAACATGGCACGCATCCACCTTACTTACTTGAGGGCAATTTACCAAGGCCAGGTAACCTAACATGCATGCTTGTTTGAATGGTGGCAGGACCCTGTAGAGATGTACTGGGAAACATGCAAACCCCACAAAGAGGCCCCTGGCCCAGATTTCAGCACCGGACCTTGTTGCTGCACAGATACAGTGCTAACAACTGCTCCAGTGTGACCAAAATAGCAAAAATATGACATAAAATAAGTTTTTTTCAGTGTTTTCCACAAAAATTGTCATTTGATTTGTCCTGTAGCTGTGCACCGCGTCACCTCCATGCAAGGTCCCTTAAATTGTGCATTGCTTTGTGTTTTACTGCTGGCTTACAAAAAGTTTAACATCCAACATTAAATATGGTTTTAGAGCTTTGCTTTCATTTAATAACACCGAAGCCTGAATGATTCAGTCAATTCAGCATTTCAGCTGTACTCTGATGTAAATGATTTTAATTGTGTAGCTAAGCCCAGAGATAACAATCAGGCTGACAGGTTAGGAGTCACTGCAGAGATATCATGTCTTCGATCAGCCTGCAGTTCTGACTCTTATCTCGCTGTCATCATTATCTGTAAAACGACCAAAAGAACCAGTTCAAAGAGGAGCTCTGTATGGGAGACCAGACTCTCCAACACACTGGCAGACTTTGCAAAGCTCAGCCCAAACATGCAACAATCTCCCCTCAAACCTGGGCTTGTTTAGCTGCTGGCAGCCGAAGGCACCAGTCAGATGTTTGCCAGCTGAGTTGAAGTGTGGCCACAGAGCACACACTGCAGCGCTGCTACCAGCACTGCGTGCCCTCACCTTGTCTACCTTGGCACTTTTTGAGTTTGATGGGAAAAAAATGGCCCTCTGCAAATGAGAAGTCAAGTGCCAGACGGCATATTTATACATCTTAATTAGCAATAATGACTCCCAGCACCTGCCAACGAACTGGTGCCAGTCGTTGCTGTGTTGTGTTGACTAGACTGTGTGTTTGTTGTCTGTCCGCTACTTACAGCAGAATTACATTGCAAATTAATTTTTTTTGCAGCAAGAATGTTCCTAAAATCCTAAACATAACTCAGCATGCCTCAGATTTATGAATGAGGAGGCGGAACAACAGTTGGCTTCAGACTTCATGATAAATGTGGTTAGATTTTAATCAACCCAGCAGGACACATATCTGCTGTGTCATTTTAGGGTGTATATGATTTAATTTTTGGTTGAAATCTCACCAGAATAAAGACATAATCAGCACATGCCAAAATCCATAAAAAACAAGTTGCACAGATTTTTTTCTTTTCTTTTTACCGTGAAATAAGCTGCAGCCATCCTCTGTGACGTCTGGATTTATGGCCTGGTAATTCCCCTCTGGAGTAATTTGGCTGGTACATCTGCAGCTTAGCAGCATTCCTGCAGAGCTCTCCTGCGCTGTGAAGTCAGGAGATGACTGATTGATTGATTGTATTACTCCAGTTTTAGCATGGCTTTAGCAAGCTATGGCAGTAAAGTTTTAATATGGCCCATTCATTGAGCTGTCTGCGTGGCTCTGGGTTGGCCTGCTGTGAACACAGCAAAACATGGCTGGAAAATAAACCTTCTGAAAATAACGTTCAGACATTGTGTGTGTGTGTGTATATATATCAATAAATATATATTTTTAGATATTAAACGGAAAGGTGCAATGAAAGCCCAGGTTGCTTTGATAGCAGCTTTCAGATCATCTGCATTGTTGGGTCTGGTCTTTCTCATCTTCCTCTTGACGATACAACATTGAACCAACTTTTGGTACCTCTGGCAGTGTGAGCAGATACAGAGTCCAGCTGGAAAATAAAATCAGCATCTCCATAAAGTTGTTAGCAGAGGGCATGAAGTGCTTCAAAACGTCCTGCTAGATGGCTGTGTTGACTGTGGACCACCAACAGCAGACGACATGACACCCGAAATCATCACTGAGTGGAAACTTCCCACTGGACTTCAAGCAAGGTGAACTTTCTATGAATATTCTTGGACACAGAACTCTCTGTGGCTTACGCTCCCTGTAGAGGGTGTCAGTGACTGTCTTCTGGACGTCCAGGCAGCAGTCTTCTCCATGATTGCGTTGCCTCCTGACCCAGACTGAGAGACCATTTAGAGGCTAATTAGCTGATTAGGGTGTGACGAGTTTCCAATATTGAACATTTTCACAATATTCTAATTTTCTGAGACACTGATTTTCTGTCATAATCATCAAAATTACAAGAAAAGACTTGAAATATTTCACTCTGGGTAATGAGTTTCACTTTCTGACAAAAAATATAGAACTTCTTCACGACATTCTAATAAAACATCATTGATGTGACGATAAAATCTATTTCAGACCAAGTAAAAAACATGGAAACATGAACTAAAAAACATCCCAATCAGTGCTCTGCTGCACCTCTTCCAGCTTGGGTTCTTCGAAGACTTCACTAATGAAAAAACTATATCCTTCATCATCCAGGTTCCAACATTTTCATGTAGCTGTTGACAGATCAGCTCTGTAGGATAGAGTCTTGTTATGCACCATTCTTCCAGTTTCCATCATAAATCTCCAGCTGGACTGAGATCCGGACTGTTTTCTGGCCACATCCTTGAGCTGATCTGCCTTTCCTGAAGAAAACTTTCAACGTTCTTCTCAGCAGACAAATGCATTACGAACCCTGAAAAATGACTTCATCCCTTTTAAATAGGATTAAGAGAAGAGTGCCTGAAATCCCAGTGTCCACCTGTGCATTTGCCTGCATATAGCGAGCATCTGCTGTGCTCCTGTCCCAGATCATCGATGACTGTGGACATGTGATTTCCTGTTGCACCAAACAAACATTCACAGCTTCATCTCCTTGGCTGATGGATTCATCACTATATCCCGCGTTTCATTCAATCATCAGGAATGCTCCTCTCTAGGCCACTGGAACCTTGTTTTCTTCTCCTTAGTGGTTGATGATGGTTCTAGTTTGGCTTCTTTTCCTTCAACTCAACGCCTGATTCTGTCCATCTGTCCTTTATTTCTTTTGTTGTGTATTTTTTATTTTTTTTTTAACAATAGATTGATTTGATGTTTTCTCTGGCTATATTGTGTGTTTCCTTTTGGTTAGGACATCTACAGCTAACTGGGAACGACCAGGGTCAGGTTATGGATCTTCAAGATGCTAACCAGAATTAATAAGGGTGAATGATTTAGTTTTTTGTTGTTGTTTTTTAAATTAACGTGATGCAATTTCTTATTTCTCTGCAGGGTTACAATAATTAAGAAAATCAGTAGAGATAAAACACTAAAATGAATGATGAATAATGAAAACCAAAGATAATTTTCTGTATTTACTATTCATTCAACTGAAAGTGACCTCAACAAATAAAACAAGATCTGACCCCGGGTAATATCTAATAAATTACAACATTACTAAAAAGTTCACTTATTTCAGTAAATCTATTCACTAAGCGAAAGTTTGATGTCTTCAAGCCTTAATTTCTGTTAATTATGCTGATTTTCTGCTTACAGCTAATAAAATTATGACATTTAAGATTAGATTATTACATCAGACCAATAAAAACACTTTAATCTAGAATGTGTGCTTAGTAAAAAGTATGTTTAATACCCGTTTAAAGGTCAGTTTCAAAAAGTACTTTTAATCTAACAAGCCTCAGTGGAAAGCAGATTCTAATTTATTGAGATGTTTGTTTTAAATAAAAGGAAATCTAACATTCACCATATTTCTGTCTAATTTTAAGATTTATTTGACTTAAACTAGGCTCAAATGAGTACAGATGACTAAATTGATACCAAACTAATCCGTTCTGTCAAAAACTAGTAATTGGTAATAATTTAACCCAATTTAGACGTACTTTTTAAAACATTTTTTTTAAATCGAACCTTAAAAATTTTATAAATACAATAAAAAATAATGGAAAATTAAAAGAGTGAATGCAACATTTTTGGTACAATGTTCAAGAAGTAATTTCAGGCAGTGCAGAATAAACGTTTTTACTTTTGTAGTAAATTATAAATTTTTAGAATTCGACATTTCTGAATTGAACCTATAAATTTCCTGCCGGTACCAGTGTCCTGTCAGCATTTGCTGACAGATTCTCTCCTTTTACTGGTTGTCATCTGGCTTTGCTCACCTGATACCAGACGCGTGGAACCTATCAAAGGAAGACAATAGCATCAATGCAAGGAACAACACCAGGATCCCCAGCATGTTTGACACCTGATTTACCTTCAGAGACGAGGTAACTGGCCAACAAAGAGTCCTGCCTCAGATGAGTGGGTGGGGTCCGTTACTCCTGGGAGTTCGAAGGGTTAACCTTGACATCTGGCCCTCGATCATTTCTCATCATATGAGTTTCTCCATGATTGCCCGAAGCACTCCCATTTACAGGCGCGTGCAGGGTGATACTGATCCCCGTCCTGACGCCCATCCATATTTAAAGGGCTACGCTGGCGACCTGTAGGTGGCCCTTTCTGGCACGCTTGGCCTCTCTTGTACTCTCACAATTTTACACAGAGCATTTGTCTGATATTTCCTCAGATTACTGCAATATGATATAAAGCACAATGAGCGAAAGGGCATTAATTCAGCAGGCAATCAGGTGCCACGTGCCGCATCCGTAAAGGAGATGGGGGTTGTGAAATTCAATCGGGTGAGGTGTGTGAGGATGACACAGCGCGTGCCAACCAACTCCGAAGTTCAACAGGTGACACCTAAATGAAGCCCTTATTCTGTCAGGGAGGAGACATGTATGAAGATGACTTTTCAATTTACACTCAAAAAAAACTTTTATTCAGTGCAGCGGCATCATTTCAAACAAATATTAAGAAAAACACGGCCTTTAGTTATAACACATTTATTCAAAAAAATAAATAAAACCAAAAATTGCACTTATTGATGCCCATGACTAAAATAAATTGTTATACAATCAACGTAATAGAAGCATTTTTAAAATGTATGCTTTGTCTTTTTAAGTAAAGGCAAGATCAGGATGTCGAAAAACTTCAGTAATCCATCAGTTCATAAAAGGTAAAAGGTTTTAAACAACTAGAACTATAACCAGCAAGACTGCATGATAATCAAAGTTGATCCCTGCACAGCAACAGAGATGCTAATGGCGGTTCAGAACTGCAGCCTGCAGAGTGCCATCTTCATAAAAACCATTAAAACTGTGTTGAGGGAGGCAAGTTCGGTTTTTTCTGTCCAACCAACACAAACCTGGAGTTAGCTAAACTCTACCTGGACTTTAACTAGGACTGTGTGCTTAAATCAGATAAGACTAAGATTAAACAACGGATGCTCATTGTTCGGTACGATGGAGGATCTGTGATGCAGTGGGTCTGTTTGTGGGAACCTTCTTAGCGCAGCATCATTAATTGTTTGAAATCACCAGATTATTATTATTTTTTTTTTTTACTTAGATTTTTATTGATTGATTAACTTTTCTCAAACAGAGATAGAACAAAACAATTGTCGGCATTAGATACTATTGACGGTCAAACAGAAAAAAACAGGGAGTAAATATATGAAATATGATTCACAATTGACTCTTTGGAGCAGCTTACAACATTTCAGAAGAACAAGGGACAAGTTTCAGTTGTTGAGCTCAAGGAATCAATTCCATTTGTACCATCTTTTTTTATAAAGTTCAGATTGTAATCTCAGCATAAATGTTAGCCTTTCCATTTTTTGTACTTCTGCCATCAGTTCCAGCCAGTCCTTCAGCGTCGGTGTTTCAGGTTGAAGCCATCTACGAGTGATCATTTTTTTGGTGGTTGCATTAAAGATTTTTAATAGGTATTTGTCACTCGCATCCAGACTGTCCAGACCAAGTGAATCCTAGTAATAATGACATGGAGGGGTGCTGAAGTGTAAGATCCAAAATGGACTCTCCTTTTTCTAAGTCAATTTTTTGTTGAACTGTTTGAAAAGTTGGTAAAGTATTTTTATCCAGTACCTTCCAATATGCTGTTATTCCTTTGTGTGACCAAGTTTTAAAAGTTGAGTCCAACTGGTTGGGGATAAAGTCAGAGTCAAAAGCAGCCCATCTGAGAATTCGTGTTTGGTTGGAGAACTTAAGTTCCTTGACCATTTCAAACCAGGTCATTAGTGTATATGATGCCAGCGGGTTTAGATTTATTTCACATGCTGTTGCAAGTTTCTGATCCCCAATCAAAGACTGTATTGGGAAAGTTCCACACATTTTCCATGTATTTCCATTTAGCCTCACAAGTATTCTCACACCACTGTATTACTGTTTTAAGTTGAGCTGCTAGATAATAGACGTGGAGGTTTGGGAGAGACAGGCCCCCTTTTTCTTTTCTGATCATAAGAGTATGGTATTTAATTCTGGGTGCCCGTCCTCTCCAAATAAACCGAGATATATGTTTGTCCCAGTCACGAAACTGAGCAAGAGGGATTTTGACAGGCAGGGCCATAAATAGATATAACAATCTGGGTAAAACTGACATCTTAATGACTTCAATTCTTGCTTTGAAGTTTAATATACCTGTTGCCCATTGTACGAGGTCTTGTTTAGTTCTCTTGTTTACAGTTTCAAAGTTCTTTTTATACAAGTCATTTGGAAGAGAAGTTAGCCATACTTCCAAATATCGGATATTTTCCTTGGACCAGTCAGTAGGAACTTTATTTTAAGTTCTGCTGAGGGGGGATAGTTAAAACTCATAATTTGTGTTTTCCCCATATTTAGCCTGTATCCTGAATAAACACAAAACTTGCTTAATAACTCTAATGGTGCGTTCACACCGACTGCGGATTCTGCAAATTTTTCGCGTCATTTGTGTACTTTTGCTCTGCTTGACATTCCGCGTGAACTCCGCGTTCCCAAATGTCAACAAGCGGCAACGCTTCACCGCTTCATGAAATTGGAAGAGCTTCCATCTGCTGCTTGCTGGTTTCAACTGAACATGGCGGACATGGATTTCACGGACCTAATTACGGTGTTTTACCTGTGGAGAGCTGAAAAATGGAGCCGAAGTCAACGTCCCTGGGTTCACGAGATTCTTCAGGGACGGGAACAGTTCGGAGAGTACGACCACTTATTCCAGGAGCTGCGTCTGGATGATGGTCGATTTCAGCGGTACTTCCGTCTATCCAGGACCCAGTTCGAAGACCTGCTGTCCCGTGTTGGGAGACGAATCGGCCTCCGGGACACCAACTCCCGACGCTGTATCCCCGCTGCTGAATGCCTGTCCATCTGTCTTCGGTGAGTAAATAAATCTCAGCTCAATAAAAAAACAGCCAATTTGTAATTACCACATCTCCTAAATATAAGAAGACAACAGTGCAATGGCGCTATTTTAAAGTTTTACCTGCTACTCCAGTCTCCTCACTGACTCTTCTCCAGGCCAGGTCCTTCCTGTACTTGTCTCGATAAAAATAATTAGTTGGGTCATACAACTCTGGCTTGCCGCACACCGCCACTATGATCTTGTCCTCCATCTTCACTGACAGCCGCTTCTTCTCCGCTGCGGTCTTTCACCCTACGTCACAGCCACATCCAGTCCCTGATTGGTTGACGCGACGCGAATTTTGAAAAAGGTTCAGATTTTTCAACTCGTCCGCCGCTCTCACGTCGCCCGGCGCGCCTTTCACACCGCCGCCTTCGTCTCCTCTACACCGTCCCGCGCCGCTCTGCTCCTGAACGTGCCTCTACATAGGGATCACATATAAATCGGCCGTCCCCATCGCAGAATCTGCGTTTGGTGTGAACGCACCATAAGAGAGCCCGCATGGATTGTTCCGCGTTCGAGGGATATAACAGTATATCATCAGCATACGATGCTATTTTATGTTCTCTTGAGTTGATTATGATACCATGGATATCATTACTTTCCCGAATTGCCTAGGCGAGGGGCTCAATGTAAAGGGCAAAGAGGGTTGGAGAGAGAGGGCAGCCCTGTCGAGCAGATCTCTCCAGGCTCAGCTGGACAGGCGTCGTAAGGCGTATTCGTCACTTCCTGTTTGCACTCGGTGGATTGTTTGGTGTGTGAAGGCTCTCTCATTTGATCTGATTTCTCTGTACTGTGATATCTCTTACTTGTTCTAATACATAAGCACGTTAAAACACATACCTTCTGTTGCTGTGTTTAACGTTTGGGGACTCTCCGTGTTTAACAAGGTTTTCTAGTGGTTCTAGTGGTAAGGGGTCGCTAGCTTAGCGTTAGCTTTAGCTCCACCATGGCTACCCGTTCTGCTGTTTCTCTCTCTGAGTCTCCTCTCTCTTGCTCTCTGTGTCAGATGTTCATTTACTCCTCTGCCTCCTTTAGTGATAATGGTACGTGTAATAAATGTAGCATTTTTGTAGCTTTGGAGGCGAGGGTGAAGGAATTGGAGGCCCGGCTCCGCGCTGTTGAAAAACCAGCAGATAGCCGAGGCCCCTTAGCCAGCGCTACGAGGGTAGCTCCCCGTAGCAGTTCTCCAGCAGACCCCGTGCAGCCGGGATCTAAGGCTGGCTGGGTGACGGTACGTAGAAAGCATAGTCCTAGATCCCAGCCCACAGGTCACCACCAACCCGTCTGGGTTTCTAACAGATTTTCCCCGCTCAGCGACACACCCGCTGAGAAGCCAACTGTGGTAATCGGCAGCTCCATAGTCAGAAACGTGGCACTAGAGACACCAGCGACCATAGTCAAATGTCTGCCAGGGGCCAGAACAGGCGACATCAAATCCTACCTGAAACTGCTGGCTAAGGATAAGCATAAATACAGTAAGATTGTAATTCATGCTGGCAGTAATGACACCTGGTTACGTCAATCGGAGGTCACCAAAGTTAGTGTTGCTTCGGTGTGTAAGTTTGCCAAAACAATGTCAGACTCTGGTCTCTTCCCCGATTTAACCAGTGATGACATGTTTAGCCGCATGCTTTCATTCAACCGCTGGCTGTCTAGGTGGTGTCCAGAAAACAATGTGAGTTACATTGATAATTGGCGAACATTTTGGGGAAAACCTGGTCTGATCCGGAGAGACGGCATCCATCCCACTTTGGATGGATGCCGTTTTCTTTCTAGGAATCTGGCCGAATTTATTAGTTCTCCAAAACTTTGACAACCCAGGGTTCAGACCAGGAAGCAGGGTCGTAGTTTAACACTCCTCTCTGCAGCTTCTGTACTGCTACCCACCCATTACCCTATTAAGACAGTGTCTCGCCCACGGCCAAAATTGAATAGATTAAAAAATAATCTAAAACGAGAAAATCAGGAAAATCTAATAAAAATAAACACAACTCAGACTAAGAAGAAAAATAAAACAATTAAATGTGGCTTACTGAACATAAGATCTCTCTCTTCAAAAGACTTTGCTAGTTAATGACCTGATTTATTTACCAGATTGATTTATTTTGTCTCACAGAAACCTGGCTGCAGCAAGAGGATTATGTTACTATAAATGAGTCAACTCCTACTAATTATTTAAATTTTCACATTCCTCGAAATACTGGGCGAGGAGGAGGAGTAGCAACCATCGTTAAGTCCGATTTATTGACTAGTCCCAGACCAATCAATAGCTACAACTCTTTTGAATATTTAATCCTCAGTTTTCCTCATCCAAATTGCAAAGCACTAAAACCAATTCTGTTTGTTGTTTTGTACCATCCACCAGACCCTTACTCTCAATTTTTAGATCAGTTTTAAGACCTTTTATCTGATTTAGTGTTAAATACAGATAAGGTTATTATAGTGGGGTATTTTAACATTCATGTTGACACTGAAAGTGATGGCTTAAATATAGCCTTTAATGCTATCTTAGACTCAATTGGCTTTGCTCAAAACATTAACAAACCTACTGTTGAGCCATCCATTCCCTTAGCTCTAAGCAGTCATGACTTTATGGGATTCTTCTTAAATAAAATTGATTCTATTAAAAATAAAATCATTGATATACTCCTGAAGATGATTACTTCATCCTCAGCAAGTGAGACAACATTGGAAATAACTGTAGAACCTGACCTGTGTTTGGACTGTTTTGATCCTGTGGAGCTTCCTGAGTTATCAGAAATATTAGCTTCATCTAAACCTTCAACTAGTATGTTAGACCCAATCCCAACCAAATTATTTAAGGAAGTGTTCCCTCTGATTACCAGCCCCATTTTAGATATGATTAATCTATCTTTAGCAAATGGATATGTACCACAGGCTTTTAAGGTAGCTGTAATTAAACTTTTGCTTAAGAAACCTTCACTTGATCGAGAGGACTTAATAAATTACAGACCTATATCCAATCTTCCATTCTTATCTAAGATTCTTGAGAAAATAGTTGCTAACCAAATGTGTGAGCATTTACACAGCAATGACCTGTTTGAAGAGTTTCAGTCAGGCTTCAGAGCTCATCATAGCACTGAAACAGCTCTGCTGAAAGTCACTAATGATATTCTTATGGCCTTAGATAATGGACTTGTGTCTGTACTGGTTCTGTTAGATGTCAGTGCTGCATTTGATACAGTCGATCACAATATTCTTTTAAAAAGGCTGGAATATGCTGTAGGGATCAGGGGAACAGCACTAGGCTGGTTTAAATCTTATTTGTCTGACAGATTCCAGTTTGTTCATGTAAATGATAAATCATCTTTAAACTCCAGGGTTAATTGTGGAGTACCACAGGGTTCAGTACTTGGGCCAATTCTCTTTACTATATATATGCTTCCAATAGGTAAAATTATCAGGCAGCATAGAATAAATTTTCACTTTTACGCTGATGATACTCAGCTTTACTTATCCAGAAATCCTGATGAGCCCAACCAGTTAGATAGACTACAAGCATGTCTTGAAGACATAAAAACTTGGATGACCTTAAATTTTCTGCTTCTAGATTCAGACAAGACAGAAGTTGTCGTCTTTGGACCGGAGTCTTTAAAAAAGAAACTGCTTAGTCAATCACTTAACCTAGATGGCATTAAATTAACCTCCGATAATAAAGTAAAAAACCTTGGTGTTATTTTTGACCAGGACATGTCATTTAAGTCCCATATTAAACAGGTTTCTAGGATTTACTTCTTTCACCTCCGGAACATTGCCAAAATTAGAAATATCCTGTCCAGAAGTGACGCTGAAAAACTAGTCCATGCATTTGTTACTTCAAGGCTGGACTATTGTAATTCTTTACTATCAGGATGTCCACAAATGCAGTTAAAAGCCTTCAGCTAATTCAAAATGCTGCAGCAAGAGTTCTGCTGAAAATTAAAAAGGGAGATCATATTTCCCCTACTCTAGCTTCCCTTCATTGGGTCCCTGTTAAATCCAGAATAGAATTTAAAATTCTCCTTCTAACATATAAAGCCCTTAATGATCTAGCTCCATCATACATCAGAGATCTGATTGTTCCATATGTTCCTAACAGAGCACTTCGTTCTCAGACTGCAGGTTTACTGGTGGTTCCTAGAGTCTCTAGAAGTAGAATGGGAGGCAGATCCTTTAGTTATCAGGCTCATCTCCTGTGGAACCAGCTCCCAGTTTTAGTCCGTGAGGCAGACACCCTGTCTATTTTAAAGGCTAGGCTAAAAACTTTCCTTTTTGATAAAGCTTATAGTTAGAGTGGCTTAAAGTTGTCCTGAGCTATCTCTGTAGTTATGCTGCTATAGGCTTAGGCTGCTGGGGACATAATGAACACTCTCCCCCTCTTCGCTACATTCTCACACTACTCTCCAATTTTTGCATTATTTGCTTTATTTCAGCTTTTAACTTTGTTCTCTCTTTTCTCTTCCTAGAAGCTACACCTGGCCCTGACTCTGTGTCTACCTGTGACACCTTTCTGGAGAAAGGCATCGTCCGAGCTTCTGCTGGGCCAAAAATTAATGCTCACCCTCTACCGATGATCCACATGGCCCTGTCTTTTAGTGTTTAAACCCCTTTCTCTTCCTAGACATGGCAATTGACTGAGCTTTTGCTGAGACTAACTCTAAATGCTCTCTTTTAGACTCTAACCTTGAAAACTGGCTCAGAGTTTTGTTCCCTTTTCTAGGTGAAAAACCTAAAGGGCTACATCCATTAACATTTCCCCTTTTTCCTCCCATAGAAAATACTCCTGGATCAGTGCTTCTTTGTTCCTTTGTGTCTCTGCCCTTTTTCTCTCTAACCCCCAGTCGGCGTGGCAGATGGCCGCTCACACTGAACCTGGTTCTACTGGAGGTTTCTCCCTGTTAAAAGGGTTTTTTTCCTCTCCCTGTCGCTACATGCATGCTCAGTATGGGGGATTGCTGCAAAGTAAAGCCAGTGACTGTCCACTGTCTCTACATGCTCATCCAGGAGGAGTGAATGCTGCAAATCACTGACTGGATGCAATCTGTTTTGGGTTTCCTTTAATAGAAAAGCTTTTTTTCCCAAATTTTAATAAATAACTGAATCTGACTGCACTGTTCAATGGTTTGGACTAATTGGAATGTATTACCTGAGTTTTTGTGAAGTGCCTTGAACCCACTGTTTTTGAATTTGGCGCTATATAAATAAACTGAATTGCAACTGAATTGAAATTATCCGGTCTGTTAAGCGTCCATTTATTTCGATTTTAGCAGTGGGTGATGAATATAATGTTTTAATACTATTAATTGAACTTTCTGAAAAGCCAAATCATTCCAGGACTGGGAATAAGTATTCCCAATTGACACAGTCGAAGTCCTTTTCTGCATCTAAGCTAGCCAATACTGCTTTATATTTATTCGCCTGTAAATTCCAAATTACATGAAGGGAGCGCCTTATATTATCCTGAGTTTGTCGGCCGCTGATAAAACCGGTTTGGTCCTCGTCAATCAGCTCTGAGACAAAATCATTCAGCCTACTGGCCATGATAGATGCATATAATTTATAATCTTGATTGAGGATTGATACAGGTCTATATGAACTGCATAATGTTATGTTCTTCTGTTCTTTTGGTATTAATTGCCAAATTAATTGGTTATAATTGCTTCAGACCAAGATGGTGGTATTGTCGTTTTCATTAGTGTCCAATTTAATGCTTTTAATAACGCTGGGGTCAGTTCTTCTTCAAATGTCTTGTACCACTCAGCTGGAAGGCCATCCGTTCCAGGTGTTTTATTATTTTTTTAATGCCAGTTTTAGTTCCGTTGTACTTATAGTCTGTGTTAGGTTTTTGTTCTGGGATTTTACTATTTTTGGTAAGTCTACTGAGTCAAGAAATGTTTTAACCTCAGTTAACTTCTGTTTTATTCTGTTTTGGCTGTGTATATAGTGTTTTGTAATATGTTTGAAAGTCTTTGTCAATACCTTCTAAACTATTTTCTAAATTTCCTGTCTCTGGGTTAATTATTGATCACACTGGGTGCATTATTTGTTTCTTACGAATTTTCCTTGCAAGTAATTTTGTTGCCTTTGTCTCATAAAATGATTGCTTTAAGAATTTATATTTTTCTCATCCTCTTCTTATATCTAGGATTTTATTTTTTGTTTTTTTAAATTGTGCTTCCATATGATCAAGTTGAGTGCTAATATAATTTTTTTCTAACTCTTTTAATGAACCCTCTAGTTCATTTAATTATTTTTCCTTCCTTTTCTTAATAGCTGTGCTTAGTGATATAAATTTCCCTTTTATTAGAGCCTTTAATGTGTCCCATAAAATGTTAGGATCAACTTCTCCATTGAAGTTTTTTATTTCTGTTTTTACTTCTTTTATGACATTTTTATCACTTAGCAGGCCTGTATTTAGCCTCCATATAGTTTAGGTCTTATGTCTAGATTAAGAGTTAAATAAATTGGCGAGTGGTCTGACAAGCTTCTAGAACCAATTTCACACTTTCTTATTCTATGTCGATCGTTCCTAAGAACTAAAAAGAGATCTATCCTTGAAAATACTGCATGAGGGGGGGAGAAGTAGGTAAATTCCTTGTCTGTCGGATGCAGTTCTCACCAATGATCCAACAAACCAATATCAACCAGTCTCCTTTTAACAGTTTTGGTGTGGCCTTCCTTTTGTTATTGGTCGTGTCGTTTTTATTCAGAACTGTATTAAAGTCAGCTGCACATAATAATATACCTTGTGATTCCAATGAAATCAAATCTAGGATTTTTTCCAAAAACTGTAGATCCTAATGCGGGGGCATATAAATAGAAAGGAGGGTAACTAATTTCCCTTCAGTCTTACCCCGTACCAATATGTATCTACCTTCACTATCTTTTATGTTTAAGGGGTTCGAAGTGTGTAGCGTTATGTATTAGCACTGAAACTCCTCTTCTATGACCTATTTTAAACGAGCTATGAAAAACATTCCTAATTCCAAATTTTTTTAAGCTTCTCATGCTCTGTTGGGGATAGATGAGTTACTTGAAGAAATAGAATCTGGATTTTATCCCTTTTTAATTTAGACATTACTCTGCTTCTCTTAACAGGGTTGTTGAGACCATTAACATTCCAAGAAGCTGCTCTTATATCACCAGTATATCACTTTGCCTAAGCCGACAGTTTGAACACAAGTAACAACAGGAACATAGCGAACATAACACAAATACAAATAAGACGACTTCCATCCTCAGGGCTATGCTCTGCCCCATCATCCTACAACTTCCTTTCCCACATTGTAGGAGGAACAGACCTACCATAAGTAGAGGCTCCTTCTCTGTCAGCAACAAAGTTCCCTCACCTTCGAGCATGACAGGTTATTTCCCTCCATTAGTCCTGATCAGTATAATGTTTTATATATAAGATGGGGGAAACATTTAGGTATTAGCACAGAAAAAAAGGTTAGAGACATCCTTCTCCTTAACAATATTATTACTGTTGGCTAATATTTCTTATATATTTATTAAAAGTACGCTACATGAGGCAGATTATACTTGCTCTCGTCGAAATTCTCTGAGCTTTTCTCGCACGCGTGTAGAGTGTGACCTGACTGCTTTGCTCCAGTGCATGTCTTGGTTACTTGCTGGATCCTTGTCCGCGATGGTTGATTGTGGCGTTTCTATACGGTATCCCGTCTTCCCCATGTCCTCTGCTGGTTCCAATGCGCTCCTGTACAGGCACGGGCCGTCATTCCCAGTGAATCCTCATCTTGGCCGGGTATGGTGTTTGGAAGCATATCTTTTCTTCGAGAATCTTCTTGATGTTCTTGTATCCCTTAAGCTTGGTATTTGTCTCTATAGGAAGATTATGCGCAAAAGAGATCAATTTGCCCCCATACATCTTTTTTCCCCACGCCACTCTTAGGATTTTCTCTTTTATGTTGTATCTGTGAAAGTTGATGAGGATAGATCTTGTAATCGTTGCATCCTGCGGTTTAGGGCCCAATCACCTGTGTGCACGTTGTATTTGTAGATCAATATCTTTGTCAATAGAAAGATGCTCCTTCAGAAAATCTGCCATGAACATTAGCATGGCGTTACCCTCAGCTCCTTCTTTGATGCCATAGACGCGGATATTGCTTCGGGATCTGCCTTCTGGATCTGTGACTTTATCCAGAACAGTTTTCTGTTGTTTGAGGCAGCTAATCAGCGACTCTCTCAGGTCTGCGTTTGCCGTCTCTAGCTCGTTCACTCATTGCTCTGCTTCAGTTAGCCTTGAGCCATGATTACGCATATCATACTGACCTCCTCCAACTTCTCGTTCATCTCACTCTTAAAGCTACTCAAGTCCTGCTTTATGTCATTTCTCAATGTGATGACCTCGTTTTGCATTTCTTTAATATTGTTGCTTAGGTTCTGGATGGCCTTTGCACTTGTTAGCTCGTCTTCCTCGCTTGTCTCCGTGGCCTGCATCGTGCTGTGTTTGTTTTCAGCGTTTGCTGGATCAGTCCTTGCTTGACCGTCACTTTTAGTGTCTCTTTTTCGATCTTACTCCACGTATAGTAGGTCATTTTGAGATAAGCCAAATTATTTATTAAGTTTTAGTGGCGTTTTCTTAAATCTGACCAGGACAGTTAAGCGTTTTAGTCCGCCATCTTGAACCGCTCCGCCCACATCACCAGATTATTTTAAAATCAAACATTTGTCCATCTGTATGCTCCAACCTTTACAGGAAAGACCAAATCCCTTGCAGGAAAATATTAATGTGTTACAATCTTTTATTTTTATGGCTCAGAGTGTGAAAAAAACTGGGGCACCAACATTTTCTTTCCAGTGACTTTATTGAAAAGAACATTTACAGGCTTGCCTGTGGTTTTCAAGCTACATCCAGTGAAACACAGGCATAGGAACAGGATGTGACAAGATCTAAAGCAAGTGAAGAAACAGTGAATATTAAGAAATACATTATCAGATTCTTAGGAATGCTATTTATGGCACTTTACATACAGATAACCTGTAACAGCCTAACAAGGCTGTCAATACAGATTTTCCCAGCAGCTCACAGTGTTTCTACAAAGAGGAAATACATTCTCTCTCCCAAACGTTCAAGTATGAAACTGTTGCATACTGGTTATAGTGTAAAAGTTTTTTTTTTTTTTTTGTAAAAGGGTAATTGGCCTTCAACCTTGTCAACCAGGTTGCAGAGTTTCACCAACTACAGCTGGGTTGGATTACATTGAACCCCGTTAAGGGAAAATAAAGGCTTTAAGCCCAGGAAAAGCCATTAAATCTGGCAGGTGTGAGGAGATACAAAAACATGTGACAGACATGCAGGAATGACGTTCAGCTTGATCTAGTGTACCGACGTGTCAGGCAGAAAAGGACTGATGCTAGCCCCTAACCATACTGGGGCTCTGAATAAAACCAGTGATGACTGACCACAACACAATCCTGTAAACTTCATAGAGCTTTGAAAACTCAGGAAATCTGGAAGAAGTCCTTATTGTCCTCAGAGCTGAGCGCCACATGACAAGGACCATCTGAGGATTTAGCTGGAGCTTAGAGACTGCCAGCTGTTTGTGGCCTATGGCAAGCAGCATCCTAATATCTGCAATAGATTCCCAGAGAATGATGAGAAGATCCAAAATTCAGTCATTCTCATCAAGATTCAATGCAAATTTCCACAAAAAAAGGAAACGACATAGAAAAAACTCATGACTACAACCAGAGATGGGTAATTATTGTATTGCTCTTCATGAATGAAAAAAATGATCATGATAAACTAACTGATGTTTGCTAAGCCCAGAACTCAACAACACAGCTGAATGTTATTCTGCTGTTTCTGAGTGTATTCACTCAGTAAATGACATCAGCAGCGCCCTTCATGTTATTGGCACCCATAATAAATGTGTTAAAAGACTCAAAATTAATTATTCTTTCATTGCAATTAAAATAATCTCTTTGGAAATGAGTTTTTGCTCTAGAGGATATATTTTTTTACCCCACATCCCCTCCTGCTCACTGGAAAACCAAACTTCCCATAGTTCAACTTTTTAATTATTGCTCTGGCTCAGATGTGCGCAAGTTTTCTGGATTTCCTGAATTATGAAGGTCAACACACATCTGCCTTCCATGAACTGCATAGTCTCTTGTCTTTCCCATTTTCAGTAGTGGCAAATAGAAATGGTCCACTTTGTCGCATCTTATTTATACCCAGAGAAACAGGAAGACATTGACATTCTGGTCAAATTGAAAAATATGCTTCAGTTACATTTAATTTATAGGAATTGTTAGGAGTGCTGGGAATTTTATATAAGGACTGAGTATTTTACAAAGCACAAACATACTTTAATTAAAAGTTGGATTTTTCTAAATTCATGGGTGTGAGATTATGCAACAGCAACAAAAGATTTATTTAATTTAAGGCTTTTTACACATCTCTACCAGAGGTGCTAATAACCGGCGTGTTGGGGGGTGCACTGCTAAACAGTGAAACAGTGAATAAAATGAATCAACGATCATGATGCACCTCCATTTTCTTGCACAGTGGATCCTTTCACACCTCTGTGCAAGATGAATGACATTTAGATTTGTGTTTTAGTTTGCACCCAATTATGCCAAAGTATAAAGCAAATGCAACAATCAAGCTAAAAGAAAAAAGAAATGACAGGCAAAATTAATTAATTTGAACTACTCACCCCCCACCCATGTTCAGCTTTCATTTGAACTAAATAACCTCAGGGTCCACATTTATTCTACATTAAACGTTGTCAGACCTTTTCTTCTCTATTCTGTCATTAAAGCAAAGAATCAGGCTTTGGGGAGATTGTGTGGGTAAACAACCTGTTCCACTGTTTAGTTTGATGCACACGACCACTGCAGCTACAAGAAATACAAGCACTCATTTTGCTTAAGGAACAATTAATTATAGACTTGCCTATAAGCCAGTTTTAACCCCAGCTTTTGAAATGCATCCATAGTGGTCCTGAAGAAGACAGAAAAATCCCCAGGAAGGACAAAGTTCAAACACAAGACTTTAAGGTAAATTACAAAATATCATCTACAAAATATGTACAAAGAAAGTATCAAGAGTTCAGAAAGGCCCGTGAACATCTGGCTAATTACTGACACAAAAAAAACAAGAGAACAAAACCAAATCTACACTTTAACTAGAGTGTGCAAGCAGATTAGCATCACATAATACTCACACAATATTTTTGGCATCAGAAAATACAAAACTCAGCCTCAGCAGTGGCTCATTCACTAACAGTCCTGAATGAAAAGTCTGAATATAGAGAGAGAAGAAGGTTAATCTATCTGGATAAAACCAAATACTGTGAAGGCAAGCAGGGGTCAATGACCTTTATAGTGTTTTCTACATTACAGAAGGAGAGCAGAGTACATTCATTACATGTCTGGAAAAAACGGAGCAGAGCAGCTATACAAATACTTCACAGCAGCAGAAAGTAAGAGTAGTTTTCCAGGGTTTGTCACATTTCTGAATGAGAACCACGAAGTTGTTTGTTCTGGTGGACATTCTGAGCAGTGGTGAGGCTTCATTCAGTGGAAAGGTCAAAGGTTCCCATATTTTGAAAAATATTTGCATTTGTATTCAGACCCATTTTATTCTGGTAGCCCCAAATAAAATCAATTCCCTTCAAAAGTCAAATAATTATTAAACTGAGTCCAGCTGTGTGTAATTTAATCTGAGTATAAGTAGATGTTCTGTTTTCTGCCTCAGGGTTTTGTTAGAGAACATTAGTGAACAAACAGCATCATGAAGACCAAGTAACACAGCAGACAGGTCGGGGAGGAAGCTGTGGAGAAGTTTAGGTTATAAAACAATATCCCAAGTTTTGAACATCTTACAAAGCACTCTTCAGTCCATCATCTGAACATGGAGAGATGATGGACCAACTGCAGACATACCAGGGCATACCAGGGCAGTCATAGCACTGCCAGGCCAGGCAAGTTCAGCATTAATCAGAGAAGCAGCCAACAGGTCCGTGGTAACACTGAAGGAGCTGCAGAGATCCACATCTTAGATGCGAAAATCTGCTAAAAGGACAATATTAGTCATGCACTCCAAAAATCTTATGGTGGACAAGCAAGACTTAGAATTTTTAGAAGAAACCCAAAATAATTCCCCTCAGCAGTTTGCTCCAAGCCATGAAGGGGACACAAGGAACATGTGAAAGAAGGTACTCTGCTCAGATGAGACCAAAACTGAACTCTTTGACCTACGTGCAAAATGCTGCGTGTGCCAGAAACACCCTGAAGGCACCACGCCTACAAAGAAAAACATGGAAGTGGCAACATCGTGCTGTGGGGATGATTTTCTTTGTCAGGGACATGGAAGCTGGTCAGAGTTTATGTGAAGATGGATGGAGCTCAATCCAGGACAAACCTGGAAGAAACCCTGTTAGAGGCTGCAGAAGACCTGTGACTGGGGTGGAGGTCCACCTTCCAACAGAACATCTCCAGCTGAATGGTTTAGATCAAAGCATGTTCATGGGTTAGAATGGCCTCGTCAAAGTCCAGACCTAAATACAATTAAGAATCTGTGTCCAGAATTGAAATTTGATGATCACAGTAGGTCTCCAACTAATCTGACTGAAGTTCAGTTTCTAGATGCGACCTGCTCCTGCAACTACAGTTGAAAGGCAACTCTACGTAGTATTAAATCAGGGGCTGAATACAAATGCTCAGGACACTTCCCAGTGTTTCATTTCTAAACTTTTTGACACCTTGCATCATTTTGCTTCCACCAACAGATAAACTACATCGCAGTCTGTGGTTGTAATGAGGCAAAATGCAGAGAAGTTCAAGGGGTGTGAATACTTTTCCAAGGTACTGTAGATTATCGATACGCTGATAAAACTGGAGACAATAAATGACATTAAATTATAATGTAAATAAAATATGTTGACCAGTGTAGACCAGTGGTGTACAAAACCTTTTACACTCGGGTCTCAAATCGACCTGTTGAAAGTATTCAGGGGCCAAAATACTTTTTTTTCCAATTGAAAAACGGAAAATAATTTTATTGGGAATTCTTTTCATTTTACCTTTTCAGCAATAAATGAAACATGTAATATTTATATGAAACAAAGTAAAAAAGAACAAATTATTACAGGTCGGAAAAAGTCTCAGTGTTTTCCAATGTTTTGGGTCGAGAAAATGTTTTTAGTCAATTCCCACCAACAAACAAGAACTTTCTTCTTCTTGCTGTATTGAAACAAGTTTAATGAATGGGTCCGCCCAAGCCCGCTTTCCAGTAAAAAGTTACTAGATGTTTGTGGCCCTACTTGCTAGGATATTAAAATAAAAGCAAAAAAAAAAAAAAAAAGAAAGAAAACACATCTAATGAAAGAAAAATACTTTAAGAAATATTGATTTGTCATTGAAAATCTCATCCTAAAAAAATACCAAAAGTGTCCATCTGCATCAGCTCCATTTACTGGAGAGCCACTTCTGTACCATTGTTGAATTGCAGTCGGGGGCCACACCCATTTATTCCAAGGGCGGAAAAAGGCCCCCAGGCCCCAGTTTGGACACCGCTGGTGTAGACAATGATCTCTCCATCCAGCAGGAGAAGAGCTGGAACTTCTCACAGAGGAACCAGAAGGTGTGAACCGAGGCCTCTATGCTACACTGCAACTGCCAATAAATCTTAGTTTGACACCAACAGTGAGAACCATCAGCTACCTGGAAGCTCATTTAACACTTGTTCATTGGAAAGTAACGAACAGACAGCACAGGGGCGAGAAGAACACAAAGACTAACAGGATTTCAGAGCCAAATGACAAATAAAAGTTGTCTAGCTGTAACAATAATTAACAAATAACCCATTAGTACCCAACCTGGCAGACAAAACACTCATATCTGACACCGCATGAACGTAAATCTGAGGAATGTTTGGAGAAAAAGCAGATCACGACTGAGGCACAGTAAAGGCTTTAGATTAACCCATTAGGACCAGATACGACTGCAGCAACCTTTTCCTGCTGGAACCTTCAGGTCTGAAGCAGTAATACCTTCAAAGAGATACTACTAATTTACATTTTCAGTTTCAGAATCAATTATTTTATTCCTATATTGTAAGTTTGCTCAGTTTCAAGGAAACAAACAACTCTTTCCTTTAGTGGTGACCTTATTTTAATGTGAGATAATTTATTGATTCATTTTGACATAAATGTTAAAAATTGATTTACATGTCAGTGAGATAAACAACCCAGCCAGAGTTCTGCCTCCCACAGATTATGGTTATGACCCCATGTGGTGCACAGCCCAGTCAATCAATTACAGATTCAACTGATACGAACATGTTGTCTTCGCAAAGCATGAACACCAAAGAGCTGTCAACAGACAACAAAATATTGATCCTGCATAAGGCGGTAATGAGCTACAAGACTGTGTTGGTGCAATTATTTAGAGATAATAAGGAGGACGCACATCTGGAGACTCAGATTGCATAAAAAAGTACATTCTTTTCTATCAAACAACCAAGATCCTTTGCAACTGGTCGGAGGCCAGCGCTCCAAGATCCCAGCAATCCTATTCCAACCTGTTCTGTTTGGAAGCACCGATGCATCTGATTCAACTATCCTAACCTGGAGCTCACTATGATGTCCTGTGTGTGTTAAAGACATCAACTGAAGCTTTCGTCTGATGAGATGCACTGCAGCACTCCTGGTGTGCGTTCCCCTGAAGAACGACCATCAGTCACCCTCAGTCCGTATCTCCAGAGAAGATCTTGCCTCATGGGGAAAGGATGATCATGAGAAATCAGTTTACATCCACATGGAAGGAGCTTGTCAATGATTTCCAGGCAGTTGGGACCACAGTCAACACCAATGATAGAATACTACGTTAAATGAACCTCCCTGCTATAGAAGGCAGGTCTGTTCTAATTATTACAGCAAACATCTGAGTGGTTCAGAGAAGGTTTGGGAGAAAGTTCTGTGGTCTGATGAGACCAAAAACGAGCTCTTTGGCATCAGGTTGATCCGTGGAGATAACTGGACCTTTAAGTAACCTACCTGCAACCAAGAGAAGTATTCAGAGATATTCTGTACAGAGCACTGGGCCAAAAGCCCTCCTGAAATGTGTGCAAAGCAAATGAGAAGCTACAAGAAACATCCCCAGACGGCTCTTCGCAATAAAAGTTTCTCCACCAAGTCCCAGCTCTTAATCTCAGTGACAAAGCAATCCGTTTTTAACTTTTACGCAATGTTTGGAGGATTTTCTGTCTCTCCATGTTAGAAGCTATCAGAAAAAAAACCCAGAGACTTAATTTTGTTACATGTAGGCAAACTTTCAGAATCAGCTGATAAAATAAGCAGCTCATCCACTGTAGTTATCATACACAAACACAAGCAACTCTGTCTTTTCTTTCATGAAGTTTTAACAGAAAACTTCACCTTTAACACCATGGAAATATGTTAACAGAGCAGCATTAGCAGAGCAGGACAGTAGTGTCTGCTGCTTCACTGTGCCTTTAAACTGCCCCTCAGGGACAAATAAAGTGTTATTGATTGAAGTAACATTCACATGAGTTATAAAACACTAATAAATAAAGATATGTGCAGCATAGATCCACATGTGTACCGTTTATACAATCATCAGCAGAACTTTGTTTGAAGGAGAGGAAGGCTGGTTGATCAGCAGCGGCCGTAACAAACATCTCCAAGCTTTACTACCCATCAAATCAACAGGAAGAGGTGAGTTCAACTCCAACACATGATTCAAATGTAAACAAGAGAAATACCAGCTGATTATAAAGCAACATGTTTCAGTAGTGATTATATTGCACTTACAGTAAGTAAAGTTTAAACCTCCCGTTAACGAGTTCAAGACTCTGGGTCCAAAAGAAATAAATGATCGTCAAGACAACTCAAAAAAGAAATAACGTTAAAAAGGTGCATCTGTTCTTGGAAAAATGCACGAGCTAAAGATCGAGCATCCGGGAAGATTTCTTCCAGTCAGTCTAAGAATACCTATGAATCAGCGTAGCTGTGTGGCACTGTAGAGGCTTGAAGTGTAAAACGTCTTCTGTAGTTTGGACGACGAGTTAAGATATGAAATCGATTGTAAACACAGCAAAAACAGCTTCTTCTCATTGCACTCTTCATCTTCCAAACGTAACGGCAGCCAGAGGATGTGTTAAACACAAGTTTGGAAGCATTTGTTGAAAAGTTTTACAGTCAATCATAGCAACAGGATGTGCAATAAAAACCTTTTAGCGTTTTAGTGCCGACAATATATCTTAAAATAATCCTGACGAAAAACCTACTGAATTTGATGTCTGACTTGAAGAAAACTGGGGAATCGTTCATCTTTTAGTACCTTAAAATGCACAGCAACAGATATTAAAAGTAACCAGAAATCACCTGACCTCCAAATTAAAACTGAAAGCTAAAATAAACTAAATACAGCTGCTTTGATTTGATCAGTCCTATTTGTTCCTGCTACTCTAACCACCGACAGCGATGCACGACCCCTGCTGAACCTTTATTGGCAACTTTTCATCCAATGTTTGTTTTAACTCTACTTTTTAGAAAGTTTACCCGCCTTCTTCTTTTTTGGCTCGTAGGGTGTCCGTAAAATGCTCGGCGTTTCCTCCATGACGCGTACGAGCAGGTTATCGATGTAGTCTTCCAGCTCCCGGATGTGGGCGTCTTTCTTTTTCACCACTTCTTTCTGCTTGATGAGTTCCTGAACGACCTCCTCAAAGGTCAGGTTGCTGTAGTTAGCCACGCTCTCCTGGGGCGCCTCCTTTTAAAAAGAAGGACATCGTGTTAAAACTGTTCTTCCAGACGAAAAGAAATGGTTGAATCATCTGTCACACCGAAGCTGCTGAGAGCGAAAGACAAGAGCAGGAACTCCTCTTTTTTTCTGCTTATTCAGGAGAGAGAACATAGAAAATAGTTACTAGATACTGCAGGGTCAGGAAAAGTCTGGAATTTTAGTCAAAAAGAAAGAATCTGGAAAGGTATTTGTACTTGAGACAAATCTTTCCTTCCTTCCTTGCTTCCTCCCTCCATCCATTTGTGCGAACCACTGTGAAATATCTGCTTTAAATCCAGTGAAATTCTTTTATATTTAAAAAAATGGGCCAAAATAAACTGAAATTTAATTTTTGACATTAAAAATGTGTAGAACCTGTAATAAGTAGGTTTTTCCTCAAGTGTTCTGTCTTGTTTACAAAAACCAGCTAACACGTAACTTCTCGAGGCCTTTCCCAGTGACATGAGGATTGATTTAATATGGTTTTAAAACGTTTCGTGTTTCTAAGGAATCGGGAGCAGCTCAAGCGACACTGAAAACGACAGTTTTCTTGTGTTTGAAGCTAGTTTCTAAGTAAAGAGCTTTCTGAGAAAGTTCTGTCAAAAATTACATGTAGCCTTGATTTTAGATAAACACTATTAGAGAGAGAAATGCCAGGTTGCATGTTTCTGTAATTAAAGGTCAGGTTAATAATTAGCAAATGAAAGGTTCAGTAAAGCCCAGTTTTACTGTTTGAGGACAATCTGTTTTGGAGAAGGCAGCGAGGGACGGTATGTGCAGATCATACTCAGCGAGTATGAGACTAGCTGTAATCGTTTTTAATGAGGGACCACTTTATCGCCTCAGCGCTGGGCATCCTCCCACAAACGGATAGAGCAGCAAAAGCCTTCACCCTGTTTAAAATACCACACTTATCAGCTTCCACTCCCGGTGCACCCATTCAAGCCTCCACCGCTGCGGAAAGACAATGCACAAAGACCTGGAGCAGGACTGCTCACCGGGTATCTTATCGCCTCTAACAGCAGAAAGGCTACTGTGGGGCGACACGAACCAAAATGAAATATTTGCCAGAGAGATTAAACGAGGAAGGTTTCAAGAACAGAGCTCAGTAATCTGCTCCTCACACACAAACATACAGACATCTCCCTGAGAGATACTGCGCTAAAGCCACCTGAGATGGAGAATAAGAAGATATGGAAGTGGATGCTGGTTTCACGCACATCCAGCATAATAATCGGGAGCTTCGGTGGCTGCTGACAAAGGCCTGGAAATGACCATGAACTGGCAAAGTAATGATGACCATTTTTTTCCCGATCAGTCGTGAGAAGATAAGGCGCACACTTGGCATTCTCCAGTTGTGTCATTACAGTTTCTAATGAGCTCAGCTTTGAGAATCTAAAAGCTGAGCTCTTTGAAATCTCTCACTGCCCTCCCTCCCCCTCCTGTGTGTGGTTAATTAGGGCCTTGAAGCAGAGGAAATGGGAGCTGCCATTTCTGGAAGGCACAGCAGCACGCACGGGGGCACATGTGTGGATACCGACAGCCCTCAACACCCACAAAGCAAGGTGAGGAAAGCCATTATCAGCATTCTCCTTCTCATTTAGGCATCACTTTAGCTACTGCCCTCCCCGCTCACCCGTACGCTCCACTTCTGTGATTTCTGGGTTTTTTTCCCAGCTAAAAACACTTTAAAACCAAAGAACTAGTTTGAGCAACAAGAACAAACACGCTACCGGTAGTTAAAGAGGTACATTTTCATTAATTGTCACAACAAAAACAGTGCAATTACAGAATCAGCGAGTGACCGCACAGCCCTGAAATTTTACACCATTTCAAATTATGATCCGATCAGACATGCTGACCGACGGGTGCAGCTGCTAATTAGCCAAATGGCACTTCTGAATTTCAGAGGCTTGATCCATGTCAGCAGCTGCTGCGTCAAACCCGACTGCAAGAGTTCTCAATTAAAAAAGCTGCACAAGAAGGCAAAGAAACACGTGCAATTACCGGGATCATTTATCCAAGCCACTGTCAGGTAAAGCTGACACTTAGCAACAATATTACTGTTAACTAATTAAAGACATTTTCTGCACTTTCTTACGTTTTTCTTGCCAAAAAAGTCCTTCTTCTTCTTCTGGCTGAAGATGCCGTCCTCATTTCCGGTCTGCTTTCTGGCACCGAAAGAATAAGGAGGAGCATTAATAATCCCATGAAAGAACAGCGCAGTGATTATTGTGTTGTATACAGAACCGTGCATATTTTCTCACATTATACCAATATACTTCAATTTTTCCAAATATTCTAAAAGTAAAAATCTGAAATGTGTGTATTTGTTTTCAAACCCCTCAACTTTGATACCCTCAAAATAAAATCCAGTGCAACTAATTGCCCTGAGAAGTCAAGCTGTTCATAATTTAATGGCTTGGACTGATCCTGATCCTCGGGACACGCCCCTTTTAATTACAAAATAAATACGGACAAAAGGGGAACACAGAAACAGTCTTTATTAAATTCACATTCACTGACACATTAACAAATACTCATCAGCCTTGTACACACCGTCACTTCTGACCACCGAGCTAGTGCTAAACAAAGGCGGCAGCGGAAGATGATGGACTAGTGGCTACAGAGATATGTGGTTAATTGGGCGGTCTATCTCAGCAGAGGATCTCATTACTAGAGCTCAAAGGGCTTCGTTATCAAGGCCAGCCACTCTAAAGAGCCACTAATGACACCTTCTACTCAGATAAACCACAACTTAGCCACAATGTTCACCAACTCTTTATGAAGACGCAGCAAATAGACTTTACAAGCATAAAGAAAAGATAAACTGGACTACCTGGTTTTGTAGTTGAAGCTGAATGGGTTAGTGTCTGCTTGAGAGTCAGCATTAAAGGGGTTGGGAGAACGCAGGTCTCCAGAACTCCCCGAACGCCCCCCATTGTTGGCCTTGCGGCCTTCCTTCTTTCCCGTAACACGTTCCAGTAGGCTGACCTTCTCCTTTTTCTCCTTCCGCTCCGCCCGGTCCCACGGCTGTTGCCCCCTCTCACCCTCAAATGGGTTGCGGTTGCGTGGGAGCGTGGCATACTTCTGTGGCAGGGTGTCACTGATATCAGTGAAAGGGTCACTGTGTGCTTCTCCGTCCTGGTATCCTGGCACCTCGCTCTGGGAACGCCTGTGAGGGCCACCTGTACTTCCTGGAGGAGAAGTCAAAAACATAACTTGGAACTGCTGCTGTGATAAACATGACAAACAGCTGAACACCTCGTTAAAAAGGACAAACTGTGCTGCTGTCTGCCCTGTGTTCATCTGAACCTTTGCCCTAGCGAATGTTTAGTACCAGGTGGCTGTGTTAAGATGCCAGCAGAGGTAAAACACTAACTAGTTTATACAAAAATCAGTTTCTTTCAAGCTTCTTCCCCCTGGGTTAATATGATCTAATTATATAAGCCCAATTAAATGCAGCTGTCCATATATAGTGGCTCTCCAAAGTAAAATGCCAAGTTATCATTATGTAAAAACATTGTAAAACTATGACAAATCATTTCAAAACTTTTTTCGCACATAATGTGATATTTATTGGTGCAATTCAACTGAAAAACAAACCAATCTGGTGTAAAACCTGGTGTGCACGCCTCTAAACCTAAACTTTTGATTCAGAATTCAGTTTCTGGTGCGAGTTTATCGGGATCCAACATTCTGACTTTGTCATATTTGCCTAATCCAGTGCATCTAACAGATGATGAGGACATCTCTCATGCACGGTTGTTCAGGTGACCTCACAGATTATCTGGCGCGTTTGGTTCAGAATACAGCTATGCCATTGGAAAACCTTCATTTTCCTCTCACGGAGTCATTGTTCTGCTGATTTGGACGTATAACTTGTGTGCACAGTTCCAGATGAAGAGCCGTACCCCTAGAGCGTCGTTCACTGTGGGCGTGGAGTTCTTTCTGTGATGTGCAGCCTTGTTTTTGTGACAAACATACATTATGAACCCCCCTAAAGGTTCCAGTTTGGTTTCATTAGACCATAAGACATCTTCCCACAAGGTTTTGGGAGAATTTAGTCCGGCCCGGATGGTTTCGTTTGAAGAAATCTGACTTGAACCGACTTGTCCCCCTTAGCCGAGCTTCTTCAGTGTTGCCATCAAGCTTTTCCAGCCTCCCTGACCAGGTTTCATCCAATTTTTCAACAGTTTTAGATAAATGCTCAGTTTTTTGTTGTTTTAGATGTTCTCCAGTTATCGGTGGGTGTCTTCAGTGTGCTGTGGTTTATATATATAATACCTTTGTGCTATATGATCTTTTTGGTCCTTTGTAATCTTTCTGTAAGCTTTGGCTTTAGCTAAAGGACTAAAATGAACTGAATCAGATCCACTACACTTGATGGCAGGTGTAAACCCAAGAAGACTGAACCCTGAAACCTAAACAGATAAGTATTAGTAGAAGTGAGTGAACATTTAGACAGCAAGCTTAATGCAGATTTCTACAATACTTGTTTCATTAATAAATTTGCTAGTTTTTCTGAACTGTTCTTGAATTATACAGGTTTCATGTCACATTATCTGTGGACAAAGCTTTAAAATATGTCAAACATAAAAACTTTGCAGAAGAAGATCTAATAAAGATCAAGATGAGATCTGTTGAGAATTGAATTAATCCAAGATTTGCATTACAAAATGTCTTATTTCTTAAATTTATACTCTTATCGGGTTAAAATCAACATTTATCTGCTAAATCAATCCAAAGTTGTTTGGAGGATCATGTCGGACAACCAGCACACACCAGTGATTTCAGGTCTACTTTAAGCCGGTGGTTTGTCCCTCAGGGTGCACTACCCTGCAGGTCTCAGATGTATATTACCTGCAACATGCCATCGAGTTCTGCAGAAAGCTGCTAATGATCCTTTCATTTAGGTCCAGTTGAGACAAGGAAACGTGTAAAACATGTACTATACTGAGCTCTGGGGCCCCGGGTTGGGGAGCACAGATCTAGGTTCTAGACGGCCGTGGTAAAATGTGAAATACTGGTGTGTGTTAAAGCCTCTCACCAGTCTCTTCTATGGAGTTCATCGAGTCCAGTTTGGGTCGAACGTGGGCCCCGATGAGATCAGACATGGAATGGGCTGCAGAGAGCTTTTGGGCCCCAGACAGCAGTGACCTCTTCACCTTTGTTTCTGACTTGATCTCTGGTTCTGGGGCAATCGACTGGTTGCTGGGTTCAGAGTCGCACATGGCAGAGCGAGGCAAGATGGCCGAAGACGTGTCGCTGTAGCCGCTGTCGTTTTTGCGACCTTTCACTTTGTTTTTAAGTTTGGAAAAAGGCGAGCGGGGCTTCTCCTTCATGGAGAGGTCGAACATGCTGGCCGTCATGTTGTTCCTCATGAACTGAATGCTGACTTCGATTCGACCTCGTTCCTTCTTCTTCTTCGCCCCTGGCTTGGACTCCAAGGAATACCAGCTGAAATAGGAGAGCAAGAAGCTTATGCTAAGCAAATCCAAAGACAGAATTTATATAAAAAGAGCAGGATTAATACAGTTGAGCTCCAACAACAAATCCTTTTAGTTGATCACACACACAAGTCAACATGATTCAGGGAGACATGCATACAAAATAAGAATGTGGTACAAGTCTTTATACTGTACAATCAAACACAATAAAAGGAAAACGGTGTCTTCCTTCGTTCTACTGTGCTTTCACAACTTCATAATAGACACCAATGAAAAGACTAATTTGAGCAGAATAATCCAAAAGCTGCAACTCAAAAGGTTTAATCGTTTCAACTTTTCTGACACAACTGAGAGCACCATTTATCATTTAAAAGGATAAACATTATTCTTTGAAATTTGAACATAAGGAATAGCCTCCTCAAGAATAATAAAAGGCCCTTCCGGGCTGCCTCTGGGCTCCTATTTGTTTAACCCTTCTGCTTTTTCAACTGGAAATAATGGGATTTCTGCCTTCACTAGAAGGGGGAAAAATGTGGCATTTGCACAAATCTGGCCTTTGTTCAGAAATGCAACGACAAGCAAGTGAGAAACTGCAAAACCAAATCACAGGGCAGCACAGAAGTTCATACATGCTAATGAGACATATCCTCTATTTATGGGGCTTGTGGAAGCATTCATTAGCAAGCCAATTTCAGGAAGGAGTCACTGTTTAGAAATGTTTTCTGTCTGCGTTCTAAGTCCATATATTATCATATTTTAGAGTAGAGCTGCACAATATTTGAAGCAATTGTCATCACAGTTTAAATGTGTGCGATATCATAATCCTAAAAGGACCGCTTGGATGCAATATTTAGGGCACCATGCATTCAACCTGCTTGTGAATAATCTCTATGGCCGAATGAATGCCCACATCGGACATAGATCTGTCACTGGTCGGGATGTAAAAGCTCTAGGTAAGTGGCAGGGTCCTTGTGATGATGAGAAAAGTGAGGAATTGTGGGTTAATATATAATATTGTGATAAAATATAAATATCACAATTTCATGTTTTCCTAATATTGTCCAGCCCTATCTTAGAGCAAGAAAACCTAAAACACCTGAAAGCATGAAAGATAACTAAATCTTAATCCGCCTTTTTAACTAGTTTCAAAGTGAAAAAGTCGTTTTTTAAAATCCTTTTCTGAAACAAAAAGGAGCCTTTGAGTCACATCCACTAAAACAAGAAGTCGCTCCATTTTATGGAGGATGACGTAGAGTCGTTAAGAGAATAAGAACCTTGTCATTGGGAATATTATAAGGGGATATGTGGATGGTTATTGGGGACACTGAAAACAGGATGTGGCGAGCACTTTAACTACGAGATGATGAATGCAGGAATGGTCGGTAAGCTCTGTGGAGAACTTCTTCTCACGCTGCATGAACACGTTTTGAACCAGGATTACGAAACAACCTGAATCTTGGATTAAAGTGAAACAACAACCCCGTCCTGCTCATGCCTCAGTTAGTACAGGTAGCTCCAGCAGTGAGTCAACAGCCAGACCACTAAAGGTGACTGGGCTTGTTATTTATGAGCATAAAACCTATCAGGTAGAAAAAGTTTTGTTTTACTAATAATTAGTAGTAGCAGCATATTTTTTTTTCCTTGTGTCTGAGCCAAATTAAAGAATGTTTAACAGCGGAAGCCATTTAAAGGTTTTTTTCAACCATATGTGTAGCATTAGCTTGGAGAGACTTTTCAGGGCCAAAGGACGTGTTGTGAGAGAAATGACTAGACTTTCAGAACATCAGTCGTTTGACACACTGTGTCCTTACATCACTGCGGTGCGGTTAAACCCTCACAAGTAAAACATGAACTGATTATGTGGAGGAAAGTGAGACATGGTTCTATGGATGTAATATAAAGTGTTCTGGGGACACAGTTGTTCATGTGGAAACAATGCTAATCAGAACCAGAGCAGAAACTGTAAAATCTGTCTGAATCCTGCTAGCCAGACTACGCTCACCACAGAACGCTTTTAAATGCCTCCATAGAGTACTAGTTTGTTGAGTCTCCAACCTACTGGGCAACATTTTTTCCTGACTTCCCCTCCTCAATGGATACACTACGATTTAAATCTTAGTTTTGATGCCTAATTATACGTATTAAACGTAACGCCATCGCTCAGTAAGCTTTGGCTGAGTTCTGGGCTGCTTTGTGTTTGCTTTTTTTTGTTTTGTTTTACATATTTCCCAAATTTAGACATGGAAATAAATATAAATATCACAAGATACAATACGGTTGAAAGGGAACAGTTGTAAAAATAATAAAATGTGCCTTTTTAAAAATTTTTAGTTACCTTAGTCTTGATGAAGCTTCATTAAATCATGAGAATGAGTTAATCAACTGAATTGAATGTCTTTTGGTGCTGTAAAAATCATTTTATCACATTAATCAAAAAACTGTTTGTATTAACTGTTGTGTAATCAAAGCCTGCAAGCCCAGATTTCTGGGAGTCCAGTCATGAAAGGCCTTGTTGGTTCTGATTCCCAGGCTGCGTACTGTGGCCCATCTGCAGCCACAGCATGCCGCTGCTGTGGGGGCCGAGGCTGCACCTCACGTGCATCTCAAGGCTAAGATAAACCTCCCTCCTGTGTTTAGAACCACAATTCTCCTACTCAGGCCCAGAACCCCTGGGAAACTCCTCATAATCAACAAACACAGGTGCGCGATAATTACGGGCTGCCTGCTCAGATATCGAGACGGGCTTTCCTCCTCAATATGTCAGTTCAAAAACAGTGTGGATGAACTGCGGCGAACACAGACCCACTGTGTGGAGTGTGGCTGTGGTATCGAGGGTCCCGGCATCATTGTCAAGCTTGGCAGCAGTTTGGGATTACAAGGGCAACAGGCAGCATGGGCATATCCATTACAGAACCACTGCTGAAAAGGTGCACAGCCTGGAGGAGCATCAGTTCAGACACCTAAATAAATACAGCCGCGAACACTGATTGTAACATATTGTCATTCTGGCTACTGATGGACAAAGAGGAAATGTGCTAATGTCTTTCCATGATGGGACACGCAGTGATCTAATTAACACCAGATCCGGTTTAGTCATGCAGTTCACATTTGCTTCAGAGCAAAGAGACCTGCATGGCTCTACTATCTAGCCTTTTCTTTGGTTGGACAAACCTTATTTCACCATGGGTTCACTAGACGGCAGCTAATTAGCGGAGACGCGCTGATCCAACCTTTCCAGGCAGAAGTCCTTGATTTCCTGCAAGTTCTGCCTTAAAGATTTCCACAAAACATACAAGCTCACTTGTTTAAACTAAATCAAATGTAACAAGCATGCCCATAAGAGGAGGAGATGTGCAGTAATTATCCTCATTAATGCATCAAAACATCTGTGGCTAAAATGTAACATAAAACAAAAAGGTGAAACAGAGAAGCTGCTGTTAGCTGATCAGTTTTGATATCAAACTAAAAATGTGTTGTTGGTTTTAATGCATTCAATGAACAGAAAGAAATAAGATATTTTCAGTATTTGACTTGCTGATCAAGGTATTGCTCAACTGGCAGACTTGTGCTCCCATAAAGGTGAGACTCCCAGGCCTTTCAGGCTGTGAAGAATAAACACCACTGCATTTTTTCACACAAAAACAAAAAACTGCTCCTCTGGGAGTGACTACCTAGACATGTTTGGCCAGCTCCACTCGTTTCAGTTAGGCCTGCATGTGAATCACTGACAACTATTTGGCTAAAAACAATCTCTTAACAAAGGCCACCAAGGCCTGGCTGAGGTTCAAAGAATCAACTGTCAGCAAGATGATAAAAAAATGTAATCACCAACTGAGCAAAAACGGATTGCTTTAATAGTTGTTAAAAGATGTTGCCTTACTGGGCCATAAACTATATAAAAGACATGTTTAATATATAAAGAACCTGTAAAACAAGTGTGTGACAAAATGAAAAGGCCAAAGCGACGGTATTTATATCCTCTGGTGAAAAGAAGCTGGGTCATGAACTTATTAAAGGACAGAATAAAACACGCGAGTCACAGCGCAGTGGGGAAGTCGAAAACGGCCTCAACACATGTGGCAAATGTGACTGAAAATGGATTTAGTTTATGCTCCAGGACCTTGTGACTGGAATACTGGAGAAAATATTTCCCATTTCCTCTCAGAGGTCTGGTCATAAACCAGACGTTGTACACAAGAGCTCAGATAGCAGGAACTAGGAGAGGATCCAGTCCATAATATCCTCATTTAAAAGATGAAGGGTTCAACTAGATATTCCAAGTTAGTGTTATTTGAATCAGGAATGCAAACGGATTCGTGTTTATGGCATGAGACGGATATTAATTGGTTTTCGACAGTTTCAGTCGAGTCGTTGTGGGATTTGTAATGACCAGTATGATTTAAATTTAAGACCTACATGATTTATCATAAATAACCTTTTGTTAATAACCTCTTTACTCAATAACATGAGCTTGCATGTTTTTTGTTGAGTGCCTTTCCCAGACAAAACTGTCAGTAACGCACTGCAGAGAAAACCGATAAAATAACTATTAAATGAAGAGCCAGTACTTCCACCCAATAAATAAAACACATAATAAACATTCAACAGAAAACATTTTAACAGCTTTTTAGATGAGTCCACAGAGTCAACTAAGAGCAGAGAAACTTCAGTTAAAAATACGTTTATCATTTTTGTGTCTTTTAGCTTTGGTATATGAGGCAAATGCTGTTGCACATCAGTTACCCAACTTTAATGCATTTTAAACAGTAGTCTATAAACAACTACATTACACATCATAACGGTTATTGACAACAAATTTTAGCCAACTATTGAAATCCAGGTTATGTTGCCCTTTGCTCTCCTGAAGGCGCTGGTAGTAGAAAACAACCAGATTTTAGGACCCAAGATGGAAAATGTGCACATATTAAGAGCTTTAAACGCTAAAATTTACATGATCATATTTAAGGCTTTTTGGGACTTTTTAAGATCCTAAGGTAACCTTGTCATAGTAATAATTTTATTTATTAATATATTTTGGGCCACAGTTTTTGACCTTTTTTATTTATGTTGCAATCTGAAACTTGCACCATGATTTCTTCTCTGTGATACCGACCCGGTAACTTGGTTTTAAAAGCTACAAGAATCGTCTGACAACATGCATAGGGTTAGAAATTGTTTATAAGTATATACCTGGCATCCCATAGAGCCTCAGTCTTCAGTAAACTCACATGTTGCTCCTGATGATGACTTTTTTTATCTGCAGCAGTTTGGTGAAGTACTAAGCCAACGTTAGCATGTTAGCTCTTTTTTTGTTGTTCTACAAAGTTGCTCTACAGCTTTGCTTTGAACGTCATAAAATTTAATGACTAGCGCTTCAGCTGCTCTCTGTGTAGAGCCGGTTCTCATGACACAGACATACAAGGAGCTGAAGCAGCCAATGCAATTTCTCTTTCACTGTAAAAGTTTTTATAAGTCGGTAAAACAGACACTTAGATTGTTAGGGAAAACCCAGATTAGTAAGTTCAGCAGAATAATGTGAAAACTGTGCACACGATAATAGGTTGTAAGTATAATAAACTGGAGGGCTGCAGGAGATGAGAAAGACGGGGCATTTCCTCACATAGTAGTGGAGTTTAGTCATGGACTCTGGTACTGATGGGTTTAAAATACCTCAATCAGGACATCCCTACTTGCATCAGTACTAAAACGTTTGACTATGGTTCTAAAAAATAGCATCCTTATTTGTCTGCTTGTCTGAAAAAACATTCATACAGTCAAACGCGCGTGTGTGTGTGATTTATTGATGTCAATCTCTTTGCTTGTGGTGTGAAAAAGACTCAAGTGTGTTTTGTCTGAATCCTTTAGCAGCAGCTCTAAAGAGTGGTACGTTTTGACAGAAATGGTGGAACTTACTCAGTTTTCTTCCTTTGCTTGTTATCAAATATTTCATTGAGGTTAATGGTCTTCTGGCCCAGGAACTTGTCCATCCCAACTAGGGACCGATGCATCACTGTGAAACACAGGACATACACTTCGGGATTCCCCTCCAAAAGCAGACCAGGCAACTCAAAGGAGGCCTCCTCTCTCCAGACGGGGTTAACTGTCTTCTCTGCCACGGACGTGGAGTACTTCTCCTTACCCAGCTGGATGATGGTGTAGGCATCATTGGTGCCATTTTTGCCTTTGGGTTGTAAAGCAGCTGCTTGAAGAACAGTGGCTTGGACATGGGTTGGAAACCACTTCTGAGACTGCTCAGCCAGTGACATGTTTATCACAGAAAATCAGCTGAAACCCATTCAAAACAAATGAAAACAGAATTTAGACAGATAGTTATTTTAGTGAGAACGGTTTGCAAAGAGCATGATTTCCTAATGCTGATTATCCATGTTAGTGTGGTTCATGTAGCTATGGTAACAAGCAATGACGAGCCTGACAAACAGAGCACGCCTCATCTTCTATTAGATCATCGATGTCCAAGCCACTGCTGAGTCATCTGCAACAACAGAAAGAAACAGGAGCATCAGAATATTTCCCAGAACCAAACCATGACTCACGAAGGCTCACCTGGAACATTTATATTAAGTCTGGTAATAATTTTAGCCAACTTTAATGCCTTCTAATGCCACAGAGCTTTGTCAGCACGTCCATCTAAAGTAATAGCAAATATTTAAATCTAAGCAGAGACTTTTTACTGCTTTATAACATGTAATTACTGGAGCTATTTTAGAGATGCACCCTTCAAGTCTTCACAGAGCCACTTGATCATAATAATGCTATTATTCCTTGATAGAAGCAGTAGTTTACCAAACTGTCAGAGCACGTGGTACTTACTGATACTTTTTACACACCGGAAAGTTTTTAGATTTGAATGCTTTCAGTGAACAAGAAAATGTAAGTTTTTTCAGTATTTGACCCCCTGAGCCGAGGTCAGTTTTCAAATTCTATTTATTTTGAACATGTGAACCATATGCAGAACGTGGGGGAAAATATTTTAGGAGCAGAAAACAGTAATAGTGTAAAATAAAGCAACTACAACAAAATGTGTGGGAATAAAGATCGAGGCTATATTGGCAGGTTTTTATAAATGTCCAATAGGTTGATGCATCAGTCTCATCTTTTAATATGTTTTGCTATTGTTTTAATAAAAATCACTGAGTAGATATATTAGGCATATAGTAAGGAGTCCATGTTTCAATATGGAAACAGCCCATCACCTAATAAACAAAGAGTAATACAATTAATCAAGTTTATTAATTGTTACACTTTACTTCCATTTCTGCAGAGTCGAAGTTGTGCGAATCCCATAAATAAAAGGGATATTTCTGTTCTGAGCCTTTCTTCTGATCCAGATTTAGATTTATACCAGTCTGGAACACTGCGACTTATGAGCATGAAGCTCTTTCCAAATAAGAAAACGTGATCTGAATTACTGAGATGACAAATAACAACAGTCATTTTGTAGTTGTCTGGTAGAAAACTCACAGAAACAAGAGGATAATCATTTTTAACGAGTAATTTCCCGTTAAAGGACCACCTGTCTCAACAAAGCTTTATTAAACGGACCAGTGCGAACACGGACCGTCTTAAAGTAACTTAAAAGCTCGAAACGAAGCACTAAATGACGGCGTTTAGACCTGACTTAGCATGGTTACATGTAGTTCAGCTGGAGCAGGGTGACGTTAGCTTACTGCTAATGAGCGTTCAGAGAATCAGTCACTCACACCAAGCTGTTTACCTCAGAGTCATTTCCACCGACTCCAAACGGACTTCCAGAGCTTCACCACACAGAGACGAACCCCTCAAACACATCCATGCGCGGCTCTCTGCGGCTCATACGCCCGCAAATGTCGGCTGTAGGTCCTGTTGTTGTTGTAGCAGCGGCGGCGCATTGCTGTCGGGACAGTGACTGGCTTCACTTCCTGCTCTGACGTCACTTCCTCAGCCCGGCGAAAGGTCACGCGCCAGAGAGAATATAAATATAAATAAAGGTGGGGAGGACCGCGTGTTCAGGTAGGGTTTGACACACAGTAAGTTAATAAATGAAAACTTTCATTTATTTCAGTATATTTTAATAATAAAACTCATTTTATTGTTTTTTACTCACGGATGAAGAATTTGAGTGTTTCTATTTGCGTTTATTTTGATGATTATGCTTCAAAGCTAATAAAACCCATAAATTAATTTTCTAAGAAAATTAGAATATTACATTGGATCAATAAAATATACAGAAATATCTTTTCTGCTGAGAAGTATGTCCATGTAGTGTACTGAAAATATACCCTCACTACTTGGTCCTTGGTTGGGGCTCCTTTTGCATGAATTACTGCATTAACTCAGCCCAGGCTATTTTACTAGCAACATTCACCTCCTCTGCGTTGTTGTCTGTAGTGTCTCATCCTTCTCTTAACAACTTACCATTGATTCTCTGTGGGATTTTAGGACAGTCAAGCACAGTGAAACAATGCTCATTAAATGCTCATTGTCAGCAGGCGCCAAGTCCTGCTGGTAAATGAAGTCAGCAGCTTCAGCTGGCTGCGCTGACTTTGGACGTGATGAAGCTCAGCGGACCAAGGCCAGCAGATGATGGCTCCCCAAATCATCACTGACTGTAAAAACTTCACACTGAAACAGCTTGAATTCTGTGCCTCTCCACTCTTCCTCTTTCATACACAGTAGAAAGAAGACTTTGCACCCCGAGCAACATTCCAGTCCTAGTTCTCTTTAACTGAGGTATGATGCTTCTGTTGTCCCTGCTTCAGGAGTGGCTTCACACAAGAAATATGACAGTTGTAGCTAGAGCTGTACAATATATACAACTGCAGTCATCATCACAATTTGAATTTATGTAATAATCCAAACGTAAAGGACTGCTTGGACACAATATTTGAAGCAATTTTTTTATAGCGCTCTTCTAGTCATACCAACCACTGATTGCGCTTTACACTAGAGCCACATTCCCCCAATCGCACTCACAAACACATACATTCATACACTGATATACAGAATGGTAGGCAATTTGGGGTTAAGTGCCTTGCCCAGGGGCACACCGACATGTGGCAGGAGGAAACTGGAATCAAACTCTTAGATTGGCATGTAACTACTCTTCCGTTTGGGTCACAGTTGTTCACGGTCAAACATTATTTCTTAGGTACTATGAATGCAAACTGTGCTCCCCAAACATAGTTTGGCCCTCAGTGCTCACACTTAACATATATTTTCTGTTGTCGAGATGCTAAAGCTCACAAAGAGTGGTGGGGACATTGTGATAAAGGAAAATAAAGGGAAGAGACAGGAAAATGTGGGTAAATCGTAATCAGCATCGTCATCTTACAGCTGTAGTTGGAACCCATGACCTGGGTACGTCTGTCTGGGGCGTCTCTCCATACCTTGTGAATTTCCCCCTAATGCTTGAATGAGTTCTGCTCCACAATGCTCTCAAGGCTGGGGTTATTCCTGGTTATTCTGCACTTCTCTCTACCACAGTTTTCCGTCAACCTAACCTTATAATAATATATTTGGATAAAAACACTCTCTGAATAACCAGCTTGTTTAGCAATGACCTTTTGTGACTTTACACTACTTGTGGTGGGTATCATTAACTGTCTGCTGGACAACAGTCATTAATACCCAGCAGGCTTACCTATGGCTGCGTAGGCCATAACAGGATCTTAACTTAACATTTCTGTATGAAAACATAATTTTTTTCTAGATCTTATGTAATATTCAAGCCTAGATTAAGGCTTATCACCTAAATGAACAGCAATAAACATTTGAGATATATCGCTCTGTGTGTAATGAATCTAAAGAATATATAAGTTTTACTTTCCAAATAGAATTACTGAAATAAATTAACTTTTCAATGATATGGTAATTTATTGAGTTGCACCTGTATAGTTTACAGACAGGCAGTAATAAAAGCCTATAAATAATTTCAGTTTGCACTCTCTGTAAGAAATAGCTTCATGTGTGTGGGTGCAGTTACATGAGGAGAGGTAAATCATACAAACATGGCCAAGTACCTTTGTCTCTTGAGTGGGACATGGAGGTGCAGATAAGAGGGTTCAGCTGAATGAACACAGACATGCTCGTCACCCCACTTGACAAGTGCATCTTAACCAAACACACCTGCTTCATGTTGGTTTTATCGTTCTGCTGCAGTTTGTGCACACACCACTGGCCCGAGGCTCTGGCTGGGCCATCCATCAAGCTGAGATTATTGCTTTTTATCTTGAGTACATCTCTGAATGAAATGCTAAGGGTTAGTGAAATATTAGGCTGTGAGTGATAATATTTAATATATCTGTGGCTCTCAGCCCACATGTTTTACATTGCCTGTTAACGTTAGGTGGATATTAGAGTACAATGTCACTTTTTAAGCAGCAGATGTTCCACAGTGTTGGCTGTATATCACAGCTGGATGTTAAATCTGCCTCTTTATTTCACACATGCAGGATGCAGAAAAAACTGCACACATTGCTCATTCACGTTCTTAATTCAGCAGTATAATGTTAATTAGTCACAAATATTAAAATCCAAGCCTTCGCTTCACTGAACAGGAGTTTCATTAATGTTTTGCATCTAATCTTAAATTCATCTTTGTCATCTTTGGGGATCTTTACTACAGTTTTGCCTTTGTGAACAGGCTGATAGAACTAGAACAGGGTAAGGAATGGATCAGAGTCTGTTTTTGAAATTAGCTCCACCTCAACGTCTTACTTGCGATTGTTTTGGAGCAATAGTTAGGAATTTGTGTTCCAAAAACCAATCAGTCTTCTTATCTAGTTCAAGGTCATTATGAACATTATCTCATTCAGTCTATAGTACGCTTTGATAATTATACCAAACATTTTTATACTGTAATTTATAGTAATGTAGTAACCCATTTACAGTTCGTTTTCTTCATATCATGCATTTCCATGATGGATATTCAGACAGCAAAATATAATATCCTATTCCATGACGGATTTAGATATTCAGTGCCCTCCACATTTATGGCGCTCCTTATTGCAGTATCATACCCTCACACTGAAAATAGATATTTCTAAATATAATCCTGTGTAACACAATTATTGGCACCCCTGTTGTACATCCTCCTTTTTACCAAAAGGCCAGCACTAGTCTACTCCATCTCACACAGTGAGAGCGAACCTTGATCATCAACGTCTCTGTTTTATGCTGTCTTGTCTTTAGCTCCCCCCACAGGTTTCCCACAGGATTTAGATCTGGCGACATATTTTCAGTTTTCTGACAGAGGCCATGAGATTCGTGTATAAAATGTCTCTTCTTTTTCTTTTTTATTTGAAAGAGTTCATGATGACGTCCACTCTAACAAGGTTCCCAGGGCTTTTGGAAGTTAATCAGGCCCACAGCAACATAGATCCTCCACTGTTCTTAACAGTGGGCATTCCTCCTTTGTTTTACACCAGGCTCACCTGGAAGATTAGTTACCAGAAAGCTCAGTGTTGGTCTCATCTCACCAAAGCACACAGTTCCAGTTAAAGTCCAATCAGTTTTTAGCAAATACAACACGGTTACGTTTGTGAAGGTACACATTTTGTGTTCTGAGTTCAGGTACTCCCCATGGGACGCAAACTTCACTACCTAGGCCGTAGGAACAGACAACATTTGTACCCAGGGCTGTAGTTCTTCTTAGCTCCTTCCTTAACTCACAAATCTAAAAAAATAGTTTATAAATTATTATTCGTGGGCAAATAAAGTAATTTTAGTTATTATCTGGTTGATTCTTGTAGCGGTTTCCTGACCAATGAAGATCAACACGCAAATGCCTTTATTGAGAAGCATCTTGACTTATCTTTCCCATTTTGAAGAGTGGCAAAGAGTTATCGGCCTATGTGTCACAACTTACTTGTACCACGGAGAAATATGAAGTCAGGAGAAAAGAAAAAGTTACTCAACACCCTAAACAACTGTAAAACAATTCAAGTAGAAATCGCAAAAAGGCGTCTATTACACTTATTTGCACAGAAAAATTGCATCTTGAATATTTATCTGTCTTCTTGGACTCCTGTTAAGTGTTTATTGGCTAGCAGGGTCGATCGAAGCAGGATCACAGGCAAAACCGCAAAGATCTCCGACAGTCTACCGAAAACCGTTTACAGCTTGGCAGAATGCGATCTGATAAGGCTTCGGTCGGAGTATTCACACCGCAACAGCTGCTGGTCGACTTCCAGGAGTTGATGATTTATCCCGTCACGGGATAAATCTGCCTCTTTATTTCACACATGCAGGATGCAGAAAAAACTGCACACATTGCTCATTCACGTTCTTAATTCAGCAGTATAATGTTAATTAGTCACAAATATTAAAATCCAAGCCTTCGCTTCACTGAACAGGAGTTTCATTAATGTTTTGCATCTAATCTTAAATTCATCTTTGTCATCTTTGGGGATCTTTACTACAGTTTTGCCTTTGTGAACAGGCTGATAGAACTAGAACAGGGTAAGGAATGGATCAGAGTCTGTTTTTGAAATTAGCTCCACCTCAACGTCTTACTTGCGATTGTTTTGGAGCAATAGTTAGGAATTTGTGTTCCAAAAACCAATCAGTCTTCTTATCTAGTTCAAGGTCATTATGAACATTATCTCATTCAGTCTATAGTACGCTTTGATAATTATACCAAACATTTTTATACTGTAATTTATAGTAATGTAGTAACCCATTTACAGTTCGTTTTCTTCATATCATGCATTTCCATGATGGATATTCAGACAGCAAAATATAATATCCTATTCCATGACGGATTTAGATATTCAGTGCCCTCCACATTTATGGCGCTCCTTATTGCAGTATCATACCCTCACACTGAAAATAGATATTTCTAAATATAATCCTGTGTAACACAATTATTGGCACCCCTGTTGTACATCCTCCTTTTTACCAAAAGGCCAGCACTAGTCTACTCCATCTCACACAGTGAGAGCGAACCTTGATCATCAACGTCTCTGTTTTATGCTGTCTTGTCTTTAGCTCCCCCCACAGGTTTCCCACAGATTTAGATCTGGCGACATATTTTCAGTTTTCTGACAGAGGCCATGAGATTCGTGTATAAAATGTCTCTTCTTTTTCTTTTTATTTGAAAGAGTTCATGATGACGTCCACTCTAACAAGGTTCCCAGGGCTTTTGGAAGTTAATCAGGCCCACAGCAACATAGATCCTCCACTGTTCTTAACAGTGGGCATTCCTCCTTGTTTTACACCAGGCTCACCTGGAAGATTAGTTACCAGAAAGCTCAGTGTTGGTCTCATCTCACCAAAGCACACAGTTCCAGTTAAAGTCCAATCAGTTTTTAGCAAATACAACACGTTACGTTTGTGAAGGTACACATTTTGGTTCTGAGTTCAGGTACTCCCCATGGGACGCAAACTTCACTACCTAGGCCGTAGGAACAGACAACATTTGTACCCAGGCTGTAGTTCTTCTTAGCTCCTTCCTTAACTCACAAATCTAAAAAAATAGTTTATAAATTATTATTCGTGGGCAATAAAGTAATTTTAGTTATTATCTGGTTGATTCTTGTAGCGGTTTCCTGACCAATGAAGATCAACACGCAAATGCCTTTATTGAGAAGCATCTTGACTTATCTTTCCCATTTTGAAGAGTGGCAAAGAGTTATCGGCCTATGTGTCACAACTTACTTGTACCACGGAGAAATATGAAGTCAGGAGAAAAGAAAAGTTACTCAACACCCTAAACAACTGTAAACAATTCAAGTAGAAATCGCAAAAAGGCGTCTATTACACTTATTTGCACAGAAAAATTGCATCTTGAATATTTATCTGTCTTCTTGGACTCCTGTTAAGTGTTTATTGGCTAGCAGGGTCGATCGAAGCAGGATCACAGGCAAAACCGCAAAGATCTCCGACAGTCTACCGAAAACCGTTTACAGCTTGGCAGAATGCGATCTGATAAGGCTTCGGTCGGAGTATTCACACCGCAACAGCTGCTGGTCGACTTCCAGGAGTTGATGATTTATCCCGTCACGTCACCACGCACATTCCTGTTTCGGGAATATTTTATGATCTGTTGTGGTTAGCGGTGTCAGGTTGAGTTGAGTGAAATAACGAGCAGAGACATGCAGATAAACAACCCAGGTCATGACACTCTTCCTTAATTTGACAATAAGTCAAACACGTTCATATATTACTCTGTGAGACTGAACCACATGTTCCCTGTGAGATAAAACCCGATCGGCTGCATTCCTACATCACCTGTAGAGGTTGTGCAGAATATATTTTGTGCATTTAAAAACAGAATATCACGCCATAAACTAGCAGTCACATAAATGCACAGTCTACTGTACATCTTGAAAGAACTTCGCTGAAGGTCGTAAGTTGCCCAGCATCAGAGTGAGCCTTCCTGCGTGGCCCGGCTTCACATGTTGAACCACATTAGCAATGGCCCCTAACGGCCATTATTCACCAAGTCCACACGGTTCTGGATCCTCTTTTTTCCAACACTCTGCAGGTTGTTTTACATTTATTAAACACTTAAAAATCCTGAGGCCACAAGGTTGTTCATCTGTTGAGGACAAGAGAAAGGAGACGACGAGGCGCAGCAGGGCGAGTGGAAACAGTCGTGATGTCACTCTGGGTCTTAATGCAGTGCAGGTCTGGGCGCCGGCTGGGGTGACTGATTTAAAAGGTACAGCTTTTAGCCGGGAGAACAGTCAGATCACAGATGAATTTTTATCAAAAAAGGAGGAGAACGGCACACAAATCACCCCTGCTTGGATCTCAGGAATGTTTTTGTGCGTGGTTTTGATATATCGGTGCAGATGTAGGACTGCACCATGACGAGCAAAACTAAAAAGGGCCGCAAAGCTGGGGCAGCATGTCAGCAAGGCGTCTCCCTAAAGTTCCTTCATTTCTGCATCATAACTTTAAAAAGGGAAACACAAACCCCAAAACCTGCAGTATCTGCTGAACACTGCAGCCTTCTGCTTGTGTGTGGTGGTTACGGACTTTTGATTTTTTTTATATGTTTTTGGAAATAAAAACAAGTTAGAAGTGGCAACATATGCATATAGAAGGGACTAAAACGTTTTGTTGCTTCAGGAAAGTTTAGCGGATGGAAAAAGTGCAGAAGAAAAAACCGCATAAGCAACACGGATAACTGCACTCTTGGCCAAATTGAGAAGCAAAGCCAATTCAAGAGTTTTGGGGAGATTCATTAGCCAGACATTCACAGCTGGACTCAGTGCTTCTACAGCGACTACATCTAAATATATCCAGGACATGGTCTACAACTTTCACCTTCCTTGTGTTAAGCCACTCCTGAACCAGAGACAATGTTAGAAGTATCTTAGCTGGGCCACAGTCTGTTGGACGAGTGGAAAGTCTCTGACAATATGATGGACATAGAGCTGGATTACCACACTGAAAACAGTAAAGGACCAAGAGAAATAAATTCAAACACAACAGTTAAGTAAGTAGGAACTAAATGGGTTTGCAACAGGCTTAAAGTATTTGGATCAAATGGGAATGCAGGGGTATGATGTGTTGAAGCGGCAAACTGACCCAGAATCACCTTGTTGCACCATGGGGCTGACATGGCGCTGGACATTGGGCTGTCAGGAAGGTTAAACCTTATCCAATTAGACCAATCCTGCCTCATCAATGGCAGGGTTACTACAGTAGATACTTGACTGTAATAATACTTAGAGCATGGGCAGGAGGTAGGAGACCTCCAACTTTAATTAGTAAATAGCGAAAAAAAAGCTTCATTTTATGATGTTCCTGAAAGTGTATATCCTCATATAGGCTACCGTAAATTCCGGATTATAAGCCGCTACTTTTTCACACACTTTGAACACTGCGGACTATACAAAAGTGCGGCTAATGCATGTTTTTTTTTTTCATGCCGCCAAGAACATTTTGCCTGGTAACAGTAGACCAATCAAATTGATGAGTAGTTCAAAGAGGTCCAACGAACTTGTGCGATAAATCAAGAGCACTTTCACAGTTAAATTACCGGTATTGTAAATCAGACAATAATATTCACCCTCATCAACATGGAAAATCACCAACGGGTTTCTAAAGGCTGGACTGCTGCGTGATTAAAGGGACCAGGTGCGCTGAAGTGAGAGCGTCAACGAAGAGGCTGAATTGAGTAACGAGATCCTGAGGCTGTTCAATTCAGACCCTGAAGAACAGGACTTTGATGGTTTCAGTGCGCAGGAAGAGGATGAAGAAGGCGATCAACGACTTTTGACCTGGTAGGCTGCAGTGTAAATCAGTTAGGAGATACTGGAATGTTGTTCGTGCACTGTTCAGTAAAAAAGCATAAGCAACGTAATTTGTGTGTTACTGATAATGTACGTATATTTAAAGGTAGCCGTGTTACAGGCACTGTTCGAAAAAAAAGTATTTGCAATATGCATTTGTTTATTTTACCATACGATTTAAATTAAAAGTTAAAAATCCTCACGTGTAATTTTTTTCTGTGTAAATCATATTACGTGGGACACCCGTGGCTTAACATCCAGTGCGGCCTGTACAAGTACAAAATTGGTTTTCTTTCTAAAATTAGAGCATGCTGCTTTTAATCAGGTGCGCTCTGTAGTCCGGAATTTACGGTAATTATTGCTACCATTTCTGACTTTATTAATAAGTGTAGATTATAGTGCTTTGAAAGAGTATTGATTCCCATTGAATATAACAAACATTAATGGAAGTGGAGGGAAAGTGATTCATGGTTTTCCTCGATTTTACTAATAAAAATCTGAAAAGTGTGGCATGGATTTGCATCTGGTCCTTTTGTTGAAGAATCTTTTGTTGAAATTACAGCTGAGATTTTTGCCTCTTCTTTGCAAAATAGCCAAAGACCACAGATTTTCTATTGGATTTAGGTCTGGACTATGACTAGGCCGTTGCATAATTTTTCCATCGTAGCTCTTGCTGTATGTTTAGAGTTGTTGTCCTGCTGAACAGGTTTTGATCCAGGATTTCCGTGTATTTTGCTGAATTCATCTTTCCAGCAACTCTGACCAGCTGTCACTGCTGGGGAAGACAATCCCCACATGATCATGCTCTCACCACCATGTTTCACTTTATTTGAGGGTAACAAATTGAAGGGGTCTCAAAACGAGCCACAGTACATTAAGTATTTCAAATAAAGATAATATATAACAGAAAACGAAAGAGGAAATGTTATTCTTGTAATATGTGTAATAAATGTGTTTATTTGTGAAAAATTACAAATACTGTACTGTTTTTTTTAATAAGAGACTGAAATCCAGTTGGAAACCTCACTGTTTCCCTGCAAGACTTAAAATTAGTGCATTCTGACATGCACAGTGTCATGTCAGTAACACACACTGGGGTCATGATTAATAGTGCAAGGGGGCAGGTGTCTACCATGCACCAGTATGCAAAGGCTTTACCCAGACCAGAGGAAGCCCCTACATGTGTATGCCCCGGAGTCACCCCTTTACAGGATGAAATAATTCACCCGAAATGTTCAGAAGAGACACTGTGAGGCAAAGTTCAGAGGCATGCTAATGACAAGAGCATGCTCACACAGAGGAAAAGGAACCTCTCAACTCTGAATGAATCGAGAGTGGCAGAACAGAGGTTAGTCCACTGCAGGCCCCTTGTGCCTGTGTGTAATCCACATCACCAGGACTTGCAAATGACTGAAAGAAACAGGTTGTTTCGTTGCTCTTTAAAATGCAGTGCAAAAATGTGTCACATTTGCATTTTTTAGATGGAAACATTACATATGGTTAAATGGATTTAGTTTTACTAGGCTGCCATTCAGTTTCGCACTGTTAAAATAAAAAAATGCAACTGCATTTTACACTAGAATGGTTTAGTGTGCATTAAAGTAATGAATAAAAAGTATTTGTCTTTTGCTAAGTAGACAGAAGATATAATGTGCTCCTATTTGCGCAACATCATAAGTGTCACACTGATAAATTTACAGCATCTAAGAAACAAACACGGAACATCAAGTGCATGAAAAAAGCATAAAAATGTGAGTTTTTTTCTTAGATATACAGAAAAAAGTGTGTGGGTTGCATCGTTGTGTTTAACATTCCTCAGTCCTCCCAGCAGAATGCAGTCGTCTTATTACCAAATTCTACAAGGATAATCATCCTACACAGCTGCTGCGTCTGCATATTTTTAAAGGAATCTCCTCTTAAATGAAGACATTTTTCCACATGTATTTATGTGCCACATTTATTTTCCATAAATATGGATAAATCTGTAACATAATGTGCTGTCCCATGTTTAATATGATCCCAACAGAGGAGAAAGGATGATACACGAAGAAAAAAATTGGATTTATTTAGAAAACTTTTCCTATTTTACAGTAGAATATTCAGTTCCTTTTATGACAATAATTAAATAAATACATTAATTAACAAAAATGTTTGTTTTTATTAATAAAAAAAATCTTGGGCACTATAATAGTAATTAAAAAAATCTTAAGAGGTTTATTTAACAGTTTTTTTTTGGTCTAACAAAAATGTGTAGAAAAAATGCCTTTATTGCTTTTCCACTTTATTAAAATATACCGGAAGGTTAAGCAGTTTGCACTGGGAGTGGCCATACTTACTGAATAAAATGTGAGTAAAATATTTACCCAGAGATTATAAATTACATCACAGTTAGGAGCTTCTTTAAGAAAAATGCTGCAACCAAACTTTCAATCAATCAACCTTTATTTATACAGCGCTTTACACACCCAAATGACCAAAGCGCTGTACAGGTCCAAAAATAAAACAAAAACATAGAAATGACCAAAAGACACAAACACCAACAATACCACAAATAACCAAGAAGAAAATAACAGCTAAATACAATAAGAAAAAATAAAACGCTGATAATTAAACAGTCTGATATTTCTGCTCAACTGGAATTAAAAGCCAAATTAAAAAGATGGACATCCTTACAACAAGAGGAATATTGTTCCAGAGTTTGGGAGCAACAACAAAAAAGGTTCTGTCTCCTCGGGTCACAAGAAGAGTCCAAGGAACAGAACAGAAGTTCTGGCTGCAAACGTCTCCTTGGAACATGCTTGTGCAGAAGCTCTGTTGGGTAAGGAGGTGTCTGACTCTTTGAACACTTGAAAGGCAAATTTAAAAATCTTAAAATCATTCCTAAAACATACAGGCAACCAGTCCAAGGAGGATAATATAGGGGTAATGTGCTGACGTTGCTCATTACCCGTTAGCAGACCAATAGCAGTTTTTCAGATCAGGTTTTTAAAACTGAGTTTATATTCACATACTGGTAAAGATGTATTTGTAAAATAAGTTTCCAGAGATGTTACGGCACATCCTTCTGGATTGTTTCGTTTTGCAATAAGCATCCAGATGACAGACAAAATCCCAATCGTTGCAAAAAGATGCAAAATTATTGTTGAGGTGCTTTAAACAAGTTGAAAGTTCTTGAGCACTATGTTGGAAGCATTATGTCAACAAGGTCATGAATGAAAAGATCACGTCTCACAATCTTTGAGAAATAAATGCCTAAATAGATGACCTTTGTCTTCCACGTGGAAAAGGTCAGGACAATGTGAGGACCTGTGACGTGTATCACAGATTACACTGTGGTTGACTTGTCAGGTGACACGATAGCAGCCATGATCTGCCATCAGACACCAGAACATTTTACTGAGACAACTGATATATTCTGCTTAAAAAGAACAAAAGGTGCATGTGCTTCTGTGTTGTGTCTTACAGCAGAAACTGGGAAGTTCACCCTGTGTGAGCTGCTAGGAGCCATCAGTGTCGGCTGAAGGTATCTGCTCAGTGTTTCCTGAAGTGGTTCCCTGCTCGGGTCAGGCGCCCTGCTGCTATCATCATCCCTCATGTTCTTCTCCAGCACACACTGCTGACACTCTGTAATCTCGCATCCATACATCTTCAGGTGGCGTGTTCCAGATGTTTCAATCCACTTACAGCAACGGTTATACTTGTGCTTTTTATTTTTCAAATTAAGCAGAATAAACTAAGTTAAGCTCAAAATTATCCATAACTCAGGTAGATTTAAATTAGAAAACTATTTTTATTTAATATAAGTTTCCAAAAATATTATAAGAGTTGTCTTTATTTTCATGACTATGAATATTGTAGATTCACACTGAAGGCATCAAAACTATGAATTAACACATGTGGAATTATATACTGAACATAAAAGTGTGAAACAACTGAAAATATGTCTTATAATCTAGGTTCTTCAAAGTAGCCACCTTTTGCTTTGATTACTGCTCTACACTCTTGTCATTCTGTTGATGAGCTTCAAGAGGTAGTCACCTGAAATGGTTTTCAGTTCACAGGTGTGCCCTGTCAGGTTTAATAAGTGGGATTTCAAGCCTTATAAATGGGGTTGGGACCATCAGTTGTGTTGTGCAGGAGGTGGATACAGTACACAGCTGATAGTCCTACTGAATAGACTGTTAGAATTTGTATTATGGCAAGAAAAAAGCAGCTAAGTAAAGAAAAACGAGTGGCCATCATTACTTAAAGAAATGAAGGTCAGTCAGTCCAAACAATTGGGAAAACTTTGAAAGTGTCCCCAAGTCCAGTCGCAAAAACCATCAAGCGCTACAAAGAAACTGGCTCACATGAGGACCGCCCCAGGAAAGGAAGCCCAAGAGTCACCTCTGCTGCGGACGATAAGTTCATCCGAGTCACCAGCCTCAGAAATCGCAGGTTAACAGCAGCTCAGATTAGAGAACAGGTCAATGCCACACAGAGTTCTAGCAGCAGACACATCTCTAGAACAACTATTAAGAGGAGACTGTGTGAATCAGGCCTTCATGGTAAAATAGCTGCTAGGAAACCACTGCTGAGGACAGGCAACAAGCAGAAGAGACTTGTTTGGGCTAAAGAACACAAGGAATGGACATTAGACCAGTGGAAATCTGTGCTTTGGTCTGATGAGTCCAAGTTTGAGATCTTTGGTTCCAACCACCGTGTCTTTGTGCGGCGCAGAAGAGGTGAACGGATGGACTCTACATGCCTGGTTCCCACTGTGAAGCATGGAGGAGGAGGTGTGATGGTGTGGGGGTGCTTTGCTGGTGACACTGTTGGGGATTTATTCAAATTGAAGGCATACTGAACCAGCATGGCTACCACAGCATCTTGCAGCGGCATGCTATTCCATCCGGTTTGCGTTTAGTTGGACCATCATTTATTTTTTAACAGGACAATGACCCCAAACACACCTCCAGGCTGTGTAAGGGCTATTTGACCAAGAAGGAGAGTGATGGGTGCTGCGCCAGATGGCCTGGCCTCCACAGTCACCGGACCTGAACCCAATCGAGATGGTTTTGGGGTGAGCTGGACCGCAGAGTGAAGGCAAAAGGGCCAACAAGTGCTAAGCATCTCTGGGAACTCCTTCAAGACTGTTGGAAAACCATTTCAGGTGACTACCTCTTGAAGCTCATCAACAGAATGCCAAGAGTGTGTAGCAGTAATCAAAGCAAAAGGTGGCTACTTTGAAGAACCTAGAATATAAGACATATGTTCAGTTGTTTCACACTTTTTTGTTCAGTATATAATTCCACATGTGTTAATTCATAGTTTTGATGCCTTCAGTGGGAAGCTACAATATTCATAGTCATGAAAATAAAGAAAAATCTTTGACTGAGAAGGTGTGTCCAAACTTTTGGTCTGTACTGTACATGTATTAGTATTTATTAGATCCGACTAATCAACATTTTTAAACTAGAAATGTGATTTAAATAAAATGTATGTTTCATACCTGCTTAAATGTTATGTTTAAAAGGTACTTTTAATATGACAAACGAGCCCTATTGGAACGCATATTCTAATTATATATATATATATATATTTATTTTTGGTAGTATTCTTCATCCTTTGGGTGATGGGATAGCGATAATTGTCACATTGTACAATATGACATCAAAGGTCAAGGTTTCTGATGGAGAAATGTTGAGGAATTGTCTCATTTTTGTGTCATTTCAACCACAAAAGGTCACTCAGATGACATTAAGCAGAGCTGACATTTCTGATTGGCAGGTCGAGGCTCCTGACCTTTTGTGATACTGTACCAATATGTTCATAAAGGTGTCGAAACGCAGCTCTGTTACAGCTGGCTGAAAGGTGCCCTGTGTCTCTCTTCCTTCACAAACTAGCATCTTGTAAACAGAATAAGTGAAATGGAAGAAAAAACATAAGGATGCTGACACATTTGTTGGTATCTCCCCCCCCCCCCCCCAACAAACACAAAAAACTCTGTTTAACTAAAGATCAACAGTATCCTAGTTTTGAATACAAATCAGATTTTTGGTTGATGATTCAGTTGATTATTTCCTAAAAACCCTGAAAAACATGTGACTCAACTTCAACTCGCCCTTTAAAGATTGGGATTTGACTTAGACTACACCCTCATAAAATGAGAATCGGCTCTCAAAGATTTGGCTTGAAAAAATGACATGTTAACATCTCTGTCGGGTATACAAAAAAAATGACTTTTAAATTAATGTCAGGAGAGATGCAGTATTCTTTTAATGAGCTCATAGTGAACCTAAAAACAGCTGAAAGCCCAAACCTGAATTGATTTGCATGCAGTTGCTGTACATTCTCAGCCTTTTCATCTATTTGCAAATATTTCTCTATTCTCAATTACAAATGTGTTTAAAACTGCTCTAATGCTTGTGAAAAAAGGTCACATTCAAACACGGCTTTTGCCACAAATATGCTATTTTCCAGTAGAAAGGCCAATTTGCTGCTTATGTGCTCTGGTGTACCTAAGCGTTGTTTAAAGCACATCAATGCAAAGCAGGATTAAATATTCCTGTATTTTGCTAATCATTTATGAAATGCATAATTATCTGAGCCTGTAGTTGAGTGGATTAGGAGTCATTGATTCTCTCTCTCTCCGTCTCTGTGTATATATAGTGCCTACCTAACCCTTTCAACCTCCCCAATAGAAATATTCTGGATAATATGTATGCATATAGTTGGCAGAGCTGCACTCCTGTTCATGTTTCATGCAATGTGAATGACTAATCCATGAAATGTGTGGGTGGGATGATTAACACAGACACCAGCACAGAAAATATGTTTGCTTTGAAACTTGAATGTGATACAAACATGAAACTATGAATAATTGCGGCAGAATGGGAGCCTGTATAGATTTAGAAACTCAGAAATGCAGTTTATGACTAATTGTGTTAAGTGAAAAAGACGAAGTGCAGTTTTGTTCCTGGGATAATTAGCTTTTAAATGTTGTGAGGGTGATTGTGGAGGCTCTCCTGGGCTCCAGTGCTTTGGAGTGAGCCCTCTAGCTCTCCCATGGGGTACTAGCACTCATTACATGCAGGTTGCAGGCCAGAGGAGAGGAGGGAAGCCAGGCACTTGTTAGGAGACCCAACAAACAACATTTGCTGTTTTAAAAAAGTGGCAAAAGCAAAAAGAATATACAGCCATTCAAAACTAAATCAGAGTTTAGTTCCAGTAAAAAAGAAAATCCTTGTTTTGCACATTAAATCGATCCTTTCAGTGAATTCAGTTAATCAATGCACAGTTTCCACTCAACATAAAAATGATCATTTATTTTCTATCAAAGCTGTAGTGGTGGAAGAAAGCATGTGCGGGTTAATAATTTTAGTTTGGCTTTTTTCATATTTAACGTTGCTTTATAAATGTTTTGATGTTCTGGTTACTAGATGTGTGTAATAGCGCTGAAAGAGACTCGTTTACAATATGTTTTCTTCATGTTCTGTTCTGATTTTGCTCCTGGACCCCAGTGTGCAGATCTGCAGACTGGGGTTCAGCGGCTCTATGATGGTGGATTTTTTACAGTCACTTCCTGGAAATTAAGCATGTGGCAGTTATGGGTATCATAGTTTTAAGCCATCATTTTTGGTCCATACATCCCATCCAAATGCAGCTTAAACAAACAAAGAATGTTAGGTATGGTTATTCAATTTGATCGACCACAACCACCCTCCAACTACATCTTTATCTGGACATGTTTTCACCTCACATTTATAAACCATAATTTCATGCAGTTAAGATGGAAAGAAGATCTGTCTTTTCTGTCTATTCAGCTAAAATTAGCTGAGGAGTACGGTTTAAGATCCACACAAATGTTTCATCAGATTCATCTCGGTAAAAGTCCTTTCAGGGAGAAGTGACAGCAGGTTTCTCCTGCTGTATGACAGCTCTGCCCCTCCCCCACCTGCTGCTGCACACAGGTGGCATCTCAACCAGGCAGCCCCACTAATTAACCAGTTCAATTTAGCTTGTTATTCAGCAAAACCAGCTAAATGTATAACCTATTGTGCTTTAACCACTTGACAACAAAAAATACATTTAGCAAGCACTTATTCTATATTTTAAATTAATATTCAATATGCAATTTTATCTGCTGCAGGAACAATTTTTGTTTTTCTGTTTTAAATGAGCAGGATTAGATGTTTGAAACTTTTTATTTAAATTTTTGTGTTAATACCCTGATATGTTTGTATTTTTACTCAGAGTTGTCACGCCGTGAGAATCTCATAGGGCCCCATGCCATCTGGAAACTTTGTTTAAAATTAACCAAAAATGTAATCGCATAGAAGTTCAGAAAGAGGAAAGGAAAAGGTGGATTTTAGAGAAAGGACGAGACAGAATAGGTGGCTATCCGGAGAGTGAGTAATTGCTGAATGCAAAGGCCAGAAACAGATCCCCTGCTGTCGCTGAAAAATCAAATCTGTCAGGAATTAGAAGGAGGCCAAGCAGCACTTGTCAGCGGACAATGGGCTGAGAGGAGGGGGGGTTAGCAATTATTAGAGCTGATAGAGTACCTTTATTTATCTAAACAGCCAGTTAGTTGTCCAATCTCCCCCTTTGTCACTTGTTGCTTGCATGAAAGGGGCACCACTTAATCCGAATAGTGTTCCTTGAGGCAACCAATGGGTATTATAGCCCGGGCCGAGGACTGGAGAGGGCTGCTTCTCAGTGAGGGGAAGAATAATCCAGGGGTTGATCTCATGCTCTTGCAATGCTTCCTTTTGCTCAAAGAGCTGATTTGGGATCCCTTATGTTTGAAGCTATTTATTAGAAGTTTAGGAAGGAGCTGGAGGAGACGGGTGGGGATGGGAGGGGGTCACTCGTCTAAAACATGTAGTCGTTATCAAAGACTTGTGCTCCTTCAAGGGGCAAAAGCCGACGGGGTCTAAGAGTGGGGATTTGAGATGTGTGGGGCTTATTTTCATCTGAAGCGAACTGCAGATACAATCCACAGCATCAAGTCTGCAGCTCTCACTGAAATATAGTAGGATCCTGCAAACAGGGATGAATATCTTTTGTTGTGTTAATGAAAGGAGAAATCTTGTTTAGTCCTATTTGCAGTTGCTTTGAATGTAAACTTCTCATTTAGTATAAGATTAAAGCAAAAATAAGTGATCTAAGGTTCACACACACTAAGCTGTGCAATGTTTTTCTTTATTTCTATTAAAACGACTTTTTCTCCAAACCTGGTGGAAATGAAACGGACCTAATGTTTTCTCATCACGTCTGTTTAAAGGTAAATTTTGCTCATGCAGTTAATTGCATCAGTATCTCTCAGGTGCAGAACGCAGGAGCGGCGTCAACAAAAGTTAGCATTCATATGCAGAAAACTCAGGGTTAGGAGGGAATATAAATTATTAGATAAATTGTTAAGTTCACGGTTCCCTAAAAATGAATCGCAGTGAAGAACTGAACTCTACAGTTTGCTGATGATGTGAATCCATTTGATTAATGAAGTGTTTGTACATTTGTCATGTTTCTGCACAGAGCTGCGGAGGTTAGGAGCCAAAACGTTTGCTGAAATGTGTCGTATCTTCTAATGTGCTTGATAACTCTTGTGCTGACAAAGACACATTTTCTCAAACATCCTTAACTGCATTGAAAATTAATAGAAGCTTCAATGTTCTGTTGTTCAATTAAAATTTAAATTGGAAATTTTATTACCAGCATCTCAAAAAACGTTTAGAAATAAGAATTGGCACAGTTATTTGCAGGATAATTTTGATTAAGGATGTTATAGAGTCTGGATAAAAGTTTAAATGCTTCTAATTTTAAAAAGAAATTAATATAAATATTTTATCCACTTACTTGTATTTAGTATCTAAAATTGCCTGAGGAGCTAAGAGTAATTTCAAGTGTGTTTGGGTAAAGTTACCATGAAGTTACTTCTTCATGAGGCTGATTGCTCCCCGTCTGTCTTCTTTTGGCAAGGCTGGTACAGATGTGTAAAAAGACTTAACATAAATGCATCATATTACAGCAACATAATCCTACTCTGAAAAATCTAATCTTTTATTTGAGTACATGGATTCAAGGGCAAAATAATCTCATGTAAAATAGCTTTAACAAAATATTTACAGTTACAGTTATTTGCATTCCTAATATTTCCTATAAAATAAATGAAATTGAAGCATTTTTCATGTAAACTTTACTTTTTAAATTTATCAGTGTCCAAGAATATTTATTCAGCAATCCATGAATTCCTGTTTTCAAGGGGTGGAAATATGGCGTGACACAGAGGCCAATTTCTCTAAGCCACTGTTGAAAATGGGAAAAAACAAGAGAACATGACAATAAAGTAAGGCAGATGTGTGTTAATCTTGTTTAGTCTGGAAATGGCAACAAGAAAATTACCGCAAACCTAAACCTGTCCACATTTAAAGTTAGAGCAGTTATTAAAAAGTTAAAAAATAACTCAAACTTTGACTAAAGGATGAGGAGCCAAGTTTATCCGGCCAACACGCAGTGAGGAGGATGGGAAGGGAGGTAAAGAGTAAAGAGTGGGAATCTTAAGGTAACCAAGTCTCTATAACAACTTCTAGATCCCTTCTACCTGTAAAATGATGAAGGGAAAAAGCCTTTTCTGTCCTACAGTCACAAACAAACGTAGAGTTTGCCAAAGTCTACTTGGACTTCAACTGGAACCTTCTGCTTTGGTTAGATCAACCATTCAAGCATCCATTCATGCATACGTAAAGGCAATTTAGAGAGACTAGTTAACCTCAAAGTAATGTTTTTGGACTGTGGGTGGAAGCTGGAGTACCTGTAGAGAACCCACGCATGCACAGGGAGAACATATCAACTTCATGCAGAATCACCAGGTTGGGATACGAACCCAGGACTTCCTTGCTGCAAGGAAACAGTGCTACAAACTGAACCATCATGTAGCCATAAAAAAAAAAAATTTAATTAAAAAAAAAAAAATCAAAGATAATTTGATTGTGTTTTTTTAAACCTTTTTTACCTGCTCAACAATAACTAAACATGCAGTATTTTAATAAAATGAAGAAATTTGTCAGACCTTTGTTGAAATTGGATCTGTAAATGATTATATATTAAAAACATAAAAAGGAAAAATACAACAAGAACGGGAAATGGGTCACTCTTCAAACGCACTTTCTAAATTTAGCCAAATTTAATGAATGCATACTGAGTAACAGTGGCCAGATGTTCGCGTTCCTCTGTCCTATGAAATTAGAATGAAAAAAAATAAAATATATTTTATTTTGTACCTAACATTTTCCACTTTAAGAAGACTTGAATCTATCAGTGAAAATCTTGCCTTGAAAAATTACAAAATGTGTCATTTTCCATCATACGCCTGTGCTGTCAGGCCATGTTTGTATTGTTCTTGAATTGGGATCGCACAAAATCATTCCAAGGGCCACAAATGGCCCCCAGGCCACACTTTGAACGCCCCTGGGTCAGATGAAACTAAGATTGAGCTTTTTAGTAATAAACACTCCAGGTGGGTCTGGTGGAAAACATAGGATAAGTACGGCGGAGTGTTGCACAAAAACTGTGACACCCAGGAGTTTTTTACCTGCTCAATAACTATGCTCCAATTAAAGCTTGTAGTTTGAATGTTTCAATGAAAGCTACACTTTTTAAATCTTTACCAAGGGTGCCAGTAAGTGTGGAGGACTCTGTACATCTCCAATCGATTCCTGATTTGTACAGAGAACGATCTCTGTGGTGAGACAGTGTGATTGTCTGTGAAGTATGCAGAGAGCAGTGAAGTGCTGCCCTAAATATTCCTGTTTATATGGACTCCAGATGTGAAAAATATGAAATGCCGTAAATCACTGCAGGCTGATTAACTCTCTGTGTTTTGCCGTTGAAAAATGCATAAGTGCATCACTCATGGCTTGAAGCAGATTTCTAAAGATTACAGACATGCACATTTTCTAAATAGTGGCAGGTTTTAATGTGGTTTACTGAGCACTCACATGGGAAGGCAAGAAGGCAAGACTCCGACTGTCGATACTTTAAGTCGACACGTAGGTATTTTCCCGTTTCTCACACATACAAACATGTGCTGCTAAGATACATTATAGACAGAGTGTCTATAAGTACAAGAATCACTTGTACTTGCTGTTAGGCTGGAAAGCCATACACAGTAATATCAGCAGCTGTATGTTTATCATTTTTCCAATTGGAAAAACAACTAAACTAGTCATGTGGATGTGGCTGTTTGGTCTGTGATGGAAGATTTAAACTCTTTTATCATAATTTGAGGAAAAAAATGTTTCAGATTATTGTTGAGGACAATTGGTGGTCAAAGGAAACATTACTTCTCGTGTTTATTTTAAAACGTTTACAGCTCAGACAAATTTACCTGACAGGAAAGTGTTCTCCCACAATGCCTTCTTTTTACTCTTACATTCCTCGTAAGCAGCTGTGCGCCGTTTTCAGTGAGACAACGGCTGGAAACACACACACACACACACACATACGCACACACACACACACACACATCCCATCAAACCAGAACAAGTGAGACTTTGATGCGAGTCTCTGCATGTCTGAATGTGCTACTTATGACACATTTCAGAAGTTGTTTTACGTCGTTGAGAGTTTAATTCATCTGGTTAGTGTACTTAAGGAACTATATTACAGCGGTCATAATTACTGTTTGGGTTTTTGTACCAAAAACATTGCAGATCTTTAGCTCATTCAGACAGTTTTATTTAAATTCACTGGATGGTCTTCCATTTAGATTTAGTGATGCTTCTAAATGTGGTTTAAGCTACTAACCAGAGTTTTCTGTAAAATCCACCAAACTTAATCTAGATCTGGTTTATCACTCTTAGAGCAACATGTCATGGTCAGATTTTCTTTTTGTTTTACTATTTTGATTGGAATCGTGATTAAGACTGTTTCCCTTCCAACATCTTCCACACACACATGCAGCTGGTGACATCACATAAGACATAAGGTTCTTTTGAGTACATTAATTTGTATTTTTCTTGCATTTTTTCCTATCTACTTTCAAGTTTTCATCAAATTCCTCCTCATAATTGTTTATTTGTGTTTTATTCAGCTGCACCAAAATGTTTAAGCCGTAAGTGAGAACACAGCAAAGATTTCAGAATAAATCGGCAACAATAAAACACAAGGAAGGAATGTGGAGTGGCAAGATTTTATTATCAAAGGCCTCTAGGGACTATATGAGAGGCAAATATGCACAAAAACTCATCAGAGGGAAAAGTTGAAGCAGGAATATAAGATGATTTGTGCTGAAGTTCTGAAGACGATCTGAGTCATCACCGTTTGTTCAGTTTCGCCAACCAGGACAGAATCCATCATGGTTTGTGGGTCATCAGAGTCAAATTGTGCCTTGAACATAAAGATGAACCTCTTGCAACTCAAATGCAATATAAAAGCTATGGCTAAATCTGTCAAAAGTTGCTTATTTGTAACAATTTTTACAAAGGGCAGCTGATCAATTTGGTTCTTGCGCCTCTTGTGATGTCATCAACGCAAATACAAACAAAGCAGAATTAGCTCTTTCTTTTTTGTGCACTTTTTAAAAACTTTGTATTGTGTGAAATCTTATAGTGGAAACTCATACTTCATTACTCATCTGTGCTTTTATTGTTGGTCTACATTTGTTACTGAAAAAAAACACATCTGGGTAGTTAAATTTTCCTTCTTTTGCCTTCTGTATTTTTCAGAGATTGCACAAATAATCACTGAGAAATTAAAGAAGTAATCCCAGTATTTTCTTATTGATAAGAATAAGGTAACGCATCAACAGCCAGAAAGAACTGAGGATATCTTACTTTCAGGTTGCTTCGTCTGAGTGCTAGTTATGTTTGTCAGGTTTTCCTCCAAGAGTCAGAGGCACACTGGAGGTCTGTGCAGGTGGCACAGCTGCCGAGCCCTGCAGGGCATTTCCTCCTTCCTTCTCCTCCTCCTCCTTCTCCACAGGTGCTTATTAGCACATATGAGCTGCCACATGTTCTCAGCCCGGCCACCGCCCGAGGGGGCAAAATCAGTCTTCGCCCGTAATCTGCACAGCCTGACTGGGCCCTCACTCTCACTAACAGGAGCACATGGCGGAGCGTTTATGAAGCACAGCAGAAGTATTACTCTGATGTCCCCCTCCCTCTCCCGCAAACTTCTGGATAACCTTTAAAAGCATCTCCTCCTTTATTTCCATACTCCAAGTTTGAGGTCAGGCTGGAGCAGGATTTGATGCAGATAATGCATAGGTGTGGGAGATATCTGCTTTCAAAGAGTCATTCGGACTTATGGTTTGAAGTGTTCTTCATACAGATATCAAACAGCTCCACTATCGCTTGAAATGCTTTGCACCTGGTCAGCTTGACAGAAACTCATTGTCATCTTAACAGCCCCCCCACTACGTGAGACCTGTGAATAGTTTCGCTGTGTGTATGCGGGGTGGGGGTGGGGGTGGGGGTGGGTGTGGGGGGCTTAAGTGGGCATATGGCCATTGCATTTGCATTTAATGCCCTTCAGATTACTTGTTTTAACTCGTGCTAAACACCTCACTCGGTTGGGGCTAATTTGATGAGGTCATGGTACGACCCTATGACCTGCTCTCTCCATGTTCTCTAAGTGAAACCAGCTGAGTCACAGAGCTGGGGAAAGGCAGAGGGGAGTGGGAAAGGGACTCGGATTTTGGGCCTGGACTGAGATTTACTCGTCTGTGAAACCGTTTTCCCAGTTCTGTTATGGAGTTGGGATCCATGCAAGTCCTTTCCCAAGTCAAAGATCTAGCTGCAATTAAGTTGCAATTAAGAGATGCAGAATTTGCAATAGTGGGATTTTGGCATAAGTTACCATTATCAAGTTATATAAAGGTTTTAAAAACACTTTCCATCATACAGTTTCTACAGTTAGTTCAGATCTTTTGAAGTGAGGTTTTGTGGAGTTATTATTGCTAATAGTGCCCTTACCTGACGTAGACGGATGTCATATTATTGTGAGTTTGATGAAAAGTTAATAAGTCCTTCAAATGGTGAAAGCTAACAGCTGGTCAGATTTACACCATCTGTTTCAGCTCCCTTTTGCAATTTAAAGCAACTCAAACTGAAAACGTTTATATCAGTGGGATATAATATCATGTCAGAGGATACTAACAGTCCACAATTACGCTGAGAATTATTGGTGCTGTTTTGTTCAGCCCAACAACATCGTAGTGAACTCATGAGTATTGCTTTAGTTTTGTAGCAGCATCCAAGATGGTGTGATACTGTGCTTTGCAGGTTATCTTGGCTGACCCACTGAAAGCCCATCTGCCTGATCAGCTGATACTACAGCATAGGTCTAATTAGCTTGCAAGCTTCCCGCCATTCAATCTCAGCGTCATATGACATGTTTCTACTACAGGTAAGAAAACTATTACTGTATCATAAAAAAGCCAAACAAGCCAGTTAAAGTTTTTTTATAATGCCAGAGTGGTCTGACTTTTCTCCAGCTTTATGGAGTAATGCAGCTCTGCCCCTGCCCCAGCTGTTGCTGCGAGTAATGGCATGGCAACTAGAGGAGCTGTCCCCCCATCACTCTTATTATGGTATAGCTGTTTTAAAATTACAGTGCATTAAGCTTTAAGATAGTTGGGAAGTTGTTTAAAAGAAAAACAACTAGACCATGTTATACATTTGTGCTTTAACGCTTTATGTCATTATTATGGTTTATATCAGCCTTGTGGTACCTTGTATTATTTTTACCACAAGGTTATCATACCGTGAGGATTTCATACCGACTCAATGCCACGAGGGGTTCAGTTCTTCAATCCCTGTGTGTGACCTGCAAGATACCATGTTAGGACATTTATTTTCCCGTTCATTACTACGTTAAATAAACTGTTAGAAATGCATGAATGGCTTAAATGAGATTACCAATCTTAGATTTCATCTTAAAATGTAGGGGTGAAATGGTAACTGGTTTTAATGGTTACACTCACATCCTGGTTTTACTTATTTGACTTGAATTCACATTTGTCATAGGGTAAGGATTGTGAAACTTCTAAATCTGATTTTAAGACAAGGTCAAACATCCAGAACAACTAGTGATGAGCAAATAGATTTATTTTAAACATTAGCTCACAAAGAAGATACATACCCTCCACCAATCCTTTTAGGGCCATGAGGGTGGTTTTTAGAGGAGAATGTGTTACATCCTGGTCGCCAGTCCATCACTGGGCAACACAGAAACAGGACAAACAACCATACATCTACACATTCAGACCTAAAGGTAAATTAGAAAGATAAATGAGCCCAACAGTCTTGTTTTATGACTATGGGGGGACGCTGGAGTACCCTGAAAGAACCCTCGTATGGGGAGAACATGCAAACTCCTTGAAAGACCCAGGCTGGGATTTCAACCCAGGACCTTCTTGCTGTCAAGCAACAGTTCTAACAAATAAAGTGCCTGAAAGAAAATGCATAAACTGAACTTAATGTGCAACAGGAAATTAACAAAAACTACTGAGGTAAAACTTAAGATACTCACAGAAATCTGTCAGTTGTCTAAAAGACCTATAAAAACACAGCTGGGTAATAAAGAATAGATTTCCACAGAGCGCAAAGTTTTAAAAGTATTTTTGTAAAATTAAAGTGGTACTTGTGCCTCACACTGAATTTCATTAGGATTTTATTATTATTACATGGTCTGTAATAGGGCTGCACAATATACGGCATATTTATCGTTATTGCAGTAACAGTGTACGCATTATACATGTTGTGAAAAACCACATGGGCTGCAATAATTATTAGCAAATCATTTAATGCATTCAGGCTCGCCTTGCCTGTAAAATATTTGATGACACTTGTTTAATGCACAACAAAAAGTGTTAGAAGGTGAAGGGGTGCTAAGGTATTCAATCCTACCACCATGTTTTTTCTGCATGCTGAGCACCCCTCATTGTGCACTCAGCAGATTGTTTCTAGAAGTTTCACAAGCAGTGATTAACACATTTAACAGCTGACCTTCATTAAATGATGTCAAATGTTACATGATACAGTCTGACTGTTGTGTTTATACGAGCGCAGAGGACACCGTTGGACACCACTGCTCTAATTACTTTTAGAACATACAATTTGGGGTTCAGAATGCTGCATGTAATCTTAAGCTTAGTTTTGTTTTCCCCCTCGCAATTTTGCACCTTTGTAGTTTTTGTTGTTTAGTTTCAAAAGGTTTTCAGCTAAAGCGGCACATTTCGTACAGACCATGCGTCCATTCATACTGGCAAAGAGGATGTTTAAAAACTGCTTATGTAAATTTATTTTCTGTAATCTGATCATAGTGTACTGTAAGGAAATGTGGTTATATGACTGATAAATATATATGTTTTTTTTATGTGAGGTAAACAAGACAAATGAGGACAGGTGAAACAAAATGAACAGAGCAGTATGTGTGTTGATTGATATAAGAAAATAATCTGAAAACTCGTGAATAAAGTGTAGAAAAACCACCCTCAAATGCAATATTGCCAATAAAAATAACAATATCTACCAGCAGAAGTTCACCAAGATATTATAGTTTGATCAGGGGTCGTAATCTGTTTTATTTTATAAGATCTCATTTGATCCAAATGAAATCAGAACCCAATTTAATGGGGGTACAAGATGGCAAAAGGACAATAAATAAAAAAATAACAGTCAAAGAAATCTGACAAGCTGTTAACAAGTTAGACAGACAATTTTAACGACCGACTACATTCGGCTAAAAGTTAACGAACTCATCATTAGCTGCTACGGAGGCAGAGGAGTACTTGTGTTTCCGTCTGAGGACAAAAATATCTTCCTGTCACAGACATGAAGTCCTGCATAAAGCCACGTTTAACAGTTGCTGCTCCTCAGTTGTTGGAATATTCCTGCCGTAAGTGCTGCGTTTGGTGCAGAATCAGAAAAAAGCGTTCAAAACAGCCACCATCAGAAATATTGTCATGGTAACCATTAAAACCCTGAACAGTTTTCTCCCTAGTTTACGGTGTCCTCTCTGCTGAATGCGGAACGCTCAGTGCAGTGTCTATTCAGGCTGCAGACTATAATATGTCCCTGACACCATGTAGTAAAGGACAGCTGTCTCATTTGTTAGGAGAAACTGGCTCCACCATGCATAATATTTACAGACAGATGTTAGGCTGGTATATGTTTGTTCATTTAATATACAGCAGTCGTTCAACAGTGAAAAATTAACCTTTTCTACAAATTCCTTTTCCATTAATATTGCTGTCTTAAAAACATTATTTTTTAATCTCACCTTTATAAATGTAACCTGAGGCACATGGTCACAGAAATAATGAAATACAAATAAGAACATATTAACAGCATTTATAATGCAAGTATAAATACTTCTGGCTCCTCTCTTACAGCAATAAGTTCAGCACATTCTTTCCATATTTTCAACACATTTTAACAAAACCGTGACAATAATGATAAGTGCAATGTGTTAAAAATTTTCATATCATTACATCCACATTACGGGCTGCTTTAATTTAATCGTGAAAATATCAACGTGATCGTCATCATCTTAAAAAATGTAAATGATAATTTAATCAATCTAGAATTTGTTCCATTGCTTTTATTTATTTGCATTTTTTAATTTTACTTGTATTTCCAGTGATAATCTCACTGATGGACAGGGATCCATTAGCAAGACAAAACTTTAGTTAAAAACTGATCAAATATAATAAAGAAGATGTTTGTTGATGAGAGAGTCAATATTTGATTGAGTGGAACTGCCGGCAGCACTACTACTGCTGGTAATAATATTAGTAATGTTCATAATAACATTTGCTGCAGGAAGACAGAATAATGCTACTGACTCCACCCCTACTGCAATAAATTCAGGTTTTAATGACACTTCTGCATATTTTCACTTTTTAAAAGCAGCAATATTGACAGTCGTAATGTATTTGCATAAAATAACCCCAATAAAACATTTTTATACGCTTACATCCCTTTTATCAAAAAATATTTGCATATGAAAACGAGCCTTCATTCAGTACGCGCTCTGGCATATTTAACTGCATATCTCCGCACACATCCACTCTCCTCTGTCGACATGAAAGGCCATCCGTGGGACGAGTAAAAGCCCCCTTCTGGAATGTTAGTGGGGCTTGATCCACAGCGGCAAACCGTCTCTTTTCTCCTTGCTGCAGACTCAAGTGCTGTCCAGGCTCCAGAGAATAGTCCTGTATGGTCTAGGGGGCTACATTTTCCTAACCTCCAAGGCCACCGCCGCGAAGGCGCCTCAAGAGAGCCTCTTTCGTGTCAAAGGGGGAAAGCCATTCAACTCGAGAACGGCCTCTGGCTTTTGATCAGTTCACAAGTTACAGTTTTACAGAGGCCCCCTTTTTTTCATGCAAATGGGAAATCTTCAAACACCGTGCAGAAATACATCTCTCTCGGATGTACCCTAATAGGTAGTGCTTTTAACATGGGAATGTTCACAGCCAAGGACTTTCTTGAAAGCCTCCTCAGTGTAGTGAAAAGCGCCCTCATTGCCCAGGTGTAGACGTTTTCCTTTAAGAGATCCTCTCCGTCTCTGGCTCCCTCCAACCGGCAGCTTTGTGTGTTCGCAGAAGACTACATTGACTCCCAATTAAGGGATTAGGAAAAAGATTATCGGAACCATTTTCAAAACACATAACATTTACAGGCTTTCCCACAGCACTTTGGATCACCAGTCTCATTTTGGCACACTTAAACTTTATTGTTGTAGCTGGAGCAGCTGTTTCTGAAGCCAAAGCGCTAGGAAGACTGTTACTCTAAGACTCACAGCATCCAGAACAAACAGCTTTCATTCCATTTTGACAAATTTTAGTTTGCATTATCTTGTGTTTGTGCATTAATTGTAGTTTTCATTTGTTTCAGTTCATGCATAATCCTAGTTTGAGCAGCTGTTGTCCTGTGAGGTTGTGTAAATACAGTAGGAGAGGTCTTTTCCCATAATTTAAAGGCGTCGGAATGTCAGGTTTTATTTAGGGTGTCTCCATGTTTCGTGTATTTCTCTTGGCATTGTAAAACTGACCCATTATGCTCCTATTAAAGTTCATTCTGGTGGAATATGTGGAGGGGGGGACCAAACTCTCGTCAAGGTCATGTTCCAGTGGAAAGAGCCAACAATGCCAGAGCTAATCCCTCCTCCTCCTCCTCCTCCTCCACCGCGCTCTGACCCCATCCCGTGGCTCGTAGGACTCTGCGGCGGGAGAAGACAAGAGGCCCCGGCTTGTTCCTGAGCTCGGCCCGGCATTAGGCAGCCCAGAGCTCCTGGATTATCTGCCAATTAGCACCAATTGTGCTGGACGGCATTAATGTAATGTTCAATGTTTTTTAATACCGTTCAATTTTTTGCTGCTTTTCCTTTTCCCCTCCTTCTCGTTGGGCCCAATCAAGATTGTCAGTGCTCTCTTCCGCCTTTTCTCATTTAAAATAAAAGAGTTGGGGTTTAATTTGGCATTAAGGAGCGTAGAATATGCCCTGCCAGCTGAGCGTCTGTTGGAGGCAAAGAGTTAGAGGGGGGAAGAGTGAGAGAGAGAAAGAAGGGAGAAAATCATTTTATGGGAGATACTGTGAAGGACTTGTCTGAACAGGCCATGAGCCTCACTGTCCTGCTATATTAGGGGGGAAGTCAGCTTTGTGTTGGAATAACGTGTTGCCTCACTATTGTGCCCCCTATGGTGCAAGGGTTTGGTGGGTTTGGATTAAGAGACTCCATTACATTACCCTAATAACTGGATAAAGCCGCCTCATCCAGTGCAACTGATCCTCAAGTATTAGCGCTCATGGCTCGTTACAGCATTTCAGCAGTTGATCTGCAGACAGTTGATTTCTCATTCTAACGCACAGATAGGAACGCACAGCTGCAAAGCGTCCGTGCATGTGTCGGTGTGCAACTGTTTCAGAGCAAGTGTGTTATTTGTTAGGGAATTTCACCAGACTGCTGCGGCCCAACTTCATTGACGTACACCAGCGTGGCAATAAACAAAGTCGCCCAACCTTCCTTCAATTTAACAGGCTAAATTATAATCTTTAGTCTGCTATGTGGGGATTTCCACAGCGATGCATTTTATTTTACATTACACATAATTGTCTCTGTTGTGCCTATAAAAGTAGCTCCTCATTATAAAGCATGATAGTCCCTCACAGCTTAATTATACATCTGTTGCAGGTGTTAGGGCATGTCAGCGGTTTGAAAACACAGCCTTTATGTTTTTTCAGACTAGTTGCATGTACCTTTTATATGCTGAGCTGTTACCACACACTGTCGGAAACAAAATAAAAGAAAGTGTATAACAAGACAAGCAAATCGACTGCAGGTAGCGATGAAGAAATTTTATTAAAATGCTAAAAAAAATCATTACAGATCAAAGTGAATTTATGAAGAATGACCTTCATTACATTTTTTTTTCAAAGAAAAAAAAAGCCCAGACATGAGAGTGTTTTAGAGGAACGAACAGATTACATATAAAGCCCGGCTTCTTTGATGTTAACTGTCCGGCCCAATTAAGCCCGAGGACATGTATGAATCCTGACGCTTTCATGTCGACTCAACACATCCCAGAAATTTTTACATAAATTTATTCATAGTTTCCGACTTTATTTTTTTTTTATTATTATTTTCCCTTTAAACAGTAATCAACACATTTTCCTCTTTAGAATGCAGAAAATTCAACATCTACATATATTTTAGCGATGTTAACTAAATGGATCAAAAGCTTTAAATGAGGACTATAAACTCACGCTGGGTCCGGAGTTGTGGCTGTGGCTCTGGAGGAGCTAAGGTAGGGCCAGAGGCCACCAGTCATTAGCAGTCCAGCTTCCCTTCGTAGTGCTAATATGAGGTCAGGCTGCAGAGCAGAAATCCACAACCACAGCTGGCACATTCGGCATGTCCACTGCTGCTGTTTTCGCTGGTGGGAGTGAAAACAATCCGCCTGCTGTCCCCCCTGGTCCGTCAGGCTGACCTTGCCCTTGGGCCACAGCGCCGTACACCGACCCCAACTGCTGTCAGAAAAGGCCGTGCCGCCTTTTTCTGCCCTTGCTGTGGGCCCTTCCTGCAGGTGTGCTGAGGGTCCTACCTCCCCCCCACCGTTTGATTACAGTGCAGGCCAAACAACGAAGCTCTCGGCTGCCCTCGTCCTTCAGGTTCGGTTCAGGCCTCCAAATGCCTTTTAGATCCCTAATCCAAAACACTTAAGCCCTTCCTGATGGGTTCAGCTCTTGGGTCCCGGCATATTAACCAATCCAAATACTGGGAGCACTGAGGGGTCGACTTTGGCCAAGCTGCCTTTTGCCCTTTTCTTCCCCTCTGACTAAGTGTAATAAACTGTTCTCACTGATTAAATATCAACACATGCAGTTATAAAAACAGATGTGGAGAAATTATTTTAAGAAAATGTTACGCCCCACTCCTTGAGACTAAATCTTGTCCTTGAATCTCAAATATGAATTCTTATTCCTCTTGTATCCTTCTGAAATGTACAGTGTAACGCATGCGTGGCTGAAAGGAAGCGCCATCCTTTTCTTCTCTCCAGGTTAGCGTGATGTTTCCCATTCTCCTTGTGCTGTTTCAGTAAACAGTGCAGCCCCGGCCTCCACCTGTTTCGGGGCGCTTGAGAAATGGACTTTTCCTGAAAAGTCTCTGACCTGTGACCTTTCCAGAGCGGGAAAGGGGCTGCCAGCAGGCAAATGCCCTCCTGTGTGGCCAACTGCCATTTAACCCCATAATTGTTACAAGGCAGCTCCTGGCCCATCCAAAAACTCGGTTCCGGAAATCGCTCTTAAACAATCAAATAAACGCACATGCGGGGAATTTGCTGTGCCCAAGGCATCAGGGTAGTGGAGCTTGTGAAGCAGTTCTAACAGCTTCATACCTTGGAAATCTCAAAGACAAATAACTATGAGCTGATCAGAAAAGAAATGTCTTACCAAAAAAAAAAAAATTGTATTTCTTTCTAGGCAATGTTATTCCTTGTGCCAAGGTTTTCCCCATTTCATTTCTAAAAATTGTATTAATAATATTTACAGATGCACCAATCAGTTGGCCAATTTTTTCTCAATTGCCTCTGAAAAATGCTATAAAATCTATTAAAAAATCCTACCAGTTTCGGCCTGAATGATGCATGTATTTGATGCACTTTTTGAGTTATTAAAAATCAGAAAAAGATCAGGAATGCTTTAGTGTTTTTTGTTGAATTCGAAACGAATTTATTTTATGCTATTCAACTAGGAATATCTCATCTAGAAACTCTTCCAGGCATTCCTGATCGTTGTAGACTTGAAACACAAAGCTAAGAAAACAAGCAATAATCACTATAGCGCAAAGGAAATGAAACACTCAAGACATATACACCTAAAAACGATCAACTGTGTTTTTATTTCTAAACGATAATGATGTCATGTTGGCCATCTCAAAGTTTGCTTTTGCACCTGTAACAAAGCACAGAGCAGCTTGATATACCATATCTGTATTTTATAGAAGACAATATACTTGAATTAATGTCAGTAATATAACCATGGTCTAAAACTGACAAAGAAGTGAATGTAGAATAACTGAAACGCTGACAGGAAAAATATCAAAGAATGATAATCAAACTTAAAATAACACCATTATATTCAGGTTAAACAGGAGTCCGTGCAACAAACAGAAAATGATCAGTATGAATATCAGAGGTCAAGTTATCACCAGGCTAAGATAGTTATAAAACATTCCACTCTCTAGATGAATGCCATCTAATGTATTAACTGCCAGGTAAAAAGACAGGTAAAAGACCAGGTAAAAGATCATAAATGTTGTCTTTTTGGCACTAAGTACTAATTTTTGCTTGGCCAAAGCACTTTGAAAAAGGTCAAATGCAGACTGAAAAGTATGTTGCTACTTGTAAAAATGGTTTAAATAATAGTATCATCTGCATAAAAGTAAATCTCAAGATTGTTTATATAGAAAAAGACCTGGGCCGAAGCTTGACCCTTGAGGAACACCTGTCTCCACCTCTGAAACTGCAGATTTGCAGTTATCTTTAGACACACTTTGTTCTCTCAGCTAGTTTAAAACCAGAGTAGTACAGAGCCACTATAGTCTAGATCTCTAGTCTAGAGATAAACGTTCTATCAAATGAGTGGTAGATTTCTTTTAAGAAATTACATTTTTCTCTTTTATGTTTTTTGGTTCTTAGAATAATAAAAATGTGGAACTGGAAAAAAAAGTGTTGGATTTGGATCTTTTTTGCAATGAAATGGTACAATGTAAATAAACTGAACTGAAATGAATTGAGTTAAAGCAAATGAGTGAAATTAAAGGGAAATATTTTCTGTTAGCGCCCTAAGATTGTTCCAATTTTGTTGCTTCTTGACTCCCTGTCGGCTCCAGGCTGTGTTGTAGATACAGTATCCACTTTACCTTTATCATGCGCCGCTCTGGCCCATCAGCTTTCTTTGTGGTTGGCTGCACTAGGTTATTTTTTCCATCCCTGCACATTTGCTTTTTGCTCGGCACTCACCTCCAGACTTGGGCTTAGAGAGTGTTTCTCCAGGAGCCTTTCCTCTGATAGCGGAGCGCTCTGTGATTGCTTCCCAGGATCAGAGCGGCATGCAGCGTGAGCAGGCAGCTCAGCATACCACACATGCTGCAGGATCAAAGGTCATTCTTGGAAGCCTGGGATTATGGGGGAGGTAAAAATTATATTTTTTATCCTTTTTGCTTTGTTTTTGATCACCCCATCTGACCTGCCTCAGCCCGTACTCCCACGCCACCTCTCACCACAGCACCCTCGCGCTCAGGTGTTAGTTTTCACGAGAGCCCACGGGGGTGAAGGAGTGTTGAGGTTTGTTGATGTATAAAAACAACAGACAGAGTGGCTGCAACCTTGAGTAGCAGGTCTGTAAAGAGCTCTAAAGAGACTCCAAGGTCAGTGGATGTGGGAACAGCCGCTGTCTCCTGGGTCTGATGGAAAAAGTGACCAAATCAAAGACGGCTCATGAGTGATACGTTCACTGAGGTCACGGCTATTTATTACTGCAGCAGCAGAGAATCACATGTGCAGCAGCTCCATAATAGAAGGGACAATAATGACACCTGATGTATGTCATCAGCAGGTGTGAACGAGTTATTCTCTAAGTGGGCACAGCGTTATACAGCTGACTGAAGCCCTGTGTTTATCTGCGGCACCACCACATTACCGTGTGTGTGTGTGTGTGTGTGTGTCTGAGGATGCTCCTATCCAGGTTTTTATTTGTGTGGCTGACTGTGTGGAATTAGGAGAGAAATGACTGCATTGTATTAATTAAATAATTGTTCACATATAAAAACAAATAAAGCAAATAATCTCTCAGAGTGTGCCATTGTGAAAAGTCTTGTAATTTCAAGGCTATTGTCATAAATGACATGCTGCTTTCCACTATTGTGAGGACACTCAACATAAAACCTCACAAGAAAAGTAAAACTTTAAATTAATTTTTAAATTAAAAAGGGTGTATTGGGCCCCAGTGTGCTGCATTATGAAATCGGGGCCCAATTTTTGGTTTGTGTTATTTTAAACCTTTCCCCCCCCTATCTATCTATCTATTTTCTATTATATATATATAGAGAGAGAGAGAGAGAGAGAGAGAAGGGGGAGAGAGAGAGAGAGAGAGAGAGAGAGAGAGAGAGAGAGAGAGATATACAAGTTTTTTTTTATTTAGATAAATCTGCTCCCATGTAAGTCTTCAGACTTAAACTGTTTAAGTAATGCTAGATTTTCTAGATTGTTTACATCCAGGGATCAGAATTTCACAAAGTATATTTATTCTGGTTAAAATTAATGAAACAGCAGGAAAGACATAAAAAGGTTAACATTCAAATTGCTTTAAAGGTTTCTAAACAGGCAGAAATAAGACACATTTTGCATTTCCTACAAAAGACAAGAATTATCTGTTAATACAAATATTTAGCTTTGAAAAACTATGGGGATATTAAAATATATATATATATATATAAATATATATATTTTTTAAAAATATTTTTAAATTTTTAATGTAATAAACTATATATATATATAAATATTTTAAAAAATTAAATAGGGCCCTTTTTTTCCTGAAAAAGTTTTGCATAAATTAAAAAAACTTGAAGTACATATAATATGTAGTATTATGTGGGGGTGTGTGTTTCCCTATAGGGCCCTGCAGTTTACACACATTTATACAAAGGGGAAATTATTTTTGATATTCCCCTTATATAATTTTTATTTATATACACTTTTATATATATATATAAAATATATATTAAAATATTAATGGGGGAAAAATGAATAATTTTTTTCTTTTTTTTTTTCTTTTTTTAAATCAAAAATTTTTTTTTTTAAAATAAAATATATATATATATATATATATATTTAATAAAAATATATATATAATTTTAAAATTAATATATATATATATATTATATATATTTTAAAATTTTAATATATATATTCTAAAATATTAGGGGTTAAAAAATCCCGTTAATCATGTTAAAAGCCCCTTTTTCCGGGTCGGGCCTACAAATTCCCCCTTTTAGGGAAAAAAAAGGGGGTAAAAAAAAGCAAAGAAGAAAAAAAATATAAGGTAAATTATTATATTTTAAAATTTTTAACAAGAACCCAGAATTAAAGCCAAATTAAACACTATCAGATCCTTTTGTACTACTTCAGTGAAGAGACACAAGGCTGTGATTTTCTGAGTGGCGGCTGACGAGAGCTGCCCGTGGAGAGAAAGAGGCTGCCCTTCATGTGCTTAAGAATGCTCTGACAGAGCAGGAGCTGACCATTAAGTGCTGTGTTATTTACACATCATAAGCCAGTCTATTATATTGACATCCAGATGACCCAGTCCGGCACTGTTCTGCGCTACAGGCCGCCTCGCTCTGTTTGCTCTCAACACTGGCATGCTGATTGGGTGATTTCTCTGATATGACATTCCAATGCTCCGGACTATGTGCCAGATCTTTTCAGCTGGAATAGTCCGAAAGCATTCATTACCCGGCGAGAAATGAGACAAAAGGTCAAGAAAACGGTGTGGCAGGGTGGAGCCATGTGAAGTGGAGGTGGGGTTTACAATCCAGTTGGGGATTAAGTTATCTCTTATATCTCTTACTTACAATAAATCCACACGTCTCCATCTGAAATGGCTTGTTTAAACTGTAGAAGAGCATGAAGCAAATGTTTGACTTTATTTAAAATTCATTGTTCGGTATTACATTGCCGACCGGGGTGAGCCCTGGGATTGCAAAAGGTGAGCATATAGGCTGGATGTTTTCTTTTATTATTATTATTCTGATCCTGGAATTGCAGAATTGCCATCCAGTTGCTGTCCTCCACTCCGCGCTGCCATTTACCAATGGCATCAAAATATTTGACGTCCTATAATGGGATTGCATCCAGAGTAATTCCTGTAACTGCTCTTGACATAAGTGCCCCAAGTAAAATAAATCTCTGTGAACCATTTAAAACCAATAATGCAGATAAAGGAGAATACATTTCCTGTGCCCAGATTATTAGAATATGACAGAGTTATCGTCACTGTAGGCTCTGCTGCACAGTAGCATCTAAACTGAGAAAAGGTGTTGCCAGAGCAATTTCACTGTCAGGAGAAAATGTGCTTTTAATTGTCTGAAACCAAAAAAATTTGCTGTTTATATTCTTGGAGATCTTTTCACTGCCCTACAGACAAACACAGTTTCTTTTCAAAGGTGTTTATTCAAACTGGAGCAAAATGCAATTATAAACGGTCATTGTCTTATGCTATAATTGTATTTACCCATTTCAAGAAGCAGAAGCACAAGAGTAGCACTGGAAATTTTTATTAATTATAAGGAATATTTGGCACTTTTAGCAGCTATACAGAGTACACTTAGTTTTTACACAGTTATTAGCATCAGTTTATGTTTTTAAGAGTAGAGTATTTCTATTTGTCTTTACTTTCCAAAAACTATTTTTTGCTGTGTTGTTTTTGTACAGAACAAAAATGAAAAATAGCAAAACTGGGGAGAGATTCCCTACATAAAAAGTGAAATATTTTAGAGTTTTTCCTGAACTGAAACTCCCGTCACTCCCAGCTGACCTCACCGTAAACTCCAGAGAGTAAATTAAGAGGGGGGGGCATGTGAAGCCAACTGGAGTTTATTAGGAGCGTTTTGGACTCCACTTATAAGTGAACACCCCATCAAAGTTTAGCAGCATCATAGTAAATTTAGTAAGATGAAAGGAAATTCATGTTTAAGATTATTACATTTGTTTGAAATGACATTTAGCATATTTTGGTCAAGTTCTCCAAGTTCTTTAAGATATTAGAAATGAAATAAAAATCACAAAATAAATCATATATTAAGAAATGAATAAATAGAAGAAGTAAAAAAAAAAAAACAAATAAACGTAATTTATCTCTTTCTGTGTTTTTAATTCTGTGAGTCAAAAACCTGAACCAAGATCAGGGCAGCGACCCATTGTTTTTAGCTTTTACTGGTGGTAATTAAACAGAAAAAACATGTAACCCAACTGATTCAGGGCACTGAATGTAAATCAGTCTATACAACATGTTTAAGTTAACCTTTCCATCTAAAAAAAAAAGTCACATTTAAGAGCTTCTTTTGTTTCCTAAATCAGTTATTAATTAAATTCTGAATATTTTATGTTTCGTAATATAGAAAGTAGTTTAAGAGACTAAAAGATAAAAAACAGATCTCTTTATGTAAAAGTCAGTTAGGTTTAACTTCTCTGACCTCTTATACCCAGTGACCTGCATAGGCAGCACACTGAAAGGAGTTTTAGGGAGAAATGTCTGGATGGCAAAGAAACAATAAAAACAAATGAGAAGCCGAGGAGAATCTGTGATAAACCTGGCAGACAATTTCCCATTCTCACCTCCAACGGGAGTCGCAGCACCCACCGCATCTGGGGCGGGGAGGGTCGGGTTGTGGGGGTCCCACCGGGAGATCCTCTCTGTGGTTATCATGCTCCATCTAGTGGCTGCAGAAGGTTAGAGAAGACAGAGGATGTCAGAGGAGGAGGAGGAGGGCAGTAGCAATTAGCTGCTCCAGAAAGAAATGGCAACACAGTGTAAAGATTTATTTTGCTTTGATTAAAAGTCAACTTTTTCTGCATGTGGCCATAAAATTAAAAGAAAACAGACATAACTGGGTTAAATTTGATGATATGTTTAAACATCATAATAAGAAGAGCTTTAATATGTTCTATAAAGAGGTGCAAGTCTTGCATGTGGAAATTAAATCCTGTTTAGGGGAACAATGTTGAGACTGAAGCGATGCACAGCTCATGTTACACAGATATGAGGCTGTAAGAACGTGCGAAAGCATCGCCCTCCTGCTCCTCTCATCTCACAGCATCATTATCCAATTGAAAACCGATCTTCAGCGAACTCCCATGGTGTGCCTCTCTGGAATAAACGCACCAAAATTGATCTCAGGTCTCTGAGCTGACATTTGCAGATGGGACCGTTTTAGTCACTCCTGGTGGTAATTTACAAACATGCAAAACCTGAGAGCTGTCCACGGCAACCTGCAAGGAAAACGCAGGGGTTCCACCTGCCTCGTAACTTTTGTTGGGGCACCGATTTCCTGCTTAAAAGAGAAGAAATGTGTCGGCGACATTGTCGAACAACGTGTGTTACCAATTCATCCTAGTTTGGGGGGTGAACTTGCGGAAAAAGCAGCCAGTTGGGGGATCTGCTAATGTATTGTGACTCCTGCTGTCAGCAGTTCGGCTCCACTCTCTCTTCCTGTAATTTCCAGCCATCTCCACCGCAGCCGTGCCATTTCAGAGAGGCCTGCTCTCTATCAGTCAAGTTGTGGAGGCTGCTAACTGTTTGCTCTGAACTTGATGTTTCTTTCTATGAAAGATGCTTTCAAAGCACCTGTGTGACCCAGCTGGTTGAGACATGTTCCTGCTGAGGGCATAATCAAACTGTTTTGTGCTGCATTTATGTTCTGCTTGTAGATTACAGCTTCCAGACTCAACAATGGAAAGCAAAGTCTATAAAATAATAAATAGAAAATTAACATTTTACTTATTTTAAATGATTATTTGCAATGTGAAAACCCAAATTATTACTTTTTTTCCATTTCTAACTGGAAGTAAAATTTAGTTTACCCTCACTTTTTAATATTTTGCAGCACTTACACATTTTACAACATTTTACAACATTTTCTGTGTTATCTGTAACTTGTAACGTAGTCTATTTTTATTCAGAGTTTTCAGATTTTATGGAAAATTAAAATATTTACTGTACAATTCAATGCAAATAACTCTGAAAGATAAACATCCTAATTACAAAAACACTAGCAATAAATGACAATTTGCCTTTTCATAGATCGCTTTCATTCATTTTTGTGGTCTTTAACTAGATTATTAGAAACATGAGTTTGCGGGAGCACTTGCTATGTGGTATAATTTTCACAATAAATCTATTTTCTTCACCATCTGCCTTTAAAAGATTTTCAATATCTTTTTTAAAATCTTTTTTGATGATACCAGAAAATTAAAATCACAAGCAGTTTCTACGAACTGCCACGTTTTTGTGGGGATTTCTGTCAGGTAATTTTAAGCACTTGGTTTTTTGACCATCTTGACCAATATTAAGAGGGTTAACTGTAAATAGATGCAGTTCTTTGCCTAAATAAACTGACACCGCTAAAAGAAACTTCAATGAATTAGGTGGATATTATATTGCACATAAACGAGTAACGGTTTCAAGGTTTTCACACAGAAACTTAAAACTAAATAGACCCGTGTGATATAAAAGCTTTTATTTAAAACATAACAGCATCAGAAACTGCAGCAAAAAAATGCTTATTACAGTTGTTTTAATATTGTCTATAACTAGTTTGTTATTTTTATGTAGTTCTTAAGTTCTAATTAAGCAGAATGCTTCTTTTTCAGCCCAACTGCACAGTGGTGCAGTTGGTAGCACTGTAGCCTTGCAGCAAGAAGGTCCTGGGTTTGATTCCCGGCCGGGGGTCTTTCTGCATGGAGTTTGCATGTTCTCCCCGTGCATGCGTGGGTTCTCACCGGGTACTCCGGCTTCCTCCCACAGTCCAAAGACATGCCTGTTAGGTTAACTGGTCACTCTAAATTGCCCTTAAGTGTATGAATGAGTGTGTGCATGGTTGTTTGTGTGTTGCCCTCCGATGGACTGGCGACCTGTCCAGGGTGTACCCCGCCTCTCGCCCATAGACTGCTGGAGATAGACACCAGCTCCCTTGCGACCCTTGCGACCCACTATTGAATAAGCGGAAGAAAATCACTGACAGTCTGAAGGACATTATAATCATAATATACCAGTTAGTAACATTTTTATGCTGAAACTGTGGTATTTTGTCTTAAGATGATCAGATGCTGGTAAAGGTGGGTCTTTAATCATTGGGTGTACTTAGTGTTCCACACACAACCTTTCATATTTTGTCTCAATCTGTCATGTGTTTTTGTAAAGTTTAGGAAATATTTATTTTACTTTAGAACCTGGCTTTATGGAGTCCTGATTTTGTAGAAAGTAAAGAGGGTGTACTCTCTTTTTTAACTCCTAGAATAATAACAAGACTGCAGTTTGAAATAAAAACTTTCTCAGTGGCTTTCGGGGGCTTGAAAAAGCAAAAGACACAAAACAGAAATTCAGAATAAAAACAGATTTAGGATATTTTTATCCCATGTGAACAAACTCCACTACAAGCAAAGATTAAAATACTCCCCCTCCCCCATTACTACCCCAACTTCTCTACCAACGTAATTCAGCCCTACATCCTGTTATCCTGTGTCGCCTTCTTCTCGCAGCAGCTGAGGCTCTTGTTCATACCTCAAAGGTTGTCAGAAAACAAATTGACCTGAGCATCAGGAAAGTGAAGTTGCTCTGAAAGGTGAAAGTGTATTTCAGGCCCGTTATGTCTTGTATCATTACACAACCTTCAACAGTTTCAACCCGTTTCTTCTGCATTCTTTTAATCAGCACTAATCGGTTCAGTTTCATTTATCCAAGCGGTGGATGAAGCAATCCCTGAAGCCAAAGCTCCTCATTCATTAGATTGTTTTAAAGTGGGTTAGGGTTGTGCAAATAAACAAGCCGTAACAGGGAAAAGAGAGGAATCCCTGTATCCCAGCAGGGACCACAGCTCCAACTTGTGCCTTTTATCATATTAATATCACGCAACGTCATTTCTCAGGTCCCCGAAAAGGACTTATAAATTGCCTCTAATAGGCTTCAAATCAAGCACTAATTAAAACTGCATTAACCTTAATGAATCTGAAAAACGGAGACCCCAATTTATTGGAGTTGTGTTTATACAAGAGCTGCTTTCAATAAAAGATGACGCAAGCGGCTGTGTGGGATGAGCCGCTCTTCCTAATGCAAACCTCCTGTGGTATACATCCCAGAGCGTGTGTGTGTGTGTGTGTTTTGCCCCTCGTCATCATTACAGGCCTTGTTAAAGGTTAACTTTAGCAACACCCGGGCGTCTTTAGCACCGCGGAAGGAGACGGAGCCGCACAGTGCCAATCAGCATCACAGGTGTTCATAATTGTCTGTCTAATTGCTTCATTACAGACGAGGGAGGCCTGAGCCCCGTCTGCGGCCGCCGTCGCCACATCTGGATTTTGGGAAGCCCTCTCCAGCTCAAATGAGAAGCCTCTCCTGAGTTTTAACATGTATCTGCTTGTTGCCGTGATTTCCCAGGAGCTCGTAATTTATTTGTACGCCAATTTTGCCTCAAACGCCTTTAATGGAAACTCCCAAGACTGCTGCTGGTGGTGAGGGTGGTGGAGCGCTTATGGCAATTTGTTGACAGGGAGAGCTCATTTGTTTTTAATGAAAGGGGGAGAAAAAAAGGAAGTGTTGTCTTTCTTCAGTGCAGCGCAAGGTTTTTCTGTGTTGTCCCACTGTTAGAAAATCCCTTGAGATTTCCTTCAAGAGACCTGCTGTCCTAATGAATCAAGCTTCTCCAATGTGGGAAAGACCTAAGGGGGAAAACTGTGATTATTTATTAGTAAGAGTTCAGCAAACCTGCCAAACTCACCAAAGATCAACCTTCATTCCAAAAATCACCATGCACATCTTTTTTTTATGAACTTTATGACTTTAAGTCCTTGCAGCAGTCATCGGACACCAATACTTGCTGATAGACTAGACCGAGATCACCAGCAATAATGACACATATGCTGCACATAGGAAGTGCCCTCTTCCACTCTAGACAATGGAGCCATGATTTCCAAATGAAATGCAAAATGTAGTTTTATTTGAAAAACTATGTAAAACTGAGCTACAGGCCACATTTTTAACATTGTCTCTGGTTCAGGAACTGCACAACACATTTGGATTGCAACAGCTGTAGCCCTGGATATGGCTCTGTGTGGTGGCTCATAGATCACAGTTCTGTCATAGTTTTTCCTTCCACTCAACTTTCTTTTTATTTGCTTGCATAAAGCACTCTGTGAACATTAAGCCTGCTTGGTAAGTGCTTTTCTGTGCTGCCCTGATCACTCACAGCATTAGAAAACCACATTTAGATTTCCCTCAAGAGACCTACTGTCCTAATGAATTAAGCCTCTTCAATGTGGGAAAGACCTAAGGGGGGGGGGGACAATTGTGATTATTTATTAGTGAGGGTTCAGCAAACCTGCCAAATTCACCAAAGATCACCCTTCTGTTATGTTCAACTACAGTTGCACCTAAAATTATTCAACCCCCACTTTCAACTAGATTTATTGTAAAAATACACAACTAGCAGCAGTCTGCAATAAACAAGTCAACCAGGAACATTTTAAATACAGATACAGAACCCATTTTTGAAGTGTTTTTAAATAAACACAAACTGCAACTTTTAATGACTACTGCAGTCTTAACATTTTTTCAACCCCTTAATGACAAGCATCTTTATTACTTAGTAGACCATCCTTTAGCTGTTACGACCTTGTGCAAATGTCACTCACTAGCTTCTAGCAGCGTTCCTAAGGAATCTTAGCTCATTTCTCAAAGCTAAAGGCCTTCAATTCATTATTATAGAGTACTGAAAACACCTTTGTTAAATCCTGACCAGAGACAACAGAGATCAATTCAGGTGACTATGACATCCATCAAGGCATGGTGAACTTTAATGTGTTCTTGATATCATTGTCCTGTTTGAAGATCCAATGATGCCCAAGCTTCAGCTTCTTCATTGACGGCATGATATCTTCTGCCTCCATCTTGCCCTCCACATAGTGCATGTTTCCAGTACAAGAGGAAGCAGAGCAGCCCAGAGAATCACTAAGCTACCACCATGCTTTGCAGCATGCAGGGTGTTCTGTTCAGTCTGCTTCAATCTTCCACCTTGAGACTTACCACTGCTCCATGGGCCTGAAAAGTTCCAGTTTTGGTTCATTGTCTTTTGTAGTCAGTCGAGGGTTTATGACCTCCCCAGGAATCTGGTGGTAGCCATCAGTAGGTTTTTCATTATGCCACGTCCAGGTGGTGTAGCCACTGTTAGTTGTAAGTTTGCACACTACACTTTCAACCGCTATAATGTTTTTGCACTAATTAATGTTTAAACTTTATAAAATCCTTGTGAATTTAGTTGCATTTTAATATTTTCTACTGTTCTGTTTTTTTGCAAACATTTTGAAATCTGCCAATAAACCTTAACTTGCAGAAGTCACAGTAACTTTAGCAGCAACTGCATCTTTAACCTATAAAAATAATGTTATGTCCCTTTATTATTCCCAGTCATGGGACTCCAATACTTGGACGATAGATTAGGCTGAGGTCACCGGTATTAATGAGTAACTTAACAAGCTATGCACAGGAAGTGCTTCAAAAAAAAACAACTCTCTTATCAGTCCAGTGAACTCCAGGACAGTGATGTGAAACGGTGACCGGTGCTTGACCCCGACCCTCCAGCCACCTCTGCCCACCACCCACAGAGATGTTATGTATCTGCGCTCATGTCAAGCCCAGGCCTGCACGTGCCAATTATCTCCTAGCCATATGGATTACAACTGTGACTTCTGGCAGATGTTTGTCCAACCCATTGCTCAATTATTGGCACATTAGGGACTCGGCGTCACCTTCTGGGACTTTTGAGTTTTGAGATTTTGATTATCAGCCCTCATCACTAAATTGGTGTTTTTCTCGAAGGAAAATTCACACAGAAAACTGATTTGCGTTGTCTATGCTATTTTTTACCAATAAAACATGCGCTTGCAATATATGAATCTTGTTATGCATTCCAGAGATTAAATTATCTCCTTAAATGTAAAATGGAAATGGTGAAACCTTTTAGCTGTGCAGTTCTTGCACCACTTGTCAGATGTTGATGGGCATGTCAGTACTTGATTCCCCTTGACAACGAAGCTAAAGGCTGCTGCATCTCCAGTCAGGCATACTGACATCCACTGAGAGTTACATATAATGTCAGCAGGAAACACAACATGCTAGTCCTGATTTGTATCAGGTTATACCATTTACCACTGCTCTGTATTTGCTCAGGACTCCCCGTTATGCCATAATTAGACATTACACGTCTCAACGAATTAGAAAATCATAGAAAAGTTTATTTTAATTCAATTCAGAGGAAAACATATATATATATATAGGAGTGATATATATCAAGTGATTTTTCCCTGGTAATTTTAATGATTATGGCTTGCAGGTAATGTAATTTCTCAAATACTTTTTTTTACAGTAATGTGGGCCCAAAACAAGTACATCTATGTACAGTACAGTCTACTCAGTACTTGGTTGGGGCTCCTTTTGCTTGAATTACTGCATCAATGTAGCGTGGCATGGAGGCGATCAGGTTGTGGTTCTGCTTAGGTGTGATGGAAGCCTAGGATGCTTTAATGAAGGCCTTCAGGTCATCTGCATTGTTGAGTCTGGTGTCTCCAGACACCATAGATGCTCTGTGGGGTTCAGGTCAGGCCAGCTGGTCATTGAACCAACGTTTCGTACCTTTGGCAGTGTGGGCCGGTACCAGGGCCTGCTGGAAAATGAAATCAGCATCTCCATAAAGCTTGTCAGCAGAGGGAAGCATGAAATGTTCCAAAAAGTTCTGGTAGACGACTTGGCTGAATTTGAACTAGATAAAACACAACGGACCAAAAGCAGCAGAGAAGTGGCAGCCCAAATCATCACTGACTGTGGAAACTTCACACTGGACCTGAATTAGCTTGGATTCCTTTCCTCTCCACTCTTTCTCCAGACTCTGGGACCTTAATTTCCAAATAAAATGCAATATTTACTTTGATCTGAAAAGAGAACTTTGGACCGCTAAATAACAGTTCTTTCTTTCGTTCCTTCGTTTCTGATTTAGGTGTAGTTGAACACAAGTAATGCAACAATTATCCTGGGTACACTTGTGTGTTGTGGGTCTTCAAGCACCGACTCCAGCTGCAGCCCTAACCTGGTGTATCTCCGCCAATTCTCAAATGGGCTTTGCTTCACAATCCTCTCAAGGTTGCAGTTATTCCTGTTGTGTGTGCACCTTTTTCAACCACATTGTTTTCTTTCTCTTAACTTTCCATTGATATACGTGGATACAGCACTGTGTGAACAGTTTATTTAGCAATGACCTTTTGTTGCTTACCCTCCCTGTGGATGATGTCGGGGACTGTCTGCTGGCCAGCTGTCAAGTAAGCAGTCTTCCCCATGACTGGCCAGAACATCACACGTCTGTATTAAAATAACATCTTTATTGGTTCTGTGTGAAATCAGAATTTTCCAGTTCTGGGTGTAACGAATCTATGAGTTTCTCCTTTAATATGAAGGATTAAAATAAATTAACTTTATTATCGATATTCTGATTTACTGGGATTACCTGTATGTTCTGCATCTTTTTATTTCCATATAATGTCTCAGTCAAAAATATGCCTTCATTTGTTTGTTTTTATTTTTTTTACTACATAAACTTGAGCCTGAAGTCCCAAAACAGAGGGTGAGCTTTCCTTTTTCCTTTACAGCTTATGTGCAACAGACGTGGCAGCAGCAATGGGAAGTGATTTATTTTCTTAAAGTAATTAAATGCCTACTTGATCTTTTTTTTCCTGAGAACACATAAAAAATGTGGCAAACAAATTAAAGGAGCACTCCATGACTAAACCTTTCTCTTGGATTGGTGGAAACCTCACCAGGGAAGCAAGGAGCCAAACCTCCTTTAATCTACGTTTGGGAGTTTGTGAGGAAACAATTGGGAAATGCTCACTCTATTTTGGTTTAGGTCCGATTATTAATTTCAATTTACATAACCCCACTCACCCCCACAGTTTAATTAATGATGCCTGTTATCAGCTGTGTTTAAGAGGTAATGGACAATGCTGAATTTTGAGTGTTTGCAGCGCTGCAGAAGAAAAATCCTGCTTTACCCCTTTGTAATGGACTGCCAGCAAACAAGAGATTAACATTGTTTGTCTCTCTCTTCCTCTTGCTGTGTTTTAATGCAAAGCAAGGGGGGAGGGGTGGGGAGATATTAAGCACATAACTTTGAAAATGACGAGTAGAAATTGCTCCGCCGTCAGAAGGACTGCCAGGGCCCTCCATCACCTAATCCATGCCACAATTCCTGATCTAATTAGAAGAAGGCCCCATGTTGGGAAGGAAGAACAAACATCATCCTTTCCTGTGAGTCCAGGAAAGTGAGTGGAATAAAAGAAGACGTCATGGAGAAGAAAACAAAAGAAGCAAATACTTACAATAACTGAACAGGTAGATACACCTGGCGATTGATTCATGTACATGAGCTCATTTTACTGGAGATGCTATTCTCTTCAGTGCATAGTAATGCAGAGCCTTGCAGACGTATTTATAGCCTTGAGCTTTTAAATAATTTGTCACGTCGAACTGCAAACTTTAATGTGTTTTATTGAGATTTTATGTGACCAAACAGACAAACCAAGTAGGGAAAAAAATTATGTAGGCTATCAGAAGACAAGTCACTCAAAGTTTTCTGAAGGGTTAGTTTTATTTCATCCTTTTGAATTTCATCTCAAAACTGCCAAACAACAGAAAACTTCTCAGTACTTTTTTCTCCATGTGAACTGAATACTCTGTATTATTGCACCACATGTGTATCAAAATGCTCAATCACATAGAAGTTATTTTAGTAAAAAAAAGCCAAGAACATATGATGGTGACATTTTCTTTTACTATTTCTAACCTTTTTATTTGCGATTAGCACGGTTAGTGTGTTTAGCATTGCTAGCTGCAACAGCAGGCTCCCTATGCATTTTACAGATTATAAATATTCCTACCTTGAATCTTTCAACAAGCTGCCAACATTCCCAAATCCAACTTATTTCCTGGCAGAGAAAGGGAAGCAGTAGTTCACTATTTTGGTAAAATAAAGTCATTTTTAAAGTTTTTTCCTAATTTTCTTACTTTTCTCAGCAATTTGCGGCACTAGCACAGACTAGTTTCTGTAATGCAGTTAGCCTTCCTGTTGCTGGCTAAGCTCCCTGTAGCTCCTCTGTAAAACACAGAGTATTGATGCACAGACATCAATCAGGTAGTTAAGGCTTGGGCACGGATGGTTCTTCCAAATAAACAATGACCCTAAAGATTCAGGCCAATTAGTCACAAACTGGCTTTAGGTAAACAAAGTTCATGAGTTCCCATCACACAACTTTGTCCCATAGATTAGGGGTTCCCAAAGTGGAGGTAAGGACCCTCCATTAAGGACAAATAGAGTATAATCAATGAGAACATAGGTTTTTAAATCTTATACTTAGGAAGTTAAGATTAGTTTTTACAAGTCTTTAGGCAAAATTATGTTTGCTCTTGCTTACAAAATAGTATGTTTTGGTCAATATTGTCGCAGAAACGTGTGAAAATATTAAATGTCAGAATAACAGAAATGACTGTGCCTCTTCTAATTTGTGTTGTTTAATTTGAGGACTATTACTCACACAGCAAGAACTCAAAATAAAACCCAAACTGTTGCGAAGAGTCCTGAAAATGTCTCACACGTGGCTAATCTCTGTTTGTGAACGTTGACGTTCTCCGTCTTTCATCTGGACAAGATGAAGTCAGTTAAAAAGCCTCTCCCCGTTCGGCTTCAAAGCATCTGTCTGAGGTCTCGGACCGGACGTTTGCTGCAGGTGTAGTGTTGGAAACACTGATGCAACAGGAGAAATGTTCAGCACCGTCTCATATGGGAGAGGGGTGGGTGGCAGGAACCGAGTCAAGTCACCTTATGTGTCAGTGTGGATTGACACAAATTCAAATTTCCAACATTTGAAGATCTTTTACAAACCAAACTGCATAAAAACCAAGTGGTGAGATTAGTTTCCTCCCCTGGGAAGCTGGCTGAAAGTCATAAAAAAATCTCTCCCTGCCTTTCCAGATACACCACAGCTACAATAAGTTAGCAGAGGATTATGCCGTTTAATAGCTGGAGGCTTCGCTCATATCATCAGACTGGATAACTGCACTGTTGCATCTCACACAATCATGCATTCCCAGTAATGCAGTTAGTGCAGTGAGTACACTCAAAGGGAAGTGGGTAAACCCCCATGTGACAGATCTCTGTAGGTTAAGAAATGGCATACACTGATCCACAAGTCAGATAGATGTGCTTACCAAGGTCAAGGAGGCTCCCCAGCGTAATTACCCGACTAGCAAACACAAAGGGCATTGTTATTGGACAAGTATAATGCGGCACATTACCAGAGCAACACAGCTGTTTCTATCAGTGAACACTAGCTGGGGAAGACACTGGGCGGGCATCAATTTAGCCTACTTATCTAAAGTCTCTAATTACTTGGTTTATTTGATAAACAGAACAAGAGGAATCCTTAAATGATTCTGTGAGATCCAAAGGGGATTAATTTCTTACTCCTTGGAAAAAAAAACAAATCGCTGGTAGAATCCCGTATTTCACTCTTTAATCACGCATTAATTAGGAGCAATAGGGCAGCAGTTACACTTGGCATTTGGTGAGATTGGGGAGGGAGAAAAAAGGGGGTCTGCATTAGCCTCTCTGGAGGAGGAGACGAGCACATCAGGCTAAGACAAAGAAGCAACAATCAGACAGAACAGCAGGAAGCTGTTATAGTAGAAAGAGAGTCTGAGCTTTTCCCACAAAAAGCTCTCTTTCCTCAGGCTGAAAACCCCTGCTGGATGCTCCGGATCCAACACACTGGATTAAATATTTTACCCTGTACTATATTAGTGCAGGTTTTTCCACGAATGCATGAAAACATCTCCTGACTAATGCCATGTGAAGGTGTTCCAACATAGATAAATATCTCAAAAAAACTACCAAGCAGCAAAGATTAGAAAATTTAACAGCTCTATGCAGCTGTACTCAGCTAGTAAATGTGATCAAATATGCAGAAGTGAGAAGAAACTGTCAGACAAGCCTGTAAAATGTTTATAGGAACTAAGATGGAGGAAATACCTAAAGGATGGGGGCTTGAGCTGAGCTTTAGCACTCAGGGAGAAAGGCTTAGTGCAGAGCAGGAACTAAACACCTTGGTTGCGACTACATGCATGGACTGACTTAATGAAAGTCTAATTAAGGGCTGCTTGAGTCTTGGTATTTACTACCTTCTAACAAAACACAGCTGGTATGTACCCTTTTTAACAGTGATGGTTTTTACACAGAACAAAGTTATTCACTTATTGAGCCTGTCCTGACAGTCACATAGTGTGGTTTCTTCTTATTTTAGCGTAAAAGATACAAACGGGAGGTTTGGGTTGATTTTCCGCGGTAACGTGAGTCATCACATTCAGTAACAGCTTTTAGTTCTGTAATATGTTCATTTCTGGTGACATTTAACTATGCATCTACAATGCAACATTTATCAGATTTTTGTTCCTGTAAAATTTTATGGAAAATTAAAAACTGATTTTGTGAAATAAATAAACGCTCACATAGATCTACTGCATCTTAGGGCCATTAAGTCTCCATAGCAACCATTAGATACTATCCCCTTGCTTTTTCTGTCTGACCATCACAAATGGAAATGTGTGGAGAGAAGCTCTTCTTTGACGATAACTGGAACTGTTTGCTTTGGTCAGATGAGACTAAAGACTTATACAAAATTTGTTGTTTCTCCCCTGGCTGCAGAAACAAAAATGAGAACTTTTTGTTCATCAGCCATGGTTTGGGAGTTTTTCTAGCTTGTTGTTGACACACCAGAACCATTACATATGAATGTAAAAGATTTATGTATTTGAAGGCCATTTTAAGGTATTTTGAGCCAATAAATATGTATTCTGTAATGTCTGCAAATGTAGTCACAGTTTCTGTAACTTACACTAACACAGCACCTACACCCTTTAGTTTACAGCCATCAGTTGATCCTTTTGGATCTAGTGTGAGTTAGATATTGACATCTTTGTCCTCTTAGGGAAACACAGACTTTAGAGTCCTTGGCTGTCTTGGGTTTATTTGCTTTGCCCAAGAGTGAAGCTCATGTTCTTGTATCAAAGCAACACATTTTATGTGGTTAAAAGAGCAGAAAAAGGGTGATTTCTTTTAACTTCGTTTTAAATTCATTTGGGGTCCGGTTCTGCTAAACATCCTCATTCTGCTTTTTTTTCTGAGCAGTAACTTTAAAAGGTCTTAGTTTCAGCTGCTAAATTTTCCATGTAAAACGGCCTGAATATTAAGTCTTTGCTCCAGTTTTTGATCAGCACCTTATCCATGATGAAGCGCATATTGTGGTGAACCAAACAGGCGGTTAAATTCTGTTTTGAAACCGTTTTGCTCTCAACCTGCTTTCGGATTCCTCCAGCTTAAATAAAGTGGTAGCTTCTCGAGCAATCTTGGTTTTGTTTGTTTAATGTAATTACTACTTGTCCTCCCATCCTGCCGGCCCAGATGATGCATGAAAATTACCATTCCCCTACTTCAATCAAAGCGGGAAAAAGAAAAGGGAGAAGGGGGAGAACAGAGGCGAGCAGATGGGAGGGGGAGGCGGTGGGAGAGACGCACAGGGCTCCCTCCCTGCATAACAAGAAAGGGCACTGTCTCTGATTAATTAGCTGGAGTTGATAATCAGTTTAATAAGACTGAAGTTGTTGGTGAGAGGTCCCCTTTGGCAGAGCCACGCTAAGCTCGGCGCTCTGTTCGGGGCCTTTGCTTTCTTCCATCAAGTAAACATGTAGTGCATTATTTACATAAACAGTTGTTTCATTTTCTTATTGGGGGTGTACGATTTTTCCTTCCAAGCTGCCTGAAAGCCAAACACCACTGGCAGCGGACGACTCAGTCAAATTCATGAACATATGAGAACTAATTAAATTGAGGTCTTTTTTTGAAATGAATATAGCATGAGGTATTCACTGGCCCTGTGCACACAAAGAGGGTCTAATTCAAAGATTTAATTCTGCCTTGATAGCATTCAGCTCTTTTACCATGGTGAGCTGTACAGATGGCTGGGGTCTTTTTCATTCTTTTCTTCCTTAATGGCAAAATCTCATTATGGTAGTTATCACTGCACGGAGAACAAGACAGGAACGGTGGGTTTCAAAGACGCCAGCCGCAGGAATCTGGTACATGTTGGCTGGAAAACAGGGGACTTATTGTGAGTTTAGGTAATAGTGGGAACGTCTTGGTAGTTAATATGGCAACCTGAAAACATTTTATTTCTAAATGACGATGGTTTTAAACTGTACTTATTGTACTTGCAGGGTCACATTCGAATGGAGCCTGTCTGCATCAGCTCCCTGGGACAGGTCCCCAATCCAGTACTGAGACACACAGGACAAACAACCATGCATGCATGCACTCATCTCTAAGGCCAAGTTGGAATCCACAACTGACCGAACAGCCATCAGTTTGTACAGTGGGAGGAAACCAGAGTACCCAGTGCAGAAAGAGCCCAACCAGGACTTGAACCCAGGACCTTCTTAGTCTTCTAAGGGAGCCAAACCAAAGGAGAAGAATCTTTGAAAAGAGAAGAACTTTCTGTCACTGTGTTTAACATCAACATGAGGCTCACTGGTTGCATTACCATGGTGACTCCGATGATGGCTGCTTACAGCTACCAGCGAACACCAAGCAGTATCACAGGAAGCGTAAAACGCTGTAAAGTGGTAACCAGATCATCAAGGACCACAACGGTCAGAATGGTTCGTACTAAAACAAATGGAAGTAGTTTGACTAAAAGGACGCCATTTACTGGTACCGACCAGCGAGGAATGGGAGAATTGATCCGTCTCAGCCAATGGCTGCTGGATTCCATGATGGATGATGATGAGTGTTTTGTGACTTTAAGCATCTTTTATGCAACTTATCCCATCGGTGGTGAGCTTACTTTGAACAAACAGGGATATTCTGAAAGTAAAACCGTCTCCCATGCATGAAGATAAGAAGATAGCTAGTTAGCATAAATGCTAACTCTGTGCTCTGCTCCTATTTTTTGCATACTGTTGCTTATGTATGTTGCAATTACTTGTTCGTGTACCAATACCAACGAGTAATTGTTGTTATTCCTTCACCTCTCTTATTTGAATCCTCCAAGCTCCCCTGCTTCTGCCCCCGCACCAACACTGCTGCAACACCGGCACCAACTCCGACACAGACAATGTCCTGCACAGGCCCTGTTTACACAACGTTTTCTAGTGAAAACAGAAAAGTTTAGTCGAGTTTCAACTGTTTGTTCACATGACAACTGTGCACATTTTCTCTGAAAATGGCAAAAATTGAGATCAGGTTCCAGAATGTAATGGTTTGAAAACGTCCCGGTCTCCGTTTTTGTGTAGAAAACGCAGTGTGACTTAAATCATTAGAAATTAATGCACACAACATAACAGCTGTTGTTATATTGTAAAAGCCACAGACGAAGATATCACCAACAATGGTGGACTGAAGAGGAGTAACTTGTGCTGCTGACTCTTGAATCTAACGACAGTTCTCCAACAAAGTGCTCATTTTCTCCCCCATTTTGAAAGCAGGAAGTGTTTGCGCATTTAGTTGAGATTTAAAGAAAGAAAGAAGAATGAAACCATTTTCACATCTCTACTGTTGCCGTGTGAACAGAGAATATAATTAAAGCGTCGTGTAAATGTGTTAACAGAAAAATAAATCCCTTTTTTAATGGATTGTTGTCGCGTAAAAATGGCCACGATGATACATGTTTGGGCCCAGTGTAAGGAAGGCAACAAGATTATTTTTATATCTGCAGCAGCTTCAAAACACCTGAACACAACTGTCTCAAAAAAAGACGCCCAATACTCCGGTACACTGAGCCCATTGTCTGGGTGGTTCTGCTGGACCAGTTACCTCTGTGACCTGATCTCAGACAGTCGATGGATGGCCTTTTGGCTACTTTCACCCTCTACAACGCCAAGATATTTTTTTCTTTTTTTTTGGCTCCTGATGTTTTAGAAATAAAGGAGCAGAGATGAGAAATAAATTCAGACTTGTTGCATGTAAAAAATAAAATATATTTAGCAAATCTTGTGGTTTTTGACTTTTCTATAGATATTTTAAACAGGAAGACAAATACTGAATCAGGGAAAAACCTGGGCGGCTGTATGATTGACCTAAATTCTTTATGTCATCTTTTGATTTTGATGCTTCCTGATTTAAGGAAATGGTTACAACTGGATAAAGTTACACCATTTGTAAGTGTGTTGGCATCCTCGGAAATGTAAAGGCAAACGGGACAACTCTTCAAGGTGCAACTAAGTCCAAATTTACGATTAGATGTTTGAACTCAGGTGGTTCTGTTCAGAAATCAGATTTTCTCACATTCTGCTTGTCGCCACCATACAGCTCATACTGGTCTTTGCTCTAGCTGATCCTATAGTCTTTAACTGAAGCCTCTTAAATGACAAAAGCTTCAGCTTTAAATTCTTTTGTGTTACAACTAAATCTTATAAGACGCGACTCAGATTCATCTAAGAACACGAGGCATAATAATGTTGCCGTCACGGATGTGTAGTTTCTGTCTAAAGTTAACTCTGAGGACCGAACCTCAGATAAGGGCGCTCCACATCACCTCATGGCGTTAATGATCGTCCGCAGTTACAACACAAAGGCAGTCAAGTAGCAGATAGGGCACAGAAATAATTTAAGTTCTGCTAAGTGGTCTATTGTCATTCAAATGCTAAATGAATGAATTATGCTTGGCAGAGATGTGAAAGTCTTTCTTTTTTACAAAGCGTCACTATTATTTGTGTAGAGCTGAGGTCTGAAGGAGCTGGAATGGTGGGAATTAGTTGGGAGAGTCTGGAGTTCCTTGGGGTTTGGACACAAATTGGCTCCCAGCTCATCTGGCCGGCCTGAACTTTCAGACGAAACCTCCATGGAGGCATTAATGTTCACAAGCATAGCAGTGCTGCGACAACAGTGAACAATGGAGGTGTCTGGGATCAGCGTGGCGGTGTTCTGTTGGTGTCTTACTTTACAGTAGTGAATAAATAATCTTATAATATTCCTTCATGTCAGGCCAGAGGAGAACATTAATAGATTGCTGTAAATGTAGAAAAGCATACTTCAGACACCTTGACATAGTAAAAACTAAGTACACCCTTGCTAATTTCAAAGGATTTATGAAGAGAAGAATAAGCCAGGTGCAACTGCACTCTATAAATCGATCATAAGCATGTTGGTTCGCCTCGGGAATTTAGGCAGTTTGCTAGTCTGGAGCATAAAAATGTCTGTTCACACAATGCCAAGAAGGAAACACATGACCTTGAAGAGTCAAATGTTGCTAATCATCAATCTAGGAAGGATTTCTTAACTATTTAAATGTGAGTCAATCTGTCCAACTAATTATTTAAAAGTAGAAAACATTTAACATGGTTGTCAATCCTCTGAGGAGTGGATGTTGGATGTGTTAACAAAATGCCAAGGTGGTTGCTGTCCATCAATCTGGGAATGTTTATAAGTTTTTTTCCAAACTATTTGAAATCAGTTTTTTACACAGAGAAAGATTATTTACAAGAGGAGGAACATTTAGGACAGCTTCTATCTTTCCCAGAAGTGAACATCGCAGCAAAATCACCCCAGAGTCTAACTATACGATACTCAAAGAAATGACCAAAATATCCAAGAGCTCCATCTCAGATTCTAAAGGCCTCCGTTAGCAGGTTAAAGCTTGAAGTTCATGGCAGTAGAATTAGAAAAAGACTGAAGATGTTTGGCAAGGTTTGGAAGGAATGCCAGAAGAAAGCCTACATGGTGGCATGGTTTAAATTAGCAAAAGCTTCTGAATAAACCACAACTCTTCTGGAACGATGACTTTTGGACACGAGACACAACTAGAGATTTTTGGCCATAACACACAGCATTTCTCCATGTTTGAAGAAAACTAAACATTATATCTGCACAAACATCTCATACCGACAGTGATGCATGGTGGTGGAGGGTTGATGACTTGGGCTTGTCTTACAGCCACAGGACCTGGGCAGTGATTGTGTTGACCGTGAACTATACTGTATACCAAAATATTTGCAAATATATGTTAAGTTTGTGTTCAAGTATAAAGGGATAGGAAGGGATGAAAATGGCAACATGCACCAAAAGGGGGGTATCAAGTGGCAAAGGGGTGAATTGTGTGCTACTTGTAGCTTAAACACATGTTAATAAATGTTAATTAATCTTACTAATACAAAAACAAAGCACAATGTTTATGAAATAGAGAGAAACGTTTTTGTATGTCCTGGCTGCACAACACATTGGGGCAAAATTACCAATGAAGCATATAAAAACAAAATGGAAACGCGCTAACGTTAGCCTAGCAAACTGCTCCAGGTGTAAACTTCGTCACCAGGCGCAAGATGAGACTTTATTTAAAGAGCTCAAGTTATTATTTAAAGAGATCAGCTCAAGTCAGTTTAGAAACAAATGATAAAGCTATGAGTATTTCAGGTAACTAGTTGAGAGGACATTAACCGAGTTAATCCGAGTTGGAGCAGAATGTTGTAGCTGATAAAGAAACGCTGCTTTCAAGAAAAACAGGGACCTGAGAGACAAAGGGAAATGAGGCACAATCACAATATTAATGAAAACCGGGTAATACCGGCACAAAGTAGTGTATTACTTCACTGCATATAAAAGTAATTCATTTTACTGAAGTTAATTTAGTGTTAGACGGGGACTCGGAGTTGGCCATTGCCCCATTCAAGACTTGGATAGGTTGTAAGGACCAGAAATTCTGCTCAGGTGATCTCTTGTGCAGACTGATAACTACATTTATGGAGATCAAACTCAACAGAAAATAGCGAAATGTAAAAAAACTTAAATTCTTGAGACATTTTACATTCCTGTAAAGATATGTTTATTCGTAACTGACCTGCTGCTGCCCTGTATTCGTATTATTTGATCAATTAAAAGGTGTGCTGTGTTTTCTTCCCCATTCAAGCCTTAGTTTGTAATTATCTCCTTTACAGTAAGTGTTCTTCATACAGTAACTCCATACAGCCAGACTTACTTAGCTGTTTCCTGGGACACATCAAGGTAATGTTAATTGCACCATTAGATCCATTTTGTCTGTAAATCCCCTCCAGCCGCTTCAGATCATGCTGACTCCATTCGACATACAGAGATGTTTCAGTTCTGTGTGTGGAAATAAAAGCAGGTGGGTTTATGCTCTAATTTGGAAAGATGATCTTTGATGAACACGCGCCTGTTGTTATATCTTTCGACGCCGCACAACCTAACCTGACTGATTGGTCAACTAAATATTTCCCTCTGCTTTACTCAGGTACTTTGGCTGCTTAAAACGTCATTACCTCTGCAAAGACTGTTAAACGGTTCCATAAAGAAAACTAAAATATTCATTACCTCGGTTAATAATTCATTCGGATAAAATGGGGATGTGTGCTTTGCAGAATGAAGATGAATATGAAATGAGTGCATGCTCAGCATATTTATGTGTAGGAATGTTTTCATTCCCAGATAGCAAAGGAAGGAAAATTAATTGAAAGTTCATTTAAATTTTTTGTTCTCCGTGATAACATTGATGCTTTCCAAGCAGTTTTGAAACGAAGAAACCTACATTATATAGTTTCATTCTTTTTAATTATTGAGAAAGTGCATTTTAAAAGTTTTTATAAATTATAACTGACCTAATTCCCTTTGAATCTCCCCATAGTAACTTGTAAAACAGAGAGGAATCAGTTCATTGATAATGTCACGGTTTAGTCTCCACATCCCACATTGGAAGACTCCTTCCTTCCCCAGCGTTAAACAGCACTGAGCATGTGCGCTCGCTGCTTCAGTTAACACCAGCGATGGAGCGCTCCCACTAAACCACACTGCAGTGTAAACACCACTCATCCAAACACTGTCAAACTAATTTCCTCACACCGCAGAGGTTCAATTTAGCTTTCAGATGAATCAATTCTTCCTCTAATTATCAATTGTGACACCCATAATGACTGGAAGACTGTAGCACTGAATAAATGGCATGTCTTTTGTGTTATAATTCTGTGCATCTTGACAAACATGACCCATTAAACAACCCTGTGGCCTTTTTCAAGAGCGACGATTAGGCTAATTAAAACTGCTAAACATCTGAGGGGGCTGCAGACGTGCCAGAATTAAACAGGTCATTAAATCAGCCAAGGAATATGTCAACATCCACTCTGCCTGTCGCTCCCATAGCGAGATACTCTGAGAGGAAGGAGACGATAATACACAGATCTCATATACAAGAAAGAAAGTGGCCTCGAGTTGACAAACAGAACACATCGTGGAAACACATTAAAGGAACAGGAGACGTGACAAGAATTGATGACAAAACGTCTCATAGATGGACCTGCTCTACGCAAAACCTCTTATATAAGCTTTGTTAAGGAATAATGCATTTTTTTGCACCTCAGACCAAAGCTCTAACGTATAATCTTCAGATAAAAAAAAGCATAAATCCTTTATTTATTCTGCATGTATTCACAAGACATTTTTTTTATTCACATCAATATCCAATCTTTAAACCGTCCAACAATAGTCTTGATGTCTATAAAAAGGTGAAATACCTCAACCATGTCATCACAGATCAAATAAATGGCGATGAGGATTTGTTCAGACAGTATTGTCAGCTAGATGTAAGCTACAGCACCCTGCACAAATATTTACACCCCTGGATGAAAACCTTTAAAAACTAATATCAGCCTGTATCTACTTTATGTGAATGTCCTGTTCTACTGTCTTTCCCATGTTGCAGAGCAGCTATGAACATTGGGTCTGTGTTTAATGTCACATTTATATCTTAGGGAAACTATGGATTATAGATTACACGTTCCTAAGCCAGTGATTAACTTTAAACAATAAAGAACACAAATGCTTGAGGTAGTATATGTTTTAAAAGAATGAGACCATCATCATGCTATGTGGGGCCTTTCTTCTGAAGGGACAGGGAATCTGGTCAAACATGTTATAGGCTGCAGCAGGCTTGAGATTGGAGCAAGGGGTTGCCTTCCAGCCGGACAGCGACCCTAAACCTGCAACCAGAACTACGATGGAATAGTTTAGATCAGGGGTTCTGAACCGTTGAGTGTACAGGACCCAACATCACCCTTTATTTACTGCTGCAACCCAAGTAAAGGGAATTTAATTCTTCTAATTATTCAAGCAGTAAACATTAAGGCTAACATTAACATTGTTTTTACTTTCCTATTTGTCTTGTTTGCATATTTATGGACCCAAGTCTGTGAAAAAAAAGGTTTTGTTTTGAGATTTGTATGAAAGCAGGAAACACGCATTTATCAGGAGCTCTTGAGAGTGAAAATCCCTAAACAGACCAAAACATCCTCAGAGCTACGCTGCGTGCCAAGTGTGAGGTGTTTTATCAGTAGCATCTCAGAGATCTCGCCTCAGTTAATCCTCTCCTCGACGGCGATAGCAGTGAGCGATAGGGCACATGTCTCGTTACTGGCAACATATGTTCCCCATTCATACAACAGCAGCTCTCCCAACCACTTAATGGGATTGTTGTTGTTGGTTTTTTAAACCTCCCCAAACACAACAAACACTTTTCCTAGAAGTGGTTTGACTTGTGCCCAAGGAATTTGTCGCAGGATTTCACAACAAATCAGCCTGGGTCAGGGGCTAAGACTGGCCTCCAGTAACAGACTGCTAAAAAACTGCAGCTTCTTCACATGACGAGAGCGCAAAGTGGATTTTCCAGCTTAAAAGAAGAATCATCTCTGCCCTGGGCATTATGCTGTGTTCAAAGAGATTAATAATAAGTTGCTATTGATACGCAGCTGTGCAGCTCTAGGATCAGCTCTGATCACTGACATCTTCAAGCTTTAAACACATGGATACATGGCTTCTGTACATTAAATACATACAGTTCTCTGATGTTTTAGGATTTATTGGTCAAAGCTTGATCCGTAGAGCAGATAGAAGTAAAGCAGACTTTCTATAAGTGGGGCTGTAGCAGTACATGTATTAGAATAGAGCTGTGGCGGTGAAGATGTCACTGGTGGGTAAATGCAGTCAGGCTATAGAAGGCTGATCTGGGCATAAAATGTGTGATTTCCAGAACCACCTGGAATTAAAACTCCACCAAGCGTTTATTTGGTGTCACGCCTCGTAGCACAATACCCCTAATGTCAGAGAGTTCTTATAAAATATCTGACAGAAAGCTGAAAAGTCAACAATTCTTTGCAACTGGCAGCACTTCTTTACATATAGTTCAATTAGCATTATGTTCTGAAATTAATTTAATTAAATGTCACTATGTTGGATTGTTGAATGTGAATTGGCGATATATAAATAAACTGAATTTAATGTAATTCCAACTGGATGAGATCTGGTTTTTATCTGTTCTAAAGTTACCAGAACACAAATTCTCCACAACATGCTACGTCAGACGCCCCTCATTAGCAGGTGGTTTCGTTTTTCTAAGCCAGTTTCTGTAAGCGTTATTTTCTGTTTAAAAGCCAGTTATTTTACATTTTTACATGCCAGTACACAACCCATTCAGTATTTAAGTCTTATATACATGTCCAAATGGCTTGTATACAAGTACAAGCCATTTAAGTATTAGAGCCACTCAGTTTATTTCTCTTGCTAGTTACATATTTTGATGAATTATGGAGATAAACATTAAAATGCTTAACTGTCATGTCATTTAATTCTACATAAATTTCTCAGGATTTTAAAGTAGTCTATATTTTCATTGATTGTGGTTCCGTCTGTGGAAACATTTAACCACATTTCATAACAGTAGACACTGAACATATAGAAAATTATTGTACCGCTATAGTCTAAGTGGGTACAAAATGGCGGCAAAGCAGGCAGAGATGGACGCATGTCCTGCACGAACCGTCCCCAAGCAGACGGCTTCTTTTTTTAACCAGTACCTGAAAATAAAAAAGGCTGCTGGTCATTTTGCCCCTTTGCAGTTCTGGTTGTTTTGTACCCGACTGTTTCAGGAATGAAATGGTGCCGTGGACTGCGGGCTCTTTCATACCGGGCATGTGTCAGTTTGTAGGTTGTTTTGTCAACTGAAAATTTGTAGCAATTTTTCTCTGTTCATTGTCTACTTAAAGGAAAGGAAAGTTCTATTATTATTTTGGTTTAGCTCACAATCGGGTTTTATGTGTAATTCCTCCTCTTTGTCATTTGATACAGCGCTTTGAGTGCCTTGTTGCTGAAAAGCGCTATATAAATAAACTTGACTTGACTTGATACAGTTAAGAAGAAACATGTTGGTACAGATTTAGGTAATCTGTACCAACATGTTTCTTCTGACTGGTAGTAATATTAACGTGTTGGAGCGTCCCAGCATGAATCCGATAGTGAATCTGTGGATCGAGCTAAAATTAGGGTGATGGTAAGGAGGTCTTCTGGAGCTCACTGACGAATGTTATGACAATGCAGATTTTTTCCAATGGTTACTGAGAACGCTAGAAATAATTTCCATCCATCCATCCGTGGACTTTAGGCGAGAAGCAGGGAACACCGTGGACAGGTCACCAGTCTATCACAGGACAAACATCCATGCACACACAAACTCATACCTAAAGACAATCTGCAGAGACCAATAAACCAAGCAGTCGTGTTTTTGGACTGTGGGAGGAAGCTGGGAGAATCTATGCCACTTTTAAAAGCAATCTAAATAAAAAGAGATAAATATTTTCAAATAAAAATGATACTTCTTCAACATTGTTTTATTATCTTTGGAAAGACGCCTGTCAGTCAGAAACAAACTTCTTGGTTGAATAAATATTTTAAATCAGATTTCCCAGGGGTATGAATAATTTTGGGCTTAACTTTACCTTTGCAGTTTTGGTGGTTTTGCACCTAAAACGTCAGGTAAAAAACAACCAACAGTGTTTATTACAGGTCGTTTCAAAGCACCACGCACGAGTCAGTTTGCCAGGGGGACATTTCATACCCCCCTAAAGTAATTTTCCATATTAAATTTATGGCCTATTGTAGGAAACGTTGATTTTATGAGTCCAGTTAATATTATCTATCTGCTTAGAGACATTTCAGTTTGATCAGAGGTCATACACTGTCAACATAAACACAAAAAACTTTTAGATCATAATAAACAATTTAATTTACTTTAATTACATGTAAGATTAAATTCTTTTTATGACCATTTATCTCCATAAATCATAAAAATATTTGGAGGAAATGATGCCATGGGTACAAATTAGCAAAGGGCCTTGGGGTCAAAAGGACCCTAAAATGTTTAAACACGTTTATGGAAATATAACTTATTCTGACACATTAGCGCAATAAGTCCTTCTTTATCTCTCATTTTGTTCCTTTAATGAAGCATCTCTGATGTTTCCTCACTCATGAATTTAAATATATATTTTTCACAGCCGTCATCAAAGTGGGGAAATCCCACGCTGTACTTTGATGAGCCTAACACAGTTTAAACTTGCCTCTCATTACTGAGATAATTAACAGTTTAATTAGCACCAATTCTCAACAACTCAGAGCGTCCCTGAGACAGAAATGTGATGCAAACTACACACAACGCAGCTTGGTTCTAGATCTGGTCCAGGTTTCTGCAGCTCAGGTGGTTTGTACCATCATTGTCCCCTAACTTTTCCTGCTGATGTCGTTCATTTTTTTCAGGCTGCACACTAAATGACTGAGACTACCACACCTCACCAGGGGACAAACAGCTTCAATATGTGCACTGCAAACAACTTAGCTAAATTCCATTTCATTCTCATTACCTTGAAGCAAAGCAATTATCTTCTATGTTTTGGGAAAAAAAAGCCATCATTACAAATAAAGTAATTATCTCTCTTGCATTTTTTCTCCGTGCCGTTTGAAATTAAGACTTCCTGGAGTCTGAATGAGGCTTTCAGAGAAGCCGAGCTTCCGTGGAAGCAAACGCTGCAGATCCAAGAAGATCAAAGCAGCAGCAACTGGAATCGGTGGATTTTAGACGAGTGTAAAGATGCTGAAGGGAGCTCAGTGCACAATGAGCAGCAAGTGTAGGCTTCAGAAAACACAACAACGTGTGCCTCTTGTTCAGGCTGAGAGACAAAAGCACGTCTTCCAACATGGGTGAGGGCCAGCAGCAAAGTCTCTGTTTCAAACTTGCAGTTTACGACTGCTCAAAACAGTTTACAGCAGCCAAATTTCATTTTCTGCTCCCAAATCCGATCGCACATTATCCTGTACATTGCATTAGCGCTCTAATCTTCCCTTTCTCTTCCTGCGCAGAAGAAAGAAGCGCCTTCATGATTAACCCACTTTACAGCAATAAATAAACGCATCATCCAGTAATGTACACCAGATTTAATTTGAAGGGGAGGAAAAAAAAAGGCCAAAGCGCTGAAATCACTGAAATGTAATGAAAAATAACACAATGCAGACACCAGTGGGCGCCTTAGGAATTAATTTGAAGGCTTCTTCATTTTTTCCTCCCTGCTACATTCTAGATTGGTTTTCTCTCAGCCGACTGCCTGACATTTCCCCCTCACATTCAGCTGTTGTAATGCCTTCAAAACATACAAGAAGAATAAAAAGAAACACGATCAGTCCGCTTAAAAAAATACACACACCTTTTTTTAAATCAAATTAACTTAAAAGAAAAAAAGCTTTGCTCCTTTTCCTCCATTTTCATCACATGAAGCCCATATTGCTTTTAGTTTCCCAACGTTGCTTCGCCTCAAACCTACGAAACACAAAAACAAAATCATTAAACCACAGAAAAGTATCTGACTGTATTTTAGCTGCAAACTTAATTCCTGCATAAGTAGTTATTCAGGCTTCTAAAGCTCCATCTTCACGCAGAGCGTCATGCATGGGGAAGATGTGACGGCAATCATAAACACAGAGACAAGAGACAGACGTCATACCCCCAGGCAAGCTGCTTCTTCCTCTTCTTTGCTGCCCTCAAAGCTTCCTCTTCCTGTTTGCTCTGCACGAAGTCACGGCAATCAGCAGCCTGAGCGATCTGCACAGCCATCTATTTAGAGACGGACAGAAGAGAATGGAAATTAGTCTGAAAATCCGAAGTTGCTAAATGTTCAGAAAGATTCACATAAGTGTTCACACCCCCGTTAAAATATGAAGTTTTACTGAAATAAAATAAATCCATTTAAAGCTCTTTTTACCGTTAATGTGACACTCATCTTTTACCCTTTTAGAAAAAAAATAAATATGTAAGAGAGAAAAATATAGAAATTGCAATAATCTGGTTGCATAAGTATGGGCACCCCTTGAACTAATACTTTCACCTTTCGATTTAATTTTAGCATTCAGTTTTTTTGAGTTTGGACCCGCCAACAGTTATAAGAAATGTGATTAGCCACAAATAAAGATCAGCTGTTCTAGTAGGATTAGCTTTTATTTTTTTAGTTTGCATATTTTAGCTAAAGCTAGAAATGTTACAAAGGATCAAAATTATTTTTTTTTTCCGCCAAAGGTAACAGTCAGAAGCAGCGAATTTCTGCCAAGTTCTGGTTCTTCTCTATCATGTTTTCTATGAGTCTGGACCACAGAGGAGGGTTGGAAGAAAGAAGAAAACATCCAGGTCTGGCTAAAATATGTGATGGTCTCATCAAACGAAACCTGAACTTTTGGGCCAGAGTTCCAAAACACTGCACATCAACAACAGAACACCATGCCCACAGTGAAACATGGGGGTGGCAGCATCATGCTCTGGGTCTCTGGGGAGTGTTTTTTTTTTTTTTACCCAAGTGGATAAAATTGTGAGTAGTTCTAAATAACAGTCAGTTGTCCAAAGTTATATGAATCTCAAAAAGTTTCCTTTGATATTATTGCAATAAAAAACACCGGGTCAACTTCATGAATGTTTGTAGTATTGGGCAACAGATTAAAGGGAGGAAGCATTTACAGAGCGTCAAATTTGTGAAAATGTTTCCGTGACAGAGCGACAGACAAGAAACGGATGTTTTAAGCCCTGAGAGAATAGCGCCAGTGGCTAATTATTAGCCGCTAGCAGGGCAGAAGCTGGTGTCTGCTTTGGATCTTCTCATTAGCACTAAATTATCTGAAGCTATCTGAAGCTTTTTTAAGGAATCAGGACAGCATTTGAACACCTCTAAAAATCTAAATTCTGTTCACAATCTAAAATACTGAAAACTGATCAAACCTGAACTGGACAATCCGACACTGAACCAATCATTTAAAATATAGCTTCATATTTGTGGAAACTTTATACTACATGAAAAGATAAAAAAAAAGCATTTTGGGTTTTTTTGGCATTAGGAAATGATAAAATGAACTAATAAACCCAGACTGGAAAATTCTACACTGATTACAGACATTCACACATTAAACAGATTTACATCAAGTTTGTAATTCCTCAAAAAGAAAAAAAAGGTTACTCTTAGTTTTCTTTAAAAGCTTTTTAAAATCTGGTCTTGGTCTCATGAACTAATAATCCGTGGTCTCCTGACCTGGCTGTCTAATTGCATCCCTAATAAAACAAAATTTTAAAAACCATTAAGTGGTGCAGTATTGTGTTTGCCCCACCTGTTCTGATGACTTACAGGTAAATGAACCTAACATGAACTTTGGACACAGTATCTGGCATTCAGAGGTGGTCTAGGATATGAATGCAAATCCTGGGGCACACTGACAGACGAGTTACAGAGCTGATGGGAATTTAGGACAAACAGCTTTGTTACCTCCATAGTGATTAGCCACCAGTTTTGGAGAAATCTGATGCTGCTTCTAATAGATTATAGCTTTTCCATAATCAAGGCGAGCAGTAAGTTTTAAATCATGCAATATAACGATTGGCTATTCAATCTGTTGAATAAATCAGACCAAAGGCGGCTAAATGCCAAACTGAATTTATTTTCCAATTACCATCCTAAATACAATAATAATAATAATAATGATAAAATTAATAATAATAATAATAATACAAACTTTCATATCAGGAGAATATCAGTCGATTACTGGGCTGCACAGGTGTTGGTGCTGACTGCATCTCAGTGGTGAGGTGGATGTACATCCACATTTCTTTCTGCTGTACAGCAGACAGCCTTTCTGTAACCTGTGATCTACTTTAGAGAGGTTTATTATTGGTCAGCGGAGCTGCTCACTGATAAAGTCTTAAAAAGTTTGGAAATCTGTGTTTAGCAACTACCCAGTCTGAACTGTGGAAAAAACAATATTTAGTGTGGAAAAACATTTGATTCCACACTATTTTCCATGTTCCATTTCCCAGACACTAAAAGAAATGATTCAGAAAAAGTCTTCAGTTTTCTGTTTATATGATCTTATCTTAAGATGCGATAATGAAACAATGACACCATTATCAAGACCAAATCAGCTCAATTTGTCCAGATAATAAGATAATGACGCTATTATGAGAACATTTCTCTCTCAAGATAAATAAATATATCAAAATTTAAAGGTCTTCATTCACTGAGATAATATGAAAATTAAACTCTCATCACAACAACACAGGCTCGAGATCAAGGAAAATCTCAAGATCTTGATTTGTTGAGTGAAGATAATAAAAAGTATGTTAAAATATTGGCATATCTGAACAATTATGGCAACAAAATTAGCTCAAAATGTCCCTCTTTCAGTTAATGTGAGAAAATCTTGTCTGGAGATGATGTCACGAATATGAATTCTCATCTACCAAAAATATAGAGATATAGACAAGAAGGACCACCTGCAGACCTCACAGGACATGGAGGTCCACCTAAATTGACAGGGCGGGCAAGAAGAGCATTATTCAGAGAAGCAGCCAAGAAGCAGATAATAACTCTGGAGGAGCTGCAGAGATAAACAGCTCAGGTGGAAGAATCTGTTGACAGAACAACTATTAGTCATAGACTCCACTGATCTGGCTCAGTTTGCTTCAAGCCATGTATGAACACAGCACACATGTTGAAGAAGGTGCTCCGGTCGGATAAGCCAAAAATTCAACATTTTCAGCTATGAGCAAAATGTTACGTGTAACACCATTAAAAATCAGATGTGGGTATAAAGAGCAGTCCATCCAACTGGCCAAATATATTATAGCTATGCAGAGCATGAATGCATGACACTAAATATATAATAAACAACCAAATACTGGGCCGAAGCAGTCCTTTGAAATGATGTTATCCAGAAGACGACTGATTCAATATACCTTGCAGCTCTGTCTTAGATCAAAGCAAATCCATGTCTCAGAATGGCCCAGTACAAAGCATCAACTCAGTGGGGCCAAATAATGCCTGCCACACTTTTCAGATTTTTATTTGTAAAAATATATACATATGAGAACCATGTGTCTTTTTTTTACTTCTACTTCACAATTACCTTGTGTTGGTCTGTGGAAAAAAATGTTGGTTGTGATGTAAAAGAGCTTGACCCAGGGTATGAATACTTTAGCAAAGCACTGGTTACAATTTAAATAAAGTTGGCGAAGGCCTTCAAGACATTAGTTAATTATATAGTTAACAATTTCACCAGAGACAATACCTCAGTTTTCCATGTTTATCATACAAAAAACCGGAAGGTGCCATTTTTTTTAGCTTGCAGATGCAGCTCATAGCCCGCCCAAAAATCAGTCCATCATGTGCAAATGATGTAAGAAACTCCAATAGACAGAAACAATCTCTACCATTCTGCACATCTTGTATAAATGTTGTGACGGTATTTTTCTTTTTACTCGTCAACAACGTGTAGGAGGACTTTGTGTGCTTGGAGTGAAGCAGGCAGCCCCTGAAATCAGAAGATGAAGAGAATGACCGTGACTGCAAGAGGCAAACATTCAAATCCCAGGGAAGACATGTGCACATTGTGAAGCGGAGTAATCCCAATAACCCCAGACACACAGAAGCCTCCAAAACAAAGGGGAAAAATCCTGCCGCTTTTTCCACTCCTGAGATAGGTTTATTATTCAAGCAAAGGCGAACTTTGATAAACAACTTGGAACAATTTCACCAAACCTTAGGGTAATTCTCTATAATATTCAGAGCACAATCAGTGGGGAGAGCAAGTCTTAAGGTAATGAAGAAATGTGCCACCACTGTGCCACTCGGAAAAAAAAAGACCTGCTGGAAAAAAATGTTTCAATTATAATTACGTGGGATAAACTTTATTAGAAAGACTGAAACTAAAATATCTCTTAATGCATGCTGGGATTAAGCAGGTCAGAGCGAGCAGGCAGGAAAAATTAAACTCTAAAGGCTTTTTATCACCATATTTCAGGAACCAAGGGTGTAAAAGGTTCTAATTTGGGATACATTAAAAGCCATAAAGGTCTTTCAGAAAGATTAATGGTACTTTGCTTGGATTTAAGATAAGGGCTTCGGCTGGCTGCAAGTGCTGGGCTCCGGCTGGGCCCTCAAGGCATTCATCTATACAGTCACTGAAAGATTTGTTAAAAGCGTCTGAATAACCTGAAGCACACAGGCTATGACAGTACTCCAGTTCTTTGCCATTTTATCCATTCTTAAATTCCCCAAATCATGTTTTCTCCTCTTAAAGAGACCTATAAGGGATGCTAGCTCAACTGTATGCAGTAGATTTGCAGATAAAATGGCTTAAGGGTGTTCCCAGGTCCCTGATGGGGTGATGTTGGAGCTAAATGAGGCAGAGTGGCCCCAATCGAATGAATCACCCGTATAATTTAAAGAAATGCTGATAAACCCATCGACAGCTGAAGTTTTTCTAGGTCATACGTCAGGCTTCTTGCCTTCAGTAAAAAAGGGTCACAGTTGTGAAAAGAGCGAGTGACCATGACCATAAAAAATGCACACACTGGAAAAGGAGAACAGATATTTTAAATGTCCTTATTTAACACGACGGTTTGAATAAACTCCAGACTGACAACATGTTGTGACCAAGTTTGGTATTTTCTCTTGTTCAGGCTGACCGCACAATCAAACCGGTCATATCCTTACATTCTGGGAACGAAATAGGAAGACAATTTAAAAAAGTGAAATAAATGATTAAATTTAACTTTAGTTAAAAAAATGAAAAGGACAAAGAAAAAAATGTAGAATAAAACTAAAAGAAACAGAAACAGTTTTGGTTTCTCATAATGATGCAAGTCATTGTGATATGCAATGTAATATTAAGGGTTTTTATTATTTGGGTAGCAAATCAAGTAAAACTGATGCTAAACGGTTTTGTTTGCAGATTTACAGAGAGCATTTCTTTCTGCTCCCTAACACAGGATTACCCACATTAACCAGCTCTCCTGTGGGGCTGCAGTTGAAATGCAAAAGGTCCTGAAAACACGCCTTCTACATTCCAAAAGTAAAATTAAAACCCCCAAAACCCACTTTCCTAAACCGCATCCTCCCCTTCTTTCAAATTCCCAGCATACCCTCTGCTATATTTAAAGCATTAAAGGTCTTTAATTTCGCTCGTTTTTATCAGTTTTGGTCTACACTCCCTGATTGTCTTTACTGCAGCTCAACATTAATGTCAACCAAGTTACCTAGGAGACAGAGCAGATCAAAGAGACAAAAAAAGCCCTCAAATGTCTGATTAATCAAGCCTGCAAACAGCTTATTTCTTTTAGCCTGCATGCAAGTATGAAAATGAGATTCCGAGAGCAGTACATTGTGCAGATTTGTTCATTCTTATCTGAACAAAGCCAGCGGCAGCTTATTTCATGGATCACTGGCACTGTCAGCGCTGTGGCGCGGAGCAGGTGACGGCTCCTCTTTCTGCGGCAAGAACGAAATTAGCAAAAAGTCGGCACAAATTAGCCTCTCATATTTTCAGTAATATGACATTATTTTTCATTTACTTTTTTGATCCACTTTTCAGGATTTTTTTTTATCCCCCCCCCGTGCATCTTAGTGCCAAATCCTTTCACATCAGAGGCTGGTGAGAAATCGCACTGGAAGTACAAAGCGGGAATAAAGGGGAAGAGACAGGAAACCTCCAGCATTCTTTGTTTATGTGGCTCCTAAAAGGCAATTCTTCCCACTCCATCACATATTAATGTACAATTAAGTGTCCATCACGGGCGTGTTTCTGTGTAGTGTTTCTCTCTCTTGTGTGGCCTCTATGCAGCTCTGCTAAAAAAACAACAAAAAAAGGTTTATTCAGAGGATTAATTCTCTGACCTTTAGAAGATTTGAAGGCAAAACAAAAAAATCATGGAGCACAAAGCCGGCGCTGCAGCAGCAGCTTAGGGCCACTAGGAGGGTTAAGTCAACAGTGCTGTTTTCTGTTCATACATGTTTGGGTCGTCATGGAGATCCAAGTGACGACTCAAACATGGGGCCACAAAGAAATGGTGATTTAACTATATGTAAAACAGACAGAGTCTAACCTAATGCCATGTTCACAGTGTGTGTCTTATTGCATCATTACAGAGGCGACCACGAAGCACAGCGTTCCAATTAACGTGCACAAAGACAATAGCTGAATGAGAGCAGAGGAAAAATGCGCCTCTGTGTGGATGAAGTGTCAAAGCTCCTATTAACAATATGAAATAAATGATGGCTTTAAGGAAGAAATGGCCTTAAACCCATTCATAAATTTCCTATCCAGGAAGCCTCTTCCAATTAAAATGTGTGAGAGGTGGATTAACAGGGGCTATATGGCTTTGCCTCGCTAAATCACCTCCCCGAGCTGCTCTGCTGCATTTGACGTGTAAACGATTAATGACCAGCCTAATTCTTTTATCACACCACCTTAATGCCTAAATAATGTGGCCTTAGTCAACTTTTGAAAGCAGGGCTATATAAGAGAGGAATGAATATCAGATTAGGCAGCTTGTGTGTTATTTCAGGATCATTTATTTGGAATGAGGCTGAATAGAGAAAAGAAGAAGAAAAAAAGTGTCTCTAGCTGCAAAGCTTCAGTGTTGCAAGAACAACGACGGGGGTCAAAAGAGCAAGAGGTCTATCAATACCACCCGGATCGTATTGCAGAACAAGGAATATGATGTTCACTGGTTAGAGCATTTCAAAATCTCTAATGCCCCTTTTCCACTAGTCCCTATTCATCGCGGTTCGGTACAGCTCTACTTGCCTCTTATGCTCTTCCATTTGTACCAGTTCCATGTAACTGTCACTATTTTTAGTGCCTGCCTGATGGCAGTTCCAGTCCTGCCAAGTTGTTCTAAAAACACAATTAGTCAGAAGACTGTCGGTCACTGGTTGGGTAGGGGATGGCATCATTAGTCACCCCATATTATAATCACTAATATCTTCAACCGTTAAATCGTTTTACGCTGTGCTACACTATTGTGTAAAAGACACAATAGCAAGCTAGCATTAGGTAGCGTTAGCTACCCTGAAATGTCCTTTAGCTTGTATTGATCCATGGCCTCTCTCCGTCTCCTGTACTGATCCAAAGTGCTTTGTCTTGCTACCTGCAGCCTTATCTGGCTCTTCTTTCCCTCCGAGTCTGACAAAAGCTATAGACCCAAGCAGCAGGTCCTTCATTGTTGATGTGTTTGTGTCAGATCACATCATGTTACTTTTTTCGGACTGTGGGGCCGCCTTGCTATTGATGATGTGACCCACATTAAGATGGTACTCAACTGAAATAGAAAACAGAACAAACTGTGTAGAGTAGAACTAGCCCGAGACGAACCGCGCTGAGTAGGTACTAATATAAAAGGGACATTAGTTAGGGAAATATATCACATGGAGCTCAGTTTGAGGTAATGATGCTCGGTTCGGGTATCTTCAAACTTTGGTGTTTTGTTGAGAACCAGCGCGAGTTTCCACCAGTTTTGGGAAACAAGCATTCGTCATCAACAGCAAATGCCTTCCTTCCTGGTTGTAGCATAGTAGAAAGATGCAAACATTTCTTCTGTGTTCACAGATGTTCCTTTCAATGCAAAAAGAGTGCATTGAAACACTACAGTTAATACGGAAAATGATAATTCGCTCCCATATTTGTTGTTTCTATCGTCTCCAGGTTCGACCCGCCCACAGGTGACCTCATGGTGCGTGCAGAAAAACCAAGTATTCTGTGGTGCCTGAGTTGAATCATGGCTCGAGCCGTGAAACCATTTTTTTTGGTGGAATCATGTGCCACCAGTTCGAAAACATGTTTAGATACCAGAAGGGACTTCAAACTGCATTGAGTGTTAGTGTCACCATTTTAGGGTTTTCCTATCTTGTCATGTCTGCTGGCATATTGGAAACGTCAGTTACATGGGTATAAATGAGGTGGATGTTGTGAAACATCAAATCCTGTCCTTGAAATATTTATGTCACTTTTGACGTTCTCCCATTAAGAATAGTGTATATGTATTTGGATCAAGGATGTGGAATTTACAGGGTTCTGCAACATCAGGACAGGGTACATTACTTTGGTTGCGACATCACTGTCTCGTTTAGGCAGCATAAACTTGGATTTTGCAAAATGTTTTGAGTTTTTAAACACAACCTTTAATTTAAGGGCATTTACTCAGTGGGTGAAAAAATCTCACATTTAGAAATAACTGTTGTAACAAACTTGTGGTACTCCTGCTGCTAATACTTTGTATTACCTCTTGGCAACAAAACAGCGCTTAGTCTTCCTCTAGCATTTCACAGGCGAGACAAGTACTGCTCGTTGTCCAGAGTCTGGGCCAGTGGCTAAAAAAAATGAGCCTCTGTGTCACTTCATATTTATATCCCAGGAAAACAGGAAGTCATGGATTACTAGTCAGAGGTTTTTAGAAATTCTGTTCAATGTAAAAAAAAAATAAAGTTAAAAATGCTTCAGTCGTATTTGTTTTCAGGGGTTTTAAATGTCCCTCTGTTGATTTACTTAATAAAACATTATTTCCTAACGCAGATTTATTTTCCTCACTAAATAAAAGTGTGCTCGAATTGATACTTGGATTTTTCAAAATTACTCAGTTTGAGATTAAGGTGCTGCATTAGAAGATGGCTTTATTTTAAGGTTTTTAACAAACATTTATCAGTGATGGCACTGCGCACAGTGGTCCTTTAACATAAATAAAATAAAATGGTTCAAACTCCACCTGTGTCCACAGATAATGGATACTTTCAGTGTTTGTTGCTTTCTATGATCATCAACTGGTCTGCCAGTAAAAATTAATACACTAATGTGTACACCTATAGGTGTTAACAGACGTTTACACCTATAGGATACCTATAGGACCTTAGGACTTATAAAACATGCTTACGTTTGAGGAAAGAGGCATGAATATTTTGTTTTTATTATATAGCTTTACATGTTTGAATTTGAGTTTTATTTTTGTTTTTTTAAGTATTATATAGAGCTATAGAGCTTGGTACAAACCATGTAGGGGATTCAGAGCTTGACCGACATGGTTTCTTCATCATTAATAGGATTGTTTTCTTGCTTATAAGTCTGGGTTTTGTTTCTGAATGTAGCACCCAATAAAAAGGTAGTGGAGTTCCTATATGACAAAAAATACATAAAATTGGAATATTCAACCATAATAATTAGATTTTCATTCTCCCTCTCCAGCCGTTTAAATATGCAGCAACAGACAAAGAGCAACGGGTTTTCTTGGAAACCTAATGATAATTTTAACCCCAAACTTCAGCAGGAAGCTAAAATGACTGCAACCTTCAAATTAAGATCACTAATGGATAAGTCCAAATACTGCATCAGGGAAGCCTTTGTGTTGCTGTATTCCCACAGAAGTATATCATCCCTCTTTAGGGGGAGCTTTTTGTAATCTTACCTTCACTTAAAAAAAACAAAACAGATTTACATGGTGAACAAAAAAAGGAAGCCACTATTGGAGGGAAGGCACAGAAGAGCAGGCATGGCTCCACTTCCTTCTCTATTAATCTGATCCTAGATACACATGTCATGTCATCTTTAGGGAATAGACAACAAAAAAAGTTTGCCTGCTTTGTGCATGTTTTATTATCTCGCCCCTTCTGAGTAGGGGAGGCTTATTAGCAAGCTTTGAACTCACACTTAGAATAATATGCCATCAACAGTTTTATAAGCTAATTAGAAAAAAACAGTTTAATTAATGAGTGACTGGCAATAAAACGGCAATCATGAAAAAAGAAACCGAGGGTGCTAAGCTTCCACTACCACCAATTAAGGCCTAATTACAAACAAATTATATATGTGTTTTGCTGTGGGCTTTAATAAAAAAAATGCTTTAATTAAAAGAGAAAACATGCTAATTAATTAAACAGCACACAAATCTACATTGAAAAGTATGCTTTGTCTATCAAGTAATTAATGAAATACAATAATCCAAATGAGATTCCCAGGCATTTGATAAAAGCTTAGTACCCATTTCAAAAATCCATTTCAAAATTAATAGGCGAACATTTAATGTGAGTCATACTGAGATACAATATAAGTTCATTCAGTGATAAATTGCTTATGCTGAAGGAGAAATGAACAAAGCGGAGAGTTCCCCTAAACTCTCTACGAGGTAGCCTGGAGGAAACAGGGGAGTCGCTATGAAGTGGGGCGGGGACACTCACAATCTGATAAAGCCCACTTTCCACAAAGGCTCTGCTCATTAATGTTTTTGATTACAAACAGAAGGTGGTGAGAAGAAAAAAAAGGTGTTAAATACCATAAATATCATGAAACCCTCTTAGTTCAGCTCTTTGTTTTAACTAAGCCACCATGTCTCCTCTGACAAAATGCCGCAGCACCTTTGTTCTGCCGCGTTTAGGCGAGGCTTTCCAAAGGGTAGATTTCAAGGACAGCGGGGCTTTTCCTTTCAGCTGCTGCTGCCTATTGAAATATGAGCTCAGACATAATGAGGGATGTTCTCTAACCATACGCTTGTTCAAAAGCCACAGAAACTGCTTCTGCTAATGCATATTCATACGGCTAATTATTGTGCAGCCAATTAGGAGGGACCAATTTTCAAACAGTTTGACTAATCAGGTTAATCTGGCTGAAAACAGCTTCCAAAGGAAGGTCCACCAGCAAAGGTCCTTTCAGAACACAGGAACCCACAAACAAGGCTAAACTGGCCTCGCTATGTTTCCTCCTTTCAAATGTATTCAAACCTCTTGAACTTTTTCACATTTTGTCTCGTTACAAACACAAACTTCAATTTATTTCATTGGGATTTTATGTGATGGACCAACATTAAGTAGTGAACAATGGTGAAGTGGAATAAAAACATGGTTTTCAGATAAAAACTGGAGATGCTGGATATGAATTTGTATTTCGCCCCCTTTACTCTGATACCCCTCAATAACATCCAGTGTTACCAACTGCCTTAAACAGTTACTTAATTAGTAAAAACCTGTATGCAGGTTCTTTTTACAGTGGGGAAGGTCAGGGATACAGTTTAGGAGAAGTTTAGAGCAGGGTTAGCAATAAAAAACAGCTGAACATGTCTGCAAACTAACAAGACATGGCCATCCACCTAAACAGGCCAGGCAAGGAGAGCATTAATCAGAGAAGCAGGCTAAAGCCCCATGGTGACTCTGAAAGAGCTGCAGAGATCCACAGCTCAGGTGGGAGATTCTGCTTACACCACTAACTATTAAATCGGGCACGCAACAAATTTGGGAAAAAGTAGCAAGACGTCAGCTAATGTTGAAGAAGTCCTGTAAAAAGCTTGCTAAGAGCCATGTAGGGGATACAGCAAACCCAGAAGAGCAGGCGGCTTGTTTAGAGATCAGAAAAGGTGGCAGTTTTCAGTTTTAATGCATCTACTGAACATGACAAAAAAATAATTTGATTTTAGGTATTTCACCCTATGATCACCAGTCAGAGCCAACCAAGGGATTTTGTTCAATAGAGCATCGCTACTAAAAGCTGTAAAAACAGCGACCTGAAGCTTAGGCTTATAGGTAAAGTTGACACTGAGTGTCCTTTTTCCCCATACGATTCAGTAGTAGCACTTCCAGGTCTAAACATAAATAAATGTAGTTATTATTATTTTTATTTTTAAAGTCTTTTGACTGCATTTGTAAATTATTAGTTTTTAGTGTGCTTGGTGCTCTGTAATTTGATTTATTGCCTTTTTTTTAATTTAGTTTATTTTATCTGTTTTATTGTTACTTGAATTACGTTTTTTTTGGTTGAGTGAGTCCTGTTGAAAAATGGGAGACATAAAAATAAAGATCGTTGCTTGAGGGTGAGTCTAAAATGATCTGCAACAAATAAAAGATTTACACTTAAGTGCTTGAGTACACCTGGACTTGTCTTGTTTGTTGCGGACGTTTCAGGTTGTTCCAGCTCTTCAGCCTTTTGGATGAGAGGTAAAACGTCATCAAGAAACAAGAGAAGAGGTCCAGCTGCCTTCTACTCAAGTGCCAAGTTTGGTTGTGTCTTGGATGACTGAGAATCTGCACCAGCGAACAGATTCAAAGAACCCTGACAAATTTCTGCTCAAACGGACAAGATTTAAACCACAACAGAAACAACTCTCTATTAAATTTAAATATTTTTTTTAACTGTGGACATGACTGCAACATTTTGGTTTTTGTAAACCTTCCTGAAATCTGATGTCTGTAATAAATTCTTAGCAACAAAACTGTCGGCTATTAACCAGCTGATGTCATCATTAGTTACCAGCTCAGTCTGTCAGTTATGAGCTGCTCTCCCGTCAGACTCTGAACAGGTTATAATGTGTGTGTCAGTCTGTGTTATGCTAATTACAGAATTAATTGGGATGCACGCAGAAGACTTGCAGAGGTTCAAAATAAAGAGCTGTAATCAAAGAACAGAGACCCGGTCTTCCACATTAGAGGATTTGCCTTTTTTAATTTTATTGTGCCTACAAGAGCTTCTTTAAAGGTACGTTTTGTTTCTCTAAAGGTTTGGAAAAGAAACAAGACATGGATCAGCAGAAATCAGCTGCATGTCGATTAGTTTATTTGTCAAGTCGTACCCATATGTTGCATTTAGGTGAACTATAGATGTAAAATATCATAAAATGATTTAATCTCACATTTAACTTAAAAAGTTAACTTAACTTTTGAAAATGTTAGATTTAACGCTATTTCGAGTGATCGATCATGGTTCTGATCCCTGTTTGGCACCACTGAATTAAACTTTAATCAATTTAATGAAATATTATGGCTCCTGATCAACCAAAATAACTCCTGTTGGGAGATATGTTGTAATCAGAGTCACATAGATCATGATGAGATTAGGCATGGGCTGTTTAACAGCACCAAGGTGCAGCAAGGTCTTCAACAGTTATGGTCCTAATGCCAGACAAGGTCTTGGATGACACCAGGGTTCTCCAGCTGTACGAAGCACAGAACAATGATCCCCGGCCTCTTGCTGCACACTGTCAGTCAGCTGGCTGTAACATATACCACACTTTGCAACCATTCTTACAAAAAAGACCAATCTGGCTGTTTGGAAATATTTACGGTTGTGAAAAAAAACATTCAAGGAGTGAAAACGAGCGCCACCTATCAAACCTGGTGAGGTAACACTGTTTGGAAACTGCAGTTTTTTGCAGCCTTTTTTAAATAAAAACAGGTCATTGTTGTGTTAAATATTTGTGTTATTGATACTCAAGGTCATACTAAAGTGGACACTGCATCCTGGCTAATGCCTGAATTAGATTAAAGTACGTCTCTCGAAGGGGGTGTGAATTAGCGCCTGAAACGTCCCATAACAGGCGCCTCCATTTCATACCTGAAAGAGTTGATACAAAATGACTAAAACTCGCAAAAAGTACTGAATTTAGCTTGGATCAAGCTTCCTTTGATCAAGGTTTACAACATTTTTAATTTACCTAAAAAAAGAGGTTGTTATTTCTTTGTTGCATCTTTGTAGCTTTTAATACTTTTAAAAAGGAATTAATCCAAAAACAAAAGGCTTCCAGCTTATATTTGAAAGCTGTAATGACAATAAAAAAAACAAACTTAAATCATAATATTGAAGCAGAGCATCAAAGAAGTTTGACGGCTGCAGAAGAACATAATCTTAGCATTTGTTTGGAGCCTTCACAACATTTTTTTTTTTAAATCAAATTATTTTCATGCTAAGATTGAAAAAAAAAGAAAAGTAGAGCAAATCTAAATCATTAATTGATTTGAGGGAGCTCTAAACAACAGAAACATTTTTCTTTCCTCCTATTTGACGGCAAGCTCTCTATCTCCTTTTCATTCCCTTTGCTTTGAGGGAGTGATAAGAGGGAATCCATTAGATTGAGGATGTAAATACATTGAAACTTTGTCACCTAGTGTGTAGCAGCATTTTCTTTACAAAACAATGCCAAAAAGGGACAAACGGCCCCTTTACGTACCGTTATTCAAGGAAAATGCCTGCCATGATCATGTCTCTCTGTTATGACCATAAACAAACATCTAGACCTCTCCAATCCAAATGATACCCTCGGTCCGAACCCTGATATTGATTGTGGCCACAGTGGAGAATATTGATCCAGTTTTGTCACCGTGTTCTTGTCAAAAGTGAGGACAAGCAGGATGGCAGAAAACACATGGGCTGCTATTAAATAGAACACTTTTATAAGTATGTATCATAAATGTAAAAGTAAACATGCACAACTTTGCATCACTTTGGTTTCAGGGACTTCAATATGTTCAATTTCCCCTGCAATGAAGTTATCACTGCTCAGCAAAGAGTTGTTCCTGCCAAACTACTGTCAGGTCCCATCACGGTTCTGGCAAGACTGGAGGCAGGTGCCAGGGAGGGGAGAACCGCAGCTCAGGCTAAAACCAATCCACCAGCACCATAAGAGGCTTTCAGGAAAGTACGGTGCAGGTGCCACTCAGCAGAGCTTTCCATTAACTCCTCCATATTTGAACAATCTGCTGGTGGTAAAAACGGGGAAATGAAAGGAGCGATGTCTATTAAACCTGGGAGAAACTAGAGCATGTTGGTAATACCAGTTCAGCCATTTGTAAAGCTGCTTTTTAATGCACTAAATCAGGTTTATTCACTCGGAATGGGTCAGGATATTTCCAGGAACAAACGGTCATGGGGAAAAGAAAGTGCACCCCTGGAAACCAAATTATATTAAAAAAAAATAGGTAAATGTGGATGGAGAAATGATCGCAGAAACCTTGTATGTACAGTACCAGCCAGCCCAACAGCCGACTGTTGATAAATGTGGCACCTGGAAACAGTTTTCATTGACAGTGATGTGAAAAAGTATGTGGACCCTTTCAGATGTCATCTGTTTTTGCTTTTTTCTATCACACTTAAATGTTTAAAAGCATTAAATTAATTTTAATATCTGACAAGATATTAAAAGACTTGAGTAAATGCGTAAATTCAACGAGTCAATCACTAAGGGAAAACAAGCTATCCAGATCAGCCTGCCCCTGTGTGAAAAAGTAAATGCCCCCTAAACGTAATAACTGGTTATGCCATCCCTGGTGGCAACAACTGCCATTAAGCGTGTTTGATTACTGTCGGTGTCTCTTTTCCATCACTGTGGAAAACGTTTGACCTGCTCTTCTTTGCAGGGTTGTTTTACTTCAGCCAAACTCATTTGTTCAAACATGAATGGCCTGTTAAGAGTCACGCAACACCATCTCAATCAGATTAAAGTCAAGGATTTGACTAGGCCACTCCAAAACTTTACTGTGCCTTCATGCTGCGTAAGTAGCTCAAAGTAGGAAGCAGAATTCAGGCTTCCATTGATTACTGCAAATCTTTCAGGTCCTGAAGCAGTAAAACAGACCATCAGACTACTAGCTATACAGGTTCGTTGTAGATACCGATGGATGTGGGCAGGAAGGATCTCCTGCAGCGGTCTGTCTTACAGCAGATCTGAAGAAGCCTCTGACTGAAGACACTCTGTTGTTGTAGGACAGTCTGATGAAGAGGATGCTCAGGGTTCTCCTTAATGTTGAAAAATTCAGCTGACCAAAATCAACACAAAGAGCATCTTAATGATCCCCAGAACAAAAAAGAATCTTTTTGGAAGGTGTGCACCAGGTAATATGAAGCATAAAACCAACACTGCATTTCGGAGGAAATAATGGTATAACTACAGTCAAACATGGGGTGGCAGTGTGATGGTCTGGAGCTGCTTTGCCCTTTTAGGAGATGGAAGACTTCCTGCAACTGATGGAACCAGAAATTCTGCTCTGAGCAGAGAATCCTTAAGAAGAATGCCCAGCCATCAGTTGTGACATTAATTTGAAGCACACCTGAGTTATGCAGCAGGACCATTATCTAAAGCACACAGCAAGTTCAACTAAGTGATTACTTTGGTGTGGCCTAGTCAAAGTATTAAATCCCTAAATATTTAGATGCTGCTGTGGCTCAATCGCGCTGAAAGACTCTCCAATGTGGCTGAATCAAAACAATTCTGCTAAGAAGAGTGGACCAAAATGTCTCCACAGTGATGAAAAAGACACATTGCCAGTTTAAAAAATGCATGATGGCAGGGTGGCTGCCAAGGGTGCAGCAGTTATTACAGTTACTACACTTAGGAGGCAATTACTTCTATTCTTCCTTAAATTTTTTAATTAAATATTCAAGTTTTGTTTGATGATCTGAAACATTTCAGTGTCACAAATAAGCAAAACCAGAAGAAATCTGTCAGGGGAAAATGCTTTTTGAAAGCACTGTAGCTTGTTTTCTTTACTTAACCTTTGTGTGCTGCTGTTACTGTGCATACCTTGATAACCCAACCAAATGAATTTTACTTCATCGCATTTTAGTCACATTTGTGTAAATAATAATAATTTCTAAATTCAATCAAATTTAAAATAGACGGGGCACAGCGCTGGCGGTGTAGGGGTTAAGCGCGCGACCATGTGGAGAGGCTATAGTCCTTGATGTGGCTGTCCCGGGTTCGAGTCCCGGACCTGGCGACCGTTGCCGAATGACTCCCCCTCTCTTTGCTTTCTTTGCCCTCTTTCATGTCTACCTACTGGCGAAAAATGAAAAAAATAAAGGCGTCTAGTGCTGTAAAAAAATTTAAAAAACTGAAAATAGACAAACTCCTAAATTATACAAATACAGGTCATGTTTAAGTTGAATTCTCCATTTTAAGTAAAGGTTACATCAGAACTTGATTGTCTTTTGGAGTAACACTCATGGCTAAACAGAGATCGATTTCAGAGAGGCTAAACAGAGATCGATTAAAATAAAATACCTTTATGGAAGAAAATGTGTCATTTAGATTAATTAAAACTATTTGTGGCAGCCTTACCTCATTATACATGAAACTGGCAACCATGACTTAAACAAACAGGGTGAAAATACGCAACCAGCCAACAGTTTGAACACCCCTTCTCATTTAATGTTTGTCTTAATTTTTATTCCCCTCTCTGGATCTCCTTCAAAACTGTTGGAAAACCTTTTCATGTGGCCACCTCATGAAACCCATCCAGAGAAGAGAGTCAAAAGCAGTAATCAAAGCAAAGGGGAAGAATCTGAAATATTAAAGATGTTTTAAGTTATTTTACCATACTTTGTTTGCTACAGAATTGTCCGTACTTTTGCTTTATAGTTATGCTGTCTTCATGATGTATCTACTATCTAGAAAGTAATAAAAATAAGGAAAAGCCATTGAATGACAAAGCTGTGTTCCAACCTTGGACTGGTAATATGTGTCGTAAATTCTTTAGTTTTTATGAAGGCTAAATTTTGGATGTTATTGAAACGAAAAGGTGTTGCCTCCCTTTTAGCAACTCTGCTGAAATCCTGGACCAGCAATAAGACCAGAGTCAACATTTTGCTTTTTATTTTGTGCTGGTCCCGTGATAAAAGCTTATATGACGCTGCAAGCAACACAAAACATAAAACAAACAAGTTTAAGTTTGATGCAGTTCAGCACTGTAGCTTTGTGTCTCTTAAATCAATAGTGTGCGTGTGTGTGTGTGTGTGTGTGGGCTACGTTTTATGCTAAATTATTTTCAAGCCACTCGATCTTCGACGCCAGCCGAGCCGCTTAGTTACAAAACTTCAGGCAGTGCATTTAGAGACACGCACACTTCAAAGGTATGAAACTCTTACCTGGAGAATGATTTAACAGTTGGCTTGAAAGCAATGTACCCCTTCATTAAAAAGCAGAGCCAAAAGTCCTTTAGACACTGCAGCACTTCAAAACTAAGGGGAGGGCTTTCCATTAACTCAATAGGAAAAGGGCTGCAGGACTGAATGGTGGATGTCTGCATGTGTTTTTGTTCCTCTCTGTCTTTGCAGCAAAAAACAGCCACGGATCCATTAGCTTGATTTGTCACAGCGGGCGCACCCCAAAGATCGCTTATCTGCTGAACGTACCTCTCGAGTGGCGAGTCTGTCGCTCATCTCCTCCGCCTTTGCAATGTCCCCTTCAGCGATGGCCTCCTCTATGCTCTTTTCTAGGCCGGACTGCGAAAGAGATGGATGGGGGGGGGGGGTTCAGATTTTTCTCTTTTTATTTGAAAACGGGTAGAGAGGGAAAAAAAATCAAAGTAACTTGAAAAAATTCCCCAGGGCCTTATTTTTAATATGATCGCCATTACTACAAATATGTAGATTTTGCTTCACAAATGAAAACCTCTTTGATTGGATATTAGTGAGGAAATCTTAGAAATGCTACAGGAGATTACCAAACATAAATGTGATTCTTTAATTACATATTTCCATTACAGACCCGAGAGGACGAGGAGGGTAGGGGGGTGCTGACAAGCCCCCAGTTACTGATGGAAAGCCATCTCTGCTGCAAGGAGCCCAAATTTTCATCTTAGTAAGTAAAATATACCAGAACACAGTTGTAAATATTAATACTTCCACACTAATGTAGTTCAAATACACTTGCTCTAGTTTTTCACAAACTAGCTGAAAAACTTGTATATAAAATGTGTTTGAGGTTAGCTGTTGGATGAATCGTGACAACCGTACAGTGCCTTGCAAAAATAACCTCACAATATTCCCTACATGACAACAAAGTGCATTCTCAGTCACCTTATTACTGTTATTTTATTGGCAGGCACCCAGAGATTTAAATCTATAACCACAAGTATTCATACCGCTTCTACCTTTTGTCACAAACTGTGATGTATTTTATGTGATAGACCAACACAAAGTAGACAGTGAATTATCCACTATGTGTTATATTCTTCAGCCTCTCCTGAGACAACACTAGAACCAACTTTTGTTGTAATTACAGCTGCAGATCTTTTTGGTTATGTCCCTACAGGATTAGCACATCTAGAGACTGAGCTGAGGTTCAGATTGGATGGGCAGCATTGATGAACATCAACCTTCAAGTCTTGCCACAGATTTAGGGCTGGGTTCTGCGTAACCCTCTCGAAGGTTTTCTTCCAGAGTTGTGCTGTATGTGGCTCAGTTCATCTCCTCTGTCCCTGCTGAAGAAATGCATTCCCACAGCATGATTCTGCCACCACCATGTTTTACCAAAGGGGTGGCATGTTTAGGTTGATGTGTTTCCACCACGTAACATTTTGCATGTAGGTGGAAAACTTTAATTTGAGTCTCATCTGAGCAGAGCACCTTCTTCCATGGGTTTGCTGTGTCCCCTATCATGGGTTGTGGCAAACTGCAAACAGGAGTTATTAAGGCTTTCTTTAACAATAATGCCAAATCTGACATTAATCCCAGATTTCTGAAGTGTGTAACTTGTTGTGTCTGCAGATTCTGCCACCTAAGCTGTGGATCTCTGCAGCTCTTTCAGAGTTATCGTCGACTTTTTCACAGCTTCTCTGATTAATGTTGTTCTTGCCCAGCCGGTAGTGAAGGTGGACGTCCATGTCCTGGTAAGTCTGCAGTTGGTTCATCCTCTCTCCATGTTCAGATGGTGGACTGAACAGAGCTCTGTGAGATGGTGTTGTAGAACCTTACCCTGCTTTAAACTTCTCCACAACTTCCTCCCTGACCTGTCTGCTGTGTTCCTTGGTCTTCACAATGCTGTTTGTTCACTAATGTTCTCTAACAAACCTCTGAGATACAACACCAGGATTTATAATCAGATGAAATTACAAACAGGTGGACCATTTACCATTGGATTATTCTTAGATGTGTAAGAGTAAAAGGTGCTGAATACAGATATATGGCAAAAGAAATAATTTTCTAAACCATAAATCATTTTCGTTCCAGGTCACAATAATGACTTGATGCATCACATAAAATCCCAACAAAATACATTAAAGTGTGTCATAACAAGGTGTGAAAAGGACAAGGGTTACACATACTTTTGTTGGGCACTGTATTCTGTTGATATGCTGAGTTCTATTTCATCCATTTACCATCATTTAGTTTCATCCCCAATCTTGGTTCATCAGTAGTAAAAACTTCATTGTATGCTGTTTTTAGCTAAGTTAGGTACGAAATGCTCCATAAATTGAGATAATTAAAACTCTGGGTCAGCTCTAACAGTGTAGTTTGAAAATCCTTTGCTTCTTTGGCAGTTTGGGAGCTTTTGCAATGTTCATTCAGGGTATTCCAGTGATTTCTTTAGCTAATTAACAGTATAAAAGCAGAGTTTAAATGTTTTAGTTTCAGTTACAGAAGCATCAGAAGATACTCTAACACTGTCTGCTTTTGTCTGGTAACATTTAGACTTCTCAAGAGGAAAAAAAATCACACTTTAATCTCAAGCATAACAGAAAGGGTAATCTTATCACTGAACGTCACTGAACATAATCCCTAATATCCTTTTCTCTGTCAGGTTGAATCATTACAAAGGGTTCTTCGGATCCGAACGTCAAAATCACATAAGACAATCAGAAGACACAGCGGCACAGAGACACAAAGGATGTAAAGGTGTTACTAACAGCTGCTATAGAGCCAGAATTAAAGCTCAGAGGACAGGTTGGAAGGCAGGCTTTGTTACCTTCGGAGCCGGCTTAGAGCACGCAGGGGGTTGAAATCGATCGTTCACACCAAAGTACTGCTTCAGCTCCTTCCAGTGCTTCTCCCGGTCATCCTGTCGCTCCCTGACAGCAACAACAAAACATTCTGTTAACACTGAATGTGTGGACAAACAGCACTGTAGGACAAACCCTAATTTAACAAGTTTTACTTGCTAAAATAAACCATGTAGTATACTGCAACAGCCTTTTGTAATGAAAAAATACTAGTGTATTATTTCATCCAGACAACTACAGATTCGGCACCTCTGTGGTGGACAGGTTGAGCCTTCAATCTTATCGAGAAATCATCTAATGCTATACACTGATTACTGCCAAGGATACAAAAATATCCCACAGGTCAGGCAGCACAGGTCACTTTAAAAGCTCTATTTCCAAAATGTCATAGTTTTTCAGATCTTTTCAGCACTTTTTAGTGTTCGGTGCAGACAGGGCAGATAGTTGAGTTGATAAGAATTAATAAGTATAAGTTTTTGTTAAGATTTAAAAACTTCAGGCGGCGCTGTAAGTAAATTATTCCAATGCTGATTACAGCACAGCTGCTACAAATACAATATAAAAAGATGTGCACATCGAGACTTGTAGGTGCAGATATGACCACATCATAGAAACAACAGCACTAACACAATACCATGTCCTGACCTGCTGTTAACTTTTATTGTTCAGCTGCATCCTGAAACAGTTGGAGAGAGTCAGCATTGTGTTGCTGAAGTACAGAGTGTTACGAGGACAGAAACAGTTTCTCACAGGGTCAGAACCTATATGGCGAGGAGTACTCAGAGTAACAGCATCATGAGCTCCTTTACAACGATAGAGGTTGTTTATCAGTTTTTAATTCTGTAAAATTCAACTAAAAAACAAACAATATACAGATACAGAGAGAACATATAAAAATAAATGTCTTAGTAGGATTTTTTTTTGCTCATTTGAATCCTTTAGCCATAGAAAGACAAGTCCATGTCTGGACTATAGGGTTAGAAGATACAAATAGTTTCTTCCAAAGAAAAACTTAAATTCTGAAATGAAGCTAAAGAAATTTATGGGGCAATGTGTTATTATCAGATTAAACCAAACTAGATGTTCTGGCCAAATCCCAAAGCTTGGCAAAAATAACCCAACACTGATCATCACCAGAACTCCACTAGACCTACAGGGAATATGGTGGTGGAAGGCTGGTACTCTGGGGTTCATTTTCTTCAGATATAACTGGGTTTTTGTTCAAGCTGAAATCATAAACAGTTCTCCATATCAGTACGTTTTGACCCAACACTTCCAGGTGTCTGCTAGAAAAGTGATCAGGGAGAGGGATTTCACTTTTCAGCATCACAGTGAGTCCAAGCACACATCCAAATCAACCAAAGAAAGACTTCATCAGAGGAAGATTTAAGTTTAGGATTGGCCTAGCCAGAGTTGGCAACTAAATATGGCAGGAAACATGTGGGGTCACCTGAAGAGGGCTGTGGACAAGAGAAGACTGACAACCTGACAGATCTGGAGAACTTCTGCAAGGTAGAGTAGACAAATATTATGATGTTAAAATGTGGGATGCTGACAGACTCCACTGAATACTGAAACTGAATCAAAAGGTGCTTCAACAAAGTATTTCCGCCTAACAGATTTCACTGTTTTTAGTTAAATTTCACAGGATTAAGTTTTAAAATGTTTTATGTTTTTATGTCGCAAAAATCTGACGTTTGGATGGAAATGTTAAGACATTTTATATCAGCTGTATATTTGACAAGCAAAACACCTCAATTATAGCAGTTATTAAATAAATGTACGTATTTGTAACCCACAGCTTTATAGCATTCATTAAAGCTACAGTACATCATAAGCTTTTACCTGTCCTCTGTAGGTTTCTCATTTTTTCTTCCTGTTAATAACAAAATAAAAAAATTAATAAACTTGTTATAGATTTGCTGAGATACTTCCACTGCAGTGAAATAATCCTATAGTTTACATACCATTTTTGCGTCTTCTTTTTCGTTTTTTGTGGATCTTTGTGGTCTTAATTTCATCTTTCTTCCTACGGAGCTCCTGAAATTTCTTTAGCACACACACATGGAATAATTTTCACAGTAACACGACCCATAATTTCGTTCTGACCCACAAGTACATTGTTGTAGAAATCCCGTCAGCTCGACGGGATTTCTTTCTCTTTTAAGGACTACACAGCAGCTTTATTAAAACTGAAGAACAGCTCACTAGAACAACCTACTTGCCACATTTCACTGGATATTCCAGACATACTGCAAGTCTGGGAATCATTCCCAGTCTGAGTGGATTCACCATCATCCACAGAGTCTCTGTTTTCAGCGACTTGTCTGAAATTTCCAGCAGAAAGATTCTCCTCGACAACATCTTCTGGTGCATCCTTCCCTTCCTCGTCTGGACTGAGGTCGTCTTCCGTTAAATCTTTAGGCAGTAGTCCACTATACATGTTGACTCACTGGTTTACACTCAAACTGAACTAATTCCTCATTTTATTCAGTAAAAAACTCAGAGAAATCCTTCAACTAGAGAACAGTTCAACGCAGGCTGTCGTTTCCGGGTAAACACGGTGACGTTTGTGCTGTGAAAGCGCTCATTGGTTGAAGGCTAACAGCCAATTGCCCAATCAAACTTGCATTCATTAATAATTTGTAGTGGACGAGAATAAGACCAAGGCTGCAATTGGCTGTTTTTGTTACATAAATTCAGTCATTTATTTAATTCGTTTCTTTGTAGTAAAAATACATAATTAGTTTTCAAAGTGGAATAAATAAATTTATCTCATGTTCTTTTATTTCTTTATTTCTATTATAAATAGTGCTGAGGTCCAATGGATATATATATAATATATATATATATATATATTAATTATATATATACTATATATATATATATATATATATATATAATATATATAGTAATATATATATATATATCCTGAAAGGCTCACTGTAAAATGTTTTTGGCAGATATTAAATATTTTAAATTATTTTAAAATATTTTAATTAGACATGTTGGTTTACAAATGTAAATTTGACATTGAAGGGGAAATAAATAAACTTGCTTGTGATACAGAATATTTGAGAGCGTTTCTGTGTAGCATGTAGTTATTTATAACTATAACAGCTCATAACTGCTCCCTAACATGAACAATGAGAACCGTTTCACAGTTGCAAGTCCATCCATCCATCCATCCATTTGATATATATGGCTGGCAGCTCAACCGGACAAAGTGACCAATCGAAATCAAAGAAAAATGCAGCAGCATCTAAATGCATTTTTTAAGACTTTGAAAGAAGATTCTGTCATTCAAGTCTTGACAGGAAATAATTTGTGTCACCACTTAAAGATGTTGACTCTGATCCAAATCTTACATAATGATTTCTTCTACTGCTAATTTCCTTGATAAAAAAAATAAAATAATTAAATATATTACTTCCTACTGCTACAACAAAATATACAAAACAAAATAGGTGCTGATTATTGTGGTAATAATGTTATCTATGACCTTTATTTATTGGTTTTTCGATACACAGACTGAAGCAATAATACAGAATGAAGACCTGCTAAAATCATTTGTAATTTGCTTATTGCACAGAATATTACACTCTTTTTAACAGTTCTTTATAGAGTAACACATGTTTACCAAGCTAATATTAGTTGGGCTATCTCCTCAGGTAGCCATCCTGCAGTTGGCAGCTCAACAGACATCCAGCTCATAGATTGCCAACTGTATTTTTGAAACGTCGAGAGGGATTATGGAGTTCTTTTAGTTTTCACAACGTAACGGCTTTGTGACCAGAAATATTTTCCATCTGACACATTTTTCTTTCTTGTAAGTGAGGGAAAGGTTTTGCAGCCTTCGGACAGCCAGCTGACCAGCGGTGCTCAGCAACAAGTCGGGGAAGGACAGCACTGCTCTGCTCTATGCATCATACTGCCAAAAAATGTTGGTGTGGCATCTCATTTAAATTAATTTACACTGTAGGAACAATGTGATGGAAAATTTCAGTATTTTTGAAACCTCACCCTTTTAGAACCTTGGTTCCTTATTAGTTTTCAGTAATAGGCCATAATATAAAAAGTGACAAATCGTTCAAAAAATAAATCTTAAAACACCTATTAAGAGTTAAAGCTGCAGTTGTAAAAAGTTTTAGCATACTTGAATATACTCGAGTGAAAACCAATTCTAATTGAGGTGAGCCAGGTGACTAACAGGTTGGTGAATTACCAGGAGTCATTCAGATGTTAACCTATATTTGTCTCATGTTCTGGCTCAGATAAGCTTCCTTCTATGACCAGTGGTTCGCAATTTGCTTAAAGTGCTCTGGGCATGACATTATTATTAGAATGATTAGCATGCAAATCTTGTATAGCCCCTGGCACTGGCGCTGGCATCTACCCTTAAATTGCTCTTTCACATTCATTCACGTTGGGCCCCTTTTGGTTGCATCTTAATGCTGGGCCCATAATATGCATAAATTATAGCCTGTTTATTGTGTGCCATATAAATGCAGAATAAAGGGTAAAAGACCCACAACTTCAGACTATATATAAAAAAGGTTGATTCCAGTATTGCTGTTATATGTTTTTTCCAACTTGATACTTTTAACATTATGCTACTTATAAACGTCTGCCGTGTGCTCATTTATTTACTGAAAAAAACTACTAAAACCCATTTTTCAGTAATGTGTGAATATAACTATTGATACAAGTGTCTGAAATTCTGTGTTTTTGCAGTGTTTTTTCTTTGCTTATTTGTGCAAAGTTATGATGTAGTACAAGACATAATTCTGAGCTTATGGGAACAATTATGTGCCTTTATTTTGAAAAAAATATATAGATATAGATATATAAATATATATCTATATATATATAGATATATATATATATATACACTACCAGTCAACTACATTGTAGATTCTCACCAAAAAACAAGTAGTCAAGAAACTGTGTAAAAGAAAAAAACACAAAACACGGGCAAAAGATCTTTGTAGGGGAACAGCACAAGACCGGCTTCCTCTTCTGCTTCTTGTTTAACAGGGCTTGGCGAAAAGCTTTCAGGTGTATTACTGCCACCAACTGCAAAGGAGTGTAACAGCTTCATCAGGGGTTTTAGATTTGTTCTCGTAAATTTGTGGTTTGTATTTGTATTGTTGCAAAGTTGTAACTTTGTAACTTGTATCCGTAACTTCTAAACTTGTATTCTCACAGATGAAACATCTGATGTCACACGTATATGTAGTTGACATATAACTTGACAACTAGGCACAAACACAAATCTTAAATTGATTCATGTGTTTTACTTACATTTACAAATTTAGACACCTATGCATATGTTTTTTTTTTGACAGTTATCTTACCCCATAATTTAGGGATAGATGTCTATCTTAAAGCAAACTATTGTAATTTAAAACCAACTCATATATTTTTGCCTGAATATAAATAAAAAGAGCAAAAGTCCTCGACCTTCTTATAACCTTATATTAGAGATTTACACAGTTTATTTATGCTGTGTATATTAAAGCTGTCTGATAAAGCTTATGTCATCTTGAACATGTAAAATACATCTTATCCTCTGAAATACGCAACTATTAACTGGGATCACTCACTCAGCATTATCGAGCGCTTTAATTACATTTATGACAAGTCTCAAGCACATCAGTGACTGAAGGTAAACAAACTGCACAAAGACCACGTTAAAGCACAAAATAATGTTGATTTACAGGTTTAAATCATTTTCTTATTGATTACCAGGCTTTGTGTTCTATTTCACAGTTGAATTAATGTCTCTCAGCTTTCTCACCATCCATCGCTGTCTCTCTCCCCGTCTCCTCGCGTCTCCCTCTCCCTGGCAATGGCTCCAGTTCATTATTTCTGTCATTTCTTGGTAATTTGGAGTTGGCTGTTTAAAACTTAGAGCCTCTTATTAAGTTTTTGGCCACGGTGGATAAGAGGCAGGACTGTAAGAGCACAGAGATAAACTAATCATCTTAAAACCCTAATTATTAGTATCTTACTGTGACAGACTGTTTTTGCGAGCCAGCCAAATTGAGCCTCAAATGAGGAAAGGCATATCTGTGGAAGTGGTAATAATTTTAAGTCATCTCGATCTGGCTTGGTGTGGCAGAATTCATTAGTGGAGATTAGCACTGTGTGCACAAAGTAAATGAGATATCTAATAGCAAACGTGGAGGTCTGGGGACTCTTAATTTCCTCACCAGTATGAGGGATGATGTTAAGAGGTGATTTTATATTTATATATATATTTTCTTAATGTGGTGGCTTCATTTAGGTGGATTTGTCTGCACTTAAACCTAGTAGTTAAACTAAACAGTGCCACTAAACTGCTCACCTCTCACCTTCCTTTGAGTTTCTGCTGCAGGGAGGCGACAAAAACGACCTCAAATCAGATTAAACTGTGTTTCTCCGACGTTGAGGCAAGCCGGGTTTTTCATGAGGATGTGAGGGGAAGTTAATTATGTGTGTAAGGAGAAGGTTGGGGAAAAATAATAAGATTACAAAGAATAATTTGCTGATATAATTACACCAAAATTGGGTACACACAATCGTAAAATACATGTATTGCTTGACCCGGGTTAGCCGGTGAAATAAATCCCCCTTCTATAGCCTTTGTTAATTTGTTTTTATCATCTCCAAGTGGTGTTTGTGCAGGCAGTTCAATTTGCATGTGTAATTCCACTGTGCAAATTGACAACAAGTAGATAATTCGAGGAAATGGGCTGGTTGCAGGCCCCTGCTATCTTCCCGAGCCTATTCATTTTGAGGAACCACTGAGGCATGAAACTCATACATCAACTATTTCCTGACAACGCTTTGGCTTATTGTCCCCTAAAATGTCATTACAGCCATTATTTATGAAGCTAATTCATTTATTAAACCATATTTACTCTGACAGAATTTGTTACATTTTATCCATATTCTGAGCGCTGCTTTTGAACATTGTCTCTCAGTGAGTATGTGGAAACGGGTACAGCTCACAAAGTTTCAAATCAACGGATTGTGTCTCCTGAAATAGTTGGAATACTGCAGGAAATTAAAGTAGCTTTCATAAGAAAATTCTGGTCTTAATTCAAACATGTCCACTAAAATTGGATTGGTTCTCCTTCACGTGTACACATGGACACGTCTAGAAAACATTTGTTAACAGCCTTAAAATAACTTTATCCATCTCTGCAGCAACATCATTTACTACAAAAAAATAATTCAGGCTTTAATTTGAGCACATTTATTTAACGGGGAATAAATCATGTTTTAAGAAATAATAATTTTCGCTAAATCCTTACACTATTGGATAAAGCTGATTCTTATACTATTTGGTATGACTTTGTGCAACTCTTTAACAAAAGAACCATTCCTAGTCTTCTGTAACAATTCATACATTTAAGCATTCAGACAGAGCAACCATTGATTAGTGATTCCTACCTTACTGGAGGACCCTGCTCTGTGAAACTGGTCAGATCTTGCTCCTCTACTGCTGCTTTAGGTTGAGGTGTTCCACAAAGATTCATCCTGGGGCCAGTTTTATTTACCTCTTATGTACTTCCTTTGGGTTGAAACTCAGAAACATTTCAAAACATAAATCTGTTATCAAAAATAATGACACAAAGACAGTTATCACTTAAAGTCCTCGTTGTTTAAATTTAGCAATTTTGTTGTTTTGGAATCAGCCCGTTTCTGTCGTGACGTTCCTCAAAGAGGCATTTTGAGCCCCCTTTTATTCACTCAATATATGCTGCCTTTGGGTCAAATTTAAAAAAAAAATGCAATATTTAATTCTATTCTTTTGCAGATTAGACACCAATTTATCATTTTGAATCCCTTTGTCTCGTCTACAGCTGGTTCAGACAACTGCAGCAAGACAGAAGCACTACTGTGTCAGCATCTGCCTCCAGCTACCTTTTTAATATAGAAGTGATTTCAATGTATTTTTGTTTGTTCCTAAACTTTTACATCATTAATATATTACCAAACTGCTTTCTGTTGTTTAAAATGCAAAAGGCACTTTGGTATTGTTTTGTAAAAGTTTCTTTCAGATGTTGGCATTGTTTTAACAATTGCGTATTCGACTATATGTTTTGGATCTTTATTCTGATAGAAGTCCCAATAATGTCTCAGTTTTTGCTTTCTTGCAGAGGGCACAAGACTTGTTTTGTTTTAATTTTCTGATATTTCAAAGAATTCAGGATAGCATGCACTCCCAGGGCTTTTGGAAGAGAAACAGACCCACAGCATCACAGATCGTCCACCGTACTCAACAGTGGGCATTAGGTGCATTTCGACATATTCATCCTTTGTTCCCCCTCAGACCCGTTTGGAGTGTTTGCTGCTGAAAAGCTCAATCTCTAGTATTGTCTCACCACAGTTCCTGCTCAAGTCCCAGTGTTTTTGTAAGGATGTTTTCCTGGCATTCCTCCCAGATAATCTGCTGGCATGTAGACATTATCTGTATATTGTTATGAAGACTTGGCAAACTCCCTTTCCATTTTCCTCACTGCATGGTGGCAAGAAAAACTTGGGTTCTTGGGTCTAGCCTTCTTTGTCCCAGTTTAAGTTGTTTTAAACTCTTTAACTACTGTCCTGATTGTAAATATGGGAAACTTTAGGTAAAAGCTATTTTCTTCTAGCCCTTGCTTACTGATAATGATAAACGCACCTCTGCCTTCTTTGAATATCATGGTCTTCTTTGTCACATCATATATAAACCCATGGCAAACAGGAACTCATGAGTTTATTTCTGATATTGTTGGTTGATCAGTTACATTGATTTTAAAGGGACTGTTAGTGGTGCAATAATTGAGCTATCGGTGATTTTGTTAAAAACAATTGTTTCTAAATATGGGATTTTTCACATACTCAGACTAACAGCTGGTATCTATTTATTCTGAATCTTTTTCCATATTTTACCTGCATCAGAACAGATTAATGAATATAAACATGAAGTATTTGAGTTTATCATTTTCCAGGTCTGGATAAACATGAATATAAGAAATGTTTGAGTTTCCAGATTTTTTTTCCTACTTACATTTTCTAAAGGACAAAAGTCAACTAATGCCTTATAGATGCAGTGGTTTTCATATTGATTTATATTAAAGTGATGTGCTCTATGTTTTATTTGCCAAATCACCATCATGATTTTAACATTCACCCACAATATTTTGGTTTATGAATTACAGCCTGAATGCACACTCTCTAAATATAAAAATAAAGATGCTTTTTACCATCTGTGTGGTCTGTGGACAGCTTCAAACAAAGGTTGAGCTGGAGCTCTGGTTCTTAACCTGGGTCTGAAAGCCCAAACAAAGCACTAAAACAGGTATTTTTAAAATTACAAACAAAAAAAGATGCCAAAGTTCACTAACAGTACCTTTAAGAATCCTCATGTAGTTCAGAAGTCTCCATTCTTTAGTTGACAAGCCCTAAAATTACAGATTTTGAAACAAAGCTAAGTTAGAGCAAATGTGGCCCAATGGGAAGAGTAGCTGTCTTGCAACTGGAAAGTTGTGGGTTTGATATCAGTGTATGAATGTGTGCACATTTGTAAGTGTGACTGGTTGAATGTGGTTCTGGTGTAAAGTGCTTTGTGTGGTCAATATGACCAGAAACGCAGCATACGGGTTCAGTCTATTTGCCGTTTAGTCCAGATGCCATAAAAGCAATCCAAAGGCCCAGCTTTTAGCATTGCATTTGTGGAACTACAGATAATAACGATTATTCAGGCAGGCCCAATGTTTATACGTCATACCCCAGATTGTGATACAAATTTGAGTTTGGAAAAGTATAGAATGTTTTAATGAACCCCTGCATTTCAGCTGCACTCCTAAATCCCCTCTCCCAGCAGTCTCCCTCCTAAATGAGTGTGCATTAGTCAGTTTTAATGCGTCTCAGGCAGATTGTAAAGAGTTTTTGCATCATCCCTCCTGGCCTGTTGCTGCTGACTTGTGGATCTGTCAGTTTAGTTCAGCACACTTCGTGACAGTGTGGATAATTTTCAATTGTGCGCAGTGAACTAGGTAGGTGTGTGTGTGTTGGTGGGGGTCATAATGTCATAAATTTTAATGTTACATGTTTTCCCTGGATAAATCCGTCACACCATTCTCTTGCATCTCTTTCTTTGTACTTACCTGTCACCCAAAAGGACTAATCACAGCAGTGGTGATGAGTTGTGTTTGAACTGTTTTACAATATTGATTTGGAGGCATGACATTTTAATTAATACTGGGTGTTAGCTGTCATATAGGCAGCCGTCCTCGTTGGTTAGAATGTGAGACAGGCAAGGTGGGGGCACTGGAGATAAGACTAAAGCACTTACTGGGGAAAGGGGATCACTGTGGAACGAGAGAGACAGTCATGGGGTGAATTTAAGGTGGAAAAAACAGCAATATCAGAGCACACTCTACTCCTGTCAAAGCCCATTCTGTGGCCTATAACACAAATCACAGAGACACGGCGTGTCCTGCGTGTTTCCACAGGATGCAGAGCAGAGCCGGCGAGAGAGAGAGGCCTGCAAAGCTGAGGGGCGACCAGGGGGAAATTAGGCAACTTTTTAGCACTCCATTGAACAGCAATAAGCTTCTAAGGATTAGCAAGCATAAACACATTAAACTGATGAGATTCATCAGCACTCTTGTGTCAAATCTATTGAGCCCACAGGCGGAGCTCAGCTGCTGCAAACTGCAGACAACGCAACCAGCACTTCCTGATCTATTCAGAGAAAATCAGCTGCTGTTTTTGCTGAGGTGGAAACCTTAAAGTTTTACGTTCAGATTTACATTTTTCTTTATAAGAGTGTCAATGTTAAGCTATTTAAATATGTTTGTATAAACAAGGTGTTTAATGTGCTTCAGGTGTTTTAATTGATGGTATAAACAAACCACTTTAGTCTTTGCTGATAATCTACTATAATAATCAGAAATTTTTAGCAAAACAATCTTAAAATGTTGGAATTATTCAGAGCAATGTTACTTTTTTAACCTGAATAATTTGGGCTATCTATGTTTTCGTAAGGGGACGATTAAAAAACACAGTTGGAAGGATTTTAAAAGCCATGGCTTGAATCTGCAGCTGCCAACAAGCCAAATGTCTTCTAAGGGCAACTGTTTATGGTCCAAGGAGACAAAGGCTGTTTGGCCACAATAAAGATCAATTTAAAGGAGTAAAGACAAGGTGTTCAATCCCAAGTGTGTCAACTGTAAAGCACAGCAGTGGTAGCATCATGGCCTGGGGCTGTTTGGGGCTCTAAGTGCTATTGATGCATTTAACAAAATGGATGAAATGATGGAGAAGGAGGACTGGCTCTAACTGCACCTGAAATCAGCAGCTGGATGGTTGAAAAGCTTCAACATCAACGTATTTCCTCTCAAAGAGAAGTACAAAAAAACAACTAATAATATACTATACTAACTAATATTCTGCTATATAGATACTTGATCATTATTCTGCATATTTAAAAAAGTATGTGTCTTAACAAATGTTATTGGATGTTTTCTCTGAAACTGATTTTAAGTTTTCTCTCACTACTGAAGATGGAATTGGAATTTTAACACTGATATAAATGATCTATGATTAAACGGAGTGACTGTCAATACACCCACCTATTCATGTGTTAAAATCAAAATACTAAAATGAGCATTATGATCACAGTATTTTAGTTATATATTAGCTTATTTCAGGAGGAGTAGTAATATTTGTTTTTAGATTGAACAAATGAGATAAGATAAAAAGCCTTTACATTCTTGTATCTAATTTTGAAATGCTATAACCTAAGTCCCAACACAAAGTGGAAGTCCCCGTAATGTTGGACCTCCAACTTGGAAGGTAAGATGACCCTCAGCATCCCGACACTTCCAAATACTTGATGCACTACGCTCAGTTAGGTGTTATTCTCAGATATGGACTCGTTGGTGCTTCAGGCTTCGTGTACATCTCTGACATTGGGAATTTTGTTTTTATTTTACTTTTTGTTTTTGTTTTTTTATTGTTGTATGGACTTGTGTGTGTCCTTAATAAAGTAAACTAACCAATTAGGTTTTTAAGCCTGTGTTTTTATTAATTATTAAGCACATGATTTTCAGCTTACAGCTTATGAAAACACATTTAGGATGAAAAAATTATATCAGAGCAATAAAGAAACATTTTTAATAAAGCAATATCTTTTAATCTGACAACCAAGCCTCATCAGAAATCAGCTTCTAATTATTTGAATATGACGGTATGTGATGTGCTTCTTCTATTAAATCTCTTTTAAAAGTGTATTTTCACTTTTATTTTATAAAACGTTTTCTACAGAAAAGCACTGGTGGCTTTCATTCATTTCTGGCTAATGAATTAGGGTGTTATTATACTGTAATACAAGTATAAAAATTGAATTTTGCTTATTGTTGTTTGTTTAGGAGAGAGTATATTTAAATATTTATAGTAGCTGTCTAACATCTGTTACTGTGCTTACTGTACTTGGTACCTTGTAAAAGCATTATGTTGCTAAGTATGTAATGTAAAAGGTTATTTTTGTGATTCACACAAGTCTCAATTTTAAATTATAGTCATCCTAAGGAGTCATTGGCAGAAACCCTGAAAACGTGGTGCAGTTAGCAGAAAAAAACTGTTTACGTGCATTTCTGACTGCTTGTATCTCATTAAGTAGTGGCACATATAACACTGTACAATGTCTATTTGTTAACATGTTTTCTTTTAGTTTTTGAATGCATAAAATCTACAGAAAACAGTTTTTTGTCAGCGTGTCCGAAGTCAAATGGGAAGCAGCAGCATTGTAGAGGGTCAGGAGGCTGGACTTTATGTGAAATCCTCTAAACCTGCAACAATACCTGACCTCAGTGCTTTCTATCCATCTTTTGGCCAAGCAATTTTATCATAAATATGCAAATATACTATGTTATATACTATTTTAACCTACATATAAACGTAGAAAATAATCTGATGGTATTTTTTCCAGCAAACGTTTGAGCACCGTAGTTCTTTTCAGAGCAATAGATGTTTAAATAAGTGTGCATATTAGTTATAAATATATATAATTCCTAAATGTAGCTTTCATTGAACAGCACATATGGCATGTATTCATTTACAGTTAGTTCACCATATTTGGCATCTAATTGTTGTAATCGCAGAGCTGCAAAGCTTCAGGATCTTCCCCTGATAAGAGGACACATTTAAATTGAAATTTTTCTTCTCAAAGGTAAGACTTGATTTGACCATTTATCTGTTGTCTGTTCCTTTTCCAAATCATCATAGCCTCTTGCCTTTTGGATAGTTTCACTGGAGGCAACCAGATCGGCATGAAATTAGCCCAGTTTGAAAGTTTCTACGGTCCAATCAGATGAGCCGAGATTGAATCTCTGCTGCTGTGCCCTACCAGAGTCCGACCCCTCAGATGAAATGGACTACATATTCATAGGTTCTCTTACATGGTTGATTATGTCAGTGTATGCAGAAGGTGTAATATTTCTTCTGTTTTTCTTATCCAGTTTTGTAGCATGAAAGTGAAAGATGGAACATTAAATATGAGGGATGTAAGTGAATCTGTGAACAAAGCCAATTTGCTTTTGTGCAAACAATGTAACGTTTATTATTTTCTGTGATTCCCAGCATAGTAATACATTGAAGCTAACTAACATGCCTTCCCATGACTCTTCAAGACTTACCTACACATGAAATAATGCATTTGGATTACAGCAAATATTACTTGATGAATTTACTGTGGTGATCAGGCCTAGGGTAGGAAGAGTAAATGTGTGGAAAGTAGAACATTTTCACCTTGTCCTATATGTGCATAAAGGAAGCAGAACAATGCATTAATTCAAAGGGCAAGAGGGAAAATAATCTCTAGAAAACTCATCAGTTCAATTTTATAATAAAAATAACAGAAAAGAGTTGAACATCACATGCACTCAAGGCATGCATGTACATCAATAGTTTCACACAAAATCATTTTTTACAATTACTCTGCAGTAATTTTCACTTTTCATTGACTTAATTCATAAAATAGTTCATTTAGAAGCAATGAATTAATGTGGACAACTCCCAGATGAGAAAAGTTGAAACACAGTGCACCAACATCCTCATGTAATTCAGCATATGGCTTCATTTTCTTTACCAGCCAACCAGAGCATCACAGCATGCAGCAAGGTTAAGTTGTAGGCAATTTACATAAGGATGTTGTCATTTTTCCAAAACCCGTTGAATTCATCTATCGGAATATAGCCACAGATATGAGGTAAGACTTCAGAAACAGATAAATAAATACAGAAAACAACATAAACTGAAATAGAAGTGCATGTTTGCCCTGTTTATTATTGCTTTTCTCAGTTTTGGACACTTGCTAGTGAAGGTTTTGGAGATGGCGGCTCAGAGCGGTGGTTCTGTCTGGACATAAATTCTCTGAGGCAGATTAGGACCTCTCCAGATGCACCTGTGGCAGAATAGAAGAAATATGTAAACTAGATAACAGGTGAGGAGGAAGAGGATTGAAAGAGGGAGGGAAGAAAAATGAGGAAAGATGAGAATGAAACAGATAAGAATGAGAGATGGAGGATGTAAAGATGAGGGACTAGGGAGACAGGGATGGGAGATGTGGAAGAGAGAGGTAGGGATGAGGGATAAAGGAGGTAGAGATGAGGAATGAAGGAGGTAAAGATGAAGGAGGTATGGATGAGGAGATAGGTGGAGGGGAGCTAAAAATAGAGGGATAAGGGTAGCAAGGATGAGGGATGAAGGATAACTGGTTGAGGGTAAGAAGATGACATGATGAAGGAGGTAAGGAAGATGGGGAGGTACGGTTGAAGGAATGAAGAAATGAGGGATGAAGGAGCTAAAGAAGAGGAATGGAGATGCTAGGGATAAGGAATGAAGAGGTAGGGATGAGGGTTGCAGGAAGTAGGAATGAGGTAAAGATGAAGGAGGTATGGATGAGGGGATAGGTGTGAAGGAGGTAAAAATAGAGGGATGAGGGTTGGCGGAGGTAAAGATGAAGGATGGATGGTTGATGGTGAGGGAAGGTGGAATAGAAAGAACATGCTAGTCAATGCTGATCATAAATAGTTTGGTGATTGAGATCCGGTAGAGGAACTGTGGCTCTGCTAGCAGCTGTCCTGCACTGCTGAAGATAGCCCCGCCCCGCCCATCCAGACGATCCAGCTCTATGTGGGTGTAAACACTGAATGGATGGATGCATGGATCTTTATTTATAGAGTTAGATACTGTTGTTTCAGACGTATGTTTTGGTGTGTAACTGCAGCATACCTCAATAAACGATGTCCTCTTTTTCTGCTCATGAGGCTCAAACAGTAAGTTCACAGGTATCAGCTCTCTATCCTGAAACCTTGGTAAAAGAAGGAGGGAATCAAGCCCAAATATTGTGGAAATCATCTTCTCCTCAGAGGAAGAGAGGGGGAGAGAAAGTCGGATGTGGAATGCCTTGCCTTCCTCATTACACTGCTGTCATTTACTCTTCATCCCCCGTACTCTTTAGTGGCATTAAGACGGGATGTAAATTTGACAGTTAACGCTGTTAGAAAATGGCTAGTTCAAGAAGGGCAGGAATTAGAGATGGGCATTAGGCGCTGATAAGCTCCTTTCCTCTGCTGCGGCGGCTGCTTAACATTCATGGGAAAGTCATCATCAAACAACGTTATCACAGCTCTGTTGACGGCTGAGGAACATCATCACTATGATAATTTTTTTTATAGCTGTGAGCCAAAAAAGCACTCTTTTATTTCAGCGGTTTGTTAATGAGATAGGAGCTTGTTGGTATGGGCAAATGCAAACTTGCCACTCTCCAGCATTTGTTTGAGCCTCCCCCCCCGTCCCTCCTGCCGCCCGATTATGTCTCCCAGCTACCCTCCACACTGTTTAATGTTGCAGGCAGAGAGGGGAGGTGTTTATATGTACTCCTTTCGAAGTGCTGTGTGTACACTGCTGAACGAGGGCCTTTATGTGGACCTTTTCAGATCAGTCGCTCAAAGAGAGGAAAACACGCTTATATCAACAAACGCTCTCTTCTAAGGGCCCAGCAGATGGCACCTGCCACTCACCTGGGGTTTAACCACAGATCTGCACGGAAGGAGGAAACTGACACAAGCAGTAACATATGATCTTGACTATTAAGGATGATGAAGGGCTGATTAAACTGATTTTGGGATTTCTCAGCTTTCAGTTATTTTCCTCATAACAGCTTGGTCAGTTGGCTCCACTGGAGGCATTCACTGGTTCACTTGCTGCCAAGGCTAAGCTGCTTTCTCATGGAGGGGGAGGAAACTGGACTATTGATATCAAAATCTGGTTTTGGCTTTGTTGTTGTTTGTTTTTGAGAGATTGTATCTTTAAAAATCCTCATCAACAAAGGAAAACAAATCATATCTGATTGGTTCTAATGACTTCTAAAACTTTTTGTTTGTACAGTTTGCGAACAAAGGCGAGACAGTGTTTAAATAAATAAATGCAGTTGGATGTCTGGTGTAGATGTGTAAAAAGCCTTAAAATAGATTCAGCTTTTATTGCAGTAGCACAACTTCACTTTGAAAACCTTTAATTTGAGTAAATGTATTCAGTAAGAAACGAAATCTAATGTAAGAAATAATTATGGTTAAAAATCACATGTGGCACAATAATTGGGACCCTGCTGTCAACAAGGACTTTGTGTTACACCTGAATATATGAAAGGTGCTCTTTAAATAAAGTCTAACTGATTGCTTAAATATTTTGCCAGAACACTACTTCACCTCCTTCACTTCCATCCATCCATCCATCCATCCATAGCGACTGATAATGGCAGGGTTGCTTGGGGGCTGGTTCCTATCTAGGGAACACACTGGACAGGCCACCAGTCCATCACAGGACAACCATATAGCCTGTCAGTCATGTTCTTGGGTGGCTAGAGGAAGCCAGAGTACCAGGAAAGAACCCACATGTGCACTGGGAGAACATGCAAATTCCACGCAGAAAGACCCCAGGCTTCAGATTCAAATTCAGGACCTTCTTGTTGCAAAGCAACAGTGCTCCAGAAATATATTGATGATAAAAAATAAATTCATCATATATTGCAGTAGTAAAACTTTCCACCTTTTATTTGACTTCATATATTCACGTCAGGACATTATCCCACATCAAAGAATGATTAATAGTGCGTTCCACTTCCATTTGCCAGTGGGTCACCACTTAGTCTTCTCCGACAACATTTCAGAAGGTTGGAGCTCACAGAGAGAACTATTCCTCATCTTTTGTTTCACACCAAACCTACCCAGTATCTAATGGTTGTCATGGAGACTTGGTGACCCCAAGATGTCACTCTTTGCTGCAGTTAGCCAATTTGGTAGAGATTTTAACCTCCTTTAGGATGTTAATCACTATTTGTGGTCCAACGATAACCATCACATCTACAGTCAGATATACTGTAGCTGACTGTAGATATGGGCAAGATTGACCAAGAAGTTGGGTTTAGGGCATTTAGCCATTTCCTATCGTATGAAGTTCAATACACACCTGCCTTACATGAATGTCATGTTCCCTTCTCTATCCTGTTTTGAAGAATGCCCAAGATAAATGGGGCTCGATGTTTTATTGTCTGTGTACCCCAATGAAACAAGAAGCCATGGATTAATACGAAATTCTTCAGTTCCAATTTTAAAATGCGTTGTCAACAAGTGTGCATACTGTGATTTTATTGAAAACAATTATTTTCTAGCACGAGATGTTTTTCACACCAGATAAATGTATTCAAATTAAGAGCTGGTGTTTTCTCAATGTTTCAGGTTGACATCATGCTCCAGCAACAAAAGATAAAGTTGGTTTAAAGATTCTTACAGATGTTTACAGGAGGTCGGCACTGTAGCCGTGTTCTAAAGTTAAGAAACCATCTTGTTATTTTGCTCATTATGACTTTCCAGGTGCTAGATGTGAGTGTGTAATTCACACGATGACATGGTTTCAGAGCTCCTGCCTGTGATGTGTCACCCTGTCAGCGTGTTTTAGTTCTAGCCAAATGATGAGACCTTACCATGAGTCTAGTTGAGCTTTTCTAAGCACCAACATCCCAAAACCAGGTATAGGAAGGTGGCAGTGATGTCCTCTTTTCAAACTTTCTGTAATCACAATGGCAGATGTAGAAGTCAACACTTCCTGTCATAACATAACAGTAGACTGATTTATTTAAGTTTCAATGTGTCAGGAAGATGTTTTTGGCACAATTTAAATGATAATTGCATAGAGCCTCACTTTGTAGGACTGAGGCTTGGTGTCAAACAGCACTGGCGTGTTGTTGAACCATGTTTATTCACCGTGGGCTTTCTTTATGACTCTATCACATTCAAGGCATTTTTTTTGTGGAGCGGAAATACATCTCCATCTGCTATTTGAGATAAAGTGAGAGAATTTCTCTGGGTCTTTTGTTGCCTCTGAGTTCAACACTTTAAAGCCCCATCTTTCTGTGTGGATCTCTGTTACTTGGGTTTACAAATTCCTAATGTCTGTGTTGATTTTACTGGATCTTTGTGCGGCATTTGACACAATTGGCCATCACATACTGATTGCTGGACTCGAACAGTGGATGGATTTGTCTCTTACTGTGCTCGTATTTGACAGTTATAACTCAGAGAAAGTAGATCAGATGTGGGGTACCTCAAGGCTCCATTCTCATGCCTCTTTTTTATTAAACATCTATATGCTCTCCTTGGCACAGACTATGCAATATCACGGCATCTTTTACCATACGTATGCTGATGATACACAGCTTTATATTTCTGTATCACCACTTGACCACAGTTTATAGACGTCACTGAGTCAGTGTGTCCATTATATCATTAACTAGGCCCATCAGAATATTTTTTCCAGCTTAAAGCAGAAAAACTTCTTTTTTTTTTCTTTGTTTTACAAAAAATGCAGGTTAGAGATAAGCACTCAAACAGACTCATTGAGGCCAAAAGAACACAGAGTATGCCAGAAACCTTGGCTTGGTTGGGGAGTCAGAGCTACATTTTAAAATCCACAAAACATCTATAAATAAATCAGCCAACTGCTGTCTTAGAAACACCGTCGGAATAAAAGGTTTCCAGCCGAACAGGACAGAACATCTGGTGTAAGCTTTTATTTTCAGTCGGTTGTATTATTGTAATGGGGTCTTTACTGGTCTGTAAAAACAGTAGATAAGGGCAGCTGCAGAGCATCCTAAATGCTGCTGCCAGAGTCCTGACCAGCATATCAGAACCACTTCTTAAATCACTGCGCTTGCTTCCTTTTTGTTAAAGATTCAATTTTAATATCTTGTTATTAATGTATAAGACACTGGATGCCCTTAAATGCTCTTGATTAAGAGTTGCTGGTCAGATATGAACCATGTAGACCCTTTTAGTCCTCTGTGATGTATTTGCTAAGTGCTCCCATGACCAGAACAAAACACGAGGAAGCAGCTTTAGTTTTTATGCTCTGGAATTGACTGCCTGAAAACCTAAAATACGCAGAAACTCTTTGTTCCTTTAATTCACAGCTGAAAATATTACTATTTACTGCATGAATGGTGCTCTTCACATAAACTTGCACTGCCTTGTCTTAAGGTCAAGGCAACGCAAGTAAAAGTGTTATAAATATTTGATCAGTTAATTAAGTTTAATTACATTTAATTCAATCTTTTTCTATTGTGCCAGTTTACAACATATATTATGTCAGGACAAAATTGTCCATATATTATCCAATTTTATAGGATTTTGACTCCGCCCATATCAATCCAATTAACTTTAACAATCAACAAGTCAGGTCAGATGAAGTTACATACAGACAAATTCAGTCATAAAAATATGTCAATCCAGGCGACTGAAGTTGATAGTGATTAGTAAAATGTTGTCTGTCTAAGGAAGAACAGATGATTGCGTTGAGTAGTTGGCTTTGCATCACCCCCTCATCCTGAGCAAGCATGAATATGAAATATAAAGTGTTGCGTTGTTCCTTTTGAACATTTAAATGTGAGTAAATGAGTGTTATTGTCAAGCAGCTCAGAACGGTTTGTAACCAAGCTATATTTTTTCTTTATTTATGATAATGAAGAATAATTCCACCCGTCACTGACACCCAGCACTTTTATATCCACTAAATCATTCCTCTTTTTACCCTTACTTCCATATTTTGAAGCCATTACTTAATCACATTGTCCAAATCCCCATTCCCTCTCATCAATCCCACACTGAGCTTTATTTGTGATCCTCTCTGTCTTTTTTGCCCTCACTCCATTTCTCTCATTCAGTTTTGCTTTGCATTGATGTTTATTTATTCTGAGGATGACTGGATTACTCCTACTGAAATAGCTGTTACTGAGATTTTAGGTCATCCTCTAAATCCATTAGGGAGGAACGTACAAATAACCCTTCGTCTCTCTGCCATCCGTAGCGCCTCAATCTTTCTCGTCTGGTTCTCCAGTGACTTTTGTTATTATTATTATTATTAATAATACTTTATTACACGCGGAAAGACACACAAGGGTGCACTAAAGTACAAAACACACACAGGTCAGGGTCACTAAAGATTTTAATAAACCTAAAAATGAGTCCAGTCCACATGTGGAAAAGTCTAATCATCTAAAACAGTCAATTAAACCATCTACAATATTTGAAATGTTTGACAGCTGTCTAAACCTACTCTGTGTATAAGCCCTTGGCACATGGGAACACACACTGTGACCTCCTGCACTTTATTAGAGAATTTAAGATAATGGTGCGAGAACACCAAGAATAGATCTGTAAATATGATATATGATGTGATTTAATATGTGAAATTTCACATGTGCTTAATTATTCATATTCACATGTTTTCATGTGCAAATTTGCATATGTGAAATTCATGTTTTTTTTTCCTGTAAAGGCAAAATTGAATTCAGAAGAAAACATGTAACTTCAATTGTTCTTGCCAACTACTTAATTTTAGATTTGATGGAGAAAGAACAATCCACCAGTTTCTCAGCCATGCAGAGCGGTGACACAGAAAGACGCTTCAAAGACTTGGAGGATTGCACAAAGTCTGCTAAATGGTATTAAAAGTTTGTTGGAGCTGACAAAATTCCTGACCAAGTGGATCCAGCAGATTACATTACATTATCTCAAGCTTAATACATGGAAATAAGGGATACTTCTTGATCAAGATTGTTGGTATTTAAAGAAAAAAAGAGCAGCCCCAGAACTGACCCCTGGGGAATGCTTTTGGATTCATGAAGGAAGCTAGAAGAGATACCTTCAACTTTCATTCACAGTTCTGTTGGAAAGATCATGTTCAAGCCAAGCTGCATGTTTCTGACAGTCTGACACTGACAGGTTTTTGCTTTAATACAATATTATCCACACTGTCGACAGCTTTGGAGAGGTCAGTGCAAAGGGCTGTGCAGTGTCGCTTGCATCCAGAGCCTCAATAAACTCATTAATTACCTTTACAGCTCCTGTACTTGTATCGTTTTCTTACCTTTACAACTGGACTTAAAGTTAGACCAAATATCATGAGTAGTTAGATACTCCTTCAGTTACTCACTTAACAAAGGATGTAAGGATTTTAACAAGAGCAATGAACTTTGATATAGGGCTCTAATTATTTAAAATTGACTACCTGCTGAAAGATATCTGGAGCGACAGATTTTCTGATTTGAAATACGTCACAGCGATGGCCGTTTTGTGCTGAACAAACATCAGCTTAACCAACCGTTCAGCACGGACACGAATGTCAAATACTGAAAGTCTTTATGAGCGCAACCTGCAGCATTTGTCATAATTCAAAATTTATTAATTGGCAATTAGCAGGTTTAATGAAAGTGATACGGCGGTATTAGTTATTAGCTGCACAGTTTCAGCAGAAACAAATCTGCTCATTCAGTTCCATAAATGTGGCCACATGAAAGAAATAAAGTGAAGAAGCAAAGCGCACTGAAGCTAACGAAGTGCATTACACACTTATTAAAGTAATTTTCACTTTGCCTCCCAGACCTGGCCAAAAACACTTTCAATTTCTCATTGTACTCCAAAGTAGAGCAATTCCCCTCCACCTCCCCGTCCTCTTGTTAACTTTGAAGTAAGCTCAAAAACGTAAAGGTAGACAGGGGTGGCATCAAATAATCAGCAACTTCAAAAAGCGTGCTGCCACTTAGCACTCCTAAAGCTAATGTCCCCGAGACATTCAGGATGGAAATTATTCAAACTCATTTGGTGGTTGCAAATTGGGCGAAGTTCAATCAGAAAACAGACTGACACCGAACAAGAAGTGCAGCCTAATTATACTTGTTTGTCAAATGAAAATTTCATTTGGGCCGAAATGAAACCTTCCAGCAACTTCTTTTAAGGTGAGCTCCTAGTTGTATTATCAGCTAAATGCAGTAAAATCCATAATCATGTGATGATAATGAAAATGGAGCCAATGTTAACATTCAGGCTTCCAATGCCCCGGGCGTGTGCAGATAAAAATTAAGTACCATAGTCCTCTGCCAGGCACGCTGACACTTGGGCTGGTCTTTAGCCTCTTAGATGCGTTTTTGCATTTTAAAAACTTTATCAAAGCACTGTTGCAATGTGGAAAATGTCAACGTGAAATGCACTGAAGGCAAATTGGAATTTCATTAATAGTAAAATTATTGCTTTTGACTGATGTATTACTATGGTTGTTAAAAGCCGGGGAGTGGAACGCTCGTCTGTCTTGCCTCTTCTTGTCCTGTGCTATTTGCTGAAAGTTAGAGATCTTCTTTCCAACTGAAAAATTGAAATACAAAGTTGCTAAAGTTGCAGGAAGGGAACAACATCAAGTCCGAAGCTTTCATTTATCACACGATACGAGCGCTGAGGCTTCTAACATGAGTACATGCAAAGATGGACGAGAAAAATGGACACGTATGAATTTTTTCTCCTTTCGTCATGCTTTAACATACCACTGTGTAGATTTGTGTTGCATAGCACTGAGGTGTCATCACATTGTTATATAGTGGTTCTGGTAAATTCAGTAGAAATGTTAAAAAGGTCATAGACTGGGTCTTTTTGACACTACAGAAGATTCCTCACCAGACAGGAATTTATCATCTCCAGTATTAGGCTCTGTTAACATGTGCAAAAAGAATATGGATGTGTTGTATTTATTTATGTGAACCCAACGTTCTTTCAGTCATTTCATTTAAATCCTACTGCTGTCATCAGTTAATCTTGGAGATATCTGAACTCAACCTGGGAAGTCAGGCCTGGGATCGGTATCACAGGTAAATGGGGCCAAGCAGCTGAGAAGGTATCGGTTCTCTGAGGCTTGCAGTGGTGTTTATTGATTTGCTCAATAATCCTTTCAAAGTCAATGGCATCAATAATGGAAGCAGACGAAGGGAAACCTTGTCAGATAGAGGACAGCTAAACAAAATGACAGATTAATTTTAATAGAAAAAATAAATGAAGGCTGTCCTGTGGGCATTCATATTGTGAAATTAATCACTTAATCTAACAATAATAAATAACAAGTTATATTTATTAATTTGTTACTGTAACAGAATTGCTGTTTGGCTCATTAATTTCTTGACGCCTGCTAACATGTCAGAGAGGACTAATATTTTCTTAGAAAATTGTAAATATTTGCAATAAAAATAAACTGCCATTTGATCAAGAGTATTTTATTATTATTTATTCTGAAACTTGGATCACTGTGCTGTTTAAATCTTCTTCATTATTTGTAATTGTAATTAAAGTTTAACGCAAACCTTTCAGTGCAGAAACCACACACAGCATTTTAAACTAAATGTGTTGGGATAATGTTGTGGTTTTAAGGATTGAACCTGTTGAGTTTTGTATATAAATATCCAGCACTGGTTTTATCACTATAGCCTGTTGAGGTCAGTTAAACAAGGACCTGGTCATATATATAAATACATGTACTGGTCTGTATTTACCAGATTATTTACAGAACTATCTGGATGCAGAATACATTTGTCATTTAAAAGTAGAAAATGAAACATAAAGTAATTTATTTGAAGAAAGAAAAAATCCAAAGAAAAACAGATTCTTTTTAAACTACTAATTTAACAGTTGTTCTGCTGTAAGTGGCAGCGCAGCCCACAGCACTACCTTCTATGATAGCATCTACTAGTATCTACCATCACTTACAAATTACATTGCTACCTTGTTCCATACACGCTTTCAGTAATTTAAAAGAATTTCCCACCACACAATGTTGTCTCGCCTTTCATCTGGTCTAATGACAGTAGTAATTGGATTTGTAATGATGTTTTAGGCAAACTTATTTCAGCAGACATCTTACAGGCGCTGGTCCTGGTGATAACGGTGAGCAGAGCATGTCTGGCACACAGTGCAGCAGATGTGGAGCAGAGAAACTGGGAGGATTTGTAGTTAAATTCTGACCTCTTGTGTCTGATTGTGGAAGTGCAGGCATACTGATGGAGTATATGTCTGAATAGTTGCTTTATTTTGACTTATTTTAACAGTCCCTCTGTTTGCTGTAATGCTTTTGAACCCCTGAGAAGGCTTTCAGAAATCATTCTTCACATTTCCAGTTTGGTTCTGGTAACATTTATGGTCACATATAAAATTTAGAAGAACATACAACAGAACTGCTTAACCAACTTCGTCTGTCTCTGTTTAATCATTATATGTGTAGTTTGGTCGGTTCTGTTCTTTCCCATGGTTCATGACCTTTGCTTCCTGACATCTCCAGTGGTCTCATTACCCCCGTCACTCTCCGCTGCACACAGTCGCAGCAGAAATGTCATCACATGTGTCCCAATGTTCCTTGATCACTTAACAGTGATGTGTTACCTGGTGTCATGCAACAAAGAAGCAGGTGACAAATCTTCAGTTACAGTTCCTAGCAAAAGTGTTCACAGCCCTGGATCATTTTCACATTTTTTTAACATTGCTGTATTCAATTGGAAAATCATGATAGACCAACAAATAGCACACACAATGGTTTCAAAATCTGAAAAGTATAACCATATAATTTTAATTCAGCTTTTTTTATGTTGGTACCTGTAAATAAAACCCAATGCAAACAATTTCCTTCAGCACACACAAAAATGTGTAATTAGATTCCATCTGTGTATAATTTTAGTCTAAGTATAAATCCAAATGTTCCCTGAAGGCCTCCAATGTTTATTAGAGAACATCAGAGAAAAGCACCATGAAGATCAAGTAACACAGCCAAGTCAGGGATGAAGTTCTGCTGAAATTTAAAGGTTAGCTTATAAAACAATATCTAAAGCTCTGAACATCTCACAGAGGTCCGTTCAGTCCATCATCAGAACATGGAGATTTAATGGCGCCACTGCAAACCTACCAAGACATGACCGTTCACTTGAACGGAAAAGAAAAGAAAGAAAAGAAAAGCATTAATCATAGAAGTAGCCCAAAGGCCTTTGGGAACTCTAGAGGAGCTACAGAGATTCACAGCTCAGGTAAGATAATCTGTTGACAGGACAGTTATTCATTGTGCACTCTGCAAAGCTGACGTTTATGCAAGAGTGACAAGAGAAACGCCATAGCTGAAAGAAAACCATAAGAGGTCCCACTTGCAGTTTATCAAAAAAGGGGGTACCACAAAATGTGGAAAGGGGCTCTGGTCAAATGAGACCAAAATGAAAATCTGGCACACCAGCAGAGTGCAATGTGGGGAGGAAAACCGACCATGCAAAACACCCTGAACCCACCATTTTTCATGGAGTACAACTGCAAAAGGCTCCATCACCTCTACATGAAACACCTCAGAACAACTAGCTACAAACAATTGTGGGATCTAAGTGATCTTAAAACCACATATGATTGTACATGATCAGCAGATACCTTGGACCTTGACCATTTAGAGCACTGTAGGTCAGCAACAACATTTACAGTTGATCCCAACGGCAAGCCAATTTAAAAAATGGCATGTACAGAGGAGATATAATCATGCAATATTCTAGACTGACAAGAATCCTTGGCTAATAACAGCATACAGAGAATTGCAAAAATAAAGTTAAAAAGCAAAACAAGGCATGGATAATATTTTCCAGGATAAAAAGGACTTCACATTTAATAAAAGCCTTAAAGAAGCAAGTTGTTACCTCTGAGCTAACATATTTCTTAAAGTCGAAATCACTCTTAAACATCAAACCTAATTTTTTGACACGTTATTTTACAGGACTTCAGGTTACCAATTCCAAAGTAGTACTTGGACAAGCGCCACAAGGAGCAAACATGCTTATTCCTGTTTTTCCTCAGGGAAATTAACTTAATTTTAATATTTTTCTGCCATTCAGGATTTAAGGATCTCTGCCAGACAAGCAAGCAGTGGGTTCAAGAGAAAGTGAATTTCTGAGCTTTAACTGTAAGTAGATCTGAGTATCATCTGTGTACAGTTGCTGTTCTTGAAATGGGTCATTTTGGTCACTTTCCAGGGCGCCATTGTGTCGGGGAGTGGCATAAACAGTTAAAAGAAAAATATACATTGCTGTCATTTCTAGTCAACAGGGACAAGGAGTTCCCCTTGGATGAGTTATTGCATATTCAGTGGTAATTTAAATTTAAATCTGGACTGTGTTTGACCTAGTTCAAAATCTAAAATATGTAGGCTGGTTTAGCATGTACTGAATCATTCAAGACTTGACAAAGATCCTACAGAAGACAGTGTGATGTTTGTCAAAACATTATTATATTTGTAAAATCAAAAAAAAAGCATTAAAACAAAAATCCAGGAAATCACATTGTGTGATTTTTAAGGAATTAATTTGTGTTTTATCGCATGACATAAGTATCTGATTACCTAACAACCAGTAAGAATCGCGGCTCTCTCAGGCCTGTTAGTTCTTCTTTAAGAAGCCCTTCTGTTCTCCACTCATTACCTGGATTAACTGCACCTGTTTGAACGCATTATGTGTATAAAAGACACCTGTCCTCACACTCAATCAAACAAACTCCAACCTCTCCACAATGGCCAAGACCAGAGAGCTGTGTAAGGACATCAGGGATAAAATAGTAGACCAGCACAAGGCTGGGATGGACTACAGGAAAATAGCCAAGCAGCTTGGTGAGAAGGTAACAACTGTTGGAGCAGTTATAAGATAATGGAAGAAGTTCAAGATGACGGTCAATCTCCTTCGGTCTGGAGCTCCATGTAGGATCTCACCTCGTGGGGCATCAATGATCATGAGGAAGGTGGGGGACCAGCACAGAACTACACAGTAGGACCTAGTCCATGACCTGAAGAGAGCTGCGACCACAGTCTCAAAGAAGACCATTAGTAACACACTACGCCGCCATGGATTAAAATCCTGCAGCACACGCAAGGTCCCCCTGCTCAAGCCAGCACATGTCCAGGCCCGTCTTAAGTTTGCCAATGACCATCTGGATGATCTAGAGGAGAAGGTCATGTGGTCTGCTGAGATAACCTGAAGGATCTGGAGGAATGGTCCAAAATCCCTGCTGCAGTGTGTGTAAACCTTATTAAGAACTACAGGAAACGTCTGATATCTGTAAATGCATGAAATACTTATGTCATGCAATAAAATGCAAATTAATTACTTAAAAATCACACAATGTGATTTACTAGATTTTTGTTTTAGATTCTGTCTCTCACAGATGAAGAGTACCTATGATAAAAATTAAAGACTTCTCCATCCTTTGCAAGTGGGAAAACCTGCAAAATCTATCTATCTATCTATCTATCTATCTATCTATCTATCTATCTATCTATCTATCTATCTATCTATCTATCTATCTATCTATCTATCTATCTATCTATCTATCTATCTATCTATCTATCTATCTATCTATCTATCTATCTATCTATCTATCTATCTATCTATCTATCTATCTATCTATCTATCTGTGACACATTCTCTGGTCCCATTTCTTTAGACCAGCCTGGTCTGCCACTCCACAGGTGCTGTCCCAGTCCTTCATGCGTCATTGAAGAGGTGGGCCAACCATTACAGCTCCACAATGTCCAAACTTGTCAGCATCTGGGTAAGAATCTCAACCTTCCAGCCTTCAACTGCCTTTGCCACATTTAAATGTTTCAGACCATCATATTTTTAATTTTTAATTAAATACAATGATGATTTAATTTATTAAGTGAAAAATGCTATCCAAATCAACCAAAAATGAATTGCCCCCTTTTTTAAATATCTGGTTATAGCATCAAGTGTTTGTGATAACTAGGAATGAGTCGCTGATGAGGAATTTTGTCCTGGGACACACACCTTCTAAAAAGTTCCAAAAATTGTTTTCAGTCCACAGAATATTTGGTATGAGCACATCGATGACTCCTGGGTGACTCCTGGTATATCAATCACTCCTGGGTGACTCCTGGTATATCGATGACTCCTGGGTGACTCCTGGTATAATTCAATTCAATTCAATTCAGTTTATTTATATAGCGCCAATTCACAACACATGTCGTCTCAAGGCACTTCACAAAAGTCAGGTACATGCATTACAATTAATCCAAATCACTGAACAGTGCAGTCAGATTCTTTTTTTTATTCAAATTTGGATAAAAAGTTTTTCTATCTAAGGAAAAACCCAGCAGGTTTTGATCCAGTCAGTGGGGGGACTTGCAGCATTCATTTCCCTCCGGGGGATGAGCATGTAGAGACAGTGGACAGTCACTGGCGTTGAAACTTTGCAGAAAAATCCCTCATACTGAGCATGCATGTAGCGACAGTGGGGGAAGGGAAAAAACTCCCTTTTAACAGGAAGAAAACCTCTAGCAGAAACCCAAGGCTCAGTGTGAGGGGCCATCTGCCACAAACCGACTGGGGGTTGGGAGAGAACAGAGAAAACAAAAAGAGAACAAAGGAAGCACTGATCCAGGAGTCCTTTCTAGGGGAAGGAAAAGTTTAAATTGTTAATGGATGTAGCTCCTTTAGTTTTTTTCACCTAGAAAAAAAGAACATTAAAACTCTGAGCCAGTTTTCAAGGTTAGAGTCTGAAAGAGAGCACATAGAGTTAGGCCAGTAAAAGCTCCGTCAGTAGCTATGTCTGGGGAGAGAAAAAGGGGGGAAAACCCCCTGAAAAGACAGGGCCATGTGGATCATCGGTAGAGGGTGAGCACCAAGTTGTTGCCAGCAAGAAGCTGGGACGATGCCCCCTCTCCCAGATATTTTGTCACAGGTAAGGACAAAGAGTCAGGCCAGGTGTAGCTTCTAGGAAGAGAAAAAAGAGAGAGAACAAAGTTAAAAGCTGAAAAAAACAGCCAAAATAATAAAAAAATTTGAAGAGTAGTGTGAGAAAGTAGCGAAGAGGTGAAAGTGGTCATTATGCCCCTCCAGCAGCCTAAGCCATAGGGCAGCATAAATACAGAGATAGCTCAGGATAACCTAAGCCACCTCTAACTATAAAGCTTTATCAAAAAAGGAAAGTTTTAAGCCTAGCCTTAAAATGTAGACAGGGTGCCCTCCCTCACGGATTAAAACTGGGAGCTGGTTCCACAGGGAGAGGAGCCTGATAACTTAAAGGATCTGCCCCCCAATTTCTACTTCTAGAGACTTTTGGGAAACCACCAGTAAACCCCTGCAGTCTGAGAACGAAGTGCTTTTTTAGGGAAACTATGGGGGAACCCCAATCAGCTCTCTGATGTATTATGGAAAAAGCTAAATCATTAAGGGCTTTATATGTGAGGGGAGAATTTTTTAAATTCTATTCTGGATTTAACAGGGAGCCAATGAAGGGAAGCAAAAAGTAGGGGAAAAAATGATCTCTTTTTTTTTTTATTTTCATCAGAACTCTTGCTGCAGGCATTTTGAATCAGCTGAAGGTTTTTAACTGCATTTTGGGGAAAACCCTGATAAAAAAGAATTAAAAATAGTCCCACCCTTGAAGTAACAAATGCATGGACTAGTTTTTTTTTAAAAGCATAACCCCTGGACAGGAATTTTTTCTAATTTTGGCAATGTTCCGGAGATGAAAGAAGGAAATCCTGGAAAACCTGTTTAATATGGGATTTAAATGACATGTCCTGGTCAAAAATAAAACCCCAAAGTTTTTTTAACTTTATTTATCGGAGGTCAAATTTAATGCCATCCAGGTTAAGTGATTGACTAAGCATTTTTTTTTAAAAAAAAACCCGGCCAAAAAAAGATAAAACTTCTGTTTTGTCTGAATTTTAGAAGCAGAAAAATTTTTTAAAGTACCCCAAGTTTTTATGTCTTCAAGACATGCTTGTAGTCTATCTAACTGGTTGGGCTCATCAGGATTTATGGAAAAGTAAAGCTGGGTGTCATCAGCGTAACAGTGAAAATTTATTCTATGCTGCCTGATAATTTTACCTTTTGGAAAGCATAATATAAAATAAGAGAATTGGCCCCAAGTACTAAACCCTGTGGTACCCCCCAAATTTAAACCCTGGATTTTTTAAAGATGTTTTTATCATTTACATGAAAAAAACTGGAAACTCTGTCAAGACAAATAAGATTTAAACCAGCCTAGTGCTTTTCCCCTGATTCCCTACAGCATATTCCCCCCTTTTCTAAGAAAAAATATTATGATCGACTGTATCAAATGCAGCACTGGAATCTAACAGAACCAGTACAGACCACAAGTCCCATTATCTGAGGCAATTTAAGAAAAATTTGTTTTAGACTTTCAGCAGAGCTTTTTTCAGTGCTATGATGAGCTCTGAAACCTGACTGAAACTCTTCAAAACAGGTCATTGCTGTGTAAATGCTCAAAAAATTTTTAAATTGGGGCAACTTTTTTTCTCAAGAATTTTTAGAAAAAACGGAAAAGATTGGATATCGGGTTCTGTAAATTTTATTAAGTCATCTCGATCAAGCAAAGGGTTTCTTAAGCAAAAGGGTTTAATTACAGCTACCTTAAAAGCTTGTGGTACATACCCAATTTTAATAAGGAAAAATTTAAAATAAATTTTAAAATGGGGGCTGGTAATCAGAGGGAAACACTTCCTTAAATAATTTTTGGTTTGGGATTGGGTCTAAAATACAAGGTTGAAGGTTTAGATGAAGCTAATTTTTCTGATAACTCAGGAAGCTCCACAGGATCAAAAACAGTCCAAACACAGATCAGGTTCTACAGTTTTTTTCCCAAAAATGTTGTCTCACTTGTTGGGGATAAAAGTAATCATCTCTGGGAGATTGTCAAAGATTTTCTTTTAATAGAATCAATTTTTTTTGGGGAAAGAACCCCAAAAAATCATGACTGCTGAGAGCTAAGGGAATGGATGGCTTAACAGAGCTATGACTCTGTGTAAGTTTAGCAACTGTACCCAAAGAGAAACCCTAGGATTATTCTTGTTCTCTTCTATTAAAAGGATGAGAAATAAAGCTGTTTTTAGCTTTTGGTGAAGTGTTTTTTATACAACAGTAGGCTATTTTTTCCCAGATTAAGTAGGAATCCTCTAGGTGTGTAGAGCGCCCTTTTTCGCCCCAATTTTTCTAACATTGTGCTTTAAAAGTACGCAGCTCTGAATTAAACCCCCAGGGAAAAGCCTGCCTCCTATGAATAATTTCCTTTTTTTTCAAGGGGGCTGCATTGTCTAATGCACCACGCAATGATGAAAAACCACTCTGAACAAGAGAATCAATTTGTGAAGGAGAAAAACAAAATTTTTTGCCCTCCACTGTTTTTTTTTCCTGTGATAATGAGCAAATTAAAAAAGGAACAGATTCTTTAAAAGGTTGTTACAGCATCGTCTGGAAAAATGATCTACTAAATGAAATATTTTTTTTCAGGTGTGGAGTTACTCGGTTAAATTAAACTCAAAGGTTTTTTTAAAAAAGGTTCGGAACAGCACAGGGTTGTAAAAAATTTTTGTTATGTCTTTTCACTCAATGCCATATGTCAGCACAAGGTCCAGAGAATGAAGACAAAACGTGGGTAGGTTTGTTAATGTTTTTGAGGGAAAGCCAATTGAGTTTTAAGATACCATTAAAAAGGGTATATTGAAGCTATCACTTTCAGTGTCAACATGAAATGTTAAAAACCCCCACTATAATAACTTTATCTGTATTTTAACACTAAATCAGATAAAAGGTCTGAAAACTGATCTATAAATTGAGAGTAAGGGCGGTTTGGGGGTACAAAACAACAAACAGAAGTGATTTTAGTGCTTTGCAATTTTTGGATGAGGAAAACTGAGGGTTAAATATTCAAAAGAGTTGTAGCTATTGATTGGTCTGGGACTAGTCAAAAAATCGGACTGAAAGATGGTTTTCAATCCTCCTCCTCGCCCAAAGTTCGAGGAATTGTGAAAATTTAAATAATTAGTAGGAGTTGAACTCATTTATAGTAACATAATCCTCTTTCCTTGCAGCCGGGTTTCTGTGAAAAGGCCAAAAAAAATCAATCTGATTGTCCCCAAATCAGGTCACTAACTAGCAAAAGTCTTTGAAAAAGGAGAGAAATTTATGTTTAGTAAGCCACATTTAAATTTTTTTTATTTTTAGTCTGAGTTGTGTTTTTATTTTTTATGAGAATTTTTCCCGGGTTTTTCCTTTTTTTTAGATTATTTTTTAATCTATTCAATTTTTGGCCGTGGGCCGAGACACTGTCTTAATAAGGGTAATGGGGGGGGGTTTTTGGGCAGTACAGAAAAGCTGCAGAGAGGAGTGTTAAAATACGACCCTGCTTTCCTGGTTCTGAACCCTGGGTTTTCAAGAGGTTTTTGGAGAACTAATAAATTCGGCCAGATTCCTAGAAAAAAGAGCTGCTCCATCCAAAGTGGGGTGGATGCCGTCTCTCCCCGGATCAGACCAGGGTTTTCCCCAAAATGTTCGCCAATTATCAATGTAGCCCCCATCGTTTTTGGACACCACCTAGACAGGCCGCGGTTTGAATGACAGCATGCGGCAAAACATGTCGTCACTGGTCAGAATTCGGGGAGGGGAAACCCGAGAAAATTAACGGGAGTCCGAATTTTTTTTGGCAAAACTTACACACCGAAGCAACACTAACTTTTAGTGACCTCCGATTGACGTAACCCGGGGGGTCATTACCGCCAGCGTGAATAACAATCTTTACTGTATTTTACGCTTATCCTTAGCCAGCAGTTTCAGGTAGGATTTGATGTCGCCCGTTCTGGCCCCCTGGCAGACATTTTTTTTGAATTTTGGCGCTGGTGTCTCTAGTGCCACGTTTCCTGACTATGGAGCTGCCCAATTTTCCGAGTTGGCTTCTCAGCGGGTGTGTCGCTGAGCGGGGAAAAACTTATTAGAAAAACGCAGACGGGTTTGGGGGGTGACCTGTGGGCTGAGATCTAAGACTATGCTTTCCTACGTACCGGTCACCCCGCCGGCTGAGATCCCCCGGTGCCGGGTTGCGGGTCTGCCGGGGGGGACTGCTACGGGGAGCTACCTCGGTGGCTCCGCGCTGGCTAAGGGGGTCGGCTATCTGCTGGTTTTTTCAACCAGCGCGGGCCCGGGCCCTCCAAATCCGACACCCCTGCCTCCAAAGCTAAAAAAATGCTTACATTTATTACACGTACCATTTACACCTAAGGAGGCCCGGGAGTTAAAATGAACATCTGAACAGAAAGGGAAAAGGAGAGGAGGGAGACTCAGAAAGAGAAAAAAAAGGCAGAACGGGTAGCCATGGTGGAGCTAAAGCTAACCCTAAGGCTAGCGACCCCTTAATACTACTAAAAAAAAACCGTGTAAAAACACGGAGAGTCGCCAAACGTTAAATACAGCAAAATAAAGTATGTGTTTTAAACGTGCTTAATGTATTAACAAGGGAAAGATATCAAAGTAAAAGAGAAATTCAGATGAAAAAGAGAGAGCCTTTCACACCCCCAAAAATTCCACCAAGTGCAAAAACAGGAAGTGACGAATACGCCCTTTCCCCAACGCCTCCAACGCCTTATAATTCCAAAACCTCCTGGGTGACTCCTGGTATAATCAAACCACTCCTGGGTGACTCCTGGTATATCGATCACTCCTTGGGGTGACTCCTGGCACATCGATGACTCCTGGGGACTCCTCGAATATCAATGACTCCAGGGTGACTCCCGTATATCAATGACTCCTGGGTGACTCCTGGTAAAATCGTTTAAATTCCTGGGTGTCTCCTGGTATAACTGACTCCTGGGTGACTCCTGGATATCGTTGACTCCTGGGTGTCTCCTGGTATATCGATGACTCCTGGGTGACTCCCGGTATATCAATGACCCTGGGTGACCTCCTGGTATAATCGAATTGACTCCTGGGTGACTCCTGGTATTTTCAATGACTCCTGGGTGACTCCTGGTATATCGATGACTTTTCCTGGGGGAACCCTCGTATTTCAATGACTCCTGGGTGACTCCTGGTTAATCAATGACTCCAGGGTGACTCTGGTATTTTCAATGACCCCTGGTGACTCCTGGTATATCGTTGACTCCTGGGTGTCTCCTGTTATATCGATGACTCCTGGTGACTCCCCCGTATATCAATGACTCCTGGGTGACTCCTGGTATATCAATGACTCCAGGGTGACTCCTGGTATATCAATGACTCCTGGGTGACTCCTGGTATATCGTTGACTCCTGGGTGACTCCTGGTAAAAGTTGGACTCCTGGGTGTCTCCTGTTATATCGATGACTCCTGGGTGACTCCTGGTATATCAATGACTCCTGGTGGACTCCTGGTATATTCGATGACTCCTGGGTGACTCCTGGTTATATCAATCACTCCTGGGTGACTCCTGGTATATCAATCACTCCTGGGTGACTCCTGGTATATCGATCACTCCTGGGTGACTCCTGGCACATCGATGACTCCTGGGTGACTCCTCGTATATCAATGACTCCAGGGTGACTCCTGGTATATCAATGACTCCTGGGTGACTCCTGGTATATCGTTGACTCCTGGGTGTCTCCTGGTATATCGATGACTCCTGGGTGACTCCTGGTATATCGATGACTCCTGGGTGACTCCTGGTATATCAATGACTCCTGGGTGACTCCTGGTATATCGTTGACTCCTGGGTGTCTCCTGGTATATCGATGACTCCTGGGTGACTCCTGGTATATCGATGACTCCTGGGTGACTCCTGGTATATCGATGACTCCTGGGTGACTCCTGGTATGTCAATGACTCCTGGGTGACTCCTGGTATATCGATGACTCCTGGGTGACTCCTCGTATATCAATGACTCCTGGGTGACTCCTGGTATATCAATGACTCCAGGGTGACTCCTGGTATATCAATGACTCCTGGGTGACTCCTGGTATATCGTTGACTCCTGGGTGTCTCCTGTTATATCGATGACTCCTGGGTGACTCCTGGTATATCAATGACTCCTGGGTGACTCCTGGTATATCGATGACTCCTGGGTGACTCCTGGTATGTCAATGACTCCTGGGTGACTCCTGGTATATCGATGACTCCTGGGTGACTCCTCGTATATCAATGACTCCTGGGTGACTCCTGGGTGACTCCTGGTATATCAATGACTCCTGGGTGTCTCCTGGTATATCGATGACTCCTGGGTGACTCCTGGTATATTGATCACTCCTGGGTGACTCCTGGTATATCGATGACTTTTGGGTGACTCCTGGCACATCGATGACTCCTGGGTGACTCCTGGTATATCGATGACTGCTGGGTGACTCCTGGTATACCGAAGACTCCTGGGTGACTCCTGGCACATTGATGACTCCTGGATGAGTCTTGGTATATCGATGACTGCTGGGTGACTCCTGGTATATCCATGACTCCTGGGTGTCTCCTGGTATATCGATGCCTCCTGGGTGACTCCTGGTATATCGTTGACTCCTGGGTGTCTCCTGTTATATCGATGACTCCTGGGTGACTCCTGGTATATCAATGACTCCTGGGTGACTCCTGGTATATCGATGACTCCTGGGTGACTCCTGGTATATCAATCACTCCTGGGTGACTCCTGGTATATCAATCACTCCTGGGTGACTCCTGGTATATCGATCACTCCTGGGTGACTCCTGGCACATCGATGACTCCTGGGTGACTCCTCGTATATCAATGACTCCTGGGTGACTCCTGGTATATCGATGACTCCTGGGTGACTCCTCGTATATCAATGACTCCTGGGTGACTCCTGGGTGACTCCTGGTATATCAATGACTCCTGGGTGTCTCCTGGTATATCGATGACTCCTGGGTGACTCCTGGTATATTGATCACTCCTGGGTGACTCCTGGTATATCGATGACTTTTGGGTGACTCCTGGCACATCGATGACTCCTGGGTGACTCCTGGTATATCGATGACTGCTGGGTGACTCCTGGTATACCGAAGACTCCTGGGTGACTCCTGGCACATTGATGACTCCTGGGTGAGTCTTGGTATATCGATGACTGCTGGGTGACTCCTGGTATATCCATGACTCCTGGGTGTCTCCTGGTATATCGATGCCTCCTGGGTGACTCCTGGTATATCGATGACTCCTGGGTGACTCCTGGTATATCGATGACTCCTGGATGACTCCTGGCACATCAATGATTCCTGGGTGAGTCATTTGGAGTAATTTTTGTAGGTCGGGCACTCCCAGGAAGGTTTACCACTGTTCCATCTTTTTTCCATTTTTGAACAATACCTCAAACGTTATTTCTCATTTGTTTTTGAATTTTTTTAGATCATTACATGATGTGTAACTCATCCATATTTTCAGCCTACTTCATGTTGTCGGAAAGGTTCTATTTAACAGATTTGTTGGTTGTACAGGTGTGACAGGAATCCGGCCCAGATACAGTGCCTTGAATCCACCTGTGTGTAATCAAGTCTCCGTATAAATGCACCTGCTCTGTGATAGTCTCAGGGTTCTGTTCAAAGCGCAGAGGGCATCATGAAGACCAAGGAACACACCAGGCAGGTCCGAGATACTGTTGTGGAGAAGTTTAAAGCCGGATTTGGATACAAAAAGATTTCTCAAGCTTTAAACATCCCAAGGAGCACTGTGCAAGCAATCATATTGAAATGGAAGGAGTATCAGACCACTGCAAAACTACCAAGACCCGGTCGTCCCTCTAAACTCTCATCTCGAACAAGGAGAAGACTGATCAGAGATGCAGCCCAGAGGCCCTTGATCACTCTGGATGAACTGCAGAGATCTACAGCCGAGGTGGGAGAGTCTGTCCATAGGACAACAATCAGTCGTAGACTGCACAAATCTGGCCTTTATGGAAGAGTGGCAAGAAGAAAACCATTTCTCAAAGATATCCATAAAAAGTCTCATTTAAAGTTTGCCACAAGCCACCTGGGAGACACACCAAACATGTAAAAGAAGGTGCTCTGGTAAGATGAAACCAAAATCGAACTGTTTGGCCACAATGCAAAACGATATGTTTGGCGTAAAAGCGACACAGCTCATCACCCTGAACACACCATCCCCACTGTCAAACAGGGTGGTGGCAGCATCATGGTTTGGGCCTGCTTTTTGTCAGGAGGGACAGGGAAGATGGTCAAAATTGATGGGAAGATGGATGGGGCCAAATACAGGACCATTCTGGAAGACAACCTGTTGGAGTCTGCAAGAGACCTGAGACTGGGACGGAGATTTATCTTCCAACAAGACAATGATCCAAAACATAAAGCCAAATCTACAATGGAATGGTTCACAAATAAATGTATTCAGGTGCTGGAATGGCCAAGTCAAAGTCCAGACCTGAATCCAATCGAGAATCTGTGGAAAGAGCTGAAGACAGCTGTTCACGAACGCTCTCCATCCAACCTCACTGAGCTTGAGCTGTTTTGCAAGGAAAAATGGGCAAGAATTTCAGTCTCTCAATGTGCAAAACTGATAGAGACAAACCCCAAGCGACTTGTAGCTGTAATTGCAGCAAAAGGTGGAACTACAAAGTATTAACGCAAAGGGCCTGAATAATATTGCACGCCCAACTCTTCAGTTTTTTATTTGTTAAAAAGGTTTGACACATCCAATAAATTTAATTCCACTTCACGATTGTGTCCCACTTGTTGTTGATTCTTCACAAAAAAGTAGAATTTTATATCTTTATGTTTGAAATGCCTGAGAATGTGGACAAAGAGTGAAAATGTATCAAAGGAGGAAAATTTGGGCCGTTGTAATTTTGCAAGTAAATCACATACACCAAAATGAATGTAATTAAACACAATTAATACATGTTGGTTGGTTAGGATAGCTTAATTCTCTTAATAAATTAAATTCTCATTTGAAAACTGCATTTTGTATTTACACAACTTATCTTTTTCTGATTAAAAAATTTGTTGGATGATCTAAAACAATTAAGTCTGACAAAAAAAATAGAAGAGAACTGTAAGGGTGCAAATACTTTTTCACAGCACTGTACTTCTGTGAATTTGATAAGAAATCTGTTTTATTTTTGTTGTATAAAACATTTAATTTATCCGCCAATTGCTGTCAAGAGCAACTCCTTTAGCAATGCTCTGAAGCTAAATAGAAGACACTTTTCAGAAAGTAAAGGCATTCACCCGGCGTAATGCATTGCTTTTGCTATTATTCATCGTGTGTGTTCATCTTTGTCAGCCTGATGATTTCAAATAAAGCAGGAATCTGACACATTTACTCCACAATGAGGGAGGCCAGCAAACTTCTCTGTGAGAAAATGGAAAGAAGCACAACCACTGATTAAGTAGAATAGAGTAGTCACAATAAAACGACCATACAAAGGAAACACACAGAAAACGCACGGGGGCTCATTATAAATAAAGTCACACTTATCTGCTGGCCGGGGTGATTACTGCAGCCAAACCTGACATCCAAATTGACTGTCTTATCGTGTGGAAGTGACTTCAGCAGAGTGGAGCCTGCAGATGAAAGCAGAGTGATCTTTAAATACTCGTTAATGATGGCTGTTCGATAAATTGCACCACAACAGTTTTGATCAGTGAAGCATGCATTCAGCATATTGCCTATTTAGATTTGCAAGATAAACCTTGAGTGGTGTTTTAAATGGTCCACAAATTATATGCTCTTCAGTCAAAGACAATGACTTTAAAGATTCTGATGGTAGCTGCAAAGGACTTATTGTAAAAGATATTTTGTAACATAAATAATCAAACAGTAAAGTTTTAAGACTATCTAGCCTATTAATAATAAACTGAGACAAAGCTTCCCCTAGTTCTGTTATAAAAGTTTATAAATTGTATTTGGTCTCCTCTTCTACATCACATGCTCTCAGATGGGAGCTCCAACTGCATGTGGGAAATATCAAAGCTATTTCCCTCTTTACTAGTCAATGCAATGCTTGTTTAATGGTAATTGGAATCTTATCCTGCTGTTTGCTTCATCTTCTTTCACAACCGGGACGCATACCCAGTGCTGAAGCTACACAATCAAGAAGCAAGGCCGCATCCTACGATCTCACAGAATCAATTACCCCGCTTCGCTAAACTACCACTCCTAGTGGTCTTAAAGGCGAAATGCTTAGTAATCGAATCTTTTTTTGAAAAAGAAACAACCGACCACCAGCAATATCTATCCTGCTGATTTGAAGAATGCGCTATAAGAAGAGAATCAATGGGGTAACACCCACAATGCCCACCACAAGGCCGCAGTGGGTAAATAACTGATCGAACGTCAGTTCAGTAAATTGGTCTCGAGAATTATCAAACGCCGCGCCAGACGTATCGGACAGCACAAAACTGCGAGGGCACTCCTTCAATGACACAAACCCGCTTAGGCCATACAGGCACAGCACCGAAAACACATGCCCAACGTGTCAAACACGCGCCCATCTTCTATGAGTACTTGGCTTGAAAGATATCCGACGAAAATCTAACCAGAAAGCGCAAAGAAAACCGAAAATACAGGGTAGTTTTATATTGGTCTTTTTTATTAGCATTTAACTTTCCACGTTTTTACCGAAGGAAACAAAATAAACTAATTGAAGACTAACAGAACCATCTCCAGAGTACTGAACATACGTCTTCAAGACAGCTATCTGTTATGTAGATCAAAGAGCGAGAAAGAGTCTGGGATGTTCCCTCATAGAGCCCCAAGTAGAAAGCTGACACACAACTAGACGGATTCAGTACCAGTCGCCATGTATAAGTGATTACGTAAGTCAAAAATCAGGGAGCCAATAAACGATTAACGAAGAAATTCCCATTTTATGCAACTACTAATAATTGAAGTCCCCTAAAACACCCTAAACCGGTCGCGCGGGTTTTATTAAAAACTCAGAAATATGGTTTTAAAACATGATGACACTGCTAGACACAAAACACTAACTGTACATGCGTTTGCATACAAGTTCGACTCTACTCCCGTACAGGAAATTAAAAATATTCCAGCTATTTTAAGATGAAAGACACGCACTTTCCATGAAAAACCAAAAATATGCTATATTTTCAAAGCTCTTTGGCGACCCAAATAAGGAATTGATCACCAAGTCGAGCACAACAGAAGAGAGACGCATAATAAACTCAGATCAACATTGCGCGTCATTAGTGAGGTTCTGGCCTGACAACTGGGGACTAAAGAGTTAATTTCTAGCTCCTATTCTTCGAATTGTATTATTTTAGCACTTATGTATTTTTGTTGATATGTATGAAACAAGGGCACACCAAATAAATATGTGTACCCAACCCGCACACCAAGGTCCGTAATACAGATGCCATCTGTCAATACAAATCGTTCTCATCAAAGAAAAATTTATTTCAGGATAGGAGCAAGGAAATGGTACACTGTAGTTCAAGAGAAATTTCCCGGACTCCGACGGGTCTTTTAACCTGGACATGCCTACTATAGCAGGTTCTTCAAACCACATGCGGGATCATGCGTGGGATAAAGAAAAGCGATGGAAATCTCTGGGCTACTGACGGCTTCATACCTCCCACAGCTTCACAACAAAAAACATACATGAAAACTCGTTTATAGGTTAATTGGTCTCTCTAAATTGCCCTTAGGTGTACAAATGAGTGTGTGCATGGTTGTTTGTGTGCTGCCCTGCGATGGACTGGCGACCTGTCCAGGGTGTACCCTGCCTCTCACCCATAGACTGCTAGAGATAGGCACCAGCTCCCCGGCGACCCACTATGGAAGAAGCGGTAGAAACTGACTGAGTTTATTTCAGTAATTGAGTTAAAAACTGAATGCAATTTAATACATAGATTCATTACGCACACATAGGATATTGTGTGTAATGAATCGAATAAAATATCACACGATATTTTTTTCTAATAATTTTGACAATTGTTTAGTTTCTCAAAAAATACAGAAATATAATTCCCACTTCACAGTAATCCAGCAGACAGTTACTGTCAAAAGTTTTAGAACGCCTTTCTCATTTAATGATTTTCTTTATCTTCATGACTATTTACATTGTACGTAGATTCTCACTGAAGGCATTAAAACAGAGAATGAACACATATAGTATTATGTAGCAAACAAAAAACTGAAAAAGAACTTTGAATATGTTTATATTTTAGATTCTTTGACATAGCTGTCCTTTGATGTTATGAAGATTGTTTGATATATCTAAAAACTGCAGACATGCACCCACTCAGGACCCAGATCCGATGAGCGGGAGCCTAAAACTATTCTCTGATAGTTTTGGATTTCTCTCTCCCCATAAGCCTCTCATTGTGCCTGAGGAGCAGGTTTGTACAAGCACTTGCCAGCTGCTTACCAAATGAGGTTATAGTGTTTCCCCATCAACTGTAAATTTCAATAATTTGTTGGAGGGGCCTCTCACTGTCAGTTTTTATCATATTATCAATGACGACTCAATTTTCCTCTGCCACTCCATCTCAAGCGCTGACCCCCGGCCCTATTACGGTCCTGTAATGAAGTGCAATGGAGTGGTAATTGGTCCACATTATACCAGATCAGGTAACAGTGGACTTATTTTCTTATCACAATGAGCCCCTGCTGGTGACTCTCAATGAGAAACCAAACACAGTCCCTTTCTTATGTGGGCTATCATCCAAATAACATTTCAGCTGAGAGCCTTTCCCCATTTTAGTTTTCCGTTTCAAGATTGCCCTCCATGTCCTCGGACCGCGCTTTGTTTCCGGCTTTTAAAGTCTCCCAAACGAGCTGAGAGGCAGTGCAGATATGAGGGTAGAGCTTTTCCAGAGAGGGGAAGTACAGTAAACGAGACGGTAACATGACCGTGATGTGGGAAATATTAGATGCCTCTTTCCTCCATCACGGCTTCCGGACCTGTAAAGTTCTTGATAACTCCGCTTTGGATCATTAAAAAAATTTTTTTTTTTTTTCTGATGACACGTTTCACTGTAAACACAGTTTCTGAGGGTAAAAATGCATCATTGTCAATGCATTTTCTTCCAGTTCTTAAAAATGTACCTTTATTGATTTTTTGCAGCCAGGAGGCTTGTAGATTGAGCTGAAATGAAATACAGTTTGAGAAATTGGCAGAAATCAATTTGCTCAAACATGCTGCAGTAATTATGTCTCTGTCAGCTACAAAGGAGATTCCATAACTCTAGGTAACAATGATATAATGTAAGGTGCAAAAACATTTCTGCTGTGGGATTAAATAATTATCCCAAAAAATTAAATGAGCAAAATAAGATGTTATGCTGAGAAAATTACTGAGTTGTCCGAAGGCTCTGGGCTGGGCAGATGGAAATTAAAACTAACTGTAGGCTCGGGTTTTGGTCCTACATATGTAACACAGACTAATAAAGAGCAAGAACAGCAGAATATATCAGAGAGCTTCCAGCGTGGGTCTGAAACTTGGGTGTTTGGAGAAGCAGGCTGGCAGGTCTTTGGTGTGGTTGATTCAGAACCTCTAGTGGAGTCGCTCCATGTTCAAAACACACACATGACTGAAGAGACAGGATATTGGATAACAAGGTTAAATTCTAGGAGCGAAAATATGCTTTTATTAAAGTCAGGCAGTGGGGATTTGATGTGAGCCACCTAATAGATAGCGGTTTAAGTGAGCCCAAACAAAAGGTAACGGACCGGTCATGCTTGTGGTGGCTAATGGCAGCTTTAGCAGAAATTAGGGGATTCTTTTATCTGCAGGAAATTGTGCTTAAAGGAAGGTCATGGATCACCTTGTTCTTCACAGACAGCTTCAGAAGTCAAAAAGTGAACTTATACTGCAGATAGAATAACATCTGCATCATAAAAAAGAGCCAAAACAGCTGTTTAGTTCACAGAACTCAAAGATGGGTACGTTTGTAGCATTGAAATGCTAGTTACACTAGATAATTGAACATAAATTATTCATCATAACTGAATAATTAGCTTTTTACCTCCATTGAACAAATTCCATCAAACATTTTACATATTGTACAAGCTGCCTATTGAAGATAAAAGGGAGGTTTTATGAATATGGAAGTGAAAATTCAAAATATTGTCTTAGGTGATTAGAAAGCTTACTTTAATAAAATATTTATTTATCTCTCAGAAGTTGTAAGCAAGGGCTTATACTGCCCAGAATTTGAGTTCTAATACCAAACATTAATTTGAAGGCGAAATAAAGTTTGCAAGAGAGAAAACATATCAGTACGACCTTTGATTTGTTTTTCTTAGTTGTTTATTAATGCTCTAATGCTGTTCCAGAAACAGGTAATTTATTTTTGTTGAGTTTCTTGTGCTCTGCTCTTTGTATACTGGTTTAGATTCTTATGTTAGTGTTATTCTTTTAATTTGGTTAGTGAGATCCTTATGTGTCCTGTTTAATTCGCTCCATGTCAATTTCTGTGTTTATCAGTTTTCATCAGTCTTCCTGCCTAGGTTCTTCCCCAGCTGCTCTGCATTTCATCAATTGGTCTCACCTGGTTCTCATGTCAATTATCCACATTCTTAAGAGCTAAAAGCCTGTCTGTTTCTTTACTTTCTCGCTAGATTATTCCATTCTCAATCATCTGTTCCTCCATGTTCCTCCCTGTGGTTCAGTTGTTTTCGTAGTTTACTCCCTGAACTTCTCGTGCCTGTTCCTTGGTTTCTGTAAGTCTTCTTTAAATATATTTTTTATCTGCCACATCAAGCTTCCCTTGTCTTCTCTGCACTTGAACTCCAACTCCACCACCACTATTCACGACAAGTATTAGGCGACATGCTGTTAACAAATTATAGAATTCTTTATACTTTATACTCTGAAAACAGTCTTAAAATAAAGTTTATCCTGCACTGAAAATGTAGATAAAAATCCAACCGTTAATCTTGGCACTCCACTAACAGACATTTTTTGCCCATGGAGCAGCACTTTGTGTTCTTCTATAATAATTCACAAAGGAGAAAAAGGATCTTCGACCATTTCTCTTTGCAAAAAAAAACTGACATGAATATGAGAAAAAGGTTGATTTTCAAACTACACATTTACATTAATGATGGTAGGACAGAAATACATCATCTCTATGTCTAACAATGAGCCATGGAGGTTTTTTGCACCTTCCTTACATCCTCCTCACTGTGCGTGATTTTCCAGTCTTGTTTGTCACAGTTCTAGGCGCTTTAAACCTCTGAATTATTGCCCTCACTGTATATATGGACAGATTTGAGTGAGGCTTATGACTTTTGGTAATTTCCTGAAAAATGAAGATAAACACCAGCTGGCATACTTGAATATGTTTTCTGGCTTTGCCCATTTTGAAGAATGGCTGAGAGAAATTTCCGTTAACATTCTGTTGTACAGGGAAAAGGGAAATTGTTCATTTCAGATAAAAACTTCCTAGAAATTCTGGTCAATTTAAAAAGCATAAATTACAAAAATGCTTCCGTTAGATTTTTTCCATGGTAATTTCAGGGTTGCTGATAATTCGTAGTTAACAATTTTTTCTTAACATGACACATTTCCTCCCAATAGATAAATCCACTGAAATTAACGCTTGGATTTTTCACATTTTTTTCAGTGTGGGTTTATGCCACTGCAAAAAAACAAGGTTAATTTTATTTTCATTTCATTTATTTATTTAAGTCTTTTTTGCATCTTTACCAGGGGTGTCAATACTTTTGGAGAACACTGTGTTTCCATCAACCATTCAAATCAGCCCAAACCTAAATAGGCTACATCCAAAATCATGGCTTGACAAGAACGAATTGACAGCATGTCTTAAACAGAAATAAAAATTCCTAAAATAAAGAACTCTGCAGCCATGATGGAGACTACATAGCTGATATCCTGTGGTCAGATATAACCTGACAGTATCTCAGCATTACTAGACATACCTGCGCGCCTAGTCTTCACCATATTCTCTCTGTTGTGAGCAGCGACCTGGATTGTCTGTTTGCTGAGGAAATTGAGAGGCTCCTGACCCCTAGTGGTTCTTTTAGTGTGGTGCCACGTCAACATTTTATTTTTTTTACTGTTGTTCGCGTCATTTAGAGTTTGAGACTAATAAACTTTTCTCAAACAAAGTGTGGAAATAGATAACCTCCAACCCCTCACACCCCACGTTGAGTTCACGGAGATACTAAAACCTGCACTATTTATTTGTGATTGTCTACCTCCTTAAACATATAGCAACAGAACAAAGACAGTCATATGACAGTTTTACTCAATGAATTCCATCTAATTTAATTCATTTTAGTAATTTAATTAAATTAATGATGCAGAAAATCCAGCCCAATGAAAGAATGTCCACGTACCTTTTAGGAAATGAAATCAGAACCTCCATAAAGCTTGTCAGCTGAAAGAAGAATGAGGTGCTCCAAAACATCATGGTAGATGGCTGCTTTGACTTTGGACTTAATAAAACATATTAGACCAACACCAGCAAATCAGATGACATGGATCCTTAAATCATCTCTGACTGTGGAAACTTCATACTAGACCTCAAAAGGGCTTGGATTCTGGGCCTTTCTACTCTTCCTCGAGTCTTCTAAATGAGACTTTGGACCAGTGAGCAGGAGTCCGGTCATTTTTCCCTTTAGCCCGGGTAAGACCCTTCTGACATTGTCTCTGGGTCAGGAGTGGGCATGTGACAGTTGTAGTCCATGTCCTGGATACATCTGGGTGAAGCTCTGACTCCAGCAGCAGTCCATTGCATCGTGACTCTCCCCCAAACCCTTGAATAAGACCTTTTTCTACCATACATTTCACTTCAACTCAACTCTCCATTAATATGTTTGAACACAGAACTCCGTGAACAGCCAGGTTTTTAGTAATTACCTTTTGTGGCTAACCTTCAATGGGGAGGGTGTCAGCAACCCTGTCACGCCAGTAGTCTTCCCTATGATTGTGTAGGCCAGAACATGGACATAACATCCCATTTCTGTGATAAAAACATTATTTTTTGGTTTTATGTAGCACATAACATATCCAAATAACAGAATTTTGTATTTCATTAGATCTAAGCCACAGTCATCGTTATTAACTCAAACAAATGAACTTGTCAGTGATATTCTAATTTCCTGAAAAACTCCTGTATAATACCAAATACACACAGACAGCCTGTCAACGGATTGCTACTGAATTGTCTCTGAAGACAATTGAAGAAGTTATAAGTGCAGCACTTCACAGTTTCTCTCACTCTTCTTTCTTTTTGACTATGCAGTGACACAGAAACAATATGTATGCCTGTTTAAAGTAGGTTTTATTGCGTAGTTGGACATTGATTGCCATATCTACACTGCTGGAGACTCAGAAGTGAGGTTACTGCTTTGTGATAAGTATCTGTGTGTATTTGAACTATGATCTTACAGAGGCATCATGTGAAGGTATGCTGACAAACGCACCTTGTTAAGGAAGTGAAAAATAGGAAGAAGCTCAGCAGGTGAATTGATGTTTGTTTTTTGATGGTTATTATTTCAAAAAAAGGAGAACGAAATTGTGTCCTAAAACGTTGCCTGCAAGCAACATGAGAGGACTCATCTCTCAGTCTGCTTTATAAATTCAGCACGTTAACTCTCAGTCCCCCCCACCTGTTGTTTTCTAAGAGCTGTTCTAAACAAATAAATGTCTACATGTGTTTAACGTAATAGAGCAGTGGGCTCTGGTAACAGCAGACTTGTTGCACTTTCCGATGCGACAGGGGTGCATTTTCTCACTTCTTCAGCTGTTTCAGGAAGTGGGGCAGAGCTACCAAAATCAGGAAACTAAGTGTTGCTATTTATACGACTGAGCAAAGGGCCAGAGCTGTAAGCGCTAGTTTATTGTCAGCTGATGAGCGAAACAGCTTCAGTGAAGCTGAGGGGCCAAAAAAGGGGAATATTTGGAGAAATGGTGCTGCTTTTGGGATGATTTTGTGCAGTTTTGAGCCCAAACCATGGAAGAACTGAACTCCGGTACTGAGTCAGGTGAGTGTGACACATTCTGTAAGACTTTTCCAGAGCAAGTGTCATCTTTAATATGTTCATCCTCACACTTCCTGCTGATTTTTCTTAGTAATTACCAGAGTTTACCTGTTCTGTCGCGAAAAATATTTAAGTAATTTGATGACTTTTATTTGGTCAGCGTTTCATTGAGAATTAACATCTTAGCTGAAAAAGCGGAAGCACATGTCTGCATCCTGTGTGGTTAAATACATGTGGCAATTAATTTAAACCCCCCCACCCCCCTGCACACACACACACACACACACACTCACTCACTAACAGATGCCAGCTCCCACTGCTGATGAAGGTGAGCACTCCTGTTTGGTTTCTGTGTACAGAGGTGAACTTGGCCCGATTAGAGACTGTAATGAGTCAAACAGAATTAATTACTCAGAGCAGTGTTGACACACTACAGTGTTTGCTCAACTCCCCGTTGGCTCTGCGTCGAAATTTCAAACAGTTCACACATTCATCCCTCAGCCACAGTCACCTTGACATTCAGCAGTGGGACAGCTGGAATGCTGTGGAGCGTTTTCCACTACCTGCTGCAGGAAATAATGTCCCCATTGTCTGGTCATTCATGTTATTTTTATTCAGGAGATCTTTAGGCTTCACCAATTGATGCACATTTTCTTTTTTCCTCTTCAGTACATATCAATCACACTGTTGTATATTCTGCTTTGCAGCAACATCTGAGTCTTCATCAGCATTTGAGCTGCTGATTCTGCACACCGATGAGGCCCAGGAGTGGGCTGCATATTTGCAGCAGATCTTGAAATCTTCCAAACATTTTCACAGAGGCTCAGTTTTGCTCTATGCCGTGAGCTCGGCCGATCAACTCCATGGATATAACTTTGAGGACTTCCAGCGCTGCAAGTGCATAGTGGTGATTTTCACAGGATTTTTCCTGGACATCCTCTGTGACCCGGAGCTGCACGGAGCGCTTCAGAGACTCCTTTATCCACCACACAAAGTGGTGGCGTTGCTCTGCGGCGTGTCAGAGGACGACGTGTCTGCGGACTGCTTCATGGACTGGCCGAGCTGGAGAAAAATCTTTGCTGATGATGAGCCGGTCGTCTATGTTTCTACCATTTTGGAATCAATCGCTGACAGTATGCTGAAGTTTATTGCTGTTAAAACAAAAACACCCAAATTACAAAAGTTCAATCCTTCACCTAAAAGAGATATCAATTGAGTTTTATGTGTTAAAATCTTTTAAAGCTATTTAACATCCGAGCATTAAATCTTCGATCCTCGAAGTAGAACTGAATTTTAGACTGAATTTAATTGCCAGAATTTGGAACGAAGCAAGACAGAAACTGTAATTTACAATATCCTGTCCTTTAAGATAGACAGAAGCAATTAAATTGGCATTTTTTGTTAAATTCATTTAATTGTACTGTTCAAATATTCCTAAATGCACATGAGAAATGGCATTTACCCCTCCTGAGGTTGTGAAAATAATATTCAGAAATATAAAGTGTTTAAATGCCTCCTAAAACCCTAAAAGGAGAAGGATCTTTAGAATGAGTTAGTGTGTTTCTACGATACAATTAATTGTAAAAATTAAACCATTTAAAGAGATTTGCTTTTTTATTTGAAGGCAGACGAGCAGAGGCTGAACCTGACAGAGAACATCCTGCAGCTGAGTTGCACATCACAGCCGCTTGTCCTCTCTCTTCTGAAAACCCCACCGCAGGTGAAAGTGAAGAGGTGTTGTCAGAGGAGCCAACTCAAACGTTCCTGAGGGAGGAAGAGCCACTGGGCAGGGAAAATTCAGCAAGTGAAGAAATTAGCTTGCCAACACAACTGACATGTCTGTCTGTGCAGCCAAACAGAGTTCAGTGTGGGGTAAGGCTGAAGTCAATATGCACCTACAAAGTTTGCACCAACATGGGGGCAGTTGGGACATTTCTGTATGTGTTCAATAGAGATAATATTTATTCTGCTTTCTTTTGTTCAGGATCAAGAGACACTTTTTATCATTTTCAAAAGCAAAGTTGCTTATGGGTCAGCACTGGAGGTGGAGTTCTCACCGGAAAACGCAGCTTCTAAAAGGGTTCTGGCCTCTGTGGAGAATGAATGCACGATAAGTGTCTCTGCACCAGGTGAGTATCGGCAGAGGGCAGATTTTACTGCTGAGTAAAAGATATCCAAAACATTATCATGTAATCTGTTTTTCCATATTTTTTACATAGAAATGCCTGCTGGAGTGACCTTACTCACTTTGCACGCTGATGGCTCACAGGTCAGCCTGAGCCCAGTCACATATTACACCAGCATGGGAGAAGTTAGTCGGTACCTGTCAAAGGCTGCTGATCCTGTGAACTTCATCTGCCAGGTGAGACATTTCTGGTTCTTATTTTCTACCATTTTGCTGTTTTTCCTGTTCTTTGAGGGTTTTTTTTTAACTGGTGTTTGCTTCCAGGCCTTTGACTTGACCTGCAATGCAACAGAATCAGTGGACACATTGCTAACGGACTCATTCAATTCTAAGATGCCTCCATCTGGTCTGCAGCTGTTTGGAGTCAAACAGATTGAAGAAGACAACATGTCAGCATGTGAGTGTAGTTTTCAGATTTCTGGTTTTGTAAAGTGCTTGAGGTGATATTTCCTATTTAGCTGTGGATCAATAAACATGAGAAAAATGAATTCACAAGGCTGCGCAACACGCTCAGTTTTTCTGCACATGTTTTCAGATCAAATCAAGCAGATGCAGCCATTTGCACCTTAAATGCTTCGCTGGAAGAGATTCAAGAGATAAAAAAGGACTGACTGAGATAACATTGTATTAGATTGTAAAATCATTACATGCACCACACAGAACTGTCATTGATTGCTCTGTTACTTTCAGTTAATAAATGAGAACCAGTCTCAGGTTTAGCTTGCTTTCCTTTTTTAGCTCCTGCAACAAAACCAATGTTTTGCAAATGGAGCTGGTCTTTGAGAACCCAAAGCTATTTGCTCTGGCTGTAATTTATATAAAGTTTTATATTTACGAGCAGACTTTTATCTAAATGCATGCTTAATTTAAGTGTGGGCAAACTGTACTGATGCAGTGAGATACCAATTGCTCTACTTTAGGAACAGATCTTATGCTGCGAGCAGTTTGAGAATCAAACTGATGTGCAGATTCTTGTTTGGACACATTTACAACATGCAAACAGCTTTTTGAATTTACCCCCGAGTAAACTCTCCTGTTTGTGCTTTCTGCGTGATGCTTGCTTGGCCATTTCAGCAATTACATTTCTAATGTGCTTGCCTTTTGTGTTTCAGATCAACGCAACGAAGAGCTTCCCACCTTGCTCCACTTTGCTGCTAAATATGGTTTGAAGAAGCTCATAAGTACTCTCCTTCGGTGTCCCGGGGCTCTGCAAGCTTACAGTGTGATGAACAAAGATGGAGACTACCCAAACACACTAGCAGAGAAGAGCGGTTTCGAAAATCTTAGACATTTTATGGATGAATTTGTTGTAAGTTCAGTGGAAACCTTTTCAGGTGTAACATTTTAAACTGTAGTAAGTTTTTTTTAAATTGCTTGAACCCACTCAGGAGACAGCAGACATGCTCCAGTCTCACCTAGAAGACAACATAAACTTGGAGAATGAGGCAGAGATATACGAGCCAATGTCAAATTCTTCTCAAGATTTGATGATGAAATATTCCGGCTGCTCAGAGGATATTTATGAGTCAATGCTCGGCATCGACCCTGAGTGTGCAGAGGACCTCTGTAAGATCAGATTTCTGCTATTAGTTCTGATAAATACTTAGAAAAGTGACGCAAGAGTTGAGATGGTGTCAAATGTTTATTGCAGATGAAGTGATGACTGCCGTAGATGAGAATCCCGAAGAAGCTATGCTCAGGAAGTTCTTCCAAGGTATATATTTCTATTACTGTCAGATAAATTACATTAGATATACATGCCTATAACACGATATAATTTTACGTCTGACAGCAAAACCTCATGCCTCTGAGGTTCAAGTCAACTCCCAGCATCCTAAAACTGAGATCAATGAAACAAACATACGCAACAACTTTGATGAAATTGAGGAGGAGGAGGAGGATCCGTATAACATCTGTCCAGAGGATATTTATGATACTGTGGATCCGAACAGCATCTATAATCCAGCACTTCTGAACCGACCTCCAGCCCCCATCCCCAGACCAGAAGCTGACGCTCAACCTGAGAAACCAGTCACTTACATTTCCAGAGGTCTGTATTCTATTGTTTTGTTTGTTCAACTTTTTAAAGCAACTTTTCTGACTAAAATCAAAACATTTATGTTACTGAACATATATTTTTTATAGTATTTTCAGAAAGCGGGATATCCAATCATAATTCCATGGACAACAGATGTCGTGCAGGTAAAAAAAAGTTTTACTTTGAGACCTTTGAGCTTGTGAGAAGCAGTAAGATGCTGTTTTATTGACTTATTTCCAACTCCAGATCTTGACTGATCCTGTTTGATGCAGCATGCTGTCTTATCTGCTGCCTGCTTGCTTTTTATGTTGCAAAAAGAAGCTCATGGGCCTAGAAATCTCCGGTATCATTTTTAAAATTCTGTTCTAGTTTTAGATGTCTAAACAAAAACAGGAAATGGAAAAAGGACGTTTCAATGAACTTGTACAAAAAGTTTACTTATTTAGTTAAAAATAATTCCTCTTTACATAGGTTTGCTGCTGTGTATGGGATCGTTGCAATCAAAATGCAGCATTTTTTATATTTTACACTTTTTGCTGATGTGTTTGCATTATGGCTGCAAATCCCTGCTTTTGCAGTCTTTTTTCACTCCTGTCCTGAGCTTTAACACTGAACATGCTTTCAGAGTCCTGTAGATAGAGCTTTTATGGTTTATGTCTTTTCAGAGAGATGCATATTATAGCATTAAGGAAAGAAACTGAGATAGCCACTTTTGCAGCATTGAAATACTGATTAATATGCTTTTATTTTACTGTTGGCCTAAAAAGGGCAACATGTCGCAAACTATATGTCCAAGGAAAGACTAGTGAACTTTTATATTAAGGGGAATCATCATTCTACCTTATTCAGTCTTAATTTAAAACACTTTTTGCAATGTCCAAATTTGGTTAGGAGCCACTATAATTAATGTAAAACACTGTTAGTATTTCATGCACTTCCTTCACTGTTTTTCTTCCTTTATGCAGGATAAATAATAAGACCTTATAATATGTAATATGTGTTGGATTAGTCTCTTGAGAAAAATTTATATATTTTGGTAGAATAAGGCATGGGGGATGTAAAGTGATCAAAATTCAGACTTTTCGTGAACGTCTAGAGAGGCGGGGCCAGGCCTCAAACGAAATACGTATATCTCCTACAAAGAAAGCCTCAGAGCTGTGATTGATCCACATCTGGTCCCCTACATAACTCACAGGCCTAAGCCCCTCCCCGTGAAAACCGGAAGTCTAATGTTTTACTTTGAAAGGTCCATATTTGACCCCCTTGACCTAATCAACATGAAACTGTGCCCAGTGACAGAAGACAAGTTGGTGTAACTTGGTTTCCATGAAACATTTGGCCAGAGGGTGTGGTTGTGGCGGCGAGGCAGAATACAATGTCACACAATGGCCAGAGGTTTGGATTTAACTTCCACATACTTCATCTGATCTGCACTAAATTGAACAGGATATTAATCTAACCTCTAACACATATGTGGTGGACGTGCCTGTTTTCCTCCTGGATATGAATGATCTCTGTTGACCCACAAACAGCTCAGTTGGATTACATTATGATTTGAATGAACTGCAACCAATACTATATTTCAACCAGCTATATCTCCCTGATGCATTATCAGATCTACACCAATTGTGTGTGCTTCTTCATGGACCAATGTTCATCACATTAGTATGGGAAATTAATGGCATTGCGGTAGCCCTAATGACTGAAAACAAAGTCCCAGGTTTCTGTGGTGAATTACTCTTTATGAAAGTCTGTCAAAGTTTCAAACTATGTCTAAGAACAGATAATAATTTTAAATGACATTTCCAAAATACTGCAGGAAGTCTTCATTAATCCTTCGCCACCAAACAGGAAGGGACAACACCTTCCATGTGAAAGGTCGGATTTTGGCCAAATTTGAACACTTGTCACCAGAGCTCATCTGAGCCTGACTGAACGTAATATCAAGGCTTGCTTACAGTACCTTACTAGTTGCTTACTAGTACCTAGTGCCGATGTGCTGAGGTCCAATGGCCATTCAAAGCTGCTTGCAGCTTTAACTTGATATTTGTTCTCCAGAAAATGAAACAGTATTGCTTATTTCTTCTTGTAGCTGCGGGTAAAAAAAAACACCTGATTCTGTCTGGGCAAACATGGATGTTTATACTTTTGTGGTGTTTCTGCTCTGAGACATATAAATGTCTGTAACACCAGTTTGCTCAAATAAAACCAGAAACCGCTGCAGATAGTGCTGTATTCAGAGTAAAGTTTACACCAACCTCCAACCAATTGCCACTGAAACAGGTTCCTTCAGACATTTTGTCCAGATATTGGCAAAGGCAGAGAAGGGCCTAAAAACAGCTACACCTGGCATGTATTTATTTTAAACTTCAAATGTTAGCATGTGAATGCACAGCTACGGGATTTCATTAGAAGTCAACAGGCAGATAGGATTGGATTAAAATTAATTACATCACCTCACAGCTGCAGTTTACTTGAGAAGGGACTGTGGAAAATGGGATACAGGAATTTTTGAGCCTCTTACATGTTTATAAACTCACTCAAAAAATCTACACAGCAATAGACATTTGAACAGTAGAATATATAATGTAATTGCCCCTTCATAAATCATCCATTAACTGTGATTAGCCACATTTTTGGTTTAGTTTCACTCGCCACACCCAGGAATGATTACTGCCTGGTAGATTCAAGAGTCGTCTAAATGGAACCTTTCTGACGACACAAAGTAGGCTAAAATATCTTTAAAAGCAGCATAATATTTCCCTAATAAAGTGTAATAATAATAATAAGAGACTGGGGGAAACACATAACCATGGTAGAGTTCCAAGGTGGAAAGCACTGTTGATCAAAAAGAACAGAACGTGGTGGAGGTAGTGTCATGGTCAGGAACTAGACAACATGTTGTAATTCATTTAATCATGAATTATCTCTCTAAAGCGCACCAGCAAGCCAATCTCTAAAATGAATTATTTGTTTTTTCAACAACGAAAAAACCCCACAGCAATCTGTATGGAGTTTGCATGTTCTCCCCATGCATGGGTTCTCTCTGGGTACTCGTGCTTCCTCCCACAATCCAAAAATAGGACTAGTTTTTTGGTTTCTCTAAATTTCCCTATGGTTATCAGGGTGTGTATGCATGATGATCTTTCCTGTGTGTCTCTGTGTTGCTCTGTGCATATACTGACTATAAAATTAAATATGGAAAAGAATAAAATATTTATCCCACTTTTTTTAGCTCGACCTGTGTCTGAGGCCCCCACGTCTACTTATGATCCCTATGGTGGAATGAAGACCCCCGGGCAGAGACAGCTCATATGCCTCCAGGAGAGGGTCAAAGTGGGGGAGATAACGGTGGACGAGGCCGTCCAAGAGTTCAAAGCATGGCAGTTTGACCACGAGCGGAGGGCAAACTCTCTGCGCTATCAGCAGGTAGATGATCAACAAGACAAACAACCAGGTCTGATAGCAGAGCAATAAAACTAACATGTGCCCTTGTTTTATTCTTCTTCCTCAAAGGACAATTTGAAGAAATTACGGGACAGCATCACAAGACGTCACAAAGAGAGGGAAAAGACGGGAAAAGAAATTGGTACGGTAATGGTTAGAAAATTCACTGCAGCCGTCTATATATGTGTCACGCACGACATCCTGTTGTTCTCAGAGTTTGATTTCTGATGTGGTCTGATTCTTCTCTGCCAGATTACGAAATAACTGCTCCACTGCAGAGGAACCTGTTCTGGACATCAAATGTGACATTAGAGTGCGACGTGTACGAATCAACACCTAGATTGAGTGCCCAGCCCCCTCCAGCTGCTCAGCCAATCAAAAGAGGGACCTGGAAGACAGGCAGTACGTCTAGTACATCTAGTGAGTCTCGAAGCTGTTAATTTTATGCTCAGATCTGAATATTATTAAATACTGTGGCTCAGAGTACTGAGAAATACCTTCAGAAATACCTTCAGAAAAGAGCTTTACCTGTCTGTGCTGCTGTCTTCCTTCTCTATTTGTAATCAGTGTAAAGTTGCAACCTGGGCTGTAGTTGTATGTATGCAAGTCCCATTTACTCTGTGATGTGTCCATGGTGTGGCTGCCTCATTATGACTCCCTTAAGGGGGCGCAGGGGACTATCGCACTGGGAGAAATGGTTAACACATGAGGAATAGTGTGCAGCTATATTTAAAAGGTTGCCCCCAAACTATTTTATATGTGGGAAATAAAGCAAGAAAGTTTAGATTGTAAAATGCAAATTTCTGCTAATTTTCTATAATTCTAAAGGAGACTTTATTTGGTGATTACTATATTTATGCCATTTTTCTACGATGTACAGCACCTCGACCCTTATTAACAACTCTGGTAAAGATGTGTAAAAGCATTAAAATAAATCAGTCTTTAATGGCTGAAGCCTAATCTCTCACTAAAACATTAGAAAAATATAATCTTTAACTTGAGTACAGTGGTGAAAACATCCAATGTTAGAAAACAACAATTTTTACCATTGTAACTTTTCCTGATCTAACTTTGTGCAACAGAGCGGGGAATCTCAGATTTCAGATTCTGTTGGCACAATTTTTCCAGATCATCAGAGTGTTTGGTCCTCTCTCATGTTCTCTTTGGACCAGCCCACAGGTTTCCTAAAGGATTTAGGTCTGTGGACTAAGATTGTCATAGAAGGTTCATTTCATTGATGAACCAGTTCTTTGTTTATTTGGTTCATGATTTGAATCATTATCCTGCTGAAAATCATTTTTAGTTTTCATGCACTCAAATATGTTCCCAGAGCTTTTTGAAGAAAAACAGGCCCACAGGAACACTGATCTTCCACCCGTAGAGTGGGCATTAGGGACTTTTCCACATAATCATCCTTTGGTTGTTGCTTACCCCACCTGGACCCTTTTTACTGAAAGCTGTGACCAAACCGCATGTTTGCTGTTAAAGTCCCAGTAGTATTTAGCAAACACCACATGATAGGACAGAGATGCCTTTTTTTGGCATGCAGATAGTGTCTAATGGTAGCATCTTGTGGTGACCCCGAGATGCCACACTGTGCTGCAGCTCTCCCGCAGTGAGTGTTGGGGATTTTCCTTGCTACCCTCTCACTGTGAATGGTGGAAAGATAAATATGAATCCACCCAAGCATGTGGTTCCAGTTGTTTATAACTTTTGAAATAATTTCTCTCTCTGTACATATGACCAAGTTTAGGCAACTATTTGTTCATAGCTATATCCCGACACACATCTGCTATGCTTAACCGGTATGTTCTATAGTTTTTACCAATTTGAATAGCGGCTGAGAGACACGGCCCTCTCTGTTACGTCAGATTGGAGCTGAACTAACACACAAAGAAACGATCAAACTAAGAAGAAAAGTCTAATAGAGGATAATTAATCATAAATGTACAAAGAACATAACACAAGAATAAACTGATAAACTAAACATAAAGAAATGAACTAATAAAGTGAGAACTGACACTTATGAACAAAGAGAAATAAACGGGATAAGGCAGGACCTCATGGAACATAATAAACTACAGAAAGATGATGAGAACATGAAAAAAATGAAAACCAAAACCCAAACACATGTAGATCAGGATATTTAAAGTATTTTGGTTATTTGAAACTGTTGTTAATAGTTGCAGAGGATGTTGTCTGACTGTGAGTCTTAAATGTCGCTCTCCTGTTGCACTTTCAATATCTAGTCAAGAGGAAATGCAGAATATGGCACTATTTTTATGTTTGTCTCATGAAATAGCTCAAAAAGCTTAAAATATATGTACGAATCTTTTTTACCTTTACCTGAAAAGGTTTGACTAATTTGCATTAAACCACGTGCAGTTAATAAATTAAAAAGGCTCAAGGAAAATTAGATCTTCTGATATGGGTTATTATTATGCAACATTTTTAAATTATTAACATACATGACGTGACAGAACAAAATGGCACTAAAAATGCTGCCGTTAAAGTTAGATGGTCTCCGCAGAGAGGTCTTACAACATCATCGACCACAAGCTCAAGCCTCAGAGAAACTGGAAATCACGTGTCTTCTTCCTTATTTTCTTTTTTCAGGCACTGAGAGCAACAGACTCAGCACTCACAGCAACTTTAGCCTCAGCAGCGGGACAGAGCCGGAGTTTGAGGTGAGGTCAAGCTAACATTTATTTGTATCTTCTGGGCACCAAGGGATTCTGTCTCTGGTTCCGGTTTGTGAATCGAACTGCTTTGACGCGGGGCGAGTCTGAGGAGCGCAGTGAGAACATTCTGAACAACAGACAATGTTTCAGGGGCCAGTTCAGCTTTTCAATTCCTAAAGAATGCCTAGTTCTATTTATACAGCAGAACAGACTAGATTATTTTTGTTAAAACTCAAAAGTTTTATTTATTTCACATTTTATCTCCACTCCAACTCAAACTTCTGACTCATATTTTACATTCCATGATGCATAAACCCTTAACTGTTTGAGCAGAATAATTTTTGTCTTTTCTGGCATTGTTCTGTCTTGTGTTTTGGGAACTTTGACATTTTAGCATGAGGAAGTTCTGACCCTGGTTATTAATAACCCAAAACAAAGCTTTGCATGAATGTTCTGTTAATCCAGGTATCAGTCATGTTGTGAAGCTTTATCACTAAAACGTCTATAACATTTAAAGACACTGTGTTGTTATTTTTAGGAGTTTTAGTTGTGACCCCGTTCAGTCATGATCAAAAGGTACATCCACTTTAATTGAATCTATTTATTCTAATCAGGAAAAAAAAAATGATCAGGACTTTTCCAGGTTCTACAATTATTTAAATCTATCCTCAAGTCTACAAAAACACAGAGTAGATTCCTCAGTATCATAATTTATTTAACAAATGGAAAATGGAAAAGATATGTGTAGAATAAGTAAGTACACCATTTTTATATCCATAGGATTTAACAGGGAAAGTAGCAGCCACCTTATTTATTGATCATCATTAGTGTGAGCACCTCTATAAAAGCAGGACTTCTGGCTGTTTGTTGCCGTGTGTGTTAACACCATGCCAAGTTGGAAAGACATCAGCAGAGAAGAAACTGTTGTTGCCCATCAATATAGTTATAAGGACTTTACATTATTTACAAGTGGAAAACATTTAACTGCCAGCAACCCAATAAAAACATCCAATGGTCAGAACTTGCAATAATCACAGCAATAGTAAAAACCCAAAGACCTCCATCTTAGACTCTGTAAGCATGTTCAATAATAAAGTTCATTGAAGGACCATTAGAATAATATTAAGCAAGTTTTTGCTCCCTGGGGCATTTTTGCATTTTCCGTTATCCTTTTGTTATGTGTTTGATCTGCTGGTCTGTGTACCATGTTTTCCTGCTGGACGTCCTTCAGGAAAATATTTGAAATCCATTGTCTCTTATTCTTAACTGTTTTCATACCCATAATGCATTTTGCCCCCACTGAGCGTATTTGTGGCAAAAATGCATATGCGCAAAAAATTTAAATCATCATACATCAGAACTTTTTTCTGATTTTAATCATAAATGTCTTAAACTTCAGACTTATTCAGAACTAACATTCAATCAATAAATCAATAATTTCAGGTTTTGTACACTTTAAATGTCAGTTGAATTTATGAAAACTTTAAATCAATTATTTCACAAAAAAACATGCATTCTATAATCTTAGTATTTTGTTTTGCATGAAATTTTTGTTCATTTTATGGAACTGTGTGGAACCAAATCGGGATTTGTGAGTGTAAAATAATTTTTAAATCAACATATGATTGATCTGTGTGAATCTTTATTATAACAACAACATCAGGTGCAACATTGAAAAGTTCAAGTTTTTTGGGGGAAATTACACTTTTTGCCACGAAGATGTTAGAGCAGTGGTATCCAGACTTTTTACCATGCGGGTAAAAAATGTTGCGTTAAAATCCAAATTTTTTATTTTTAACCTGCTCAACAATAAACTAAACACAATATTTTAATGAAACAAGCACAATAGTATATCTGTAGGAAAGGGATGGGTAAATAATTGTAGATCTGAAATATAAATAAGGTCACACAGCTTTTGCTGGTTAGAAAAAGAAGAAAATAACGCTAACAATCTCAGGACATCTCTCAAGTCGGCTTTTCAGTGAAAGTAACTGTATGCTTGTTCGTATCTTATCAGTTAAAAATGCGCCCAAACATTTTAACAGTATCTGTGTCAACCGCCTGAGCTGGCAGGTTTAATTTAGGATATCCTCTTGATTCGAGGTTGTGCAAGTCGGCCTCTGCGCCCCGGCGTGCACTTTGTACACCCCTGTAATAACGTTCTTATGTTATCTGCTACAAGTTCACATTAAAATTTATATTCAACTAGGTTTGGCCTAAAAAGGCATTTTAATAGTTTCCTGCTTGAAAGCTGTTGTTAGTAACCATTTAGAAGATTAATGTATCTGATACGAAAGTACTGAAGTCAGGAATTTGCATCCATGAGCCAAAAAAGCTCAATAAAAGGAACCTGGGTTGACAGTTATACTTGTCATCAGGGAAAGTGTGAATTTAATTCATAAACTGTAAACTATTAAGTTAATCTACTAAAGTTTTTTGTGATTGCATAAAGGTCTTAAATAATAAAAATAATGTTTAAAAGGTCCTTAAAAGTCTGATACCTCTCTTAGTAAACCTTGCAGTGAGCCTGGAACCCGTCTGAGAACCAAAGTATTGAGTCAAACGAGAGGCTGTCAGTCTGAAAGATAAAGCTTGGCCGAGGTTAGATAATGCAAGCAATAAAGTGTCAATGTAAAGAAGAGTCACGAAATGGTGACATAATGTCATTTACGCTGTACTTTTAAATGGTTGAGGCTAGATTTGAATAATTATAGAATCTGGTTCAGATTATTTTATTCCTTCCATCCTGCATAAAAATGCTGCAATAACTCAGTTACACACTTTTATTTTCACCCTTCATGTTTAATGTTTCTCTTTTGTCTTTAAAGGACACTGTAGAAATTCTGCCTCCTCCACCACGACCTCCGCGACCATCTGATCCCGCACCCGGCATTCCTCCACCCAGGCTTCCTCCCCGGATCCCAGAAAGGTCAGTGTAATTAGTGATTAACATCAGCGGGGCAGAAACCAACACTGGAACTGTGGAATACAACTAAGCAGCAGCGATGCGAGAGACAGTGAGTGATAAAGAGGAAGCATTCACCCCTCAGTGAGTCTGCAGCTGTGAGTTGGAGAGGAAGAGTGAGAAAATGATAAAAAGGCGTGGAGGTTCACATTCTGCAAACCTATAAATATCTGCAGTCGTATTCTGAAAACGTTTTAAGTTTTAGACTGAGCCCCAGTCCTTCTTCATCTCCTCGTTCTTTCACACCTCATGCCTCAAACAGGAGTTTCTTCTACTAAAATTAAACCAAACTTCCCTAACATTTTCTTTGCGTCCGTAATCAAATCCAGCTAGGGGATTAAATCATTCTATCAGAAAGGGAAAATGATCCGATTCTGTTCATTTACAAGGTAAATAAATATGAAATGACTACATCCTGATCTAAAATCCTATGACCTTTATCATTAGTGTGATGCTGATTTCCCTCAGACTTTATTCAGTAGAGCAAGTGTTACAAGAAATTAAGATAGGCTGACATTAAATGTCGTGAAGAAAACAGAAGTAAACGCCTCTGCTGTTTTAGCTTGAAAGTTTCTGTCTCTTCTGATATAGATGTACGATGTATCCGGGTGGGTTTATTCATCCGAGCTTCTTAGAACTGTGAGATCTTATCGAGTTTTTGTTTTCAGTTCAGTGAGGCAATGTATTTACATTTTTATTCAGCTTTTCTCCCTCGTCTGAGATAACTAAACGGTTGAAAACAGGCTGTGTGGTTTGTTAGGTGTATAAACCCAATATGGGAAAGTAGCATTTGATTTATTTAGGGTCTGCGTGTTCAAAAGAAACATCACGCAATGTAAAGAAGCACAGCAACAGTTTCATGCAGATGCACAACAGGACCGCATAATTATGTTAATATCTGTGCAAATTTCCAACTTATTCCAACTTATATTAAAGTAAAACTATTATTTCAATAACTACCAAATTTGACTGTCTTTTTGCAACAAAATTTTTATTGCATTTTAAGGAGCCAGTGAGTCAGAACAAGAACATTTGCCAGTTACACAGTTAGATTTTTACAATAATTAACAACATCCAATGATTCTGTTCTGAAATTTGACTAAATAAGAAGGAATATGCAAGGTACACATATTAAGACAATGGTCATAGACATTAAATAGGAGTAAAGGAAACAACACTCCAGACAGGAGAAGGATGCATGTTAGTTAAACTCAGTGATTCCTTATATACCTCCTGGCCAACATATCTTTCCATGCAGACCACCTTTCAAACTACAGGTCATGTTTCAGCCTCAGAAGGTATGTTAGCCTGTCTAGATTGTTGATTTTCATTCGGTCAGTGTTAGCCTGTAACCTTATATTTCTGGGTGATTTAATCTGTAAAGTTGTACCAGACATTTCTCCCAGTTCTCCCAGGATATCCTGAAGGATTTTAACATTTTCAGAATGGTTGGCTTCATGAGCAGCTCCAACGTATGTGAGGATGTCCAATTTCTGCCTCCCCTCTACCTCTCCAACACATATGTTTTATTATTCTTTACTTTAGACTGTAGTTTAGATGTTTCCACCTAATTTCACACTAGAACATAGATCAAGCCATAGCTGACCCCGCCAGAGACATACTGTATTTTCCTGCTGCTGAGGAGTTATTTATATATATTGTGCTTGATTTTATTATCTCTTAAAGCTTTTATCCAGTTCATTAATCATCTTCTCCTTTTATAATGTAAAGAATGAGACCATGATAGGTTATTTCAGTCCCTTTTTACTTTCTTAATGTGACAGATTACCTGTACAGTTCAACTAAAAAACAAACAAATCTGTTAGGGCAAAGATAGAAAAAGAAAAAAACAGAAACAAAAAAAATCACGGGCACAGCAAAACAAAATAAGTGTGCAAAACTAAATGTACAAATGTGCCTTGAACAAATAATTTGTTGAAGCTACGTTTGATTCAGTTTGAGCATTCAGTCTTCTGGAGTTCACACCTGTCCTTATTTATAATGACATTATTTATGTCTGATTGATCTGCAGTCCTACTCAGATTTTGCACACTTTTGCTCTTTTGCATCATTTTTCTAAAGCTGCAAAGAGGTTACACAGATCTCCCAACCCTGATGGACCTGCAGGACTTTCCAGCAAGAACTCCTTGTGTTTACCGTAACAAGTTATCTCCTGGGTTCTCCATGTCTGGGCTGAGGATTATGTACAAGGGTTGGACAATGAAACTGAAACACCTGTCATTTTAGTGTGGGAGGTTTCATGGCTAAATTGGACCAGCCTGGTAGCCAGTCTTCATTGATTGCACATTGCACCAGTAAGAGCAGAGTGTGAAGGTTCAATTAGCAGGGTAAGCACAGTTTTGCTCAAAATATTGAAATGCACACAACATTATGGGTAACATACCAGAGTTCAAAAGGGGGAAAAAATTTTGTTGGTTGCACGTCTTGCTGGCGCATCTGTGACCAAGACAGCAAGTCTTTGTGATGTATCAAGAGCCACGGTATCGGGTAATGTCAGCATACCCCCAAGAAGGACGAAAACCCCTCCAAAAGGATTAACTGTGGATGCAAGAGGAAGCTTTTCTGAAAGGGATGTTCGGGTGGCTAACCCAGATTGTATCCAAAAACTAAAAAACCACGGCTGCCCAAATCACGGCAGAATTAAATGTGCTCCTCAACTCTCCTGTTCCACCCAAATGTCCGTCGGGAGCTCCACAGGGCAAAATTACACGCCGGGGTTTTATACCAAACTTTGGTAACTCATGCCAATGCCAAACGTCGGTTTTATGGTGCAAGGAGCGCAAATCTTGGGGAATGTTGCATACCCCAAGTGAAGCATGGGGGGGATCAGTGTGGGTTTTGGGCTGCCATATCAGGCATTCCCTTGGCCCAAAAACTTGTGCTAGATGGCCGGCACTGCCATGGACTACCGAACCATTCTTGAGGACCATGTGCATCCAAAGGGGTTCAAACATTGTATCCGAAAGGGGGTGCCGTGTATCAGGATGACAATGCACCAATACACACAGCAAGACTAGTGAAAGATTGGTTTGATGAACATGAAAGTGAAGTTGAACATCTTCCATGGCCTGCACAGTCACCAGATCTAAATATTATTGAGCCACTTTGGGGTGTTTTGGAGGAGCGAGTCAGGAAAAGTTTTCCTCCACCAGTATCACGTAGTGACCTGGCCACTATCCTGCAAGAAGAATGGCTTAAAATCCCTCTGACCACTGTGCAGGACTTGTATATGTCATTCCCAAGACAAAGTGACGCTGTATTGGCCGCAAAAGGAGGCCCTACACCATACTAATAAATTATTGTGGTCTAAAACCAGGTGTTTCAGTTTCATTGTCCAACCCCTGTAGTTTGTAATATAAGAGTCTTTTCTTAAAGCTGAAACATCCAAGCCAGGCTAAAATCTCCCAAAACCTTTCGAGAGACTGTTTTCTGGTCTGATAAACTGTAGACATTTGGTCCATGATGATATAAAAACAATCCTGTGCATCACCAAAAAGCACACGTAAACTGTGAAACATGGTGGCAGCTTTTGGAGCAGTCAGAACTGAACAGGGTTATGGACAGGAATGTCTTCAGTCTTCATGATCCCTTTGCAAGGTAAACTATTTCACAGAGATGTAAGACGCCTGGTCTTTAAATTCCCAGTTAAAAGCATTGATGTTTGTGGTTCTAAAGGGGCTTGATGTGACAAAGATCAGGAGGTGTGAATACTTTTGCAAAGCAAAATGCATGAAGCATTCTCAGTTTAGCACAAGTAACTTTGTGAGTTTTCTGATGTCAACCTCAAAATGCAGAGTAAAATAATGAGGCTGAATGCCGGTAAAATAAAAAAAGTCCAACCACGTTAATCTGGTGCACAGTTCACCGTAGCACGAGGACTTTAAACCGCTTGTCTTATCTTGGGTGATCGCTCTCAGTCTTCATTCTTTTGATCAACAAACATGTCTGATTTCGTTAAACGTGTCTAATTTTCTGTAACTTTAGAGAAGATGTTCTTCAAAGGCCAGATATGTAGGTTGTATTTTCTCCTTGAAGCTGAATACTGTTTACTGCATCTTCAGATCTGATAACCTTCTATCACAGTGATGTTTCCTTTCCTGCAGGGTGCCAGAGATGGCTCATGAGCGCTACATATCCTGCCCGACACGAGCTCTTCCGCAGAGACCCGGTCCCAGACAAACGAACCCAGCGCCGCCCATTCCCCGCCGTCTGCGGTGATAACCACTCATCTCCTGTCCTGTAACACTGAACTTACCAAAACTGTGCATGTATCAGAGGGATAAATGGAGAGCTGTTTGTTTTTCCCCTCCTCTGCCACCTGGATTTTACAAGTTCACCAGTTCTTCTGCCTTAAACATCAACTTTCTCTTCAGAACTCATCTCCACTGTATTCAGGTTTAGCTCTGAATAAGGAGAATGTCATGTGATGCTTCTTCTGTTTTTAATTGTAAAAAAAACAACCTTTGACCTAAATTAAATGAGCATTATGATAACATTGCATTGAATGATAGTTGAGGACAAAAAAAGAGTGGATTATATTCCAAAGAAAATGTTTGTTGCATGTTTTGTGTTTTTGGAAAAAAAAAACCTTGTGGGAAATGTTTCCACTAATTATGTTTTTTTTGTTTATATGACAATATGCTTAATGTAAATAAGGAATTTTTAATGAAACATTATGAAATACTGTTGGCTTAAATTAGGTCAACTTGGGGGAGTTTGAAAATTTAACACATAAATCTATTTTTACATTTACATCCAATATAGTTCAAAATAATAATAATAAGCTAATTTGTTTAAGTAAATCCATTCAAAAAGTGAAGATTGTTTCTAAATACGTATCACAGACAGAGTAATAAGTTTCAGATTTCTATTAATTTTAATACACAAATGCTATGTTCTGCTCATGTTCTGGCCAACATAGGAAGGATATTTAACTTATAGAGTTGCACCTGTACATATTTCATTGCAGACAGTAGGAACACAGGATTTTTATATTTTTTATCAGCTACATTCCTGTTCTTTGACGAGACACATTTTATGTATTTTAATGCACATATGCATCGAAGCTAATAAAAAACTCCAACATGGACAGCAGACAGATGGATGATTCATGCATCCTAAGTCCATTCATGCATGGTCCCAGTCTATGAACACCATGCAGCAGTTTGGTGAAGGTTTTATGCAGGTTCTAATCTTCAGCACATTCTACATTGGGTTGAGTTGGGACAGGAGACCAGTCCAATACCAGTAAAACATCCTTTAACAGACACACCTTTATATTTTGTATCAGTAAAGGTTGGATATGTTGCTCTAAAATATCAATGTATGTTTTTCATTAATGGTTGCTTACTTTATGTGAACAGTTATTGTTGGCACAGTTTAGTTTAAATGGTGTATGTAAATGGTGCATTGTAGAGCTTGATAAAGGTTTCCCAAAGTAATCGTTTGCTTGCATGGTTCTGTCAGCTGTTGGTGAATGATTTTACCTCCAGCAAGATGTACTACAGTAGGTATGCAGTTCTGGCTTGCCTTCTTCTATTTAAGCTTTAAATCCATCCTATAGCGCCTTCTACAATTAGAAAGTTTATCTCAAACAAACTGACACAACTTCCAGATAATGAACTGAAACAGCTTTTTCAAATGTAAAAAGCAATCTCTTCCAAAGCAAATACTGATGAAAAAAAAAACTTTCAAAGAGTGAGAGGATGACCTAAAGAAATGGCATCTAATAATGTACACTCACATATGTAGCTATTACTAATAATAAATACAATCTCCAACATTTTATAATACCAAAGAGCACAAAAAACTATACAAGTAAATACCTACATGTCCTGTTTTATGCATGCATCCATTCATTTATTGTCTATATCTGCTCATCCATGCAGGTTGGTGGGGTGGCAAGTGCCTATCTCCAAAGTTCAATGCCCAATGCTTCTCGTCCAACGTTTCTCCCAGGTGTACCTGGTCTCTTGAGACACACAGAACATAGAAACATGCGTGCACACACTCATACGGGCAATTTAGAGAGACCCATTAACCCAACAGTCATGTTTATGGACATCCAACATTTCTTGTCTGCTTGTTGGTTGTTGCCCAACCACAGCATTGGATGGTGATTTTTCTCTGTGGGCTTTTGTTCACAAATTGAAAGGAGGAAATATTTAGGGCATTTCTCCCTGCATGAAATGCAGATTTTCCAGCCACATTTGCCTTGGTTCCTCAGCTGCTGGCAAAAACTAGACAGGACGGATATACGCTTTTTGCAGAAGGAGCACTGTGGCTTTCATCCTGGCTGTAGAACAGTGGACCAGATCTCCACACTTGTGGAGCTGATTAGGGTCTCCTCTGAGATTTTATGTCCAGTCCATATGTGTTTAATGGATTTATAAAAGGCGCATGACAGCATCAAATGACGGCATCAACCAAAGTATTTTGTGGAGGATGTTGTAGGAGTACAGAGTTCCAGGGTTGCTTTTATTTTAAGATCTATCAGATCTTTGGATACTCAAAGTAAAACCTGTGTGTATTTTCAGCAAAAAGTCGAGATTGTGCAGCTTGGACTCCATCTGGTCTGCCTTTCGTTACTAATCCTGATTGAGGACACGTCTGAAGGCATGTCCTGCAAGTCTGAGGGCATTGTTCTCAAATCACTGCACCTCAGCGGACCCGTCTGTGAAGCTCCGGACGTTTGCAGATGACATCACTGTCATATGTCTGATCCAGGACAGTGACAAGTCTGCATACAGACAGGAGGTGGATCGGCTGGTGCACTGGTCCGTTCAGAACCAACTGCACACACCCTGGACTCAAACTGTTGAGACTTTTACCTTCAAGCTGGTGCTACAGAGCTCTATTTACAAAAACCATCCAGCACAGATATAGTTCCTTTTATCTGGCTGTCAAAGCATGATTAATTGCACTAATTCAACCATGTCTTCCTCTTTCGTAAAAACATTGTATATATAAACATTTACAAAAAAAAGTATTCTTACTTCCCCTTTTATATATTTATATTAAAATGCCTTCATTGTGAGCAAAGCAGAACTAAAGTGAAATTCCTTGTTTTTGTGCGCACATGGTGAAAAAAGTTAATCCTGATGTTGAATAAATCTGTAACCAGACCAAGCATTACTCCGGCAGTGCAAGGACCTGTTTCTGTTTGCTTGTTTAACACACACAAAAAAACAAATAAAGTGTGGCCAAACTGAAAACTGACTCCTTTTAAACAGCCACTTATTAAATACAATTACCTACTAAGACAAACCCATAATAAATCCCACAGCATCACTGTCAGAAATAAGATTCAAGAGTCTATTGTCATTATGTCACCATAATGAAATTTCGCTAAGACACCAGCTCATAAAATACATATGTAGTACTCAGACATAAGTTAAAAACACGAAGAGCAGGACACTTTGAAAATGTAGAAACAAGAGAACATATGTACATGGAAAGTGACATGTAATATTGTATATAAAGTGCAGCTGGTGCTGAAACAGTCTGAGACAGGCTGGTGGTTTGATTGATTGTCAGCAGGGATGTTTAGTATCTGCCTGCAGGGGGACAATTGCTTTCACTGCTTTGGGAAAGAACTGTTTCTGAGTCTATTTGTTTTTGATTTCATGTTCCTGAAACGTTTTCCTGATGGAAGTGGAACAAACAGTGGGTGTGGTCTGTAGCAATGTGTCTGGCCCTTAGCTGGACCTGTGTAGCATAAACCGAGTCTAGATCCGGTAGACGACATCCTGTCCTCACCACCCGAGCCAAGTCCTTTCTCTCCTGTGCCGTGCAGCTCCCATACCGCACTGTCACACTGAGGCACAGGGTGCTTTCAGCTGTGGCCCTGTAAAGGTTTGTGAGCAGCTGAGTGGAGAGTCCAGTTTGTTTCAGCTTCCTGAGAATATAGAGCCGCTGTTGGACCTTCTTGACCAGGTGGGAGGTTCTCTCAGTCCAGGAGAGGTCAGAGGAAATGTGAATGACCAGGAACTTCCACACGCTCCACCACCTCCCCCGGTATGCAGAGAGGAGCGTGTTCAGTCTTCCTGGACCTCCTAGTCCACTATGACCTCACTGGTCTTGCTGGTGTTCAGTCTGAGGTTGTTCCTGGAGCAGCACTGAGTCAGATTGTGGACCGCTTCTCTGTCGTGGGTCTCATCATTTTTAGATATTAGACCCACAATAGTGGTGTCATTCGCAAACTTCACAATAGGGTGGATAAACATACACCTACCCTATCTGAATGGCATGTTCTCTTGTCTTTCCCAGCTTGAAGAGTTATTTTCATACCCAAGGGAAAAACTAAGTAAAGGATTACTAATTTTAAGTTCCCAATCGGTGTACTACTACAGTTATATCATAAGCATGGATCTTATCCTCCACTGAACAAATATATTTAAAGTTTGGATTTTCCTGGGGTTTTAATAAGAGTAATTCTGCTGCAATTAAAAAAAAAATATTTATTTTAAGGCCTTTTTACAAATCTTTACCATGGGTAGCAATAACTGTTGACACAGCTGTAAACAGTTTAAGGATAAAACAGAGAGAAAGCTGCAAACAACTGATATTGTTGTCAAACAATTCAGTGATTTGTGTCATCTTCTGTCTGAAATAACGGATTTGTTGGTTTGTTTGCATTCAATATTTCAAACCTAAATTGCTTCCATTACACTTTTTTGGGGCACAAAATGAAATGCATGAATCAACAGGAATTTAAAAAGAGACAAAAATAAAACATATTGGGTTTAGGCAATTAATTAAAAATACCAAAGTTAACATGTAAAAATAGTTTTTTGAACTCCAAGTTGTACTTTTAGAATTTGGTCACTTGATGGCGCTCTAAACCTTCTGGACTAGAGCTAAATGTTCACACCAGCAAACCCAGCTGTTTAGTGCATCATAGTTTAAGTAAATGACCCTCTTATTAGTTTAAATAAATTAAGGCTTCCAAAACTTAAGAGTTTGGTTGGAGGAGTGGGCTCAGAAAGAGCCTAGGAGGAACTTCCACTTGAACCCTTCAAAATAAAACAGTCTGTCATCTCATAACAGGGTTTTACTGCTGTGAGCTGGTCCTTAATTCAGCAGGAGGTTACCAGGTGGCCCCGAGGTTATAGGGGGCCCCTAAATAAGAGTTTCTGTTTTTAATAAAAGTATGTTATGGTGCTGCTGTATTTTCAAGCAAGTGGAGGCCCATATTACTGCGAGATGTTTCAATTCGTTGGATTTCCATGTTGATGAAAACATACATAGGTTTTTTTTAATAATGACGTTGTAGCCCCACCCTTATCCTAAGCGTTGCCCCCAAGTATGACAGATGTAGAAGCTGCATTTGAATCCAGTGTAATTTCTTATTTGTATATCAATTATTGTTTTACATTGCCACACACATGCTTCAAGTAGTTACTATAAGGTTTAAGATCCTTTTTGCTTGGATGATGTTTTGATAATGACACGCTTTTTAGAAACAGACGTTAAGACGTACAAATTCTTTTTTTTTTAAAAAGCGTTTATGTTGCGTTTTTGTCTGTTTATTCGTCAATCCACTGTAATTTGCATGCAAGAAGGGTTCATAATAATTTGACATAAATTTAAAGCAAAAACGTAAAAAGAGTTGCTGCGAGTTGAGCATTGAGGCAAGCAGTAAATAGACCACAAAATGATGCATGTATTTCAGCCTGCGTCCATCTGACCAGGCCTTTATTGTGAAGGGACATGCCCCCCGGAGCTGGCAGGGACAGAGTCTCTGTGGACGCGCCGCGGTGGTCACGCAGGACGGTGAGGCGCTGATAGCCTGGACGCGGCTTGCTTGGTGAACTGTGTCTGCAGCACTGAGGCCAAAGCTGGATTACCAACACCCCGAGGTAAGCGTTCCTGCTCCGGATCCCTGCTACACCTGGATGCTGCGGACCTTTTTTTTTTTTACATTTTCAATTTCTTATCTTCTAATAGCTGACTTTGTGTTGAAATCGCATGGTTTAAAGTGAGTTCTTCTCAATCTTTCAGTCATCTAATTTCAGTTTACGGACTTTAAGACATTAGTGCGTATGTTATTCAGTCGATGAGGATCTTGCGCCTCAGCAGAGGCGCTCTGGCTGTGGGACAGCTGCTGCTGCAGTGCACACACACAGATCCACACACCGTGGAAATGCGACCCACTCTGCCGCACTTGAGTGCTAAATGTCCAGGAGAGAGCATACATTACTAACACTGGAGGTAAAGTCTTCCTGAATCTAGAAAGTATTCATCCTCCTTTCCAGTGGGGGTATTTCTTGATGTAATCATCCAGCGCTGAAGCTTCGGCTGTCATTGTGAGTCCTACAGGAACAGAGAACATGCATGTTATGCGGCATGGAGGTGTTAGGAACAGCTTAATGGACGTCATGGCAGTGCTGTTAGAGCCCAACCAAGCTTTGTGATTGTTCACTTGACAGAAGGATGTTGATGTTGGATTAATATTATGGGACATTCACTCATATAGTGGGGAGAACAAGTATTTGATACACTGCCGATTTCCCCACTTGCAAAGCATGTAGAAGTCTTTAATTTTTCTAATAGGTACTCTTCACCTGTGAGAGACAGAATCTAAAGCAAACATCCAGAAAAATCACATTATGGGATTTTTAAGTAATTAATTAGCATTTTATTGAGTGACATAAGTATTTGAAACATCAGAAAAACAAAACTTAATATTTGGTACAGAAACCTTTGTTTGCAGATATCAGACGTTTCCTATAGTTCTTGACGAGGTTTGCACACAGTAGGAATTTTGGACCACTCCTCCACACAGATCTTCTCCAGGTCCTTCAGGGTTCTGGGCTATCACTGGGAAACACAGACTCGGGTCGTTGACATGCTGGAAGGTCCAGCCACGACCCATCTTTAATGCCCTTACCGAGGGAAGGAGGTTGTTGGCTAAGATCTCCTGATACATGGCCCCATCCATCCTCCCCTCAATACGGTGAAAAGCATCCCCAAAGAATGATGTTTCCATCTCCATGCTTCACAGTAGGGATGGTGTTCTTGGGCTTGTTCTCATCCTTCTTCCTCCAAACACGCGAGGGGAGTTTAGACCAAAAAGCTCTATTTTTGTCTCATCAGACCACATGACCTTCTCCTCTGGATCATCCAGATGGTCATTGGCAAACTTCAGACGGGCCTGAACATGCGCCGGCTTGAGCAGGGGGACCTTGCATGCGCCGCAGGATTTTAATCCATGGCGATGTAGTGTGTTACTAATGGTCTTCTTTAAGGCTGTGGTCCCAGCTCTCTTCAGGTCATGGACTAGGTCCTGCCATGTAGTTCTGTTCTGATCCCTCACCTTCCTCATGATCATTGATGCTCCACAAGGTGAGATCTTGCATGGAGCTCCAGACCGAGGGAGATTGACCGTCATCTTGAACTTCTTCCATTATCTTATAACTGCTCCAACAGTTGTTGCCTTCTCACCAAGCTGCTTGGCTATTTTCCTGTAGTCCATCCCAGCCTTGTGCTGGTCTACTATTTTATCCCTGATGTCCTCACACAGCTCTCTGGTCTTGGCCATTGTGGAGAGGTTGGAGTTTGTTTGATCGAGTGTGAGGACAGGTGTCTTTTACACAGATAATGAGTTCAAACAGGTGCAGTTAATCCAGGTAATGAGTGGAGAACAGAACATTTTGGTGAACCTGTGTGAATTGTAACCTCAGTTTCCTGTTCTTAGTAACAGGAGTGGCAACTGGTGTGTTTTCACGCTATTTCAAGGTCTGATATGCTGTTTACAGTGGTTGTTACTGGTGGTTATGTAAGCTATTGTTGCCTTTCTATCATCTGAAACTAGTTTGCCCATTCTCCTCTGACGAATGACATCAACAGGGCATTTCCGTCCACACAGCTGCCACACGGGATATTTTTTTCTTTTTCTGACCATTCTCTGTGAACCAGAGAGATGGTTGTGTGTGGAAATCCCAGTAGACCGCCTGAAATATTTAGACCAGCCTGTCTAGTAAGGTTCCTGGTAAGTGTATGTAGCCTAATTTAAAACACTAAGGGTGAGGTATTATTTTACGTAACTCAAACATATAACATATGTATAATATACGTATGTTTCAAATTTGGCCCGCATTGTAATTATATGTGGCCCGTGAAATAATTAGAAATGTTATAGAGCTGGGCTACCCAACAGCATGCATAGCTAAAATAACAAAACCCAGAATGCTCTGCTGGTGCGTTGTCATGTCAATTAGAACCTACAAGCCCTGCCTCCTTGACTGAAAAGCAAGGAGGCTGACTGGACAACCTGTCTTGTGTGCAGAGCCAGCATTAGCTGTACATTTTTTCAGTAAATGTCAAGGTTGGCTGGAAAATAAGTGGGATTCATTATAAGCCAAACAAAATCAGTTTCTTTGTATTTAGCGTTTTCGCACACAGAAGGTGGCACTCTAAGAAATGAATGTTACACAGACAGTACTTTGTTTATGATGAATTTAACAAGATACAAACAAGGTAAACAGTTAATTTCTGCAGCTTTCACTACATTTTACATATTTGCTCAAGGTTCCTCAGGGAGCTCCAACTTTCTAAAAGTCAAAAATCTGAATTCGGGGATGTTTTCCAACCTGGAATTTGGGTACCAATAGAACACATACATACTTTCTCACAGATGCGCTGCAACGGAAACACGAACATTATGCAGCTGCTTACCTTCAGTGAGCTTTGTGCTGGAAAAATGGGTTCAGGTCATTGTATGTATACCATGATGTATTTCTGTCATACGTATGTGCATTAACAAATAGGTAGGCCGTTCTGTTAGAACACGATATGATAACCTTGACCATAATACCACTGCATTGCTCAATGCCCTTATCAGCTGTAGCAGCGTTGAAAACACAGCCTAAAAACCTTGGTAATATATAGGTGCGATATGTGCCAATTTTCCTTTCTTTCTCACCTGTTCTTCCTTCACTCTGGGACCTTTAGCATTATGGCAACATCATTAGTGTTCAGTTTGAGCATCTGCTGCTGCGAGACTCTGTCCAAATGGTTAAATATTACATAATATGTAGAATTAAAGTTCATAACACTTAGAATATATTAGCCAATAATTATTGCACTACCTACAGCCCTTTGTGATATGAATATTGCACACACTGTTACTGCGATGACGATATATTCACGATATATTGTGCAGCTTTACATAGTACTGGTAACCAGCCTGTGCCTTGTGCTCCCACTGCACAGACGTAATGACATTAACTTTATCTGCTTCTATTGAGACACGGATATGAATGTTTAACTTTACTCTGTGGTCTGACAAACAGGTCTGCCTGGAGGCTCGTCCTGAACACCATGTGGCAACAAAAACTGCTGCACAACACCAGTGTAAACCCATGCAGACCATAAAAGGGAGTGGTTATTAGTGGTTAGAGAAGCATGCTTGTGTTCTGAGAAGGCTGAAAGTATCACAGGTTGACACTCTGGGTCCCTGAGTAAGACTCTTGGCCCATTAATGCTCCTCAGGCACTGCACAGCCACCCACTGCTTCCTATGGGATGGGTTAGATGCCGAGGACAAATGTTGCTGGAATGTACAACTGCAAGGACAAATACATTTTCTAGTTTAAACTAAACGCAGACAAATATTTAAAGAAAATGGTCTGAGCTAAAGTGATTCTACACACCCTGACTAATATTTGGTTAAGTATCATTTAAGGTTTTGCAAAGAAAGCATCTGACCATCTTCTTAGCAGAGATAGGGGTCAGGCAAATTGGTTGGTTCCCTGCTTTGAACCATGCTTTCAAGCAAAGTCCACAAATTATCAAATAGCTTCAGGTAGGGGCCGTTGCAGAACCATCATGTCAGCCTGCTTTATCTGAAGAAAACCAGGGATGACATGTGCTTGGGATCAGTGTTGTGTTGTAACACCCAGTTGTGTCCATGTTTGTACCATTTATGTCATGTTGCCAGGAAGCTTTCTGACCCACATGCAGGTTTGAATCAGGACTCAGAATATCGATCAGTTTAAAACGTTTATTTACAGAAATCTTAAAAATGAAATTCAGGCAATGGCTTCTGGTTTAGCAGCGTCTGAAAGGGAAGAGGAGCTGTTAGCTGATGCCACACAAAGGATGATGAAGGGTTAACTGAATAGTAGAGATCGGAGCAGCTTACTGTGTGAGGTGAAGAGGCAGATGTTGAGGGGAAGTAATGATCCGGGAGGTGAGTTTGTGTCTGGGAAGGCATTGAACAGAGAGTGTTGGAGAGTAGGCAGGCAGTGGTCCGCTGGAGATGTGGAAACTATTTGAGACAACAATGTGTGGATCTCTGAAGGTCTCTTGTGAGGTTTGTCCTAGATAGCCAGCAAGGAGACTTCAACCGGGTAGGCTGACCGTCAGGGAAAGGCATGTTAGCTCCTTAAATCTCCAACAGACGGATGATGAAGTTCCCAGCAGGTGTGCGGTCCACAGCCAGCGGTCACGCTTTCCAACGAAGATCTTCTATTCAGGAAAGAGAACACACACAACCTCACATTCACCACCAGAATCATGACAGTTTATTTGAGGTGAAACTGAAGAATTTGGAGGAAGTTCTCCTTTTGCATCCTCACCACTTTTATATTGCACCAGTACCACTAGTAGCAAAAGAGACCCCTTAGCATACTGCGACCACTACCATGCTTGACAGTTGGTCCAGTGTTCACTAGGGGTCTGCAACCTTTACAGTGATGAAAATCATTTAGAGCCAAATAGACAAATGAATAAGCTGTCTATCTGGAAAACAGACAGCTTATATAATTTTTTAATATCTACTATAGGACATTTGTTGTAATTTTTAAAGAACCACCATTTTATTTTTATTCTTAGGTTTAAAATAAAGAAAAACATTAAAAATCTGTTGTGGAAACTCAATGCATTTATTCCATAAAAACAGAAAATTGGAACCTGTATTTGTTATTATATTGATATTTAAAAACATTAGTTGGTTCTTTACTATTTTTGGCCAAAGCTATTAAGAGCCAATGTGGAAGGTCCAAAGAGTCGCAAGTTACAGACCCCGGACTTAGCCTCACTTTGACTCCTCCAAACATATTTATTGTGATTATTACCAAACAGCTGGGTCTTCGTCTCGTCTGACCATACATCATTTCTCCAGGAGGTATTTGGCTCGTCCATGTTAGCAGTTGCATATTTATGTTGAGCCTGAAAGAGTTGCTTTTACAGCACTGGCTTCGGCCCGGGGAGATTGTTGATGGCTACAAAAAGTGTGTGTTTTCTCTGCAACATGGTAAGAGACACATATTCAGATGTTTGTGGGATGTTTGTATATATTTCAACATGCATGTATATTTTTTACTCCTGTGTAGATTAGAGAAAATCCATAGTAGATTGTGCCCACCATTTTTGTTTTTACATTGAACAACTTTACGAAGTCTGTTTTATATCATTCCAATCCCAAAAATGAAGGATCCCCATGACAGGTGCATGTAAACATCTGACCCATGCAGCTCTGTGCAACCATCAGTTATTCTTTAGTTTATGTATCAAAATCTAAGCAGTACATGAAAACTAATTTTCTTTACAAACTGAGCCTCACTGAACACGTGTGGACGTCTCATCCTGTGTTTTCATTCATGATTTTACTACCCAGCCTCCGAGCAACATGACACTAAACGAACGGGCTGAAATATTAACCTGTGCACAAATATTTAATCACCCTGCACCACAGACAGGAAGAGCGTTCAGGCTGATTTTCGTTTTATGACTGCGTTCTCCTCTGTCTGTCCCATCACATGGTTGTGGTGCACAGTTAAATCTGCAAACATATGTTAGCACATTTATTACTTTGTCCTGGATGTTTTTCAGGTTTTTACCCATACTGTGGAAGCAGCAGTTCAGATGAGATCAGCCTATATAGAGGCAAACAGCTCAGACACGAGCCACTGTTTGTTCAGCCAAGTCAGGTGATCCTTTAGCACATTTAATTTCATGAATGTGCTTCAAACAGGATCTTTAATAGATTTTTGTGATTGAACAGGTTCAAACATCCTTAAGCAGTGCCTTCCACACTTACTGGCACAAGAAGGAATGAAAAGCATTTAAAGAATTTCATCTTTTATTGCAGTAGCATAATCTCACATAAAAGAATCCAACCTTTAATTTGAGTGCAGAAAATTATCCCTCATTAATTGTTTGTGGTTTTCACAAAAACCCATTGACTGGTAATTTAAGAAAAATTTAAATGAATTCAGACTTTTTATTTTTATTAGGGCACAATTATCACTGACATATTAGTATCATCTTTCTTAGTATTTGCCTTCCTATAAACAACCTATTTTGCATTCTCATAAATTTCATAGTAAATAGGACCACATCTATCCTGTGAATTTTAATACTAATAATAATAATACATTTTACCTTTCATGACACTCAAGGACTCTGTACAAGACAAGTTAAAAATAGCAAACAAAGCACAAAAAAACAGCAAAACACCAGCAACTTAACATAAATAAGACATTACAGGGAATATGCACATTTAAATAAGTGGGTTTTATACCGAGAAAGGGAGTCAATATTACGGATATCAGGTGGCAGCTGACTCCAGAGCTGGGGGGCAGAGTAAGAGAAGGCTCTGCACCAAAGACTGAAAAGCACACTTTGGTGCACCCAAATCTGCTTTTTAACTAATTTATTAATTTGGCAAAATACAACAATCATTTTCAAAGAAAGAGTGACCCAAATCCTGTTCTTGCCCCTGGGAATAAAATAATTTTTTCAGCTTTTTTCATTTGAGCCCAAACGAATTTGAAAAAAAAACTTGATGCCTTTCTTTATTTAAGGCAAGCAAGCAAAACCTTTTTAAGGCTTGGATCCTCACTGATTTACACATCCCTTTCCTGCCAAATATCTACTGCTTTTATTTGTTTAATTAAAATACTGCATGCTTACAAAAACAATCACATTTTTAGTGATTTTTGTTTTTTTAGATTTGTTTTAGCCTGCAAGCATTTTGACTTCATGGTTTTGGCCAGTGGGATACAAAGTTTGGACCCCACTGCTCTAGATCATCAAGAGTATCAGCCCATAGTTCCAGATTTATGTCTAGGGACTGTGATGGGCGAGGGAGAAGGTTGGTTTTGTGTCTAGTGAGCTATTTCTGTATTGATTAGGTCGAATTTTTTGCCCCATTTTCAGATTTCAATTCAATTCAATTCAGTTTATTTATATAGCGCCAATTCACAACACATATTGTCTCTAGGCACTTCACAAAAGTCAGGTACATACATTACAATTAATCCTAACCATTGAACAGTGCAGTTAGATTCAGTTATTTGTTCAAATTGGATAAATAGTTTTTCTATCTAAGGAAACCCAGCAGATTGCATCCGTTCAGTGACTTGCAGCATTCAATCCTCCCGGATGAGCATGTAGAGACAGTGGACAGTCACTGGCATTGACTTTGCAGCAATCCTTCATACTGAGCATGCATGTAGCGACAGTGGAGAGGAAAAACTCCCTTTTAACAGGAAGAAACCTCCAGCAGAACCAGGCTCAGTGTGAGCGGCCATCTGCCACGACCGACTGGGGGTTTGAGAGAGTTCTGTCAAGAGTCATCCTAATTTTGTTTAAAATGTCCAGGTATTTCAAAGAGTTCTTGATTCTAGTCTCTCTAACAAGAGACTAGTGGTCTATGGAAAAAACTGGCCCACAGGATCCCAGATCTTCCACCGTACTTAACAGGGGGAATCTGGTGTTTTTTTCCATAATTATCCTTTAATTTGTGCCAAACCCCCCTGTTCAATCTTAGTCTCATCCAACTAAAGCACAGCGTTCCAGTTGAAGTCCCAGCGGAGTTTAGCAAACTCAGCACATTTACAACTGTGATGGTAGGACAGAAAAGGCATGTTCTTGGCATGTTTCTCAAACAACCAGTGGCATGTAGATAGTGTGTTGTTGTGGTTGTTATGGAGACTTGGTGACCCCAAGATGCCAGTCTTTGCTGCAGTTCTCCATCAGTGAGTTTTTTTTTACCTCCCTTATGATCTTCCTCACTGTTTGTGGTAACAAGATACAGTTTTCTTCTTGTCAAGCTTTTTATGTCCAAGCTCCAGTTGCTTTAATCCTTTTATTATTGGTTTGACTGTAGATATGGGGCTAGTTTAGGCAAATAGTTTTCTTGAAGCCATTTCCTCACTCATGTGGACCAACACACATTTGCCATACGTAATGGCATGATCTTTTGTCTTTCCCCTTTTGCAAATTGGCCAAGAAAAATTGGCCTCTCATATTTTTACACAAACCTTTAACAATCTGATCAATTTAAAAAAGTTTAAGTAAAAGTTGACATTTATTTTTTAGGATTTTTTAAAGGTAAGACAATAAGTTTGAGACCAGATTTTTTTTTTAACATGGATTTGTTATTGCCTCATTGAATAAATTTACTCAAATTAAATGTTCGAAGACATGGAGGTCCTCCTAAACTGACAGACCAGGCAAGGAGAGCATTAACCAGAGAAGCAGCCAATAGGTCCAATGTCATGTCGTAGTTGTATGAGGACCCATTTACAGCCAGGTGTTACAATTGCAAAAAGGTGTTTATGATTAAAAACTGAAAATTTACAAAACTAAAGCACAGAGGCTTAGATCCAATGGATCTTGATGCTGCAATAAAAGATTTAGTTTTTTAAGGCTTTCTACAACCAGCAGGGGTGCCAACACGTTGGATATGGCTCTGTATCTTTCTCAACTGATCTTTTACAGTTTTGATCTGGTGTTTAATTTTGGATTAACTGTAATGAAAGATCTTGCTCTTGAATTAGTGTTTTATTTCATCTCGGCAGGATTTCGTGGCTGGGTGAATGAATACTCTTTGGACTTGCTTTTTATCTAGCCAGCTACAGCTTTTTCTTTTAATAGCTGAATAAATCAAGTTGAGGATGTTGCCCTTCAGTGTTTTTAGTTTGACAAGCAGAAATGATGTCGAGTAAGACTGGGAGCCGGGAGCAGGGACCTGGTTCCCCGTTAATATTTCATTAAGCTTCTTCGGAGTCACATTTCACACTTCCTCTAGATTTGAGAAGAGCGGCCCCTCTCTGTTTTAATGAATCTCAAAGATTTGTTGTTGAGAGATGAGTTAAGGTCACTCTGGCTCGTTTTGCACCATCACTTCAAGTTTAAACATTTTCAAGCTTGTTGGTCATGTGTTTTATTTTTATTCTACTTGGATGATCATACCAATTACTGGATTGCTTTGCCACATAAGTGTGCTACTTATCAGGATCTGTGACATCTGAGAGAAACATTGTCTTTGTTATGTTCATCACTAAGGCCATGTGTAACCAAATAATTTATTGACTATGAGCCAGATCTCTGTCAGAGTTAATGCATACCACTTGCTTCGTAATACTGGGTATTTGTATGAAAAGCAGTCCTAGCATTAGCAGAAAAGAGGCTAACTTTAAATACTGGATGGATTCGGATCGGGGAGAATGTTCCAGCCAGACACCAGGTTTCTGTTTTCACTCCTTGTTAACGTTACGACCAGTTGCATAACAACACCCTCCTCTCCCTCCCTTAGCTGCTGTAGGCTTCACCAGCCATTGGCTGCAGTCAGAGGGGAAGTGAAGTGTTGGCTTTTCAAGGTCTGTGTCACAAAGACGCCGCCTGATCATGGCTGCATGTAAACAAGGGACTGAAGAGACGATTTATTCTGTGGTGATGGATTTAACCCAGGGCTGCACGTCCATCCTCTCCTCTCCTCCAGGTGTTAGATGTCAACAAACGATGGAAAAACAGCTACATTATAGTCGATGTTTGCAGATATTTCAGAAACATTCAGCAAAAAATGTCTTGTAAATGTAATACACAATAAGGCACTTAATATCCACAAAATTTAATGGGATTTTATATGATAGACCGACAGAAAATGGTTTTCAAAATATTTTACTAACAAAAATCTGAAAGATGTACATGTATACAGTTTCAGCCCCTTTTACTTTGAGACCCCTGAAATAAATCCAATCCAACCAACTGCTTTCAGAAGTCATCTAACTATTAAATAGAGACCACCTATGGATAATTTGAGAGGTTCAATAGAAAACATTAGAGAACAAACAGCATCATGAAGACCAAGGAACACAGAAGGTCAGGGAGAAAGTTGTGGAGAAGTTTAAAGCAGGGTTAGGTTATAAGATCAAATCCCTAGCTGTCAACATCTCACAGAGCTCTGTTCAATCGGACCAACTGTTAAGCTACCAAGACATGAAGGTCCTCCTAAACTGACAGGCCAGGCAAAGGAGAGCATTAATCAGAGAAGCAGCCAATAGGTCCAATGTCATGTTGTTGTTGTATGAGGACAATTTACAGGCAGGTGTTGTCATTGCAAAAAGGTTTTTATGATTAAAAATTGAAAACTTACAAGACTAAAGAACAGAGGATTGGATCCCATGGATCTTCTAAGAACCACGGAAGAACAGTAGAAGAATCCAGCAACCAGGGAAAGAAAGTAAATAATACTTGGAAGTGAATGCGAAAATGATCAAAGTACAAAACCAAAGTCCTGTGGCTCATGACGCCCATGGTAACTCTGGAGGAGCCGCACATAACGACAGCTCAGGTGGGAAAATCTGTCCTCAGATTTAGTTCTGGTCTTTATGTAGCAGTAGCAAGTCAACCATTGATTAAAAAAGTCAACTGAGGCCAGATTTGCAGTTTGCTAGAAACCATGTATGGGGACACAGGAAACGTGTGGAAGAAAGCACTCTGGTCAGACGAAACCAAACTTAAACTTGTTGGTTTATGTAAGAAAATTATATATGCCATGGAAAACTAACATTGCACATCACCCTAACACAATATCCCCTCTGTGAAACATGGCGGTGGCAGCATTATGCTGTGGATTTTTTCCTTCTGAAGTGAGAGCAAAACTAGTCAGAATTAAAGGGAAGATAGATGGATCTAAATACAGGACAATCCTGGGAGAAAACCTTTTAAAGGCTACAGAAGACTGGAGACTGGGGTAGAGGTTAACCTTCCAGCAGGACGACCATCCTAAACATACAGCCAGAGCTACAGTGAGGTGGATAAGATCAGAGGTGAAAAACCTCCATCCTCAATGGTCGGTGTCCTGCAACCTTAAGATATCTCCGTTCTTGATCAATAATCAAATAATAAGGTGATTAGTATGGCTATGTAGAACCTGACTGCGTTTGATTCAGGTGTGTTGGACCAGGGACACATTGAAAGCTGGAGTAGAGTTTGACACCCCTGGATTAGATCAAATTATATTCACTTGTTAAAGAGGCCCAGACCTATATGTAATTCAGAATCTGTGACAAAAATGTAAAACTTGATGTTCACAGACAATCTCCATCCAATCAGACTGAGCTGGAGCTACTTTGGGAGAATGAATGGGTGAAGATTTCAGTGTGTAGACGTGCAAAGCTGGTAGAAAACTACCCCAAAAGACCTGTAGATGGAATAGCAGCAAAGGATGTTCTATGACGTATTGACTCAGAATGGTTGAACACAAATGCATGCCACACTTTTCAGATTTTTGTTGGTAGTAAAAACATTAAAAGTCAAAAATTTTCTTTCTTTTCATTTCACATTTATCCAATACTCTGTGTTGGTCTATCACCTCAATTCCCAGTTCAATACACTGAGGTTTGTGGTTGTGACATGACAAAACATAAAGGGTGTGAATACTTTTACATGGTACTGGAGGTTGTTACTCATCGTTACACAGAGCAAACCAACTTTATTAAGTGACATTCATGCATTGCAGGCGTGAAATCGCTGCCTTTGAAATAAAACAACAACAGATCTGATTCGTGCGCTGACGCCTCTGATGTTATTAACGGAGCTGCCTGCTGTTTTCGTCTCTGGGCGTGACGGGTCGAGTCAGACTGCGCCTGCATTCTTCAAATACACAGATCATGGGGACCCTCTGGAGTCCTGCGGCACGCTCGTTTCACATGAGGATACCTTCATCGCTCTTAAAATTGCTGGATTATCGCTTGGCTGTTTGTATTCGCGTTCAGCCGCCATATCCTATGACTCAATTATCAAGTAGGGCTGTCACAAAGGCGCTGGGAGAGTTATATTAGGGAACACAGTCAGAGCTTCCAATCCTGGTTGGTGTCAAAACATCCAGCAGAAATGAAAAAATGCTGTCAGCACCTTCTTAGGCAATAATCTTAATTGTCATTACTGTGCACCTAATGTTGTGTACTGAAGCCAGGAGGAATCAGTTGCGCACAGCTGAGCTCATTACATAGACATGACATCACATCAACATCCTGTGTGTCTCTTGTTCATATCCACAAACTAAACCCCATATTTAAAATAAATTGGCTCACTTATGCCTGACTTTTTCCTATTTTGAACTTTTCACTCTGTGACTACTGGAGTGAACTCTCTAAAGAGAGTGGAGAGTGCTACTTAAATATTCAGTTCAGTGTTTATCCTCTGAGCGAGGCTCTGATTCAAGCTGCCTCACTCTTGGACCACAGCCTGGAGCATTTGCTCTGAAGATACATCACTTTATGTAAACTGTCAACTCATTGGCATTCTTTTGGTGTTGCCTCTAAAAGCCTAGCATACATGCTGCAAGCAGCCTGGCTCTCTGACAGCGGCTGTAACACAAAGTTTGATCTGCACGGCCAACTTCGGCTCTCCCCAGGCCTTCTGCTCTCTCTCTTTGGAGGATCTGGCCACGGTCGTGCCCAATAACCGTCTGGGCTTATCAGGCTCTGAGCCTTTGCAAGCACTCAGGGACACGTCTTTCTTAGTTCAGCGCTGTGGGTGGTTTTTCTTTTCTTTGAAATAGGACCTTTTATCTGGGAGTAGTAAACATCTCTTGAAATATTTCCTGAAATATGATAGTTATAACACAGGTTAATTGAAAACCCATAGTTTCCATAGTTTTTAGACATTCGTATTCATTCAGGAGTTTCACGTTTTGTCTTTAGTGTATTTTAGTGGTATTTGATGTGACAGACCAACATAAAGTAGTGCATTATTTTGAAAGGGAAGTTTCTACCACTTTTGCACATATAGAGACTGAAATTCTGCCAATTCTTCTTTGCAAAATAGCTCAAGTTCAGTTAGCTTGGATGGAGAGTGTGTATGAATAACAGTTTTCAAGTTTTATTACAGATTCTCAATTAGATTGAGGTCTGGACTTTGAGCCATTCTAAAACAACGATATGCTTTGATCTGGTCCATTCCATTGTAGCCCTTGCTGCATGTTTAAGGTCATCATCCTGCTGGAAGATGAACCTCTGCTTCCATCTCAAGTCTTCTCCAGCCTTCCTCTTCCCGGATATTCCTGCATTTAGCTCCATCCGTCTTCTCATCGACTCTGGCCGACCTCCTTGTTCCTGCTCAAGAAAAACAACACAGTGTGATGCTGCCACCACCATGTTTCACCACATAGATGACGTGTTCGGTTCCTGCCACGTCATGTTTTATTCTCGTGTGACTAGACCAGCGTCTTCTACTGGTTTGCTGTGTCATCTCTATGACTTGTGGCCAACTGGACTTTCTTTCAACAATGGCTTTCTTCTTGCTACTCTTTTACCAAGGCCAGACTTGTGGAGTGCACATCTAATATTTGTCCTGCTGACAGATTGTCACTCATGATGTGTGGATCTCTGCAGCTCCAGATGATGGATTTTTGCCTGACCTGCCTGCTGTGTTCCTTGGCCTTTATGATGCTGTTTAATCATAGATGTTCACTGATGGCTTTCACATATGGATTTAAACTGAGATGTTTACTAATTAGGTGACTTCTGAAGGATTTCTAGATTTTATTTAGGGGTAAAAGCAGCTAAAAGAAAACAAATGCCACAAATTCCGCATTTTTAATTGTAGAAGATTTTTAAAACCATGTTTCATTTTCTTCAACAATTATTGGCTACTTTGTGTTGATCTACCTCATTAAATCATAAAATGTAATGTGACAAAATGTGGAGAAGTTCAGACGGAAGGATTACATTTGCATGACTCTATGTGCTGATGTCAGACATACAGGTGGCTTGCGGCTCCTGGTCTCTGTATGTTACATTCAATTCCTTTTATGCTTCAGTTGTTTGAAATGAACTTCAAATAGCTTTGTCTCAGGAATGTGCAGAATCCCAGGCTGCTGCAGAGTGTGGAAGCTGTTTATGGAAGAGAGCGGGCAGGGTCGGTGGTGTCTCTTCTCAATTAAGGGGATCAGGCTCCTGCTCTGAAGCGCCCCATTCGAGCCATGTTTGGAGCTGTTTTGATGAGATCCAAGCATGGTGCTGCTCAGCTTCTCCTCTCTCTGCCATTTGTTGACAAAGCAGAAGTCAAACGTTCTTACGTAACAGCCCTTTCTCTCGGTCCATAGTACAATGTGTGATGAGAGCTCCTTTGTGTTGACACAGCTCAGTGTCAAGGGAGCCTCTGAATGTTTCACAGAGGGACCCCCTTTATGACATTCATCATAGCTTCGCCTCTGTTTAGTTTTCAGAGCGAGCAAACAGTGAAATGGAGGACGATTTGTTCAAAGTAACGCTGCTGTTGTTAGGAAGTCCTTCAGAATATCAACACAGATAAGTAAATACAAATACTTGTGATGTTACCTACAAACATATAAAGTAGATCATTTTAGACTGTCACTTCAGAGTTGTACGTAGATGGTCAAAATGAAACACTGGCTCTCAAAAGTCTACACACCCCTGTAAAAATGTCAGGCTTCTGAGACTATAATTAATCATTTCAAACCTTTTCCACACATAATGAGGCATTTATCCAGAAGAACAGATAAATCTGCAGGTAAGACCACAGATTTTCTGTTAAACACTGGCTCTGTCATCCCAAAACTTTTATTTTCCTCTCATTTAGTCACTCTTTTGTTGATTTGGATGCATGCTTGGACTTGGACTGTGCTGGAAAATAAATATATCTGCATTTTCAACTTGTAAGCAGATGCCTGAAGGTCTTGGGTCGCATTGGACTGTTCATATTTTTATCTACCTTGAAAAAAAACCCCAACTTAATCCAATTATACAGACTGAAACACACATTAATATGTTTCTGGTAATTAAATAGTACAATCAAGTTCAGTTTATTATTCAAAATGGTGTGAACGTTTCTAAGGAAACTCATCAGATTGCATCAAGTCACTGACTCGATGCATTCACTCCTCCTGGATGAGCATGTAGAGACTCTGGACAGATAACTGCATGGGGTTGCTAACTTTGCAACGACCCCTCATACCGAGCATGCATGTAGCAACTTCCAGCAGAACCAGAATCTGGCTCAGTCTGACGCCAAGCACTGCCATCCTAGGGATTTGAGAAGACAGAGCATACACACAAAAACACAGAGCTGCAGCCCGAAGTCCAACTTCGGTTTTCTGAGACTGTATTCGATGAAATGGAAAGGCTTCTGTTTCACAACCTCACAACTCCTTTGTCCAGACATATAGAGGAACCAAGAGATTTTTGTCACATAAAGAACACAACCAGTGCTTGGCAGAAACTCCTACAGCTCCATCAGTGTTGCTGTCTGCCTCTCTGAATCCTCCTGACTGGTTTCTGTGTTGCCTTTTCATCCATTCTGGAGAAATGTCCAGTTTTTGTAATGTCACTGTTGTCCCATATTTTCTTTAATGATTGATGACTGTCCTCACTATTCCAGGGTGTATATACAATGACGTGGATGTCACGATGTTTAGGTCTTGATTTTCTTTGTGTATCCATCCAGCTCCAATTATGCGAATTAGTGCCCCACCTTCAGTCACAGCTGCTGTACAATACAGTAGATTCTTCTCACCTGTAACGCCTCATTTTCTCCATAACCTGCAGCTGTTCCATCACCCAGATAAGCTCTCTGTTGGTCATTGTTCTCCTCTGCATTCCTCCGTTTCCTTTCCCTTAATGTCCGTTAACATGCCAGTTTCTTCTGCATGTTTGCTCCTGTCACCATGAACGTTCTCTATGTCCTGATCTCCTCGTGCCATGCTGTGAATTTTCTCCTTGTGTAAGTTTGCCTTTTATTTTTATAATAAACCATCAATCTGTTCATCCTGCGTTCCTGGCTGCACTTGGGTCCTTTAACAAACCACAATGCATTTTATTTACTCATCTCCTGACTGATACCTTTGGACAGTAAGACCCATTGACGCCTTTGTAACCTCCTTGCAGGATGTAAATTTGCAAATGTCTAATTTAATTAATAATAACAAACGGATTCAGTATAACTCATGTTAGATGTGGACCTGTAAAGACTAAGTGCTGATATTAAATCAAAATGTGTTTCAACAACGTACTGCCTTTAAGGTCTGCATACTAATGCAACCAGGTTCTAACGCCTGTTTTGTTTTTTACATTTCTTCTCCTAACGCACGTTTGTTTTTTCTAATTAAACTGAACATAAAGGTGATTTTGAAGTGATTTATCATTGTCACATTTACGTCTGAGAACCCTGGCATTTTACCGGGTGTGTATACGCCTTTGAGAGCCGTACCTTTATATCGAATTTCAAAAATGGAAAATCATTCTTTGATACAAGGATGCAGAGGTATGATCTCATCCACCGTCTTTATCTCCAGACACAAGAAGCTAGCTTGAAGTAACCCTGCCCAGACATCCTGTTTTATTTTATTTTCTTAAATATCTGCCAAGCTAAAGAGGAGGTGTGTGCTTGAGAAAAACATGCTGGGAATAAGTGAGCTTGGCCTCTTAGCGTAGCATAGCAATAGGTGGGGATGGAGGTGGCTGGGGGACTCAGAGAAAGGGAATAGGTGCCCGAGTCCAGTCCTCGAGTGCAGCTCTAATAGATCTCAAGGACTGGACTTGGGCACCCCTGGTTTAACATAACGAAAGTCATGGTCACAGGAAAGTAATACTAAGAAGTGCTTTATTAACAGTGGTCATCAAGATAATCTGAAACAAAAAGCCTTTTAGCTGTAAATGTGTGGATCCGTGCTTTAGTATTGTTTATACCAATTTCTGACCCTACATCTGATCAAACACGTTCTTCTTAATCTGTTATTGTCCAGTTTTGGAGATCATCACCTTCAAGGTTTCACATGATGATGTGTTTCTGTCCCTCTCTGGGTATTTTCTCTTTTTACGGCTAAATTTGAGAAGAATTCTGCTGAGGATCTTTAGGGAGCAGAAAGCAATGCAGTCGTCTGTCCTCCTCTCCTCTGATGGTCCTGCGTGAGCACACCGAGAGGGAGGGTTTTAAATGATGCCCTGGACAGTTGGTGAGTGGGTGCCACATTCCCAGGTGGCATGTGGTGACAGGTTTATCTGGACATGTCTGCTGTGAGAAACAAACAGAACCTCGTAGATAGCGAGGGTCAAGGTCAGTGCTGGGACCGTCCCTCCCAGACGAGACCCTCAAAGCTCAGACAGAAAACTCCCAGAGATTCAGAAGGAGCTAAAGTGCTTGAAGGAAGGTCTTTCTGTGCACATCATCAGGTAATGTTTCACTCTGGGTGTGAAGAGGGGCTGTTAGACGGCTGCTGCCTGTTGGGAGTTGTTTGTTTTGGAAAGAAAAGAGATTCTATTCGACCCGTAATCGGTAGGATGTTTCTGACTGTGGGAGAGGTTCTGAAACTGAGAGATGCAGATGCAGTTTTAAGGGCAGCAATAGATAACTGAGCTGAGAGGCTGTTTTCTCTGGCTCAATTTGACCAATGCTTAAAAACCTCAAAGGTTTTTCAGTTGTTTTAGGTTTTTATTAATGATATTTTGAAAGACTTACTCCAATCCCTCATCTTTTTTATTTTATTTTAGAAAAAACACATAACTTCTTTCAGTTTCTAACTAGCTGGTTGTAAAGGTTGTGATTTTTAAACCTTGATTGTAAAACTTTTTATGCATAGATGAGTAAAATTATGCCAAATTGAAGCAAATCAGCTCCAGTTTATGAATATGATCGTAAATTAATCATAGTGAATTTAACATAATCTTAATCTGGTACTCTCTTCTTACTTGTCCTGTGTGTTCTGGCCCGACCAGAACCTCAGTGATCTGTGAGTTCCAGCACTTCTCTTCTGTTTCACAGGCAGGATGGATGGATTCTCTGCACCGCTCTGCTCCGAAGCGTCTCTTCCTAAAAAGGCCCTGTGTGATCTCTGCTCTCGTGTGTTTATACAGCGAACCAAACTCTGGAGGCTGTCATCTTCTTTTTATGTATCATATGGGCGAAGTTCATCATCACAGCGTTCGTTCTACTGTAAACACATGTTGGGGTTCATGTGAGGATACAATCGAGGAATGCCTGTTAATGGGTTTCTGGAAATGAGATCATGGATGCATCTCGCCTCTCTGGGCTGCTGGGGGTCAGGAAGCCAGTTGATTTTATTAGAGAGGAAAAATAAATCCACTTGTTCAGATTCTCAGGGACAGCTCAGCATGAAGGCTGAAAGTTTTTCCCTTGTGTCCCTTGAGGCCTGTTTGGAAACGCTTCCATTTTCCCCTCATCCATTTAGGCTTGTTAGTGGAGCTTTCCAGCTGGAACATCACTCCTCAGCCTGTTCTGCAGGTTGACTTATTTACTGCACTTTGTAAACATGGTGCAGACACAGAACAACACAATCTCACACTCAGAGGAATAATAAAGTGTACAGATAATGCTTAAAGCTGATCAAGTTTCCTTTCAGAAACTGGCTTTTTATGCTTTTTGTTTCAAATCTCCAAAAGAAAATCCAGTTTGTGTTTTTGTGTGCATGCATGGGTGACTCTGAGTGTCTCTGCATCTCAACTCAACCAGCCTGACTCTTGGCATTGTGAACGAGAATGTCTCTTAAATCAACCTGACTGGCTAAACTCAAACAAAGGCCCTATTGAGCGATCTAGAAGTGTTCCTCAGTGACTGCTCTGGTGGCCTTGGTGTTGCTTCTATGTTCTCCATTAATGAGTCTCAGATTAGCATGTATCTGCTCTCTGCTGCACCCTTCTGCCCTGGTCCTTAAAGGGGAACTCCGCTACATATTATTAGCATACGGAAAAGTCTATATACCTAGGATAATAAAATGGGTTTTATCAGACATCAGTGCGTCCTGATGGCATCTGTTTTGCTGTGACGTTACTTTTTTTACTGCAGCAAGATCTTTTAACATTAAGGGAAAGATTCACAAAGCTGTTTGCAAACAGTAAAGGTGCCCTTTCAATTCTCAGGCAGGAAGGCCTGCTCCTAAAATAAAGTGTGTATCTCCTCTCATGCATGTGAATAAAATATTATGCTTGCATTTAGGGGAGAAACTAGACATATTGGATGTATGGAAATTACAGTCACAACTGAAAGTGCTGCATTACCTAAGAACAGCATTGTTTGCATCACACAGATTGAATAAAATAAATGCAGTGCCGTCTGCTGAAAGCTGGTGTTACAGAAAGCAGAAATCGTTTTATTAGCAAAACTGATTCTATTTATTCAGTGAAACTAACAGGATGTTAGAAAGTGTTTACATCACAGTTAAGTATAGAATACATGTAATAATTTTACAATCAGATGTCAATCTACGGGCATTTGTTAAAACGATAGTGAAAAAGTGACAGATTTTGACATCGATTTTAAAGCATTTGAGTTGCATTCCAGTCTGAACCGACCTCCACAAACCACTTCCATGTCTCGTTTTGTGGCCAAATTTTCCACACAGCTAAAATGTTTTTTCTGCAGCTGACCCTTTTAAGATGAATGTGATTCAAAACAGTAAAAAAAAAAGTTAAAACACAGACAGATATATTTAAAAGAACTCAAATTATTTGCCTTATGTGATGTAACCAGAGGTATTTCTGTGTGGAAGCTTGTTTCAGAGAGGATAGATTTAATCATTAATTCAATTCAATTCAATTCAGTTTTATTTATATAGCGCCAATTCACAACACGTCGTCTCAAGGCACTTCACAACAGTCAGGTACATACATTCCAATTAATCCTAATCATTGAACAGTGCAGTCAGAGTTGGTTATTTATTCAAATTGGATAAAAAGTTTTTCTATCTAAGGAAACCCAGCATATTGCATCCAGTCAGTGACTTGCAGCATTCCCTCCTCCCGGATGAGCATGTAGAGACAGTGGACAGTCACTGGCGTTGACTTTGCAGCAATCCCTCATACTGAGCATTAATAAACTACGTTTTAAAAGAAAATAGCAAAGAAAAATAGAAAAACATACCATGCCATATTTTTATACATGACAAACTGTATCTTAAGTGAGTTTAATTACCTTTACTGAAAAGTCGGGCTTGTTAATAGGTTAACTGGTTAACATCATTTCAAACAAACTGAACTTAATGCAAATGTTTATTATTGTTTTGAATTTTATGCTCTAGTTTAGGAAAGATTTGATACAAAAGCTGCATTTATGAAATTTAGGATCAAAGTTTGATTTTTCTCCAGTTGTTTAAACCCGTTTATATAATTCTTCACACATTTAACACTTTGTGTATGTTGGAAAGATATGAAAATCTAAAAAAAACTTTGATAAAGTCATTGGATTTGCTTATTTTCATGCAGCTGTGGCTCGTTTTATGCAGCTGCAGCCTTGGCCTCATTATTCTCCTTTGGTAATATCTCTTGAATGTCTTCACTGTGCTTCTCCTCCAGGGCTCTCCAGCAGAGGGCAACATAAGACCAAGCTCAACGCCCAGTAAGTCTGCTCTCGGCCTGATTTCAACACAATTCCTAAATAGTTTCTTTAAAACTTGTTACTCATACAAACATGCCAGCTGTATTTCATGTTTGCACCCTTCTTCTTTCCTTCTCTCTAATTGTTTTGGCTCAGATCCTAGGACAGTTAGCGCTGTCAGGATTACTCCTTTGACAACCATGAAAGGTTCTCCTGATCTGATTCCCTCTGCAGGTGATCTTTTCCTTTACTCTCTCCTAACTCTGAAAACTGAGATGTTCTTACACTTGCATAACAAATGAAAGTGTGGGTCCACAGTTTAAAAAGATGTGTAGAAAAAAATGCTTAAAAATTCTTTAATTGCATTAGCGCAATCGTGCGCTATAAAATGTATAAAGAGCCAAAAATCCCACATCATCCCATGGCTTTCCTGTGGGGTCAGGGCTGAGGACTGAGATGGCAACAGAAGGAGGTCTGCGGAACCATTTCTGTCTTGATTTGGCCACATGTTTTTCATCATGTTCCTACTGAATTGACCCAAATAAGACAATTTTTATGTCTTCTATCAGAGATAACTAGTATTTCAGAGATTTCTCTGATAAAGTTCCCAGTGTCTCTCAAAGAGAAACAGGCCCACAGCATCACAGATTCTCCACCATTCTTAACAGTTGGCATGTAGTGCTTTTCCACAGATTCCTCTTTGGTTTCACACCTGGAGTGTTTGTTGCTGTTTAGTACATGATCACATGGTTGCGTTTGTGATGCTATGGTATAAAAGTTTTTTTCCTGGCATGCTCCTCCAGTGATCAGTTTTCATGTGGTTAGCGTCTAATGATCTTTATCACGCTTTCGCGTATTTAGACAAATTGTTTCTTTTTGCCATTTCCTGAGTTATGAAGATCAACAGACATCTGTTATGTGTTAATGGCATGTTTCACAAGTCTAAGAAGAAATGGGACTCTGTGTTACATTGTATTTATACCCCAGGGACACAGATAGTCATGGGTTACTAAGCAAAAGTTCATAGATACTGAAGTGGGACAGCTACTTTACTGTCACGTCTGAGAAATAAAATCCATTTTGTTTTTATAAAAATGTCAAACTCAAAACATGAAGCACTGTGGAAAAGCCTGATGGCAGAGCAACATTTGGTTAAGTAAGTTGTTTTGTTCTGCCACATGCAGATGACAGGAAACACCTTTTTTTCTAAGGACAGTGGACCAACAATATTAGATTTCCATTCTTGTAGTAGAGGTGGGTCGAGCACAGACATCCCCAACACATGCACATCAAATGTGTGAAATCTGCACTTTTAAGCCAGATGTGGGGTCAGCCAGAAGAGGCTGACCCCACCACAGCAGTTCAACTCAGGTCATGCTTCACAGAAGCTGTGAGATTATATGATTGAGTGATTATGTCTCTGTGCTTCTCTTTTGCTATATTACATATACATCAATTAATACTTAAAATGTGACATTAATTTGCACTTTTAATTATTAATTACTTCTTCTAGCTGGTTTGTTTTAAACGGACCGGTGGATGTGAGCTTGATGTTTTGAACATTTTTAGATTTGGATCCTAGCAGAGTGTGCAAAGGCAAAGGCGTGGTGACTTTGAGGGCAACCCTTGTCCACATAGACGACGAGGATTTTGTCAGCGAAGAACCGAATGTCATCACACCTACAAGTATGTGAAGCTGTTTCATAGCAGCTCTCTGCATGATGAAATAATGTTTAGTGGGCAGTAACAATTGCATGGTTGTGTGTGTGCAGAATGACATCATGTCATCATGTTATTTAGTTATAAAAAGGCCCCTTTAAGCTCTTACCGACGCTCGGATTATATAACTCCTGGAGTTTTGAAGTGGATGTTCAGATATACGGCACACTCAGAACCCTGAATAGGGCCAACTGCTCATATTTTCATGCAAATGTCAAAGAGCTCTCTTGTCGCAGCCTGCCCACGCTGCACTTTGGACCACAGGGGCTTGACTGTGGGCTTATTTGTTGCACAGAACTCTTTGGAACTGGACTGGCAGCTGGCCAAGGCAACAGGGAGATGCTTAATTGTTGCAGAGCCTGAATAAAAAGGCTATGGGAACAAACGATCTTTGCAGCTGTCTGAAAAGGCTTTTTGTTCTCATGACAAAGTTCAGAGATTGTGGGAGAACCTTGTTTTTTTTCCTCTTTTCTGTGCATAAAACCCACCAAAGGAAAGCACTCACACCCAGCAGAAAGAAACAGAATGTTTTAGCAGCAATTATGGATTATGGTTTGTTGTTTGGAGTTCACTGAAGTGCCACACCTTTCAGTGCCATCCCCAGTGTTTTTCCTCCTGTGCTAGTAGCTGCCAAGCTCAGAGTTCTGGACTCTTTTCAGGCGGCTGGACCGGCCAGATTAATGGAGACGAATCTAAAGCAAGAGCGGCTGAGGGAGGCAGCAACAACACGGCTCATCTACCTCCTGAAAACTACACTCAGTGCCAGGTGCGATTACTTTCACCTCATTTCACACGATCTCTGGCTGCTTCATTACTTCTATAGAAAACAGATCCTTGTTATTTTTTTCCATTTTTTCTGCATTTGTTAGGTCGATTTACCCAAAAGCATAAGAGAAGATCAAGCTCCTTCTTCAGATGCTCAGCACTATAACACATCAGCTCCCAGTTGTGTTTATCCCCGCACCAGTTCAGTCAACCCCACCATAGTCCTCCTGCAGCACAACAGAGGTGAGCACCATCTGTGAGCTGCACAAGGGTACATTTCTGATCCACCATTAACTTGCTTGTGAGACATTTTTGTCTTTCTGGATTTGTGGTTCTGTATCTGCATCTTAGCGATGCATCAGCACTGTCACTGTCTGTAACTCAGAACTAATGCTTTCACACTTGGCCTGGCTGCTGACTCACTCTTCACCGCCTTGTCTTTGTCTTTCTCTCACCACAGAGCAGCAAAAGAATCTGTCTCACTTGGAAGGTATGCATTTGGGTTTTAGCAGTAAACTCATGCTTTTAAAATGTTTTTCTCAGGCAACATTATGTTGTGGTATCTTAATTTCCACAGAAATTGCATTATATTATGACCACGAATAGGAGATGGCCCATATTAGTCGGAGCAGTGCTGGGCAGCTACTGAACATTTTTTTCTCAGCGTTGGTGTTTTAAAAACAGGAAAAATGGGCGAACATAAGGATTTGAGCAAGTTTGACGAACTGTGGTCAAAAGTGGGCCAGGAAGTGAAGAACTGTTGTCAGGCTCATCGATGCACATAGAAAGTGAAAGCTGGCCTCTTTGGTCTGATTCAACAGATGAGCTACTGGAAGTGCTGAATAAGCCAGTGCTGGTTCTGATAGAACCTTGAAGCTCATTTGTAAAATCGGGGGATGATGATGATGATGATGATGGAGTTTTCTGACCCTTCCCAGATTAATGAGCATCAACAGTTGCTTCTTTGAAGTCATTGCTGATGTCTTTCCTTCCTGGCACTGTGTTAACAGACACCTGTATCCTTTAGAGAAGGTGTCACACTGATGATGATCGGGTTAGCTTGATCAACTGGCTGCTACTTTCCCTCTTAAATCCTATGGAAGGAGGAAATGTGTTCTCTGTTTTCCTACTCACAGCTTTCCCATTTTGGCTTTGTTTTTGTTTAATAAACAGCCACATTGTGAAATCTGTTCAGAGTGTTTTTGCCAACTTGAGATTAGATTTAAATAATTTTGGAACCTGGTAAAGAGGCGATAATTTAGAACAGAAAACCCCTGGAGTTGAGAGAGGGTGTACTTTCTTTCTGCCATGACTGTAGTTTTCAGTTGCGAACACCCACACAGAGGAATAGCTGTTCTGATGATAGCATCCATGTGGAATGTAAACCACGCAGTCACCAGAACAACATGGACACTGAGGCATTTCTCACACTCTTATGATAACAGTTATTGTCATGCAGGCCCTATATAACTCCTGCATAGCTGCAAACACATATAAACATCTGCAGGTCTTACAATCATGCTTAATTTATTCTCCCAGGGCAACAGTTTGGACTTGTGTCGACGGCCATTTAATTATAGTTGTTCTTATAAATCTATATTATTGCACTATTTTATTTTGGATAAATATGTGGGTGGGACTCTTTAGTAATAATAATAATAATAATAATAATACATTTTATTTATAGGCGCCTTTCAAGGCACTCAAGGTCACCTTACATAACACAGACACAATTTAAATAAATAAATAAATTATTAGTCTAATTATGTTACAAATTTAGTTCCTAACTAAAAACATAAATAAAGAAAAAGTTCTGTTTTGCGCATGGCTGACTGAAAAAGTGTGTGAAATATTAACGAACCAGTTTAACTGTATGGTATTAATCCAGTTTGCTGCTTTTGTTTTTGCATCATTCTAAGAGCATTTTGTTCACAGCAGGAAATGCAAACACACCTAATACCTTTAATAATCTCAGGAGCATCTCTGTAACACTCAAGACCTTTAGTATCACTTTGACTGATTTTGTTTTTTGGGGTTAAGATCCGATCTCAATATTTATGCTAATATTTATGATGATTTATGATGCCCAGAACTCTCACTTAAACCCTTGGTGCTGATTTTGGTCCTGGTGTTTCTGGTAATTTTGATCATTATAGTTTAAAGTGAATTAAAATCCTAGATTCTGTTTCTGGGAAAATTGAAACTTTTACAAGATAAAAAAAAGCTATTTTTATACAGATATGTTCTATTATGACTTACACAATCATGAGGAAGACTGCTGACTTGACAGATGTCCAACAGACAGGCATTGACACCCTCCAAAAGGACAGTAAGCTTAAAAAGGTCATTGCTAAAGAAGATGGCTGTTTACAGAGCGCCGTACTGAAGCATATTTACAGAACATTGAGTGAAAGGAAAAAGTGTGGTAGAAAAAAGATGCTCAAGCAACAGGGTAAACTGTAGCCTTGACATGATTGTCAAGAAGGTCTTTCCTAAACCATATAGAGAAGCTATGGGGTATTGTCAGGAGGAAGATTAGAGACACCAGAACCAACAATTTAGATGAGCTGAAAGCTGCTATTAAAGCAAGCTAGGCTTCCTGGACACATCCACAGAGCCACAGGTTTACCACCTCCATGCTACGCTGCATTAATGCAGTAATTCATGCAAAGGGGGCCAGACCAGGTACTGAGTGAAGACACGGTATGGCCAGAAACTGAATTTTTATTGCTCAGACTGAATCTATATTTGCATAATTTGAAATTGAATGCATTGGTTTGAAAATGTATTTCACTAAACTACAACAGCATTGACTGGTTTGAAACTGAATTCATTTGTTTTGAATATGTGATATGCGACTACTTTAATTTTCAGTTCTATGATTTAATTTAATTTCCAAAATTCACAGTCAAACTGAATTTTCAACACAACTAATACATATTCAAAATAAAGAATTCAGTTAAAAGCACTAAATTTAGTTTCTATTTAGTGAAATAAAATCTATATAATCTAAGTTTTCATTTTTTGATCTGAATTACTGAAATAAATGAACTTTCTGATTAATATTCTAATTGTCTGAGATTTTTACCCATTATCTGCATGAAGTCCACAGTCTCTGTCTTGCTTTACTGTTTTCACACCTTACCTGTCACCTATCGTTACAAATGTGTTATTACATGTGGTTTATTATGGTCTGTTGTGCTTTTCAGATCCGACTCCAGACAAAGACACAGGCCCTGATCCTAGCTGGGACCCGGTCTCCGATATGGACGGGAAGAGGCTGCGGCTATCACTGCACTCCCCCGTTCTCGGTCCGATAAGCAAACCCATTGTGCCTGTGCGGGTGAGCAACCACAGCAACTGTCTGATGAAGACAGATTTACTCACTATGGACTGAGAATGACTGTTCTGTTCACAGATATGATGTTTTCTTTCCTCTTCTCTGGATTGTCTAATATTATAATGGACAAAATAACTGAAATATTTCAGCCAATAATCTGTTATTACTAAAGACGATCACTCAGATTGTGATTGTGATATTTATCAAACCATTAATAGTTCCTAATTTCTTACATTTTAATTTCAGAACACTGAAAAGTCCAAAGACTGGTATAAGACAATGTTCAAACAGATACATAAAATACCCGGTAAGTCCATTTTCCTGAGCTGTAATCATCAGTTTTGTGTCCCTGTTGCCGTCCAACATGTGCATGTGTCCCTCATGTCCTCTGTCTCTCCCCGTCACTGTGCTCAGAGCCCATTGAGGAAAATCCGTACCGCCCCACCTACATTTTCCCCGAGACCTATGACATTCACATGAACCTAAAAGGTATACGATGGCGGCAGCCGTGGTCTCATTGGCTTTACTAATCTGCAGCCATCTTCAGCTCCGGTTCCTTCAGTCTGTAGAACCTTCCACAGAGTGCTTGAGAAGCTTTAACATTATCTTCACTGGTGTTTGTCCAGACCACAGAGCCACCAGCCACCATGCCGAACACATTTGCATTGATTAGACATGGAAACAAGCAATATGCTACGTGAAAATGTGGTTGAAAAGACTGATGATTTATTGTGGTCTAAATGTGGTTGGGGAGGATCAGATGTGCCAAACAAGCCTGACTCTTTAACATTTTTTTTTTTTTATTTCTAGTTAAACTTGGACAAAAAAGTCCCGAATTTCATGTTTTTTTAGCCAAATCAAGACTGGACAACCTTAGAAAGCCCTAAGAAAACATTTTTTTGGATACCTACTGTTGGGGTATGGTCCAAGATGACATGTGCAGATTTTTAGATCAGAATTAAGGATAAAATGTAGACACATATCTTGATTTATTTAGGAAGACAAACGAACGTGGTATTATTGCTGAACATTGCAATAACGATATCGACTGTGATTAAATCAGATTTTCCTCAGTCTTGTTTTACTTCTCCATGATCATGATGTTCCCTCCGCCCTCTGTGAGCTTTAACAGCCCGGTTATTAAAATCTGCATCATTTTTCAGGCAGGTCCCAGTTTTCACGTATCAAGGTTTTAAACAATTATGATTTCAAACCCTCTAAAATGTTCCTCCATGTCGTTCCGACAGTTTAAAGTCAGTTTATCGAGAAACCAGAGAAGGTCCTGGAGTTTTCCCCAGCTGTGTGGAGCATAGAGTAACACAGAGCTTTCCCTCCCAATTTATCGAGCTGCCTAAACCTAAAACCTGAGGAAACTGGGTTCCTTTTTTTCACAAAATTACATTTTATATTTTTTCATATTCACTTTTTTCCATTTTAAACATAATCACATAGGTAATGTCCTAAACATTAGTAGATAAATAACCTCGATTTATTGCTATCAGTTTAATGTTTTTGTCAACCTACTCTCAATGAGATTCCAAATAAATAAATCAAATTATATGACTCAGCATATACCTACAAAGCTTGTTCAGTAAACACGCCTCCCACTCTGCTGATCATCTAGTCACAGGTTGGAGCCGACACTAGGTCCCCTCCTCACTGGTCGAAAGAAACTTTATTCTGCTCAGAAAAAGCTTTCTTTAGAGTTATACGAGTTGTTCTCTTGCCTCATGAACTAGACTCTGCTTTAAAAGCTTTAAAATGTAATGTGGTACTGCAGAGACCTGAGCCTCAGCAGAGACAGACCTGGAACAACAGCAACCTATTTTTACTGCTCTTTTGTAAATTTTGTTCGCTCAAATCCATAAATTAATATTTAATGTTTTACAGTCGATTATTTTGTCCAATTCTATTTGTGTTTTCTGCTCCTGGTATCATTTTAAAATTCACAGAGATATAGCTCTTATCACTGAGGTTGCTCAGTCCTTTTGACCTCCGTTTATTATTATGGTCTGTTGAATCCCCAAAGACTTCATGGTAATGCTCAAGCGTCCATAGAGGCTCAAGATTTAATTTAAAGCAGGAGGACAACCTTTAAAGCAAGTTTTGACTGGTAATCACACACATCTCTTCCCCAAACCAACGGAAATGATTTGAGAACATCACATGTAAAATAATCTGCAACTCTGTGCAGTCTTATGAAATCTGTATGAAGCATGCTCAAATCTCCAGCTGAAGCACCAGTTGAACGTTTATTACCAACCATGTTTGTAAATGTTTGGCTGTTTAAGTAATGAGTTAACTGCGACTGGCTCTTAATTAGTTGATCTGCACAAACACAGACGGTTCATTTTGGTAAAGCTGCTGCACTCTTTTAAACTTTAATTTCTTTTAAACCTTCGCAGATTTTAACCCCTCATTCTTTGTCTTTGTTTCAACATTTTTCCGTTTGTCATTAATCATTTCATTCGTATTTCTAGATGTATTTCTAGTTGCTTTTTCTAACAGTTTCGCAATTGTGCATCATTGGATGTAGTGTTTAGTTGTGACCACTAGATGGTGCTCCCGTCCTGTACTGTGGTCTGTTCTCCAGAGAGCTGCAGCTTCACACAACCTTTTCTTTACTTTTCATTATCAGTGTTCAGGTTTAAGCACCAGATAGTTTTTTGTAATTTTTTTTAGTGCGAAAGATCTAAACATGGAGAAAGAGGAAAAACTGTCCAAAGCTTGTTTCATTTTTAAATTCGGTGGTCTGGACATGAACTGTTAAACCTCCATGTGCTGCTGTGACTGATATATGACACAAAAAATATAATTTTTATTACTCTGAGTATGTGCCACAGCTTTATCCTTCATTACTAATTCAAACCCCTGCTTCTCAAAGCTGCTCAGATCCTTTTTTTAGCTCAGTAATGGTTTCCTGTAAGAGCTTTGATTTGACACTCTTTCACTGTCGGTGAACCTGTGATGCTGGACCTAATCGAAGGTTTTTCTCAGCAGGAGCAAAGAAAAACATTAAACCTTAATGTATTTTGAATTATTTAGAGGTTCTGAGTGCATTCTGTTTTTGATGTATTTCTTGCTTAAAATCAAACAGCAGAGACAAACAGAAAAACAGTTTCACTGACAAATCTGCATTCACTCGTCACTCGGCATGGCAGCCATTTTATTTTGTAGCTTTATTGGTTATTTTGAGCTGTTCTATTAGTGGGGTGGAGCGATTAAACAACAACATCTTTAAAGTGTTTATGAACAAAAATTGGCCTGGCACGTCTGAATTTATTGTAGCTTTTCTCTAAGTTGAAATAACACATACAGCCTCAAATACAGCCCCCCTTACTAACACACACACACACACTTATATTTGGTTAAATGCAGCCATCAACAGTCTTCTGGTTTTATTCTGGCTCGTATTTGACCACCCCGGCAGAATGAGTAACGTTCATTTAAGTCGAGTGGTTTCGTGACACAGACCCGACTGTTTAGCAGATTTTCAGTAGGGTTGAGGTTCTGGCCCAACCAAAAGCTTTATCCATCCCAAACCAGTTTGGTTCTGCGTTTGGGACCATTGTTCTGTCAGGACGTCCAACAGTCTAGCTGTTGATTTGAGGTGAAGTTTAGAAACTTTGAGGTTGTTCTTTCTTTCATTATTCCATTTACCTTGCGCAATGCATCACTACCACTTACAGTGAAACAACCCCACAGCATTAAGCCTCCATCGCCATCCTTGACAGTGGGTACAGTGTTCTTAGGTTTGAAAGCCTCACCCTCACTCCTTCAAACATAGTCCCTGTGGTCGTGGTGAAACATTATCACCATAAAACTTTTCTCATCTTATTTGTCAATGTGGTCAATTCTTCAAGAGCTACGGTCCTGCAACTTTTGGATGCATCCCTTCTCAAACATTCCTGAATCAAATGGCTTAATACCCTCCTCAACATGTCATTCAGCTCTGCAGAAGCAATGTAACAAGCCATTTATTTGATTCAGGGGTTTTGGAAAGGTCTTAAAGACAAAATCTAGGCACCACTGATCTTAAAGGTGTGTATTTTGGAGCAGCGGCTTATTTCTTGGTCCATCACCCTCTCGGCTCACATTAATGTTACACTCACTTCACTGTGGGTAAAGTGATTCCAGTAGTTCCCAGTTAATGGCGGGTTTGAGCCTTGGTTGTTCCTCAGTTGTTCCTGAACACCCCAAACAACTTATTTTCATCTGTAGTTGACTGTTTGGGTATGCTGACTGAAACTGGACACAACTAGGTGTTCAGACGTGACGTAAACCCCAAACACGGATCTGGTTTTGGAGGGCATGAAGCCGGCAAACATTAGGCTTCTGGAATGGCCTGCTCAAAATCCTGACCTCAACCCTGTTGAAAATGTATGAACTATGCTGAAGAGCCGAGTCATGAAACCAACCACTGTAAATGGACTTGACTAATTCTGGCAGGAAGAGTGATCAAATATCCTGAAAACTGTACGTCAGAAGCTTGCTGGTGACCGAAGCAGTGCTAAATCTGTTATTGAAAATTTTTTGAGTTTTTATCTGCAACCTTTTTCTCCAGACAAAAAACTAATAAAAACGCAAGCAGCAGGACCAGAACTATAAAGAAAAAGGATGATGACAAAGATGTTGGAGGGAGATGAAATCAGACAAATGTTGTATAAATATGTGAACAAAGCACATCCTGATGAGAATCCTGTTACTGTTTATCAAAAAAGCAAATAAATCCAGTTCCTTAAAAAAAAAAAGCCAACATGTTTATCTGTTTAATGCAAAATATAAATATCTGGGTAAGAAATGAACCAATGTTTAAAGATGTAGGAGATTCGACGTAATGCTCTACGACATCATTAGCTGATTAATTTTACAATAAATTTAGTTGACTAAAATTAAAATAACTTCAGATGACTTAATTGTGACTGAAACCAAATTAAAATAAACTGCTAAAATGAACACAGGGTTAAGATGCATATTACTGGGGGTATATGTATATGTTTGAGCCTGTATGTATAGTTTTGACCCTGTGTGGATCAGTGAAATCAACAAAAATGTATTACTGTGTATTCAGTCCTAGTTTTTGTTGTAGAGGTATTCCAGCCTGAAAAAACAGTTTAAATTAATCAACAGAAGACAGAAATTTATGCGATATTGTCAGGTTTAGTGCAACGGAGGACCCTGGAATGCAGACAAGCAGGCAGCATGACAGTAAGTAAAGATTTAATCTTGGGAAAAAAACAAAAACTTACTCACTAGAGGAGGCAGGAACAAAACAGTGAACAGGCAGGCGAGACAGGCGTGGCATGATCCTTAAAATGAGATGAAATGATCTGAAAATGTTTTCGCTATGAATGACAGAACAGGTGTGTATTCATGGAGCGTGAACCAGGTGAAGCAAGAAGACAGATTAGCTAGGTGCAGGTGAACCGAATAAAGTTGATTGACAGGACAAAACGTGGCTTGAGCAGAACGGAAATCCAAGGATACAAACTAATAGAAATACAACTAGGAAAAACATGAAACTAAAGCATGACCAGATCCAAAAAACCTAACTTGACAAAACATGAACAAGAAGACAAAAACTAAAGCATGACCAGAAGCATGATTCAAAATCTGTCAATAATAATAATAATAATAATAATAAACCAAAAACAAATCACACAAATCATGACAGATATTCTAGTTTATTATTAGTGCATCAAAATGTCTTGCTCAAAATTTTAATATTATAACAAATGCTGCTCCTTTTTCTTCTTCTGCTATTTCAGATGATGGTCCCACCCACTTTGGTTACCTGGAAGATGGTGAGTTTTGGGAAATCTGCTTGCAGAGATCCATCCGAAGCGACAGTCATGCTTGTCATGTCGAGGACTTCATCTGATCTGTCGCTGTGCCTGTTTTACAGGAAAAACTGTGCCGCGCTCTAAAAGCGATGACCTGGTTGATTCAAGAGGGAGACTGATGCCGGTGCCAACACGGTCCTCTTCCCTCAAACCATCTGCCAGAAGGTCAGCTTTTAGGGAGAGAAAGTAGATCTTCTGTCATCTATTCACTTGGAATTAAACTATGTCTCCAGTTCTGGTCATAAGTTTACATACGTTCATTGTCAGCATGAATGTCATGATTCTTGAGCTATTTTTGATGCATTTGCACTCTCATAGGGTGGAATGATTATACAACAAACAACTGTAATCAGGTGCACCCGGATGAATTGCTAAAAATTGCTCTGAGCCACACAGGTTTGAAATTATACATAAAATGGTCATACATTTTAGCCTGTTTTTCCACCCCAGAACCAGTTCTGGTGTGTGTTTGGGATCATTGTCCTGCTAGAACAATCAACTGTGTTAACCATCTAGCTGTTGTCTGAGGGCAAGTAGAAAAATGCAAAGGTAGTTCTCCTATTTGATTTTTCCATTTATGCAATGCACCAGAACTTAAAACGACCCAGAGCATGATGCTGCCACCATTATGGTTGATAGTTTTTAGTTATAAAAGCTTTTCTTTGTAAGACAACTCAATTTCTGTATCGTCTGGCCAAAACCTTCCAACAGATGACATTTGACCTGTCCATGTGGGCAGATTTCAGTTCAGCTTGAAGGTGTTGACTTTGGACTGGTGGCTTATTTGGTTGGTAATTTCTCAGTCCAATAAGATATTAAACTGGCTTCTCTGTGGACAGGGAGACTTGCGTTCCAGCAGTTATCATTTTGTGGTAGGCGTGAGCTTTAGTGGTACCTGGGTTGTTTTTAAACATCCTTTATCGACTGAGGGTAAAAATGTGTCTCAGATGGCTGAAACTTGGACTCAACTGGATATTCCAGAAGCACAACGATCCCAAAACTACATCACAATTAGTTTTAGAATGGAAAAATGGAAGTTAACATCTTTTGGAAAGGCCCAAGGTGTGAAGCAATTAAACATGAATGAAGTATGTTTTTAATTGAGTGGCGTGAGTCAGGAAACATTGAAATAAACACTACCAAATTTGCCAAAAAAAGTGGTGAAATATCCTGCCAAAATTATGCCGGAAGCTTGTTGATGGCTACAAAGAATGTGTCTTGAAAGAACAGCTTCATAAGGGACATTTAACCAAATATCATTGAACGTTTTTTTTATGTATTTGAGACAGTATGTATACATTTGAGCCTGTGTGGATTAGAGAAAATCCACGTAAATTCAAACTTGTAAACAGTGTAATCAGTCTGCAGAGCAGCCACATACTGTATGTCAGCAGCAGTAAAACAGGATGATCTGCTCTCAAACAACTGAATGATGGAGTGATGAGGGTGATAGAGGACAAGCCGCTGCCCACAGAAGCTGCAGGAGACACGTTGAAGACTGACCTTCCTCCAACCTCAGGGCTGCCGTGTTTATGAGTTTAACGCCACTTGTCCATTGAGAAAGTCTCTCAGGAAAAGCTGTTTTCTCTCACTGGGTCCAGTCTTGGTTCTGAAATCAAATCACAGCTCAGCCTAAAACGTGAATTGGATTTTCTGTCATATCATTAGAGGAGGAAGCAGACATTTAAACGTCATATTTTAAACGAGGAAAAAAAAAAAAACATCTCAGTCCATGCTGGTTGCCGTGGAGACCACTGGATGAGGATTGGTTCTCTTCGATCCCCCCCCCCCCCCCCCAGGCTTCACTGACGCCTGGCTCTCCTCCACAGGAACGAGTGGGAGCCCCCGGATAAAAAGGTAGACACCAGGAAGTACCGAGCCGAGCCCAGGAGCATCTTTGAGTACGAGCCAGGAAAATCATCGGTGCTGAAGCTGGAGAGAACGGTACGCTCGCCGCCTCACTGTCTCACCCTCTCCCTCTCTCTCTGTCTGTCTGTGTTTGTGTCATCTGAGCTGCGTTCCCCCTCACTGCACCCAACATCCAACCCTCCCGTTCACTGCCACCTCTGCATCCAAGCTGCTCCATCCATCACTAACAGCTCGGAAGGCGACGCGTTAACCGCAGCGTTCCTGAAGGGTATCCTGTTACAGGGACAGCCAATCCTGCTCGGAAGCGAACAGGGAGTACGCATCACTTGCGAGGATAGCCATTGTCTTCCTGCCATCAGTTTAAGATTACAGGGCTGGATCAGCTCCCTGACCAAAAACATGGACCTGGTTTGTCCTCCTTGAAGGAAGTGAAATTCTCTCTATTCACAAATGCTACACCTTTTAATCTGGTGGTTCTCTGTGAATCTGTAAATATTCTGTGTCCTTGGCACCTATCTGCAGCGATTCAACTTCAAATGTTTGTGGTCTTTATGTAATCTTTTTGTACGCACATAAAAGGTTCATTATTGTGACAGAGTAGATGCATGCTTATGTAATTACTGCCAAGCTGGGTTACTAAGCTAGCTGATCCCAGTACCAACCACTGTACCCATTAGAGTTCGCTCCAGTTTGCCTGTAAATTAATGAACTCAGCTGTTTTTCAATTACAAGCTCAGTGTCATTCATACTCCATGTTAGGCTCATTATTTTTACTCTGTGATCCTTAAAGTTTTATTTGAAACAATAGAGGGTTTTGCAGAAGTATTTAACCTTTCATTTTCTGTCTGTAAAACCACAAACCTCAATGTATTTCATCTGAGAGGCCCACACAAAGTAGCACATAGTTGTTAAGTAGAAAGAAAGGGATGCATGGTTTTCATGTTACAGATTCTCAGTAGGATTTATTTCTGGACATAACTGGACCATCCTAATCCATTATTTTGTTGCTCTGGCTGTATGTTTAAGGTAATTCTCCTACAGGAAGGGGAACCTTCACCCCATTCTCAAGTCTTCTGCAGGCTCTAAAAGTTTTTCTTCCAGTATTTCACTGGATTTATTTCCCTCTAACTTCCTTTTAACTGACCAGCTTCCTGCACAATAAATCCTCTACAGCATGATGCTGCCACCACCATGTTTTACTATGGAGCTGGTGTGTGTTGGTTGCTGTGCATTGTTAGCTGGTCATACTTTGCATTTTTTGCATTTTAGTTTAAATGTTTAGCTTTGCTCATATCTGACCAGAGCACCTTTTTCAACATGTCTACTGTGTAGCTTACATGACTTGTCACAAATTTTAAATTGAACCTTTTATGATCTTTCTACACTGGATTTGTGGAGAGCCTTCTAATGTATGTCCTGTTGATCTGACCTGTGGATCTCTGCAGCTCCTCCAGAGTTACCACTTGGCTGCTTCTCTAAATAATGCTTTCCTTGCCAGGCCTCTCAGTTTAGGAAGACATGTCGTTGTAGGTTTGGAGTTGTGCCATACTTTCTCCATTTTCAGATAATTGAACAGAGATCTGAGATCTACTGTGTTCCCTGGTCTAAAAAATACTGTTTGTTCTCTAACACTCTCTGACATACCACTGAGGGACAGTCCATCTGGACTATATTGAGTTGGCTTCTGAAGTTGCCCTAGACTTTATTTAGGAGTATCAGAGTAAAGGTTGCAGAATGCAAATGCACACCACACCTTTTAGTTTTTTATTTGTAAGACATTTTGTATCTATGAATCATTTTCACTTCATAAGTATGCACTACTTGGTGTTGGTCTATCACATAAAATCCCAATAAAATACAATGAGGTTTGTGGTTTTAACGTGACAAAATACGAAGAGGTTTAAGGGATATGAATACTTTCTGCAAGGCTCTGTATGCTGATGCCCTGCGCCTTTTACAACATCAAAACAGGACTGACCACCAGGGAAAGTGTGTGCTTGATCCAGTTTATCCTCAATCCCCCAACCTCCTGGGACACTAGTGCCAGGTGTGAACAGGGCCCAAGCTTCTTTGTTTTTTAAAATGTGCACCACATTCACATAAATACTAAGCAAAAGGCAGCAGCTGTTAAGCTTAAATCGGCACAAAGCCTGAAAACACCCAGATCTCGTACTCGTACTCGTCGTCTTCCGCTTATCCGGAACCGGGTCGCGGGGGCAGCAGACTCAGCAGAGACACCCAAAATCCCTTCCCCCCACACCCCCCTCCAGCTCCTTTGGGGGGACCCAAGGGCTTCCCACGCCAGCCGAGAGACATAGTCCCTCCGCGTTCCTGGGCCGTCCCCCGGGCCCCCTCCGGGGGGGAGGTGCCTGGAAACTCCTCCCCCGGAAAGGCGTCCCAGGAGGCATCCGGTATAGATGCCTGAGCCACCTCAAAGGCTCCTCTCGATGTGGAGGAGCAGCGGCTCTACTCCGAGCCCCCCGGTGGGGCCGAGCTCCTCACCCTATCTCTAAGGGGGTGCCCGGGCACCCTAGGGGGAAAACTATTTCAGCCGCTTGTATCCGGGAATCGTTCTTTCGGTCATGACCAAAAGTTCATGGCCATAGGTGAGGGGTAGGAATGCCGACCGGTAAATCGAGAGCTTCGCTTTTTGGTCAGCTCTCTCTTCACCACGACAGACTGGCACAGTGCCCCATTTACTGTGGCAGCCGCATCGATCCTCTGTCGATCTCCCCTCCATTCTTCCCTCACTCGTGAACAAGACCCCCCGGATACTTGAAACCCTCCACTTGAGGCAGGAATCCCCCCCGACGAGAACAAGCCACCCTTTTCCGGTCGAGTACCATGGCCTCTGACTTGGAGGAGCTGATCTTCATCCCAGCCGCTTCACACTCGGCTGCGAACCGCCCCAGCGCATGCTGTAGGTCTTGGCTAGAGGGGCCAGCAGGACCACGTCATCTGCAAAAAAAAGAGACGAAATCCACTGGTCCCCAAACCCGACCCTCCACCCTTTGGCTGCGTCTAAAATCCTGTCCATAAAATTTAACAGGACCGGTGACAAATGGCAGCCCTGCCGGAGTCCAAAAGCACCTGGAAAAGGTCCGACTTAGTGCCGGCAATGCGGGCCAAACTCCTGCTCCCACTCGTACAGGGACCGTGGCCCCCTAATAAAGGGCCCCCCCGATTCCATACTCCTGGAGCACCCCCCCCAAGGCATCGCAAGGGACACAGTCGAATGCTTTTTCTCCAGGTCCACAAAACACATGTGAACCCTTGGGCAAACTCCCATGATCCTCGAGTACCCTGTAGAGGGTATAGAGCTGGTCCAGTGTTCCACGGCCGGGACGAAAACCACACTGCTCCTCCTGAAGCCGAGGTTCGACTATCGACTACTTTTTAACCACCTCGGTGACTTCAGCCTGGGTGATGAAAGAGTCCAACCCCGAGTCCCCAGTCTCTGTTTCCGCCAGGGAATGCGTGATTCCACTGCCCGATAATGTCTCCAGTCGAGGTCAGCAGCCTCCCACCCCCACTATAAACAGTGTTGGCGAAGCACTGCTCCCTCCTCCTGCCAGAATCGCTTCGAGGCCAACCGGTAGTCCTTATCCATGGCCTCACCGAACTCCTCCCAGGCCCGAGTTTTTGCCTCTGCCACAGCCCGGGCTGCAGCACACTTGGCCTCACGGTACCCGTCAGCCGCCTCAGCAGTCCCACAAGCCAACCACAACCAATAGAACTCCTTCTTCAGCTTGACAGCATCCCTTACTGCCGGTGTCCAACACCGGGTTCTGGGATTGCCGCCGCGACAGGCACCTCAGACCTTACGGCCGCAGCTACGGGCAGCAGATACAATAGATGCGGAGAACAAGGTCCACTTGGACTCTATGTCTCCAACGTCCCCCGGAATCTGGTCGAAGCTCTCCCCGAGAGCTCCGCCAGGCGTTCCCAGCAGACCCTCACTATGCGCTTGGGCCTGCCAAGTCTGTCCGGCCTTCTCCTCCTCCAGCGGATCCAACTCACCACCAGGTGGTGATCAGTGGACAGCTCAGCCCCTCTCTTCACCCGAGTGTCCAAAAGATGCGGCCGAAGGTATGATGATACGACAACAAAGTCGATCATTGACCTCCTGCCTAGGGTGTCCTGGTGCCAAGTGCACTGATGGACACCCTTATGTTTGAACATGGTGTTCATTATGGACAATCCGTGACTAGCACAGAAGTCCAATAACAAAGCACCGCTCGGATTCAGATCGGGGAGGCCATTCCTCCCGATCACGCCTCTCCAGGCGTCACTGTCGTTTCCCACGTGGGCGTTGAAGTCCCCCAGCAGAATAATGGAGTCCCCGGGAGGGGCTCTATCCAGCACCCCCGAAAGGGACACCAAGAAGGCTGGGTACTCCGCACTACCGCTCAGCCCATAGGCCGAAACGACAGTCAGAGACCTATCCCCAATCCGAAGGCGCAGGGATGCGACCCTCTCATCCACTGGGGTAAACCCCAACACGAGACGGCTGAGCTGGGGGGCAACAAGCAAACCCACACCAGCCCGCCGCCTCTCCCCGTGGGCCACTCCAGAGTAGAAGAGAGTCCAGCCCCTCTCAAGGAGATGGGTTCCAGAGCCCACGCTGTGTGTGGAAGTGAGCCAGACTATTTCTAGTCGATATCTCTCGACCTCCCGCACAAGCTCAGATCTCTGCAACTTATTTATGTTTTATTCTGCAAAAAACAGTTTTATGAAGCAAAACTTACTAGCTGGACAGTTGCTCGGCTGGACATTATGGTGTGAAGAGGACAGATGGGATATCACATACTAATTAGTGTAAAAGGCAGGTTTAGTTTGTCTTGAGTAGATCTTTGCTCCATGTTTCCCTCTTTTCAAGTCTTTATGCTGCGTGATGTTTATCAGCTGCTGCTTGTTCTGATGCATCACTCCTCTCATCTCTTTTCAAGCAAAGAAAACAACATTTTATTCAAAACATCAAACTGTTTCAGGAAGGGTTTTAAAAAACAAAGAATGTCATTTCATAAATCACACATCAGTAGGTATCTGCTTTCACCTGCGAGATGTCTGATTGGCTCTTTACCTTGTCATATATAAGCTGCGCTGTCTGAACTGTCTTCTCTTTGTCTTTCTCCTCCTCCCGCTGTCGCCATGCCCCTATACTCAGGATGTAAGTCCAGAAGATGTAGATTTAGAGAATGAGCCTTGGTATAAGTTCTTTTCAGAGATGGAGTTTGACAAAAGGGTAAGTGGTCACTGTCTTCACAATGACAGCATCTCGTCATGTACTGCATGTCATGTAACATCCATGTTGAAGTAATGTCTAAACAAGCTGTGTCTGTCTGTGAGGTCTGCCTCTGTTTCCTCTCCCACCCTCACCGTGATTCTCTAAGTGGAAGATTAAAGTGTGTGCTTGTCATGTGCCTCATCAATATGGATCAGTGAGATCAAATACTGAATATCAGCCTCTAGTCAATAATCACACTTGTGTAATGATACACAACTGTGTACCCAATTATTTGTTAACTATGGTCTTTTCCTATCCTGTATAAAAGTCCTCATTAGAGGATGAAATTGTCTGCCTTTTTCTCTGCAAGACTTTGCTACCTCAACAAAAGATGATTTTATTTAAGATTTTTTTTACATATCTGCTGGGGTGCCAAAAAGAGTGGCTTCCTTGATGCATATAGTCACATATGAAGTAAAATTTCACAACACTTCATGCATCTTATTGTCCTTCTCCAATTTCAACTCAAACAGCTGAATAAGATGTTGCCTTCTTTGGTTTTTAAAAGGTTTGACCAAATCTTTTTTTGCCCTCCTCTGCATTTTATTTGTTTCTGAGTCTGGGGAAGGAAGGACAGTCAGCAGAGGCAATAAACAACTGTCTGGCCACTCACGTCTACATTTATCCCTCTTCAGATTAACATCTTCTAAAGGTTGTTGGGATTTATTTCACTCCACTATCAGCATAAATGCCATGATTAACAGTTAGGAACTGGTAATCATCTTGAGTTGGTTCTTAGTAGTCGTTTTGCTATTCCTGCTTTTCCATTTTATTAATCTGTAATAGACATGGGTGGTAAGATTCCCACAGTATGATAAAACTGAATCAAAATTCCCCAAATTTGACATTTTTACATAAAACAATTATAAAAACATTATATTATATTATATATATTATATATTATTATTATTTAAAGCAGAAAAATAACAATACTTGTTGCAAGAATTATTTAACAAATTGATTGGTTAAAATAATAAAAATTATATATATGACACTCATTTATTGTTCTGATATTTATGCATTAACTTGACCAGGAATAGAGAATGAATAAACCTACTATCTTAGTGCTTTAATGTAAAAATGGCTTATTGTCCAGAATTGTATCCTGTTTGCTATTCAGCTCTTTATAAAGTAAAGAAAGTATTGAAGCTCATGTAAGCTGGTTAATGAGTCAGGCTATCTGCTCCAGAGCCAACAGTCTGCGTCTTTACAGACACAGTCCCTAGCTTGCCAACTGCAGTTTTAAAGTGTTACCTTGTAAAGCGTGATCAGGGCGCTCTTTTAGTTTTAGTACGACTAAATATATTTTCGAACAGCTGAATTTGTCATTCCCGAAACTAAGTGTTTTCTTGTTCTCCTGTTGGTGTACATCCAGCCAAAAGTGTGAAAGCAGCTTCAAGTTTTTTTAATGCCTTCCTTAAAAACCAGCATACCTGGGATATGCTTACTTAATGATTAGTCTTTGCTGTCACTGATTTGCACACTTTTCTCAATTAATAATTAAGTTACTGTCACACTGTTTTCTAGCTTGTTATGTAAACTGACATTTAAAGAATAAGCATTATGTGGGACTAAACTAAAGGAAATTGAGGAGATTTTGTGAAACATCATGTCCTGTCCTGTCTTTGATGTTTTATATGTTGCTTCACATGCACTTCCGTTCTGAATAGTTAATGTATACTGAGATCAATGGTGTGGAATTCACAGTGTTCTGCTTTGTCATGACCTGGTACGTCACTTTTCTGTAACGTCAAAGTCTACTTTTTTCATTTTAAAGGATCAGCTGACAATCCAGGAATGAAATTTCAGTGTTCAATGAGTGCCCCGTATGGTCTGACATTGATTAGCTGAATGAGTCAGGCAGCAGAGGAGGACGTCTGTTTCACTTTTAGCTGTACTCATTAAGGTTCCCAAGATGAGATTTAGTGATGCTTTTGGGTCATTGATGCAATATTTGAGTTGCAGTCGCATTGGTTCTGTAACAGCATTGCATACGTATGTGCACCATAGATGCAGTGCTCATGTGGTGGGATCCGTATTAATCAAATTATGAGTGCTATGAGGTTAAATGCGTAGGAAGGCAATGTGAAAAAGTTATTTTACTATTTCACAGATTCTTCTAAGGCTATTGAAATAAAGGCTGATACACAATAGTGTGACTTGGGTTATATATAGACATCGATGCTGCAAGAAAAAGAAAAAAAACTTATAAGTTTAGTAAAACCATATTCTGTTAAGTGTCTTTTATACGTATGCAATAGTCATCTTTATTTTGTTACAACAATGAAATGAGGATCTTTTTGTACAAATGTGATCTTACTTCTAAACCTTTGCCCTGTAGTCTATAATGAGCATGAGGTCTAGATCAGATGACTCATTCAGTAGTCACTTCTCACTTGTAGTCCGCCTAAGCATCAGGCTCCAGGGTAATCCTGCCTGCTGTGGAGTCTGTTATATTTTCCAAAATATCCATATGGTGGAGGTCTGAAGCAGAGTTGTGACACATACATGCCTCAGGCCTTCTTTGGTACCAGACGGTAGCAGCTCTGGCTGCCCAGAAACAGATGTTGATTCTGCTCGCTGTGTTACTCAGAGCAGCCTTGCCACGCCCCAGATCATGCGAGGCAGCACCACTGGCTATGACATGAGCTCATGTTCCAGCATCGTCCAGACACTCCTGTTTGAGGTTAGCAGGAGGTCCAGGAGGCTCAGTCCTAGAGGCAGCAGGCAGACTCTGTTTCACTGCTGTCTGGATGTGTGCCGGATGAGCTCGGCTTGATGACTGGCTCCTGTTTAATGTCAAAGTCACTTCTAAAGCTGCACCTGGTATGTGCAGTATTTGACCTTAAGGCCCAACCAGACACCATGGCTAACTGGAGCTTGATTGACAAATCAGTAGACGTTTGGTATTAGCAAAGCAGACGTATTGGTCAAAGTCTGTAAAAATCAAGGTGCTTAAAGGATACGGAAAGAGCCGTCACAGCCAACACAGACACATTTTCTGTCTGGTGAACCATTTCTATGTTAAATTGCCCACAGAGATGACCCATTTTCTGGCATACTACCTGATTTTTATTTAAAATGCTCTGGTAGTAAAAAAAGTTAACGATGCCATACATTCCAGCAAGGTTCCAGAGCCTTTGGAAGAGAAACAGGCCCACAGCATTATAGATCCTCCACTGTACTTGTAAAGTGAAAAGCTCATTCCTAGTGGATCCTTGTAGCATGTGGTTTCAGGTTAAGTCCCAGTAGAGTTTATCTAACTCTACATGTTTACATTTGTGAAGGTAGGGTAGAAAAGGCTTTTTCCTGGCATGCCTAATTGACGTGTAGATTGTGTCTAAACATCTCATCTAACCTCGTTTTTAACAGTTTGACTTGTTTTAATTATTGGTATATGACTGTTAATCAGGAGAAGCCAAGGTGAAGAGCTATTTTCTTGAAGCCATTTCTTGACTTTTGTAGATTAGCACACATCTTTTTCACATGAATGATGTGCTCTCTTGCCTTTCCTATTTTGAGGAGTTCCGTATTGAGATCAGCCTCCGTGTCACACCATATTTATAAGCCAGGGAAACAGGATGTTATGTGTTAATAGTTAAAAGGTCCTAGCCATTTTGAGGCCTCAGAAACATAAGTGTAGAAATTGTTAGGGTTGCTAATAAGTGTGGCTCCACTGTTATTATGCTGTTGCAATAAAGACATCTTTAGCAGGGGGGGCAAAACTTTTGCAAAGGGCTGTAAATTGATCATAATGGTCCTCTTTAGTAATATTAACACATCAGAGGTTTAAAGAGGAGTCTGAAAATACATCCAGTGACAGTTCCAGTCAAACACTGGGTCATCGATATACATAGCCAGCCGGAGCTGGATTTCCACACGTATCAATGCTCAGGAAGATCACTTTGGGCCCCCCTACAACCGCCAGAGTGTCTCCATCTGTGGAGCATATGCTGACATGAGGGCTGCTGCCACCCTGTCTCAGCGCTGAGTTACACAGAGGCCCCCCAGTCCTGCTGCCACCTGATGTATTCTAAAGGGGGCAACACTAAAAGCCTGCCAGCGCACTGTGCTCTCATATTTAACCTCTCTTATACACTTAACCTTTACCTTTAAGCATTTAGTGGAGGGACAATGAGCTCCACAGTGGGCCCCTCACACTGGGCTGAGTGGTTTGTGTTCATAAGAACACATCAACACAAATAAGGTTCTGGAAAGAATGGGATTCATGTTACAATGGCCTACTCATGGTGACTATTTTGACTATGAAAGCCGCATAGTGGAGTCTGCGCTGTGGGTAGCCTCGGGCACCTGTTAGGAAATATGCACATACACTTCTGCAGAGTTGTTGCCATCTGTGTTCCTTAGATACCTCAGATTGTGTCCATAAACAGGTTTGGACCTTTTTACAAATCTCTAACCAGTCGCTTTCATCAGTCGGTGGTCGTTTCGTCCTTTCACAATCCCACACTTTTCCCATTTTTGGTTCTTTTTTGAACATGCTTTTATTCGTGCAGGGATTAGCAATGTTTTTAGGGTATCTACCGTAAGAAAAATCTGTTTTGTGACTCCTGTAAACATGATCTTTCTGCATGAAGTCGTTATTGAGGAGTTATTCAAGGGTCATAATCTTATTTTCTCTAAGTCAGCTGGACCATAAACAGTTTTGTCCCTTTTCATGCAGCTTCAACCAGGTATTTTCTGCTCATTTTGTCCAACTGCTACTTTGCACTTGTATGTTTTGGTCATTTAGTACCTGACTTTTTTGCGAAAGGACCTGTCTTCCAAGGGACGTTTCATACCAACCATGTGTCATATTGTACCCATAGGGGGACATTTTGTACTGGCTTTGACAGCTGAAGAATCAAATCAAGTTTCTTTTGTCAGCTGTAAAAACAATTAGGTTATGTGACTCCAATAAATATCTTCCTGCAGGAGATTGCTCAGAGTTATATTGATCATGATCTCATTTGTGGTCTTTTCATACCTGTTTTTTTTTTTTTCCAGGTGCATAAAGCAGCCTTGCACAAAAAATAAGGCCTTTTTTTAATGTTAACTAGCTTCTTGGCACATTTGCAAGGAAAATATATTCCCCATGGAAAACTTGCTAGATCCTCTCTGCCAATGAGAAACAGCTCATTCTGATCATTTTTGGTGTTGTTTATCAGATTGGATGATTGAAATTTCAAGAAACAAGTAAACATATTTAACAGCATGTTTACTTAACAACAAGGTTTCACACAACTGAAACAGTCTGGCACCTATGTCTCATGATGGTCACCATCTTGGTCACACACTGCTGTAGGATAACATCCTATTCTTCAACCAGTGTTTGTTGCAAGTCAGCCAGTGTGGTTGTGCTGGTCACTCTGGTAAATCCATATGATGATATGGCATATTCTCAGGGTAGAATCTCATCTTGATATGTCTCTGCATTGTGATGACCTCAAATGATGACAAGCCTTGTTTTTTCAATAAGGGAGATGCCGCTCCACACCATAATGCTGCTACCACCAATGCTGTTACCCTGTAGGTGCAGCATAGAGTTATCCACATCTTCTTCACACTTTGACCCTATGATCCAGCTGCTATAGGCAGAATATGAACTCATTACCGAACATAGTGTTTGTCCCGATGTTCAGGTTCCACTGCACATGCTGCAGACACCACACCAGGCCCTTGATAGTCAGCACCTGGGGTACCAGAAGCTCAAAACAAATGTCGTAACCAGAAAAAGCTGTTTAGCACTGGCAATGAAGATTGGCCAGTTTTTCACAACCTGCATACTAAACGCGCACAGATGCAAGGGGGTAAAACAGACTTGTATTTTATTTATTTTAAAATTATTATTTCTAGATAAAAAATTCAGAAAATATTATACAATTACATAAAATAACAAGATAAGTTTGTGCATTTTGTGATAATTTGTCTATATTTTTTAAACTAGCATGAAGAAACCGGTCCAAAAGGTTGTGTTTCATGGGGGAAAAAATGGTTTTGGGGTTTTTGGCTTGGGAAAAAGGAAGCCCGGATTTGGGGTGAAAAAGCAAAAAAAATTTTGGGCCAGAGTTGTTTTTTAAATCATTTTGATAATAAAGTGTTTTGCCATCTCTTTCCGACTCAAAGCCCAAAAACTCCCCCGTTTTACTGCGGGGTGAAAAACTTTACTGGGATTTCCCAGAGTAATATGAGGCTGTGATAACATGGCAGGGTTAGTCTGAAACTGATCCATTTTCCCCCTTTAGATAAAGAAAAGTTCTCATAAACTGACACTAATCACTCATCTTGTAATAAAAACCCGCTTAAAAGATTCCCTAATCCCCGTAAACCCCAAAATAAGCCCCCCTGTTGTTTTTCCTGTTTTCTTTTCCCCGGGCACTGTTTTTGGTTTAGCCCAAAAAACCCTGGGGGTGTCAAAAGGAAAGCTCGCTTTTTCCCCCGATAAGAGATGCGAAGGGGGCAAAAAAAAAGAAAAACGGCCCGGGGGGCAAAAGGAAGAGCTTTTTGGATTAATTTCCAATTTAACACCGGTGTTCTCCCAAATCGCCTGGGAAAATTTAGCTTTATAAATAAAACGCGACTAATAAATCCCGCCACCTTTTTTCGGCTCCTACAAAGACAGGCTCTTATTCTCAAAGGGTTTTTAATGGGTCCCTCTGCCCCGGCGAAATAGGGGGGAGGGGGGCATGTTTTTGCGAAAGAGCAGGGTTTAAATGTTTTTCTGTCTGGTGATTGGTGTGGGAAGTGGGCTTTGGCCGGTTGGGGAACTGGGGGTGGACCCCTTATTAATTTGCCCAGGGGGCCGGGCCTGGGTAAATTTGGGGGGTTTTGCAATTTATATTTGCCCAAAAAACACTTGTGCTCTTATTCATAGAGGCCCGTTATTTTTACCTGCTGTGACGTCCGAAAAGAGGAAAGCGCAAAAAAAGGGGGGGACCCAAAAATTATCCCCTTTCCCTAAAAAGCATTTTAAAAAAGCTGGGGCTGCCCCGGGTACCTCATTGAGGGACCCCCCCCAACCCCCACCCTCCGCCCTGTTTTGTTTCTTTTTTTAATAAACCTCCAATTAATCTCACCAACCCCTTTAAAACCTCTTGCATTTATTCTCCCGAAAATTTTGCAGAGAAAATTTTTTTCTTCCTTTATGTTTTCCCCTTTTACTTAACTGTATTCCACATTTTCCCCTTTCAAAGGTATTTCCCCCCCAGTTTGAAAATTTTTTACATTTTTTTTTTTTTTTCAATTAAATAAAGTTAAAAAATTTTTTTTTTTTTTTTAAAATTTTTCAAAAAAAAAGCCCTTGCCCCGTCAAAAACATTGCCCTTTTCCCTTTAAAAAGCAAGTGAAGCTGGGGCCGGGTTTATTTGGGGGGAAAAGGATGGAGCTCTGGAAGAAAAACCCTTAGAAAAGGGTTTTTCCCAAAAGTGTGGCCTTGGGGGAAACCCCTTTTTGAAAACCCCGAGAAAATTTGTTTTTGTGCGGGCCCTTTACCACAAATTTAAATTAGGGGAAATTTTTCCCCTGATCAGAAAAATGAGGCCCGAAAAATTAAAACATTTTTAAAAGGAAAATGTAACCCGAAAACACAAAAAATTAAAATTTTTTTTACCCAAAATTTTAGCTTCCCTTTTTAAATTTGGGTGTAAATAGGACCAAAAACAAACCCGGAACTTTCAAATCGAAAGTTCCGGAGTTTGTGGGTGTTCCTGAAAAATTACGACTTAAATTTTGGGTTTCGTTGCGTTGCGTTTTATTTTATTGTTTTTTGCTTATCCAGGGAAAGGGTCTGGGGGCAGCAAAAATCAGCAGAGGAAAAACCCAAAGGCCTCCTCTCCCCAAAACACCTTTCCTCCCGCTTCTCGGGGGGAGCCCCCAAGGGCCCCTTTCCCCCGGCCGGCCGAAAGGGCCTAGTCCCCCAGCGGGGGGTCCTGGGCCTCCCTTTGGGCCCCTCCCCCCCCGGTGGGGACCGGGGGGCCTGGAAAACCTCCCAAAAAGGAAAGGGGTCCAGGAAAGGCCCCCGGGGAATGTTAACCCGACCCCCAAAAACTGGGTCCTTCGATGTGCAGGAGCAAACGCTATACTCCCAGCCCTCCCCGGGGTGGCTGAGCTCCTCACCCTTTTCTTAGGGGGTGCCCGGGGCACCCTAAGGGGAAACCATTTAATCCGCTTTTATCCCCGGGGTGTCCCTTTTTCGGTTTATGACCAAAAGTTCATGGGCCTAAAGGGGGGGTTAAAAACGTTTGACCGAACCCTTTAAAAACGAGAGACTCCCCTTTTTTGGTCCCGCTTCCCCTTCACCCAACGGACCGGCCCAGTGCCCCCCTTACTGCGGCAAACCGCACCCCTCCGTCTGTCGAAACTCCCCCTCCCAAAATTTTTCTCTTAATTTTGAAAAAGACCCCCCCAAAATACTTGAAAATCCCCCAAATTTAGGCAGGGAAATTCCCCCCCAACCTGAAGGGGGACCCAAACCACCCTTTTCCAGTCCCAGAAACCCCGGCCCGGAAATTGGGGGAGTGATCCCTTTATCCCCGTTGCTTTCACACCTTGGCTGTGAACCCCCCCAACGCATGCTGTAGGGCCCTTTGGGTTTGAGGGGCCCCGCAGGGGCCACGTCACTGCAAAAAAGAAAGAGACGAAACCAATGGTCCCCAAAAACAAAACCCCCTCCGCCCCCCTTTACTGCGCCTAGAAAAAACCCGTCCATAAAAAAATTTTGAACAGGAAACCCCCTGACTAAGGGCAGCCCTGCCGGGGTTTTCCAAAAAATGCCTGGGAAAAAAATTTTCCGACTTAAATGCCGGGAAATTTGGCCCCAAAAATTCCCGCCCCCGCTTTTTACAGAGACCGGAGGCCCCTAAATAAAGGGCCCCCCCGATTCCCATACTCCTGGAGCACCACCCTAAAGGGGACAATTTAGGGGGCAACCGGGCCTCATGACAAAAAAGTCCCAAAACCCTTTTGAAAAAGGTTGGCAAACCCCCGTTTAATTCCTCGAGTAAACCCCGTAAAAGGGTGTAAAAGCTGGTCCAGTGTTCCCACGGCCAGGACGAAAACCACTGACCTCCTAAGCCAAAAGGTTTCAACTATCGGGCCCGGAAAATTCCCTCCGAAACCCCGAGCGCCCCCTATTTATTAAATTGGGCTAAAAAAGAAAGGGGGCCAAACCCCGGGTTCTTCCCGTACAAGGGAAATCAGCCCTTTCTACAAATTTAATAAATTTTCTGTGTATTTAAAAACTTATTGGTTTTTAAAATAGAATTTTGTCTTTTTCACAAAAAGGGAAAAACCCTAAAAGTTGCAGCCCGTGACTATTTTCAAATTGACGGTTTTTTGAAAAGTCAAATTTTCAGTTTTGACCCGGGGCCCAAAAAGTTTGGACACCCCCTGTGTTAAGGCTGTGAAAAAGAAGGGCCGAAGGTTAAACCCTTCCCAGCAGAGCAATTTACCCTAAAAGACGCCCCAAACTAAAATTGGAGTGGGTTTAGATCAAACATTTTCATGGTTTTTTGGAAAGGCCCCAAAATCGAAAGTCCCCAAACCCAAACCCGTTGAAATCTATGGCAGGCTTTAAAAAATGAGTTTGAATGTTTTTTTAGCCGGGAACACAAAACCCCAAAATAACCCCAGCGAAACCCCAGGGAAAAAAGGGGGTTCTCCCCCAAATATTAAATGAAAGGAAGGGGTGAAATACAATGCCCAACAAACCAAAACCTTTTCCCAAAATTTTTTTTCATAAAAAGGGTTTAAAACCAAGGTTCACTTTTCCTTCCCACATTCCCAAAAATTTCCCCGCTAATTCCCCTTTTGGTTGCCTATTTAGAAAAATCCCAAAATAAATAACATTGACATTTGTGGGTGTAACTTGGGCAAAGGTGAAGGAGTTTAAAGGGAAAAAATACTTTTTCAGAGACTGGTTAAACCTCTTTCTAGAAATAAAAAATTTTTTTTACTTTTCTTTATTGTGGTTTACTGAGGGTTCCGGTGTCCCATGTTGTAACGTGTAAATTTAGCCGCTTGGCACCCCCCACTGAGTTAATTTCCCCCGGGTTTCTCCCCGTTGGTAAATGGGAAAGCAACCCCAATTCAGGGCAAAAGAAAGTGGCTTCATGGAGACAGCCGCCATTAAAAAAAACTGAGCCCTGTGACCCGACCCCCCTCCCCAAAAAACCCACCCCCCCCAAAACCCCCGCATGGACGCCCCTTTTCCGATGCCGCCCAGCCCCCCCCTTCCCCCCCCTTTTCCCGCCGCTTGTTTTCTCCCCCAAAATTGCATGCAGACCAAAAAAAATCTTACCCCCCCCTCCATGCCAAGGGCCCCGGTCCAAAAGAAAAAGCTTAGGAAAACGCTCGAAAACAGAAACACACGGCAGCGAGGGCCCGACCGGGGAAAGAAAGGGGAGGGGGAGTCTGGCCTTTAGTTAAGGCTGCCCTGTGGTTTTACCAGCGGGAGGAGAATCTTCCGGGGGGTTATCAATGACTTCTTTGTTTGGTTTGTTGCAGAGTGCCCCCTCCTTCAGCCCTCTGGAAACAACCACCGACCTGCAGCAGTAGTAAGTCAGCACTTCTCCTTCCTATTCCAGCTCTTATGCTTAAAAATCTTGCTTCATCCCTCCAGTATTAACATGATTATGTGAGGGATAAATGTCAGTGAGGGCCCTTCTAGAAAACTTCTAGGGCCCAAAGCCCCAAAACCCGGGGGGAATCCTGGCTCCCTGGAAGGGGTCCAGTTTTTTTAAAAGCCCAAAAAACCCCCAAAAAAAGTTGTCCCTTTTGGGCTGCTTTTGGCCGTTAGGTTTTTTTTTCTGGGGTTTTTTTGGTCATAGTGGGAACAGTTTTGGAAACTCCAAAAAAGGGGCGGGGGGAGGACAGGAACCTGTGTAACTGGGATAAAGGGAACTCTCCCAGCTGCTGCATGACTTAAATACTGTTATCTCCCCCTAAATGTGCTGAATAACTGGATTATAAAGGATGTATCCAACTCACATTAAATCAAAATCTTACTCAGCTTTTGATCTGTCTTTTTTGTTTGATGGGACTGACAGCTTCTATTTATGTAGACTGCAATAAAATGCAAGGAATTTAGGGCTCCGGCACGGTAACTGTCTAGTGAAAATAAACGTCTCCCTGCGTTTCTTCTTTCCATCTGCTGCAGTCATTATGTCATCAGGGACAAGCGTTTCTAAAATAAACCCCAAACCCAGTTTTTGTTCCATTGATACGTCGTTTGAGAGCTTGAAAGAAAGCGTTCTCTGATTAAAGGGCGATGGAAGTTGAAGCACGCAACTGTTGGCAACGGAAACCTTTGCTCATAAACTGACTTCCTTTGAAGGCCCAAATTTATGGCAGGACATCTTGTTTTTGCTTTTTTCCTGCCTCAGCAAAGCAGATTTGGCTGTTAAATCTAAAACATTCTGGAAATTAAAGTAAATGAGAAGGAAGGCAGAACACCTATTATATAAAGATTCAGATAAAAAGCATGCAGAAATAATCTGGAATGGTTTGTGCCGTCATCCTGATGCAGCAGAGCCGTAACTATAGATATAGATGTTCCTCTTAGAACCAAACAAAGGGCTGCCTAAGGTTCTCTCTCACGTGTCGGAAGATCAGTAACAACACTGAACAGAAATAGAAAAAGAGCATAAAAGATCGTTTTTAATGTAGAAGAAAAAATGTAATAAAATTTAAAAGCTTTCTTGGTAAGAATGCATGTGTGAGAGCCATGAAAAAGTTTGCCCCCTTACAGGTGTCTTCTGTTTTTGCTTTTTTTGTCAGATCATCAAGCTGATTTTTATAGGTGACAAACATGAAATCTGAGCACATAAAAAATGTAGTTTCCAAAAACTAATTTCCTTTATTAAAGGAAAAAAGGTTGTCCAAACCAATGAAACTTATAAATTAACTGTTATTAACCATATTTTTTCTAGTTCAGTTTCACTAGTCACACCCAGACCTGTTTACTAGAACCTGTCTGACAACATGAAGTAGGCTAAAGGCTAAATTCCACAACTGATGAGAAACATTTATCAGTCTGGGAACGTCTGACTCGCGTTTCCCAAAAAAACACCTTAATGACCTTTAGAAAAATATTCCGTGCAATGACAGACAGTAGATCTTTTTGGAAGGTGTGCATACTGTCATATCTAGCCTAAAGCATTTCAGCGAAAGAACATCATACTAGCAGTCAAACGTAGTGGTGGTATAATAGTCTGGGCCCACTTTGGTGCTTCAGGACCTGGAAAACTTGAAATGACTCGTGGAACCCTGAATTTTGCTCTCCAGCAGAAAATCCTGAAGGAGAAAGTCCTGCCAGCAGTTTGTGACCTTAAACTGAGACAAACTTGGGTTTTCCAGCAGAGGTCCACATCTGAATGACTCAGTGAAGGTCCTTAAGTGGCCTAGTCAAAGTTTGGACTCAAATCCAATTGAGATGCTGTGCTGTGACCTTAAACAAGCCATTCATGCTCGAAGACCCCCCAGTGTGGCTGAACTAAAATAATTCTGCAAATAAGAGTGGCTCCCAATTCCTCCACAGTGATGTAAAAGCCTCATTGCCACAAAATATGGTAAAATAGTTAATTCACGATTTAACAAGGGGGAAAGTAATATTTTCACACAGGGCCAGGTTGGTTTGGATAGCTTAGGTGTGACAAAAGTGTAATAACAGAAGAAATCTGAAAAAGGAGGAAATGAAAAGTCACCAGGAAAGGTTGTAGACTGGGAGCTGTAATAAACAAGGGTGATGTGCCAAGATGATAATGAGATTAAAGGAAGTGTGGTGTCTAATAATGATGATACAAATGCTGTTAAGTAATTAATAAATACATTCCACGGTTGGTATATTCCTTTGTTATTTCACTGCAAGTCAACCCAGTCAAGAGTGCTGCATGGAAGCTCAAGACATGCCCTGGTTGGCATTTGGTTTTACTAGAAGCTTCTCAAGAGATTATTTTAAATCTTGCATCAGCCTGCAGCCGTAAATCAGCCACAGCAGCGTTTATGTGAATTCTTGTTGCACACCCAGAGCTAACATGATGCCAGTGGTGCACATAGTTTTCCTTCCATCTAAGAAAGAGCCTCTTGTCGAGGTATGGCTCTATCCATACATCACTTGTGAAACACTGCTGTTTTTATCATTTCTCTCAAAGCTGTCGGAGCCTTTTGCAGCATGAGTAACACATGACAGCATGAAGCTGGGAAGTATGCAGGTGCGTGGCAGGGACTGATGCACCACTTGGGAATGTTGAGGGAATATTTATAGAAATTGTCCTGTTGGCCTCCCTAGAATGCTGAAATATCTCTTGTAACTAGCATCCCAGATTTGGCTTTTTCCCACTCTAATTACTGCATGACTCACAAGTATGTGAAAACAGAATTTACCCCAACATTCCCTTAATGAGGCCCATATGACAGCTCATTAGCTGCTTCGACTGCCGCTGTTTATGATAAAAACATGTATCCAAGCAGCACTGACTGCAACCGGCTGTACTTAATTCACTTTTATCCCTCTTCGTCCCATTTGCAATCCAGCTCCTCGAGCAAGTCTGGACACAACGAGGTGGAGAAGGACAGTGGCTCATCCACAAGCGAGCCTGTGCCTCCAGAATGCGACCGACATGTTTACAAGAGCGTCCTGGAGGGCGGGGACATTCCCTTACAAGGTCTGCGGGCTCTAAACAAGCGCCATGGAAGCTCTTCCTCCTCTAAAGGTAGGATGCTAGCTATCATATGTCCCTTAACATGAAACGTGGACGTATTTGGGTGCCCCTGGGTTTTTTAGGGGGCCCCAGAGTGCACCTCAAGGGGGGGTGGTTAAAACGCCCGTTCAAGCTGAGACGGAAAACAGAAGCTGGGCCAAAATGGGAAATTGTTCAAAATTTTCCAGACAGGGATGCATGTGTTTCTCTCTACCTTTCCGTTGGAATACACACAGCGCCTCTGCTATCAAAGTGCACAGCATCGGCCAATCATATCACAGCATTCATTATTCCAACAGCAGCTTTTGGTTTGATGCCTACAGCTGCCTTTCCAAAAATACAGCAAAAACCCCTTGAAAATTTATTTTTTTTCCCCCAAAAAATTTCCAGCTTAAAAAAAATGGCGAATTTTTAAAAGATAGATTCATCGTATTCAGAGTGATATATTTCAGTTAATTTTATGATTATGCCTGACAGCCCATGAGTGCTCAAGCAACAAGGATAACCATAGCCTTGATACGATAGTGAACCAAATCCTATTCAAGAGCAGCTAATGAAATTAAAATTTAAAAAAAATTAAAATATTTCATAAGACCAATAAATTGCTGCGATGGACTGGCGAAATGTCCAGAGTGTACCCCGCCTCTCGCCCGTAGACTGCTAGAGCTAGGCACCAGATTTTCCCGCGAACCCGCCCCCAATGGGAAAGAAAGCAGTGAAAATGAACCTGACTGAAAAAAGCCCCCGACCCAAATAAAAATGATTTTTTTAAACCCCCATCCGAAAACCGTTTAAAGGCTAAAAGGTTATGTCTGTGTTACGCCTACACAGTCCTGTGGTAGAGTACTGACTTGACAGTTGTCCACTAGGCTGCCACTGCCACCCTCCACAAGAGGTCAATGAATAAACTGGCTGCTTACAGATACATAAGGTACATAAGCAACAGGCATATTTATGTATTTTTCATACATAAATATCTGCCTACTGAAAAGTATTTCCACGTACTGTGCAGGATCTTCACTTAATACTTGGTCGGCGCTCCTTTTGCAAGAAATCCTTCTGTAAAATGAAATCAGCCGTTGTCTCTGGTTCAGAACAACCTTAATGCAAAGAATCTCACAGTTGTACTCCATGTCATGGATAGCCAGTTTCATATCTAATGGCAACTTATTTTGAGTTTGAGTGCCCTGACAGCAAACTCCCAATCTCCTCTTAGCCTGAGCCTAGTTTTCAGGACAATTAAGGTCAGCTAATCAGCAGACCTTTAGCACAAAGATGGAACATAAGGCTGAAAAACGTCAGAGAGGTGCAGTAGAGCACAGCCATTCAAACATTTGTGGGTCCAGTGGGGAGCAGACAGAATTAGTGATACATTTTCACTCTGTGCACATGCTAAATTAACTGCTGATGTAAAGGGAAAGCTTAGCTAACTACAGCCTTAAGAGCACTGCAATAATCCAGATGATTTGTTATAAATGCATAAAAAAAAGGTATGGCCTTGGCAGATCAGGCTTTGAATCGCTGTTGCTTGTACACCTTTTTCTACCACAGTTTTTCTTTCCGTTGAACTTTCCATTACTATGCAAGGATACAGCACATGCGAAACAGCCAGCTTCTTCAGCATTGACCTTAGATGACTTACAGTCCTTGTGGAAGATGTAAGTAACTGTCTGCTGGAAAACTGTCAAGTCAGCAGTCTTTCTTATGATTATGTAGGCCTTGACATCAAAAATCCTTCTTTTAATGGTCTTCTGGCATATTATAATTTTCTAACAAACTGAAATGTTGGTTCTTATTAGGCTATCTTAAACAGGCTTTGCTTCACAATCCTCTCAAGGCTGCGCTTATTCCTGCTCGACAGTTTTTCTGCCCACCTAACTTTACATTAATATGCTTGAATACGGCACCAGCTCCTTTATCGATGAGCTTTTGTGTGTTACTCTCCTTGTGGAGGGTGTCAATGACTGTCTACTGGACAAACGTTGAGTCGGATTCACTTTTTGAAATCGACTTACTGAAATAAATGAACTTTCTCATGATATTTTATTTTATTTTTATTCAACCGTAGGTCTTCTTATGCGCTTTGTAAAACTCATGGAGGGTCTTAAGTTGTCTTGTTAAGTCGCTGAAATCTAACCGTGTGGGTTTATCCCTCCCCTGCTGCCCCAGCTGTTAGTTAACAGTCTCCAGGCAGGCTTAGGGCGAAACTTCAGAGTGTTCTAGAGCCAGGGAGCAGAGAGGGTATGGATGAGGAGGTCCAAGTGAGATAAACAGAGCTCTGAGATAAACAGGAGGGGACACAGAGGGTGGGCAGGCATGAGGAAGTCAGCTGTCAGTGTGGGGTCAGGAGCTGGAATGCCAGAGCCCACGGTGAAGGAGAGACGACTGGGGGTGGAAGAGAGAGGAGATATAAGGAGGGGACACTTTGACCCAGTGTACTGAGTTGGGTAAACATGCAACAGTAACCACTTTTAAAGTACGACTCCAGTACATTTTGGATGACGGTTAAAAACGTGGAGCTAAGTTGCCCATCCAGTCAACTGACTAACATGCTTCTCTCTGAACTCCTGCCTGAGGCACCACCTTGGTCATTTGAGTCACTTGCTGCTCATGAAACAGATGAGCTGAGAAAAAATAAGCTAAAAAAAAGTCAGAAATCAGAACCTTCGTCATGTGTTTCAGTCTTACGCTCACAAAACCAACAAAAAAATCTATTTTTACCAAAAAACAAACTGACTCTCTTGTTGGATGGCTCTCATGGCCAGGATAGTGACTCCTTACTCGCCATATGCCATGAATAAACCACAGAGTCATCCTCCTTAGTGTGTTTTCCTGACAGATCTGAATGTGGCAGATCGGCCACCCATTCCACAGCGGAGCCTCACAGCATGTGAAAGTGTTGTGTCATTTCCCTGCACCATCTTGATTGCAGTCACGAGTCTGCTTTCACCAGGAACTGACACAAGCTTCCCTAAGAGGATTTTAACAAACATGATAACTATAGGGCGGTTGGCTCTGGGTGTATTTTTAATTCACAAACCCGTAGGGAAGCAGCGTAATAACAGCTTTGTTTGCAGATTCTGCAAACATCAAATAATAGAACATTTGGCGTAAGAGTTAATGCAACATACAGTGTGTTGCACAAGTATTCAGAAAGTTTAACTTTCTTAACTTACAAAGCCATCATTTTTTATGACTTTCTTTCAACTTTCAACAACGGCTTTCTTCTTTCCACTCTTTCATCAAGGACGGATTTGTGGAGATCACAACTACTAGTTGCCCAGATTCCCCCACCTGAGGTGTGCATCTCTGCAGCCCCTCCAGAGTTACCACCTGCCTCATGGCTGCTTCTCTGATTAATGCTCTCCTTACTCGATCTATAAGTTCAGGAGGACGTCCATGTCTTGGTAGGTCTGTAGTTGGTCCACCCTTTTTCCATGTTCAGATGATGGATTGAACAGAGCTCTGTGAGATCTTCATCTTGGTATTTTGTTTTAGAACCTAACCCTTCTTTAAACATCTCCACAACTTTCTCTCTGACCTGTCTGCTGTGTTTCCTGGTCTTCATGATGCTGTTTGTTCTCTAATGTTCTCTAAGAAACATCTGAGGCCTTCACAGAACAGCTGCATTTATACCGGGATTAAATTATGCCCAGATGGAGTGTAATAATTCATAATGTGACTTCTGAAGGCAAGTGGTTGAACTGGATTTTATTTACTAGCATCAGAGTAAAGGGGGCTGAATAAATACACAAGTCACACTTTACAATTTAGTATTTGTAAAAAGGTTAATATTAATAGGAGAGCATTAATCAGAAGAAGTCAAAAGGCTCTGGGTTACTCTGGAGGAGCTGCCGAGATCCCCAGCTCAGGTAGGAGAATCTGGAGACTGGACAAATAATAGTCATGCACTCTAAAAATTAAGGGACTACATTGTTAAAAGAAAGCCATAAGAAGTTCTCACTGTACCACAAGCTGTGTAGGATAAAATAAAAAATATTACACAAAATTCTGCATCAGTAAACATGTGGAAGAAGATGATCTGGTCAGACGAGACCAAAAGTGAATTATGTGGCAGAAAACTAACACTTCACATCACCATGAAGGCACCATCCCCTCCATAAAACATGATGGTGGCAGCATCATGCTCTGGGGATGCTTCATTTCATCACCCTTTTCCCTTTTACTTCACAATTACTCATTACTTTGTTTTTTCGATCACATAAATCCCCCAAAAGGTACATTGAAGGTTGTGGTTGATACAGGACCAATACTTATGCAAGCCACTGTATATATGACATATCTTTAATACTGCAACTAGTTTTAGATGTCTAGAAGTAACCTCCAACATCACATAACATTTCATGGCATATAGCTGTTTTAATGCTGTCTGTTCCCTCGTTGTGTTGATGATACAGGTTCCTGTCAGCGAGTTCTTTTTTTACTGGTTCCATTTTTAGGAAGCATTACCACGCAGTATCATGATGTTAGTAAAACAGTCATCTCTACTTGATGCACAGAGCATCAAGTCGGCTTCTTCTCATGCACTTTTGTAGGAATTTGTTTTTTTATCTTAGAAATGTGGCTAACTGTTTTAGTGTGTATGTGTGTAAACTTGTGATCATTGTAATCTAATATCTTGTTTATTCTGTTGTCCTGCATGCTTGCCAGTGGATTATAAAGGTGGGAATGGCTATATAATTTCACCCTGCTCCTCTGTAAATAGTCGAACGGTTCTTGCCGGTAATGAAATAGGTGACCAGTGTAAGAGTAAGAAGTCCCTATCTGCTGCCAAAGCCTGCATACCCCAGATCCTGCCCTCCAAGTTCAAGCCCAAGCTCCTGCCACCCAGTGGTGACAGTCAGGACAGCAGGAGTGATGCTATCAGACCACCAAAGGCCCACAGCTGTGAGGATATCTACACAGTGCACTGCAACGAGGCAGAGGAAGAGGAGAGCACTCAGCAATCAGACTTTAAGCCGGGCTGTGGCAGTGAGTGCAGTGACCGCCTCAGGAATGTCTCCCCTGCCATCCGGAGGAGTGCATCCGAGTTCTCCAGCCTGTACAGGTCCATGCATCACATCCAGCGACCCAGCTCCGCCGGCTGCAGCCCCCACGGCAGCGTCCGCAGCCTGACCTCTCTTTTTGAGAAGGCAAAGGGAGACGGCGAGAGGTCAGAGGCAGTGGACGACGAGAACGTTCGACGGGACAACGTGTCATCACGGGTCAGTGAGTTTGAAATGATTATTCAGCGGTCCAGCTCTGCTCCCATCCGCTCTTCCTCCCTGCCCACCCTGCACTCCAGCCAAAACCACAGCCCCAACCACAGTCCCTCCCATCCCTGCATGGCGTCTGCCGTATCAGCTGAAGCCCTTCTGGTAGCTGATGCCACAAAGACAGATGTTTGCACTCTGGTGGAGGCAGAGGGCAGAGACTTCAGGACCTCTTCACCAGAGAAATTTACTGTGGATGAGGCTGCTTCCTCCTCAGGGGATGGACATAACAACAGGACTGAGTCCCCCTGTAACACTGAGGCTGAAGTAGAGCAGATCTTCAGTAAAAATCCTCAAGAATGTGTCCACCAAAGTGCCAGTGACTCAGAAACTCCTTCTGCATCCCCTCCAAGGCAGAACCATCTCCACCACCACTACCACCACCACCTTCTGCACCACTTAAACAATCAGATTCTTCTCAAGCCCAGTAAATGCAAAGGCTCCTGCCCAGCGTCCTACACCCGCTTCACCACTATCCTACGTCATGAGAGGCAGCAGGCCACCGTACAGCATGAGAAGCCAGCAGTTTCGGAGAAGAAGGCCATGCTGCCTGGAAACCTCTTCCTTATGAGCCCGGCCCCCTTCAGGTTACGGAAGAACCTGCAGTCTCACCAAACTCGAAGGACACTCTTAGCGACCAGGGTGACGGCAGGCCCCCAGAGGCCCGCCAGTCTGTCGCCAGAACCCAGGCCCCTCATCCCCCAGCGGCTCTCCTCCTTGGAGGTTCTTGAGAAGCTGAATAACGAGGAGGGCAGCGGGAGCAATCGGCTGAGTAACGGGCAGGTCTTTGACGCCAACGGGAACCTGCTGCAGCCACTGGCAGCTCACCACAGAGGTTGCTAACTCCATCCCTTTCACTGCTGTCACCCTCTCCCTCTGTGGTCTCTCATTGATCTTCACCTCGTGTCCTTTTTTCTCCACCAAGCAACACCACGTCCTCCATTTCTAGTCTGTGTGGTGTGTTTAAGTGACAGGGAATTGTCCATCTCATTCTGAGTGTGCTTTTTGGAGCTCTTCCATGTTCACTGTGAATGGGTACACTCATCCAAACACTTCACTGACTTAAGGGGGTTCAGGAAGCCTTTGGTAATGTATATAAATCCTCTGGACATCAGATTAGAGTTGTATGCATGAGTCCTAAAGGCTGCGAAAGCATTTCATCGATACAAGTTGTAGTTTGCATTTATTACATTATGACGATGTAATGCTAAAGCCATGACTATGGGTGCTTTACATTACACATAAATGCCTTCACTATCTTAAAAACACCTACCTGACATTCACTTGAAAAGTAAAAGGAAAACATTAAGACACACAGTGAATATAAAAAGTCTTCATGCTGCTAAAATGCCCGTTTTTTGTGATGTAAAATATGATACCATGATGAATCATTTCTGAAACTTTTCACCCTTAATGTGACCTATGACTCAAACTGCAAAAAATAAATGAAACATGGTTGCACAACTAGGGATGTGGCTGTTTGTCAGCCTGCATCTACTTTCATAACGTTCAGTCTCATGTCACAGCAAAAGCCATGGTCCACAGAACCCATCAGGGGGATCTCATTGTCAAATGCATCAGTTTTTTAGACCATAATTCTAAACGGTTTTTCGTGCAAAAATACCAAGCACGTCACCAAAATAACACCATACCCACAGTGAAGCATGGTGGTGGCAGCATCATGCTTCACCATACCCACAGTGAAGCATGGGGGTGGCAGCATCATGCTTCACCATTCCCACATTGAGGCTTCTGCTGGAAAGCGTTACCCCGACAACGAGCCAGAGCCCAGACTTGAATCTGATCCTAAGAGAGAGATGCCGGCAGATGCCCTCCCAATCTGACAAATTTGTTGAGCTGTTGCAAAGAAGGCTGGGATGATATTGGCAAGTCAAGACATGCTATGCTGATAAATTCCTACCAAAAAGACTTGAGTCCTGTTACAAAATGAAAAGGTTCTTCAGCAAAGTATTAGTTTAGGGTGTGCAACCACATTATTTTAGTGTTTTATTCCTCTCTAAAAGATTGCAGTCTTTTTTTACAATTGAGTTGAATGGGTCAAAGGTCACAAAAAACGCTGAGAAAAGTTTTGAAATGACTTTTCAGGCATTTTACCAGAGGCCTGCAGACTTTTCATATCCAATATAACCTTTCATAACTGATACATTTCTATAATATTTTTTTTTATTCCATAATTATTTTCTTTTGGACACATCATCTGTCCTTACTTCCCAAACAGATGAGATAGTTCCTGTTTGGACATCAGTAGATGCTTAACGTCCTCCTTCATGGGACGCAGTGAAACATCTATGTTTGCACGGGGAGAAACTAAGGAAATTAATGGAAATTTTGGTTGCCTGTTGGTCAGTCACCATCAATATTTTCATGATGTCATGTTGATTTCTCATTTTTTACTGCAGGTTACAGTAAATGTTATTTTTTTTATCTGCATTTGCTCATTGTTTTCATCCCTTTATGCATGCAGATACATTTCTGGCTTTTTTGCAGTGTTATTTATGTTTCTGATGGTCATTGGATGTATGCATGGTTATAATAGTATTTATTTTCATTCAGTTGACTGGAATTGAGGAGGTGACTGCAATATCACCACCTTTTGTTTAAGCGTGTTGTTTTTTGTTTAGCTAGTTTACCATAAAGTTGGCAATGAAATTATTTTGTTATTTTTTGTCAGACCCCTCCCCAGCTCACGGGGAAAGCGAGGATGAAGCGTTGAGGAAGCGTCATGGGGACAAAGAGGTGATTCATCTCTAAAATGTATCCACATTTCTTGAAAATTAACCTGCGCCCAGATAAGACTAGAAAACGTTCCACCAGTAGAAATGCAGAGGAACTTGATTTCCAGCTAGAGGAAAAACCTTTCTGTCTGGTTTCTTGACAGAAAATACTGGAGGAGCAGCGCCGGCTGAAACGGGAGCAGGAAGAGGCCGACATCGCGGCCAGGAGACACACAGGCATTGTGCCGACGCACCATCAGTTCATCACCAACGAGCGTTTCGGAGACCTGCTCAACATCACAGATAACGCAGAAAAAAGGAAATCAGGCATCGAGGTACAATGCAGGGCCAAGTCTTATCACCTCTGTTAGCAGGAAGGGGGGGGCGGCGCGTCTTCAGCTTGTGTGTGAGGCTAAGAGCTGCGATGGTGGGGGACCTTCTGCAGGCACAGATGACTCACTCCAGTTAGACTAAAATGTGTGATAAGAGGAGCTAAAGCCAAAACATGATGAGTTTAGCATCAAATATGTAGGTCTTACATTACTATTTAAGGTATTTAGATGTGCTGCACGAAATTCACACTCCTGCTAAAGATGCGTCAGAAATCTCTCTCTTTAAGTAGCTCAACCTTGTGAAATCTTATAGAAGACTAAGTGCTGTCCTACAAAAGGTGGTTGTAACAAGCATTAACGTGGCACAGTATTTTCCCCAATAAACAAGTGTGCTCCTTTTTATGCTGGTGCAAAAAAAGATGGATTTTTTTTAAGGCTTTTTACACATTTTAACCAGGGGGGGCAGTAAGTGTGGAGGGATCTGTAAATTACCGTTCACTGAGCATGCTCCAGAGGTAAAGTCACATCCTTCCTGTCAGTACTGGAGCATTTATGTTCAGAGAGGGCAGTGAAACGGGCTTCATAGACAACAGAAAACACATATAAAACTCACAATAAGGCCCAGAATCTGCTGCTCACCAAGTAGGAGCCCAGGAAAAACAAGCTAAATGAAATATTTTCAAATACTTTAAGAAAGTTTTGAGTTTTATGTATAAACGAATGATGATGCTTGTGATCACAGCCATAAAAATAAAGGGTTACCCAGAATTCGTTTTCATTTCTACACAGAGAACTCCAGCCATGGCACGCTTTGACTTCAGAGCAGAATCCCTCAAGTAGGTGAAAATGATCAGAAGTATATTAATTAACTTTGTGTTTAATGTTGCTACAAAAACCTAAACTAAAAAAGTCCAAACATTTATTTAGCTATTGTTTGTATTTTTCAGGGAATTGCCATTTCAGAAGGGGGATATTGTGTACATTATCCGACAAGTCGATCAGAACTGGTATGAAGGCGAACATCATGGAAGAGTTGGCATTTTCCCACGAAGTTACGTTGAGGTTGGTTTTATAATTCATCAACGAAACTCTTACAAGAGCACTCCAGTTAATCAGAATGTCATTTAAAGTCATTTCATTGAAAAAGTGGAGCTCATATATAATACAGGCTCATTGCAAACAGACATTTACAGGCGTTTTTTTCAATTTAATTTTGATGGCTATAAAAACCTAAATAACAATCCTCATATAAGATAAAAACAATAGATAAGGAGTTTTTAACACAGAAATGTGTGCCTACAGAAAGTATGTCTTATGACCCTGTGTTGGGTGGCTGAGGTCTCCGACTGTCTTGTCTTGTTTATGCAGCTCCTCCCTCCGACAGAGAAAGCCCAGCCAAAGAAAAGTGCCCCAGTGCAGGTTCTGGAGTATGGAGAAGCAGTCGCCCGCTTTAACTTCAAAGGGGACACAGTGGTGGAGATGTCCTTCAGAAAGGTGAATTAGCTGTCTTTAGCCTTCTCTGACTAAATGCTTGTTAAAACAGATCGGCTATGTTTTGGATATTTTTATCCAAATGTTCTGAAGCTTCTTCATGTTTCTGCAGGGCGAGCGGATCACATTGATTCGCAGAGTTGATGAGAACTGGTATGAGGGGAAAATTTCTGGCACTAATCGGCAGGGCATCTTCCCCGTCACCTACGTAGAAGTCCACAAACGACCCCGCGTCAAAAACGGGGTGGACTACCCGGATCCTCCAGTCAGCCACTCGCCGCAGCGCAGCACCAACGCATCTCCTCAGGTGAGGAATCAGCCAAATGGATTCTGTTTTAAGGTCATAAATATCCATGCATACAGTGGACAAAAACTATTATTTCAGAATGTTATCACAGATATTCCTTCATTTCTGCTGTGTTCACTTCATCACTCGTTGTGGTTTTGTCTCATCCTTTATCTTTTTTCCTTCTCTTATCCCATTTTCCTCGTACCATTATCTTCCTGCTGCACTAAAAAGCTCTATCGTAACCATCTGACCACCTCCCCCCTGCCTCTCCCCCGTTCCTCCCGTCGCTCCGTATCACCTGAGGTCCACGCTGTCTCCTCTGAATGGATCTCCCTGACCGTAGGAGGTGGGAGCCCTCCCGCTGCCCCGACCCCTCCCCTGCCGCCGCTGCCCACTGTGTCCTACCGCTGGGGCGAGTACCTGCCCCCACCTTACTCTGCCAGCCCTGTGCCCAATGTCACCGGCAGCCCATATTGTATCTCCCCCATGGCTTCACCATCTGCCTCTCCTCTGCCCCCGCCTTACCCACCGAGGCCCAACTCAACCACTCCCTTCCTCACTTTTACTCCACCTCAGGGGGAGGACCTGCTGCTCTCCCTTTTCTCACCTCACCTCTCACGCAGTGTGAGCCCCAGTAGCGGGCCGGTGCTGGAGGGCTGGCTGAGGGGGGATAAGGAGCTGAACGAGGGGGAGAGCATTGAAGGGGACAGGGGCCGAGCAGCCCTGGGAAGCAGACAAAATAGCCCTGCAGAGGTATCTTCTGCATGGTGTGTGGTGTTCGCTCTGGGAAATGGGCTTTTGGTCACTGTTTGATTTTCTAGAGTAGCTGTTCTGACGAGTTTATATGAATGTTGTTTTGAAGTGTGCAATTAACTTGTGCAGTGCCTTTCAAAATTATTCATAACCTCTTAAACTCTTTCATAGTTTGTTACAGTACAGCCACAAACTTTCCTGTATTTTGTTGAGATCTGATGTGAGAAAGCAACATAAATTAGAGCATGTTTGAGAAGTGGTAGGAAAATAAGACATGGCTACATTTTTTTAAACAGAAAAATCAGAAAATAGGGGCGATTTGGCCCCTTTAGTGGGATACAATAAATTTATGAATTGACTTCAATTATAAAATAATGTCCCAAGCTTTGACCATCTTACAAAGCTCTGTTCAATTCATGACATGGAAATGGAAAGATTTTGGAACTGCAAACCTACCAAGACGTGGATGTCCAACCTTAACTGATAGGTAGGGCAAAGACAGCACTAATCTCAGCCTGGAGCCTGGAGGCCCCATGGTAATGGAGGAGATGCACACATCCATAGCATCCCAACGATTAGTTATGCACTCCACAAATTGGGCCATTATATAAAGCAGCAAGCAGAAAGTCATTGTTGAAAGACAAGTATGACATGTGATTCCTGCAGTTTGCCACAGACCACGTGGGGAGCACAGCAAGCATGTGAAGGCAGAACATTATTCTGAACACCAACCTCACTGCTAAACAGTGGTGGCAGCATCATGTCGTGGGGATACTCTTCTTCAGCAGGGACAGGGAAGCTGGTCAGAGTTGATTGGAAGATGAATGGAGCTCATCCAGAGCAATCCTTGAAGAAAACCTGTTAGAAGCTGCAAAAGACTTGAGACTGTGGAGGATGTTCACCTTCCAGCAGAACAACCACCCTAAACATACAGCCAGAGCTACAGTGGAATGGTTTAGATCAAAGCATTGTCATGTATTAGAATGGCCTAGTCAAATTCCAGACAGGAATCCAGATTAGAATCTGCAGCCAGACTTGAAAATTGAGACGGTCTCCATCCAATCTGATTGAAATTGAGCTATACAGCAAAGAAAAATTGGGAAGAATTCAGTCTGTAAATGTTCACTGTACATAAATGCATGCCCCACTTTTTACATTTTTATTTAGTAAACGTTTTTGAAAACCATTCATAATTTTCTCTCTGTTCCCCAAATATGCATTATTTTCTGTTGGCCTACCACATAAAATCTCAAATAAAAAACACTGAATTTTGTGGTTGTAACGTGACCATTTTGGGAAAAGTTCAAGGGGTGGGAATACTTTAGCAAGGCACTGTGGACTTGACCTGTAGCTCCACAGAGTTAAAGATCTGCTGGTCTAATAAAAGAGTGAGTATGTAACGGGTCACGTTGCTCACAGTCTGCAAGTCTGCATGCTGTTGTGTGCACTTCTAACATTCAGTGGTTTTACGGTGTTGGTGTGCCTGTATTTCATAGCAGTGAAGGACTTTAAGGAGAGGAATGGTTCCGGTTCTGACATGATGCCTTAAAAATTACTCTGACAAGAACATGGAGAGACTGATGCTAACACAACATGCTAGGCACCTTCTGTGCATTGCTCAGGTTGTTTTAGTAAACTTCACATGATCAGGACAGGCTTTTTGCTGTAGCTGTATTGTCGCATTCTTATTATTTCACATAAACTCTCACTGAAAATGCCAACCTTGCATTTTTAAGACTGATCTGCTTCTCATTTTGCTTAAATTATTTTGACATTTATGCCGCGCTGCTTCTCTTCCATGCAAAGGTGCAATCGCTTAGCTGCCACAGATGTTGGAAGTTTATTTGTTGGTGACCATTTATAGGTTTCATGTGTAGGATTCTGTTACAGCGAGTTTGGCACAGGGTAACGCATCCTGACAGGTTTCAGCTTAATACACTAAACTTAATAAAAATTGTCTGCACTGATTTTTGTGTTGCAGTTTGTGAAGAACGAGGCTGACCATCAGGGACGGATCTTCAGAAGCCCCGTGATGCCGTACGACGTCCAGGAGAATAACAATGTTAACTCATTTGCGGTAAGACGGTAGATGACCTCAACACTTGCCCAACATTTTTAATGCAACACATTCAAAAAGCCATTTAACTCATTTCATCTGTAACTCCCATTATGTGCATAATTGTGCCTCATGTTTGACATGAGATACAGTACTAAATAATTCAGCCAAGTTTGACATTTAGGGAAAATCTAGATTTGCTTTCTTCCTAAGAGTTTAAAAGTCATAAACTATCATTTGAGTAATGAAATTAACTCCCTCCATAGGTAAGTTTATAAAAAGACACAGCACATTAAAGCGTGTCCCAACGATGGATGTAAAAGGTGCAGCTAATGTTAAATGTTTTTTCTTAAGTTGGTATAAAAAGGCAGCACTGTAGCCTTGCAGCAAGAAGGTCCTGGGTTCGATTCCTGGCCGGGGGTCTTTCTGCATGGAGTTTGCATGTTCTCCCCGTGCATGCGTGGGTTTTTCACTGGGTACTCCGGCTTCCTCCCACAGTCCAAAGACATGCCTGTTAGGTTAATTGGTCTCTCTAAATTGCCCTTAGGTGTATGAATGAGTGTGTGCTTTGTTGTTTGTGTGTTGCCCTGAGATGGACTGGCGACCTGTCCAGGGTGACCCCGCCTCTCGCCCGTAGACTGCTGGAGATAGGCACCAGCTCCCCCGCGACCCACTATGGAATAAGCGGTAGAAAATGACTGACTGACTGGTATAAAAAGGCTTTTTCCATCTTTTATTTGACATCCTGAAAAACAAGCAAACCTTTAAGGAAAATAAAATAACCTGGTTGCATAGGGGAATGCATCAAGAAAATAATGATTTACTGGAGCAATTTTTATATTTGATTTCAACATTTTTTCTTCTTTGTTGAAAGTCTGTCATCATAACAGATTTTCATTTGGCACCTTGTAAATGTTCTCTAAATCTCTCAGATTGTAAGAACATTTCTCCACAGGTGACCTTACTGATTTTCTGTCAGATATAGTTCTGATCTTTGGCTAAGTCCAGTCCAAAACCTTAACTTCCTTCTGATGAAGCCACCTTTGTTGATTTGGATGTATGGTTCGGGCTATTTTCATGCTGTAAGGGAAATCCATCTTTATGAACTGACTGGTATTGGGAACTGTTCATGATTTCATCCAGTTTGACACAAAACTAACTCCACATAATGATGCTGCCACCACCATGTTTCACGGTGGGTTTTGTGAAGCACAGGGTTGTTTTTATACCAAACATCCATTTTGGAATTTCTGGTACAAAAACATCCATTTTGGTTTTATCAGACCATAGCCCATTTTAGAAAGAACTGGATGTTCTCTGTGTGACATAAAGCTTCTGTCTTATAATCCTGCTAAACACAACCAGCACTCATCCGAAACTCCTCCAGTTCCCTCAGTGTTGCTGTCAGCCTTTTGGCGGCCTTCCTGACCAGTTTCAGTCAAACGTCCGGTTTTAGTCACATCACTGTTGTCCCACATGTCTGCAGGGTATTGATGACTGTTTTCCCTCTGCCATAGTGTGTAATAACATCTTTTTAATGCTTTGTAAACTATCTGTAAACTATAGGTTTATGTATAGAAGGGGTATGCAACCTTTACAATCCAAAGAGCCATTTCTGCCCTCAGTCCAGCAAAATAAAACTCGTTTACAGCTGCAACAGCTGCAAATGTTACATGACTTTTGGGAAAAAAAAACTACTTATTATATTTCTACTATAGGAAATTTGTTGTCATTTTCAAAGAACCACTATTTTATTTCTATTTTTAGATTAAAAAAAAACATAAAACTTTAAAAAAAAACAGGATGGATAAATCTTTTTCTATGGGATGTTGATATTTGTAGAAAATGATGTAAAGAAAGAGCATAGTTTAGTTTCTAACCTAATAACAAGAAAACTAGATCTAAAACAAAATTACAGGCACTTTTAGTGTCATTATTTTATGGAAATTCAAAGCAATTGTTCCAAAAAACTGGAAAAAAAACTGGAAAACTGCTGAAACCTGCATTTATATCTAGATTTAAAAACAGTAGTTGGTTCTTCATCAATTTTAGCTAAAAGTATTAAGAGCCACTGTGGAAGGCCCAAAGAGATGTGAGCTATTGGATGCAAATAAGCAAATGTCAGGAAAGTCATAAATGGACAGCTGAACATTATTTCTGATTCTCTATAATTAATGGCGCGTGTGAACTCAAGTGAATGCTGAAATTAAATCAAAGGTGTTCCAATAAAGCTTAGTTTGAACCTTTGCATATTTATACAACCAGCCTTTTAGACCAGTGTTATAGTCTTCTAGACCACAATTCCAAATTGTGTGTCTTTCATACAGGTTAAGATGGAACTGGGGGTTTTCTCCATGCGGATGAAAGCATGAGCAGTTCCAAATATCTATAAATTCTGACCCAAAACTCCTCCAGATTCTACCAGAAAGCTGAAGATGAAGAGGAATCCAGTTTTTCAGCATCACAATGAGCCCAAATCAGCTAAAGAGGGGGTCCAGCAGAATAACCCTAAAGTTTTAGAATGAGGCCTGCGAACTGAATACTTTGTGAAAGATTTTGTTTTTTAAATGTGTATTTCAGTGGCTGAAAGAGTCAAATGCAGCTTTTACTGCGCTGTGTGAGGCGAGCTGTGTGATTAGGACTGTTCTGCATTTAGAATCTTAATATAAAAGAATAATAAAAAGAAATATCTGGCTCTCCAGAGACTGCTCTCTGATGAGTTTGTGAAACAAGGACTTTTTTTTCTATTTTACATCGCTGTGTTGTATACGGAGTTCATAAAGCAAGCGTAAACGCTGCTCCTGCTCCACACTGTTACTCTGATATAAACCAGCTTTATGTTAAGCTTAGGAAGAAAGTGAATTATTTACTAAAATGTCAAGCTGTAACTATCAGCTTCTCTTTAATACAGCATGCTCACACTGACTAATATCCTGTAAAGATGAACTAACTGTTTCATATGTCCTGTCTACATGCTTCCTCTCTGGTGTCCTCCCTTTTCATACCTCTCCTCCTGGGCTTCACCAACATCTCTACTTTTTCTTCTGGGTTTGAATGGATTACTCCTCCCCTTTTTTCCTGCCTTTGCTTCTCACTGGACCCCCCCCCCCCCCCCCCCCCCCCCTCTTCCTTCCTTCTCTAACTCCTTAAATACCCCCCTCACCTTGGCCTCCTCCTGGACTTGTATGTCCCTCTCTGGCGACTTCTACTACTACTAGGAGGCAGTGTGTAATGAGATCTTGAATATTGCTGAGACCTCGGTGAGGTACTGCAGCACCCTGTCCCACCACCATAATGACTCTCTCCATAGACTGCACCCCCACCCCAGTAAACAATCTCTCATCATTTCCCAGCAACCCCAGTCCCACAGCAGCAGCCCGGAGCCGAGCCGTCTCAGTTGTGGAATGTGAGTGAGATTTCTCTCAGTTTCACGCTGTTTTATTTATTTTCTTGCTCATTTCAGCTGAAACCCCTCCCCTTTAATTATAACTCCTCTGACATTTTGGGTCCTCGCTGGTTTGCACATTTGACAAAGTGCTCTTTGTGTCGCTGCTCCAGTTTCCAGGCTTTGTACAGTTATGTGCCTCAGAATGACGACGAGCTGGAGCTGCAGGAAGGAGATCTCGTCAGTGTCATGGAAAAATGCGATGACGGCTGGTTTGTCGGTACGTCCTGCAGGATGGAATCCTTTGCACTCACTGCAGCGCATTAATCAATATAGGGTTTCTGTAGAATGACAGCAGAGGCCTGCAAGCATGAAACATGCATGCTGAAGGCTCCTGGGGAAGGAGAATTATACGTCAATGGGTCACATTGCTTCATGGAGAGTTTTTAGTGTATGACAGCATAACATTAGCTGTGACAGGGCTTGTCAGCTGTTTTTGTCAGCTACATCTTTCCAGAATCTTTCCAGTTACTCTTACTTTTTCCTTTTCTCCACAGGCACTTCAAAGAGGACAAAACAGTTTGGGACTTTCCCTGGGAATTACGTGAAGGAAGTGAAACTGTAACGATATCTAATCTGCCTGTAACACATGGTTGCCTGTCAAGCTTGGGGAACTTATTACTACTGCGCATGGCTGTTGGTTAGAATAGTCATCTGGCCAGGCGAATACATTTTGTCTGGGAAAGTGATCAGTGTGGTCTGGGGTATGTCAAACTGCACGAGGCGAGGACGGTGGAGGGGACGGCTCTCTGTCCAAACCGCGATCACACTACTCACTTCTTGGCAGAATTCACCCGTCTCCAACATGTGGGAATAACGTCACACAAATTAGCTGGTGTTGCACACATAATAGCTTCCAATTCGTCCGTGTGCACACACGTCTATGTAGCACCTCAGTCTGGAGGCTGGCATCAGAGGAGCTTACCTAAGAAGGACTTTGGAGGAGGAAAAAATGTCATTTTATGTGGTGCAAGTTGGAGCTGTTTGTCATGAGCTACCTTTCAGGACCAGAGGTGGGATGTAAATCATGGACCTCGGTAACTTAAAAACAGAAATATCAAAATTATTTCCTGGAGGTGAAATTTTAATGTAATTGTCTGTCTGTCAAACATACTTTTCCCCTTTTTAAGAACAATTCTTTTTGAGTTTAAAGGGCGCATATCATTATTATTAGTATTTTTCTATTTTGATTGTGTTCAGGATTTTGGTTATCAATAGTTAGATTGATTTCTATGTCTGCAATGAAGAAGTATGTAAAAAAAAAGTTTGAAAAAAGAAAGAATTCAAGCATAAGGCAGTTGAAAAGCACCAAAAACTGAGGGATGAGTGATGACGTTATGTTTTGAAAACCAGACTTGGACATCAAGGCATAACAGAATGTCTGACCAAGACAAAAGCAGTTATAGCAGCTTCTGAAGCTCAAAACTGAGGTTAAAGTGAGGATTTATATCCAGTGAGGAAGAGAAAATCGGGAAATTTCAGAGAGCAGTAGCTTGGAGACGGAACAACCGGGCACCCTAAGGAGGGATTTAAAAGCTCTCTGTGAAGGGAAGTTAAAATCCCCAGATGGCAGCAGCAGTGAAACGTTCAGACACTGATGAAAAAGATTCTATTACAGGTAGCTATTGGAAAAACTAAATATTATCCTGCATGGTAAACGGTGTGCTTATAAGCAACACCCACAGTTACCTTGTTGGTCTGGCTGTTGACTCTGCTGTTGGTCATAGCTATGTCCTATAATCTCTCCTCAGCTTTAGGTAGTTTCTTCATTTATATCCATCCATCCATTTTTTTACCTGCTTTTTTATACCTGTTTCCAGCAGTCTACGGGCAGGAGGTGGGATACAGCCTGGACCGGTCGCCAGTCCATCGCATGGCAACACAGACACACACAGGACAAACAACCATGCACACACCCATTCACACCTAAGGGCAATTTAGAGAAACCAATTAACCTAACAGTCATGTTTTTGGACTGTGGAAGGAAGCCGGAGTACCCGGTGAGAACCCACGCATGCATGGGGAGAACATGCAAACTCCATTCAGAAAGACCCCTGGTCGGGAGTGGAACAAAGGACCTTAATGCTGTAAGGCAGTGCTACCAACTGCGCCACCATGCAGTCCTTCATTTGAATCTAAATTTACAATCTCTTCATGTTCTTGGGGTAAAAAGTAACAGTATTTTGTGTTGATGAGGACAAATCTGTCCTTCTTTGGGTTTTGCTCCTCAGAGCTCCCACACGTTTCTTTCATAGATGAAGGATGGAGTGAGTTAAAATGCAAAAATGCTTACTCCATTCTTTTTCCACATATTTACACTAAAATGTAAATTTTTGTCAAAACAACAATCATTTTTTTGATTATGTGAGAGATTTACCAGTTACTGCAGTTCCAGACAACACGTCATCATCCATATATGGTAGTGCCTTCCTGTTTTCTGTAGTCTTGACCTAAAAAGATTTTTCAGAAAATTGTCTTTAAAACTTTTTCTCCACTTTAAAAACCAACAGAAAAGCGGATTGTGGCTTATGTATGTCAAGATAATTAGGTTTTCTGCCTCTTATATGATGATATATGCCCTTTAACTGTATGTAATGTTACAGACGCCTGTAGAAACTGATTTGATTATGCATTTTTGCTTTTATTTTAATTACTTAAAATCCCCAAAAGTTCAGTGCTGTCTTAATTAGGGGAATGTCAAAGCTTTTACAACTCGGTGTAATCCAAACGCTTTTGATACCGCTTCAGTATAGCCTTGGTTTTTCAACCAAACATTCTGCTGCAGTTGTTGATGCAGTCAGGTGCATGTCTAGAAACAACAAACTTATTTAAACTTCTATATTTTCTATATTTTCTGTAGCAAACACAAACATCGGCCACATGGACTCTGTTGCATGTATTGTGAAAGTGAAGCATACCTCAATATGCTGGCTTTTTATTTGATTGATGCCTTTAAGGTAGCTAGTGATCCAACGCCTTCAGCACAACTATTAGACGGGCGTGGTAGCACTTAACTTCCTGTTTGTCCCTCCTAACATGATAAAAGCAGATTAATCAGATGAACTACAGCTATTTGTTTTAGCCAGAGAGGTGTCCCAGAATGTAATTTTAATGATTCAAAGAAAGCCTTTAGAAATCTTAACCATACCCTCTTTGACGAGATTGTATCCACACATAAAAGAGGCCTTCTGAATACAAGTATGTATTTTCTTCCTGTAAATGTTCTGCATGCACTGTAAAACCAAACTGGAGCATGAAAGCCCATCTCAACCCTCTTCATCTTCCCACAGAGGTGGTGCCAGGGTTTTACTTCGCTCATTGAGCTTTAATTCCTTTGAACTCCGCTCTAAAAGCATCAGAGCCGTCTTCCTCCGGGTAAAGAGCTCCAACACCGTCAGATTGTTTGAGAGACACCCCATGCCAGAGTGAAGCTTGTTGCACAGAAACCTATCTACAAAAATAATGACTAGTTTTGACCTTTTTTTGGGGTGGTCTTCAGAATATGTCTTCTTTTTGTCAAACTTCGCTCTGTGTATATTAGAGCCGAACAGAGCTGTCAGATTGTACTGCAGATACATTTTAGTGCTTGTTATGACCTGCACAGAGCAGCATGAGGCTGTAGTTTGTGGGTTATTTGCTAAGCAGGTATTTCTAAGCTGGTTTTGTGCATTTCGGGGCTCTGTGCAAAGATTATAATCATAATTTTTCAATTGCAAATAGCAGACCATCAGTAGGCATACTCTTTTATATGCTTGTTTGCACAGTGCCTTGCAGAAGTATTCAAACTCCTTGAACTTTTTTACATTTTCTCAGCCTTCGACCACATGCTACAATATATTTTATTTGTATTTTATGTGAAAGACCAACACAAATAATTGTGGCACAATTGCACCTCAGTTGTAGAAATTGAACTTTTTGCCTCTGGCTTGCTTAGAATGGTCTTACAACAGATCTTCAACTGGATTAGGTTTGGACTTTGACTGGACCACTCTAACACATCTCTTTGCTGTGATCTAAACCATCTCATTGTAGCTCTGGCTGTAAATTTAGGGTCATTCTCCTGCTGGAAGGTGAACCTCCATCTCAGTCTCAAGTCTTCTGCAACCTCTAACAGGTTTTCTTCCAGGAGTGCCCTGTTTGTAGCCCCACCAACCTTCTCATCGACTGTTACCAGTTTCTCTGTCCCCGCTGAAGAAATGAATTCACAGATCATGATGCTACCACCACCGTATTTCACCATTGGTCTGGTGTGTTCAGTGTGCCATGTGTACGTTTTCCTCCACACAGCGTTTTGCTTGTAGAACAAACAGTTCAGTTTTGGTGTTGTCTGATCAGAGCACCTCTTCCATACATTCGCTGTGTCCTCTATATGGTTTGCTCCATGTTGCTAAATGGGACTTCTAATGGCTTTCTTCTTGTCCTTCTATCATAAAGGCCAGATTAGTAAACTCCACTGCTAATAGTTGTGCTGTTGACAGATTCTCCTACATGAGCTGTTAATCTATGCATCTCCTCCTGAGTCACTACGGGCCTTTGTCCTACTTGTCATACTGCATTTTCAGATGATTTATTTATCAGTGCTCTGTGAGATCTTGTTGGTTTATCCTTCTTCACAACGTTGTCCCTGTCCTGTCTGCGGTCTTCCATGGTCTTCATGAGGATGTCTGTTCACTAACTTTCTCTGACAGCTTCACAGAACAGCTGTATTTATACTGACATTAAAGACACTCGCTTAGACTAGATTTTATTTAGAGGTGAGGGGTTAGAAAAAGTGGCTGAATACAAATGCATACTTTTAATATTTGTAAAAAAAAATATCATTTTCCTTCCACTTCAATATTATCCACTACTTTGTGTTGGTCTATCATGTAAAATCCCATATGAATGTGACGATGTTTGTGGTTGTAATATGACTAAATGTGAAAATAAGTATTCTTTTGTAAAGCACTGTAGATGTGTATGAAGATCAGTTTAACACGAGTCCAATTAGTGTTTCCTGCCATTTATTTGGTGTCTACTTCAGTTTTTGTCTCGTTCTGAAAGCCCTTCGACTGCTTTGCCAACATAGCTACATAGTATTTTCCTCACGCTGCACTGTGGGTTTGCCTGCATGGCACTGATAAAATGTTCATGTGTTTTCTTTCACCACAGAGGCCTCCACAACATGTTTGTTTCTCTATAACCTCAGCTTCACATGGCTGGTTGAGAGTGTGATGACGTGTAGCTTTGTAAAAACTTTCTTCTTCTTTCTTCTTCCATTATGAAAAAATAGATTTTTTTTACACCCTATATGAAATCAGTAGGTCAGAACTACTCACAGCAGTGTTTTTGTGCTCTATTGTGCTACATTAAGCATCAGCGGGTGAGTGGCTGTTTGCGTATATGAATGTGATGCAGGCAGCGTTGCCTAAACTTCGTCCTAGATGAGCAAACAAGGGTTGTATATATGTAAAATAAAGCAAATAGACTGTAAGCGACAGGAGTATCAGACTGGGCTCCTTGTCATTTGCAGTGGATTATTTACCATGAAGGATTTGTGAGAAAGCACAGAGTGGCACATTACTCAGCAGCACAGAAAGTTTGACAGATATGATCATGTTTGCTGCCATTTGTGAGCATCATAATGATTTACACTACGTGCAAAATTCTGCCTCGTCATTTTAATTCGATTTTTGTTTTGGGACTTTCCCTGAAATGTGTCGGGTCATAATTTAGTGTAACCATGGTCTGTTTGTTACCGTACAGTACCAATAAGAGTGTGACACAGTGCTTCGAAATAACGATTAATAATTCAAATATTGGGCTAGTTTGATGAGGTGCACAGCCTGCAACAGGTTTGGTTTGTTTGCTTCTATTGCAGTGATGTTACATTAACAATATTAAAATAAAGATACTACACACTGCTGTGACTTCGGTATTATGCAATATTTAATAAACAATTTAAACTATTACGTGTCTTACTTGTTCATTTGTTACCTTATGAACCATGTTGGTTATCTGTAATAATTGGAATCCCTCTGGACAAGGACACATTGAAACCCGTGTGTTTTTGTGTGGTTATAACCAGAGCCGGCCCAAGTTATGAGCCTGGAGGCCCTAACCTCAGAGTCCTTGGCTTCTCGCACAGAACATAGATCCCAATATAGACATAGAAGAATAGATGTTGCTGGAGAGTCATCTATAAAAAAAACTTTTATCTAAAAAACATTGTAGAGGGTTTTACATACTTTAGCACCACTTAAAAAAAATTATTTTTTGACAAAACAGAATACCTGTATTAAATCCAGGTTAATTTATATAATTTAAATCAAATCAGGTGATTTGATATATTTTCACAAGTAAATAACGGTCAGTTGAGGGGCACCTCAACTGACCGTTCGGTTAAATTTTGATCATTGTTCATTTTTATATCACTGCCTACCATTAGTACTAAAATGAACATATATTACTGAATATAGAAGCGATTCATTGAAATCAGTTTAGTTTCTTTTATTCTGAAAACCCAGTTTCCAACCATATTTGCATTGCTTTTCAACATGCCACTCATGATATGCTGGATTACATCTATGAGTCTCCAAACTTCAAATTTACACCTACATTTATTAATAATTATTCTGCTTTCAAATTTACTACAAAGGCTTCTGAATACAAATTTTAAAACCATTAAAATTTAAATTAAAATGTAAAAACTAGATTTATTCAGGATTTAAAAGAGCTGACAAAGGGGCTCGTAGTTATGCAGAAGAAAATCTGCAAGCTCATCCAGGAGGAGTGAATGCTACAAGTCACTGACTCGGTGCAATCTGCTGGGTTTCCCTAGATAGAAAAACTTTTTAACCAATTTGAATAAATAACCTAATAAATAAAGAATCTGACTGCAATGTTTGATAGTTAGGATTAATTGGAATGTATGTACCTGACTTGAAATCTGTATGATTAGATTGAATTGACTTTGTGAAGTGCCTTGAGATGACATGTGTTGTGAATTGGTGCTATATAAAAAAAACTGAATTGGATTAAATTGAATTGAATTGAAAATCTTCATAGTTTTATAATTTTAGTAGCAGTAGGGATGCACAAGAAGCTGCAAGTTTATCAGTATTGCAAAATCAATGTACAGGATATCAATATCAATAAAGAACTGCCCGGATTGCAATAAAAATTTGCTAATTGCATTTAGGCACTCGGTGTGATTAATATATATATAGAGACGCTTGTTGCTTAATGCAGCATACAATGTTTTATAAGGTAGTAAGTTGCTAAAATCATTAGGAAATGACATGTTATGTGTTTACAATGGTCACAAACTAGTAGGGCATTAACACTGTTAAGTATTTGACCTTTACAAACATATTCACATTTCCTCATCTCTTGCAGCCATGGTTACCGCTAATAATTTAATGCTGCTAGTTTAAAAATTGCTGCTTGTGTCTGCAAGAAAAATGACACATTTTATGCACACCACACCTGCAAAAAACTGCAAAAAACAAACAGATTTGTTAAGCAATACAAGTTAAACTTGGGCCATCTTTGCAGAGTATAAGCAGTCTAAACTTGTCTCCACCATTTATTTACTGGTATATATTTAATAAACAGTGTGAAGTGGCTAATGGGAAGGTCAAGCAAAACACATTCCAATATGGTTGATTTGATTGTTGAATCACTAGTAAACCTTTAACTAGAGCTGCTAAATACCCAGCAGTTATATTAGCAGTGTTGGGCCATCTGGCGATAAGCTGAACTAGGACTGAGGCCCCAAATCAAATTCTGCTGAGGGCCCCATTCAATCTTAGACCTGCTCTGGTTATAACAATCAGTAGCACTTTTACTCTCCACTAGATCTCTTATAACAGAGGTCCAGAATTTCCAAAACTGCATGCAAAGCACAGAAAGGGCGTGTTTCATTCAGTCTGTCTGCTCAGGCACTTTCAGCACAGAGCTCCTGGCTGGAGTTCAGGTTTGGGAGCGGCACATTCCACATCCTGGGATTTAGCTCTACCATAAATGGTAAGTTTGCACATAACAGGATGACGTAAAGGCAGAGCTGACATCCTCTCGAAACACAGCGGAGCTCTGATAAGAGAGGCGAAATTTGAAGAGGAACCTCTCTGCTCTGTCTTCAAAGAACTTTTATCAGTCAAGAAAAGCCAGGTGATCAACAGATACCTTCATTAAATATTTCTGAGTTGCATTTTTTTTTATTGTTATGGATTTCGTTTGAAACGTCTGTACAATATTTTTGCAAGTATGTTTTAGGCTGCTATGTGAAAAACCAAAAGAAACGTCAAAAGCATGCTACCAGTCTATGCTTAAGTGTTTCACAAGAATAAAAACAAATAAATATAAAAACTTTTTCTGTAAATATTTCTCAAACATGAGTACGTTAAAATTTGAACAATTTTCTTGTCATTGCATTGCGTAAACGTACAGTACAATTTAACATTAACAATTTAGAAACAGTAGAACAACGTAGAACAGTTTTAGCAGCAATAAAACACCAGCAATCACCTCTTGTATAACAGCAAAAAACACTTGAACTAAAACTGTTAAAATGAGAATGGAAAATCAATAATTGGTTAGTTATGGTAGGCTGCTTTTTAGTGTCATAAATACTTCGCACAGTTGCTGGGTGTTTTAACGGATTAAAAATGTGTTTAAGGTTTTCACAGTAATGTAAGGACTGGTTTGTTATAAACAGAATAAGTTCTGTACTCTATTGTTTCTTTAGGTTTTTTTTACATGTATTTAAAAACCACTGAAGACAAAGAGTGGTGACACGTTACCAGAAGTTCAATCATTTGAGGCGAGTGGGAGTGCGCAGTGACTAATCTTGCTAATAGACGATCTGTGTGGACACCAGGTTATCAGCGAGGAAAACCTCTAAATCTATTCGTCTGATTGTGTTGGGAGGGTCCTCCCCTCTGCTGTGCTGCTGCTCAGCCTCAAACCACCGACTGTTCCTGTCAGAGGCAGCAGGAGCCGAGCCAGAGGTCTGAGCTTCATTGTTTAACGCCTAAAGTTACCTACTTTAGCCTGACGTTATGCCTCCTGTCCGGGTGGTGATGCAGGGTCCCGGCCCATGGGGGTTCCGGCTCGTTGGGGGTAAGGACTTCGAACAGCCGCTGGCTATTTCCCGGGTAAGTTGGCTTCACGCTTTAGTTCTGCAACACAAGGGTTCGTCCAGAGTAGCCTGGATGTCTGTCTGTCGGTGTTGGTTAAAGCAGACTAACGGAGGCTGTATTCGCGCTAGACTCGGGTTAACGGTAAGCTAACAATGGCTAAACTGATAACCGTTTTAGCTAGCTTAGGTTTAGCTAGGTTCAGGTTAATATTGTTTACCTGCGTTAAGGTGTGAATACAAAAGTCCATATACTAAGTTAATGTAATTTTGTGTCTGTCGCACCTGTAGTCATCAATTTAGGAGGGTCCTGCTACTTTCTGTTAGCTACAATTTTAATACAAACAAAACAAATCTAACCAAAAGGTGTAAAAGCTTAAAATAATTCATTTTAAAGTGTCGCCATACTCTGAGGAAGGCTTTCTGATGATGATGATGCCTCCTCCTAATAATCCAAGCTGTGTGTGTCATTCAAGCCCTCTTTGTGCCCTTTTAATCTTTTTTCTGTTATTTTACAACAGCTTGGTGTGTCTACTAAACTCTTACAAGTCCACAACGCTGATACTCTAACCACCAACGAGGGGCAATATTGGTTTAGGTATCTTACATCTACCCAGATGCCCCTGACTCCGAGTCATTAACAAGTCCTTTTGGAAAAGTTTTAGCGAGATCATATCCCCAATTTTTGTTCACCAAGCACATAGCGGTGTTTGAATGAAATAACTTCAAAGAAACAGAGGAGCAATAATTATTCCTTCTGCATAATGTTAACTGTAACATTTTGTTTTTATTTCTCTTCATAAGCATAAGCAAAAAAGAACAAAACACCAACTATATGTATTAGTAGTTTTCATGTACTTATTCCACAGAATATTATACTTGGGGTGTTTCCAAATGGATGAATTGGTGCTTGTAGGCAAGGAAAAGTAGAGTGGCCTTCTTTCAGCCAGCTGAGCATCAGTTTGCAGCAGCATATTGGGGAGGGGCAGCACTGTTACCTTTGCTACCGGGCAGCCAGGGGAAACTCTGGTATCTTGATTAAAGGTCATTAACAGTAGGACAAATATGCTAAAACCTTTAGATATCAGGAACCAGACCATGCCTCCTAATTATACAAGATTTTTTTACCACCATAATTACTGTTTGTCCTGCAATAATAATGAGAAAGTAATTTATTACATTTGCAAATCCCTAGAAATTGGTAACATGGCTAGACTTACTTGTGACATTAGAACTGTATTTCATCAGCCTGTTCCATAAAAACATAAATGAATGCTGTGTTTTGTTCACAAATGTGATTTAACACAGTTGTTTTTGCACCTACTGGCAACACAGTTACATACAGACAGCTTCAGTTAATACAGCGAGAAACCACCAATCAGGCTCAATATCTGGGTTTAGTGATGGACTCAGACCTGAACCTTCAGAGGAACATAAAGACAGTAACAAGGTCGGCCTTCTAACACCTAAAGAACATCTCCAGGATTGAAGCACTAATGTCTCCGCAGGACCTTGAAAAACTAATTCATGCGTTCATCTTTAGTAGAATTGATTACTGCAACGGTGTCTTCACAGGTCTGCCTAAAAAGTGGATCAGACAGCTGCAGTTGATCCAGAATGCTGCTGCCCGCGTCCTCACTAGAACTAAGAAAGTGGACCACATCAGCCCGGTTCTGAAGTCCCTCCACTGGTTCCCTGTAGCTCAGAGAATAGACTTTAAAATAGTTCTGTTAGTCTATAAATCACTGAATGGCTTAGCACCAAAATACTTTACAGACTTGTTGTCAGTGGATCAACCACCCAGACCTCTCAGGTCTTCTGGCTCAAATCTACTCTGCAGAACCAGAACCAGAACCAAACATGGAGAAGCAGCTTTTAGTTCTTATGCTCCACTAATCTGGAATAAACTCCCAGAAAACCATAAAAGCTGAAACCCTAAGTTGCTTTAAATCAAGATTAAAAACGTATTTGTTTAGAGCGGCCTTTGACTGGGCCATCTAAACATTATTAAAGTTTTCAGTCCAATTTTCCTTTCATTTTCTTATCCATCATTCTGTTCTCTTTATTTTTTAAATTACCTCTGTTTTCTGTATCATTGTAATGTTTCTCCTCATGTGCAGCGCGTTGAGTCCCTTGTTGCTGAAAAGCGCTAAATAAATAAACTCGACTTGACTTATCTTAATATAAGTAGAATAAAAAAGTAGTCTATTTGTTAATGGGTACGTTTTAATTTTAGTAGGGATGCCCTGATATCGATTTTATTTCCAAGACATATCAGTCATTTGGTTTGTTTCTAAACGTATATCTGACTTGAGCCGTACAGTTGCTTCAATAAACTCACATCTCGCTCCAGCTCATGTTTTCCAGCCAGCAGTTTGCTGAATTGCTCGGCTAAAATGAGTACGTTTTCTCTGTTTTTATGGGACTTGTTGATACTTTCAGTATCGTTCCATTCAATCATGTGGACACAGAAAAGTTTTACTCCTCATTCATAAACATTGTGCTTCAGTAGTTATTTAGCTACACTCTGTGGGGATCTGAGGGAACAGTTGGAGAAACTGTTCCCTCAGATCAGGGAACATGACATATGGAGCAGGAGCTGCAGCAGCAGTGTGTTCAGAAAAGCCAGACTTGTCAGAGCCTGTGTATACAGCTTTGAAAGCTTGCACACAAAGCAAGCTGTTATTTTGAAAACGTTGGCCACCCAAAACGTACCCACATGGCTCGCCGGATTTTCAGCTGACAAAATCACTCTAGATCCCTAGCACGGGTCGTTTTAATGACACTGTGATCGGAACCCCAAGCTGATATCTGTGATTGGACCCGAACATCCAGAAGTTGTCAAACTTGCCTGGAAGACTCTAGTCTGTATTTTATTTTTTCATCACCATAAATATCAAAGATACTGTTGTAAAATTTTAGGTCCACGTCATCCATGTGTACCTGTGACTGTAATGTTGGGGTATGACTCCACTGTGGCAGAGCAGAGGACAGGAGCTCCTGTTGTAAACGCTGTTCCTGCAGTCTGTCCGCTCCACCCATGGAAATGTGATTAGGAATTCCTGGACTGTGCCAGTCTCTCTGCTTTAAACCTCTTATCTTGGTGGAACATCTGCCTTCTGGGCGGCTGTCTCCTGTTTGCCAGTGGCTTAGCTTCTGTTTACTGTAAACGAAACAGTGTGTGTAAAGTATGTAAGGGTCAGCACAGTGGATCTGATATGAGCCGAGGCATTCAGGCAGGGATTCATGTCTTCTTCCTCTATTTTTTTCCTTTCATTTTTGTCGTTTCGAAGTAAAGTTTTCGCTCTGAATGTGTTGAAGCACCAAAACATTCCTTCTTTTTTGTGTTGAAGTGTGATTCCTCTATTGTAGGTCAACCCTGGAAGTAAAGCGGCCCAAGCCAACTTGTGCATCGGAGACATCATTTTGTCTATCAACGGTGAGGCAACAGAGGACATGACTCACTTGGAGGCGCAGAACAAGATAAAGGGCTGCATAGAGGAGATGGCGCTCTCCATCGACAGGTAAGCTGGAGCAATATGAACCGCGTGGCCTTGGCCTTGTAAAACTGTGAGTAATGTGAGACTTTTATCCAGGTGTAGAGGGAGGGCTGTTTGTTCATGCAAACACCCCTCAGTGTGAAGGGAGGATCTGGCATTGTGTGTGTATGCTGAGCTCTGTTGCAACTTTATATCAGTGCATTACATCATGGCTTTCTGGTCACAAAGAGAAAACACTAAGGAAAGAAAAATACAGCTGTGGTGTATTTAAACCAACTGTGTGTCAGGTGTTGCATGTTGGGAGCATAACCTTCATTTTCCTTGGTTTTGCCCTGCAGGTCAGAATCTAAGCTGTGGTCACCGCTTTCATCTGAGGAAGGAAAGACACACCCTTACAAGATGAACCTTGCCTCTGAACCGCGGGTGTGTGTCAGCATTAAGGCCGGGTTTTAAAGCATTTAAAAGTACTGTTCTAGCTCTGCCATCAAGATGGAAAACAGAAATTCATTCTTTTCAACAGGTAGCCAAATGATTTCTGGAGGTCTAAATATTTGGTACTCACTGTGCTCGCAAAGGTTGTAGGATATTTTTATTGCCAGAAATGAAGTCATTGTTTGCTTCCCAACAGGAGGTTTCCTAGGAGACTGTAGTTTATCAGCCAAGCTGTGATGCAAGCCTCAGCTGCTGCTCTTTCGGAGAAAAGAGGAAAGTTGAGGCCAAAGTGTGAATTAATGTAGGAAGCTGCCGCAGGTCAAAAATGTTGTGCATTTTCCTCATACACCTTTAAACATGTTTCAAGCATTTGGATGAAATCTGTCACTTTCATGCTTATTTACTCAAACCTGCTGCAAATAAAGTTAATACATCTGCAAAGATTTTAAGATTGTTGAATTAGGATGCCAGATGCTTGAAGCGTTTAATGCGAGTGGAGACGTTTCCTTGTTCCCCCGCTGTGAGGCATGAGCTAGACCTGGTGGTGTTTATGTGCTGGCTTGCTGACATCATGGCGTGTTTGTTTGCTCACATCATAAAGTCAAATTAGGCAAGTATCTGTAACTCACCTAATTATGTGTGGTACAGACTAAAAGCAACATTGCTTGTTGGTTTGTAATTAAAATCTGCAAAACCCTAATAAAACTGCAGAGGGTTTTTAAAATGCATGTTTGTGTCTAAGTTGATCACAAAGATCCAGTGTGAACATGTTGCATTTTCACTGTGTGTTGTTTCCACCACAGAGCTGCATGTTTCAGACCATGCAACAGTTTTTATTTCACAAACCTTTAACAGAAATGTCACATTAATCTGTTTTCTTCTTTTTTAAATCATTATCCAGGAGGTAAAACACATCGGCTCGTCCCACAACAGGAGCGCCCTGCCTTTTTCTGGTTTTGGCCCCAAAGTTACGACCAACCAGTACAACAATCCATCTGGTCTGTACTCATCAGAGAACATCAAGGACTTCAACTCCGCTGTGGATGAAGTGAAGACCGTGGCCACAGCTAATGAGCCCAACATCAAGTAAGTCCTGTTTACATGTTTCCTCTTAATATCAGTCGGAACCGATGGGCCCTGAATCACGTTAATGATTGATAAGTACATCTCAATAAATTAGAAATAATTATTTCATTAATTCAATTAGACAAGTGAAGCTTGTTATCCACTAGGTTTTTCTGGAGCTTCTGGTGTCTCTGGCTCAACACAAGGAATGTGACAGTTGTAGCCCACTTCCTGGATACGTGTGTGTGGAGCCTTTTAAAGCTCTGGCTCCAGTTGAAGTCCACGTCTTTTGAATTTCCCACAAACTCTTGAAAAGGACGTATCTTCACAGTTCTTCCAAGGCTGCAGTTCTCCCTGTTGCTTGTGGAGCTTTTTTCTGCCACCGTTTTCTTCCCTGACTTTCCATTAATAGACTTGGATTCAGCTCTCTTGGAACAACCAGCTTCTTCAGCGGTGACACTGTGTGGCCTACCCTCATGGTGGGTGGTGTTAGCGACTGTCTGCTGATGTGAAAGCAGACTGTCTTCCCTGTTATCGTGTAGGCGATAGCTTGACCAAAACATGACACTTTGTATCAGAAATCATTTTTATTGGTCGAATAGTATTCTAATTTTCAAAAACACAGCATTTTGGGTCTTCATCAGCTGGAAGCCATTATGACCCAAATTAACAAATGCTTGAATTGTATCACTCTGTGATGATGATGAGGGTTTAGTAAAGCGTACTCTGTGGCGTCTCTGTTTCTGAGGATAATTCATCATTTTAAACCTTTTCCTTTAAACCACATTCAGCACTTTGTCTCAAGATAATTAAATTCATTTCTGCGACCTAACTTGGGAAAACATTTAGAAATCTTCCGACGTTATGTAGACGGAATATAGAAGATAAAAATCCCAGTTTTATGCCTTCTGGTTGGGTTGCTTGTGCTCCATCCTCTTTGTTAGGTTGTTTCATAATCCTGGACCAAAATGTGTTTCCAACAGACACCGAAGAAATCTGCCCTATTTCCATCTGTTCATTCCCATAAATCTCGACCACATTTTCTGCATAGCTGAATGTTTGAGTAAAGTCGAAGTGCTCCCTCAATTCTTGGCTGTTTGCTCTTAAAACAGGCAGTCGCACTCTGTGGTTCTGTACAACACATCATCGATCCATACGAAGTAGTCTAAAGGCTGGCATTGTGTCAGAAAAGTGTGGTTTAAAAACTACACATCTCCATCAAATGGAAGAGGTAAGACTTGGTGGTGACGTAGGTGGAGGTTGTGCCTATCTCCAGCAGGATTCACACGGGACCGGTCACAGTCATGTGTTTGGATTGTGGGAGGAAGCAAGAGTACCCAGAGAGAACCACACATGCACAGGGAGAACCTACAAACTTCATGCAGAAAGGCCCCAGGCTGGGATTCCAACCCAGGACCTTCTTGCTGCAATGCAACAGTGCTAGATTTGTGACCTTTTTCTCTTAAAGAAGTTTGAACAGTTTGCAGGCTGCGAGGCGTGCCGACGTTAAAACTTTTACCTCTTCGTAGAGCTCCATCAGAGCCGTCAGCAGCAGGCAAGCGACCAGCCATACCAGCAGACTCTGAGGTCTACAAGATGCTCCAAGAGAACCAGGAGTCTGATGAGCCACCACGACAGTCTGCTTCTTTCAAGGTGCTTCAGGAGATTCTTGAGACAGGTACTGATCCAAGTCGAATTTATTTAGAAAGAAGGTTTAAACGAAGCCTTTATGAGGTCTTCAGAGTTTGTTCCTGATGTTTGTAGGTGACTCGGAAAAACCTTCAGGCTTCAGGAGTGTGAAAGCACCAACAACAAAGATCGGATCTTCTGTGGGGAACACAGAGAAGTTGCCCGTCTGTGACAAATGTGGTTCTGGGATTGTGTAAGTATTTATTTATCCTCCGGAACGATTCTTAGCACATAACTGGTGTACCAGATCCCGTCAAGTTATACAGTTGCATGTTTTAGGAGAAATGACCCAATCCTCAGTTCTGCATTTAGGTTCATTATGGGATAAAACTGAATTTCATTTCGGCTTGGTGTAGAAACCGCCAGTCCTGCAGTTAAAACAGGAAAATCCCAACAGTAAAGAAGGGATTTCTATGAGGTTTGTCTCCACCTTGTGGCTGAATGCAGTCAGATGTTTAAGCTCAAGTTGTCTTTACTTTATTGATTTTTACAAAGATTTTTTATTCTGAAGTTGTAAATGTTTCTTACCTAATTCACTTATCATTCCTTATATATTTTATTTTATTATTTAAATTATTTGTGACGAGGTTTACTAAAAAGGAGAAATAATTCTTTTACCAAACAAATTCAGCGCTCTGTCAGCACACTGAGTTTTCATGGTAAAATAACCGAGATTAAAGATGCACCGATCTGAGTTTTACGACCGATTAGGTTTTAAAAGGTTCGACCTGCCGATAGGTCGCCATCTCTATGCCAGAGGTCGCTGAGGTAGTTGAACAAGAAACGGAGAAGATGTGCCCTGAAATGCTGAAGTCTCTGACGCTGTTGGGTTGTCATGACATGTTTCTTCAGTGTCGCATGGACGACTGAAACACCTGTACGCCACACATAACCTGTAAATACAAAAAGGCTATTTCCCAAAGATGATTTAGTTTTTTAGCCTATTTAAACCAACCTGGCCCCATGTGGGAGAAGGTAATCACCCCCTTTGTTAAATCCTACCAGAGTTCAGTATGACCCACCTAATTACTGCCAGACCTGTGGATTAGGGAAATAACTTGAAAGTACCTGTGTGACAAGATGAAGTAGGCTGAAAGCAATACATGAAGCCCTGATCTTAAGAAATTAAAGAATAGATATAAAAGGTAATTAATATCATCATCATCATCATTCCCTCTGTAACAACTTCCACACCAAACAGCTGGTGTCAGTGGCAGGTTCGCTGTTGGCCTTGGTATTTCTGGAAGGTCAGGGGCAATCAAGTTTTAGTTCTTATTCTCTGTTCATCATCAGTGGAAATGGTTCAAAACCATTTGCTGTATCAGTGTGGAATGGAGACCTGGGGAGGATTAGTATGGATGATGTAAAGGTCCACTTTGTGCCTGCTCAAAATTGCTCTTTGAGCTAGAAATTAACCAGCTGCTTTGGTTTCCATCTTTTTAACCAGAAGGTTCTCATTATGCTTCTTTGCAAATAATCCTCAGACCCTTCTCTCTGTGGTGATAACTTGTGACCAACTCACCCACTTCTCTAGATTCCAGTTTGCTCCATTTGTGAATACTGAATCATTTCTAATGGGATCGTTCTCTCTTCAGAGGCATGTTGGTGAAGCTGAGGGACAAGTTTCGTCACCCTGACTGCTACACCTGCACAGATTGCGACGTCAACCTAAAACAGAAGGGACATTTCTTCGTGGAGGATCAGATTTACTGCGAGAAACACGCACGCGAGCGAGTCACTCCACCTGAAGGCTATGACGTGGTCACCGTTTTCCCTAAGTAGGGCATTTAGCCCAGCCTGGCCTCAGACTGCATACCACTTAACATTTTGCTCAAACTCGTGCTTCTGAGAGGATTAAGCCGCCCTCTGTCTCATTATGTTTCAGCACTGTCACAGGCAGGCAGAGAGGAACCAGCTTTGTTTAAAAATGTTGATTTGCACATAAATTCTGGCCACAGGATCAGTTTTTTCTTTAAAACATTATCTGATTTGTCCTACAGCCAACCACTGTGTGTAAGTCATGGTTGTCTTTGTACATTGTGATGTTTTTTTTTTTTCTAAATCATAAAACGTTGGTCTCCCTAAATAAAAGTTGCCATTTTTATACAGTTAAATATTTTTATACATCAGGAATAGCCAAAATCATAAGAAACGTGATTGCCAAATAAATATTTTATCTTTAATCAGTTGATTGTGCTTTGTGATTATTGTTATTAAATAAATGCAGACAAAAGTTCAGCAGTATTAAATTTCAATCCATCAAAATCGATCTGTCCGATCACATTTCACTAGTGTGTTTTTATTATAAACAGGATCATCCAATTATCGATCTCTGCCTGTTTTATTACAAGCAGTCAGCATAAAACCAGGAGCATTGTGAGCTAGAGATAACATGTTTGAACCAACTTCAGGGTTCCTGTAGGGTCTGGAAAAGTTTGAATTGCAATAAAATATTTTCCAAGGCTGGATAAGTACGGCAAAAGAAAATAGAATAAGGGAAACAATTTGTTTCCTGACTTTATTTCCTTTCCCACTGTCTAAATGTTGTATCCATCCATCTGTTAATCCTTCCATCCAACCAAAAGGTTTGTATTGGCAAATTCCACATCTAAATCCCCACAACAAAGTCAATTCTGGAAACTTTAGTCTTAAATGGAGCTAAATGTGTCAGAAACCCAATCACATATCACAGTTTGTGAAGCTAACCTTCCACTTTGCAAGAAAAGAGATGGATGCTGCCTACAGAAACGCTGTGGAGTTGCAGCATGTCTGAGGTACAAGTTCTGCTAAAAACATGGGGCAAAAAATAAAAAGGTGGTGGCTCAGAGGGCTAGTTCTTGATTTGTCCTGATGTCCCCTGGGGTGATTCTGCTGGTCTGGTGCTTACCGTTAACTTTATGCAACTGGAAATTAACTGCCACAATTTAATACGCTTTAGATTGTTTTGAAAGATTTGAATAAGACATATTTTAATGAGCAACAACAGGAAGTGATGTCGTGACCTATTTTATGAGCAGAGGGCACTAATGAGGGCTGCATGTTATCACTATTTTCAAAGGGGGCTGCATTTAAGATTCTGTAGCAAGCCTTTAAAATTACTGCTCAAAGATTCTCTCTGTTCAGTCAAAGTTATTTTGCAAGACAAATAAGCAAAAACTTTAAGTTTCTAGATCAGCAACGCTGGCTGAAAAATCAGTCAAAAGACCCGCAGCAAAAGTATCAAAAGGTTGTTTCACAGAGTATTTACACAGAGAGGCTGAATAAAGAAGCCTGCCACACTTTTCAGATTTTTATTTGTAAAGAATGTGCGATTTTCCTTCCACTTCACCATGATAATGTACTGCTTGCATTGGCCTGTTATGTAAAATCCTAGGATTCCTTTAAAGGGACAAGAGGAGCGCTACACTAGAAACTTCCTGAAAAGCAATTTACCAGAATAATTAAAACTGAGCTGAGGGTTATATGTGATCCTAAAAATCGTATTCATTATTATTAGGATGTATAAAAACCTTGACATTGTTTTTTTTTTCCCTAATTTTTTAAGCCAAGCCTATTTATTCCTATTGGTATTTTAAAATTACATACCTGAGCTCTTTGATTTGTATGCTGAGGTCAAATTTCCATTTTAAGCCCATCTGGTAGGTGACTAAGGAAGCCACACCGAAGAGCTCCCTAATGCCTTCACATGCAGAAACTGGTTCATGACGGGTTCTAGGCAGCTAAGTGCAGACAGGGCATCTGATGTCATTCCTTTGAACATCTATTAAATGAATGAATCATAAATGGAAATAAACATCTCAATGTAGCAACAAGAAGCTGAAGAACTAGATTGTTCAGCCTGAGTGTCACACCTCTAGATATTGGGCCTTGAGCGGTGCACCAATGATTTGTACATTTAGCTCCTCCACCTACCTCTGAGAAGAAATGCTCCACTTGACCTCTTTGTGCTGCAGCTCTGTCACAGCTGGGCAGGAGAGTCAGGGGACGCATGCTGGAAAATGTTGATTGGCCCTGAAGATCAGATTGACCCTTTTCTTTAAATTAAACAAAAACAACTAATATAGCAGGAACTCTGCTTTAGCGTTAATTATTTTACCTCTATAGCAGAAATAGAAGAAAGGGACTTGAAGTGTTTTATAAACTAAGTTTTCCCACAGCAGAAACAGATCCAAATACTCCATCAAATAAATATTAGGCAGATAACCAACACATCGAGACTTGACTGCTAACATTTAGGAGTGCATGCAAGACACTCCCTGACACAAAGAAATGACCTCAAGCCTTCCAGATATTTCCCATAAAAATGTATTTTCCTTCCACTGACTCTTCTGTTGAGATTCTATTTTAAATTCATGGGAATAAAAACTAAATTTATTAAATGACTTTGCAGTGCTCTGGTCTTCTTTATTAGCAGCATGACTGCGGTTTCCCAGTCCTGAGGTTTGTGGGTTTTCATTTTCTTTTATGTGTGTATTCTAACAATTTATAGGCAGTTTATTATGTTCTTAAGGTCTTGCCTTTTTCACTTCTTTTCCTTGTGTTCATTATTGTTCAAAAGGTGTTGCCTTGTTAGTTCTTTCCTTTATGATCTGTCTCTTAGTTTCTTCTTGTGTTCTATTCTCTTTTAAATTAGGTTTATTTCTCTTAGACATCTGTTTATAATTCTCTGTGGTTTGTTAGTTTCTTTTTGTCTCTGTTCAGCTCCATTTATTAGTCTCTCTCCCTCAGCCTTCTGCTTACCTTCTGTCACAGCTGCTCCACATCTCCTCTGATTGCTCTCCATCCCTGACTCTATATTTTAACTCACTGGTTCTAATTGTTACTGCTGGATTCTCCTGTTTGTCTACCTGTTTTCATGCCCAGTCCATTCTCTGTGTTTCATGTCCGTCCTCTAAGTGGAAGACCATTTTGTAAGTTCTTTTAGTTTTATTTATTAAAGTACTTCTATTCACCTCCGTTTATCTCTGCATTTGAGTAATCATAAGTACAACACCTCGCAATAAAACTCTCCAAACCTTCTCAATGCTAAATATTTGTATAGGTTAAAGAGACATTACATTGGTGTATTTTTTCCACTAATGAATGTACACTGACAGGAAAAAACAAAGCTGGGCAATAAATGATAGATTTTCTTGACAGAATTTCACAAAATAGTCTTTTATGGCCTTTTGTGTGTTCACAGATTCTGAAGCATTTGAGTGAAATAAGAAATATCCTGCCTGGGGAACATTGAAGTGTTATTATTGAACTACTTACAGCCTAAACTTATACTACTTTAGCTCACCCATACTTCTTTCTTTCTGCACAACGAGGTTTCTGTGCTCACTCCTGCCCCAGTTGTGCTGAGGGGAATTAAGACGATGGCGTGGTGTGACAAAGTGGTGGGATTGTGCCCATTAGAGGTCTGAATGCCTGGGGATCATTTTTGGCGGAAGTAGGTGATTCAGCAGTTCAACCACACCAAATGATTTTTATACCTACTTGACAGGACTCACTTTCTGGGTATTTGATTGTGTGTTAATTGTGGCCAAATTGTCTTTGATTCCATGCAGTGTTCTTACATCCAGCTCAGATTTCATACTTTCCAACCAGAAAAAAGAAATGCATGTAAATGCTCAAAAGAAATAAATTTCATTATTACATTATTAAATAATTTATAATAAAAAAGATAATACGAATATACTGAAACAAATTCTTATCAGTTCCCTTATGCCTCCTGTGATGTCACCAGAGGCATTCGTGTGCCTGAAGCTTTTTTGGGCGAGGGAAGATTTTTTTTCTTGAACAAATAACAATTTACAACAAAATACTAAAGTAAATATAACATTTTGCTCCAAATATGGCCAGCTATTTTAAAGTGAGTTGGACTGATTTTACAGAAAGGTCTGGTAGTTGGCTTTAAGAAAAAATGTTCGCAGTTATCACCAAGAACTCCTGGTAACATTTTCCCCGTGGAGAGACCTTAAATAAATAGTAATGGGAATAAAACTGGGTGGATCTATTGTAAGGGTTCTACAGCTTAGTTCATCAGCAGTGGCCCCGCTCCAGGACTCTGCGGGTGATGCTGAGTCCCACTCCAAGGACGAGACGCTCCCCGGACTCCTGAGTTCCGACGCTGCGGTGTGAGGGTGGTGGTCCGCCATGTGCAGCGTCTCGGTCAGGGCCCAGATGTAGTTGCGGGCGAAGCGCAGCGTTTCTATCTTGGTGAGCTTCGCATCTTCTGGCAGAGCTGGCAGGATGTTCCTTAGCGCGTCCAGTGCCGAGTTCAGGTTGTGCATCCGGTGGCGCTCCCGGTCGTTGGCCTTCATTCTGCGCCTGCCGCGTGGTCCACACTGCTCTCCGCTCGTTTTTCTTCCGAACATCCTCTGCTGCCGTCCAGGCAAGTTTCCACCAGAGTCTCTGGAAGTGCCTCCGGTTTCTTGCAGCGGTTTGGAAAGTGCTGGAGAAAAACTGCACAACGTCTCAGCAGCCCGCAGCGTGCACACTTCATTCCTTAGTTTGTAGGACATCCTGCGCAAATGAGCGCATTGTAATTAGAATAAATCAGTGCAAATACAGACGCACAGATACATCTCTGCTGTTTTGCAGGTATTTTCAAGATAACGTAATTCTGAAAATAATAAACTAAAGTTTTCTACGAGAAAGAAATGCACAATTTGCGTTTTTTAAACTAGAAAACATTCTGTCTGGACATCAACTATAACAGTCCCACCTGGGTGGATCTGTTTGCACTTACTCTTGCAGCTACTTGCAGACGGTTAAAGAGAGGATGAAGAGACAGACAGTCGTCCTCGCCTGTCGCTGAAGGCGTCAGATCCTGTATATGTGCAGCTGACAGTGAGGGATGGATGCGCATCTTTGTCATTTTATATGGCCTTTATCTTATCTTTTTGCACAGTGGACGCCTGAATCAACAGCGTTCGTTAAGTGGCCAATCAGCGTCCAAGCAGCACGCCCCCCCTCCACACACCCCTCATTATTTACTGCTTTTTATAATATGCATTCAAAAAAGATGTAAACCCATAAGTGTAGAATACACCGGGTTAAAATAGTCATTTTTTTATTTTCATAGTTTTTTTTTGTTATTATTTTGTGGGTAAATGGTCGGTTATATCCATCACTGAGACTCAGTTTGAAAACTATTTTAAAATCAGTTCAAACAACTGCAGACGCAGAATTGTATTGCAGTCCCTGCATGATTTTGATGAAAACCGATGTGCTGCGCCTGATATCATTAATCAGAAGGTCCATGCATGTTTCTGATGCGCACTGAGATTCTGGGGTTGTATCAAAACGCAAACTGTAAGCATTAGTTCAGGCATTTAAATAAGATAAGGGTCCTACGTGCTAAATGTTGGGAACTGATTTCCAGTATGTCTTATTGTTTTTGTCACCATTATAATAAATATGTGAAACAAACAGATTCTTTAAATTATTTTTTATCGTACTGACCCAAAAACTCTAAGGAATTATAGCAAAAATAGCAAGTTATTGAGTTTCTTTTGAGAAAAAAATGTACTTCTGAAAAAATTGTGAATTTACTATCTTCAACTTCAACTGCAGTTGTCGTGTTTTAAGACGTTTTTTATCCAATAATTTTTGTTTATGTTTCTAAGGGTAATTAATGTGAATAAAATCATTTAAATTTGACCTTCATGTCATTTTGATACAGTGTTTAAATGTCTGTTTTATTTTATTTTTTTATTTGGATCTTAAGCATGATGTGTTTTTGTTGTTTGGATGTGTTTTGTTTTTAGTTTTGCCACAGTAGCACATGTCCAGGGACAACAGAGGAAAATTTGCCTTACGACACATTCTGGTGCTTATACTTCACTGTTTTAATGGTCACAGTCCTTTTTATACATAAACCATTAAGCCAAACCTGTGGTTCCAACTTTTACGCATTCAGAATGGTGGCACACGCCCTGCATACTGCAAACCTGCTCATGAAATGCTCCTGACAACTTGGCAAAATGCGTTAAAAAACAACCCTGAGCGCCGCGGCCCTAAAAAGTGGAGAAAAAGTATATCTGAAACTGTTTCGAAATAGTATTCATTTCCTAACCAATTGTGCCTGGACAATATTTTGCGCGTAGCGTCAATGTTTCAGTAAGTATAATATGGTTTCTTCAACTGTTTGTCAGTGGTTCGCCTCTTTATTAAAATGCTGTTTTCTTTACACGTCTAGGAGAAGAAAGTCAAACTCTTTAAAGCTTAAAAAATCTAACTTATACCAGAGAAACCTTGTTTTTTAATCACACACACATTTGTAAACCTTCGCTTTCTGCGTTAGTGCGCAACGATTCCCTGTCGGGAGTAAGACAATTACGCATGGGGCTGCAGAGTAAAGTGGATTTGATTTGACCAAACCTGCTGTGTGGATTGAAAGTACAAAGGCTCCTATTGTGCGATGCAACAAAACAAGCTCAGTTTCTAGGATAATGTGGGTATACACCTGTGCGCCATGACATCTCCAAAAATATGCCCATTTTGGCAACAGCCTGATGGCGCATTGCTCTTTATGGCATGGTTTGATTTTTTAGGAGGTTAAATATTAGTGAAATGGACAACAACGTGGGGACACGTTGGAGCTTCGATTAGAGTAGACGAGGAGTTTGCCAGAGCCCAAACATAATTCACTGACAAAGGATCACAAAGAGCTGCGCTTAACTTTCTGTCTAAATATGTGTTTTGGGGTCATTCTGATAACCATATGCTTTCAATAAACTGGACAAATACACTTGAGAGATAGGAGATGGTGGTTGACTGTTATAAAAAGGCTGAAAAAGTCTAAAGCAAACTGAATACTGCCACTTTACAAATATCCATTGGTGCCAAATCCATGTTCGGATTTCTTGGACAGGTGGACGTTTGGACCTGTCTGTCTCCCCTTGATTTTTTTTATCGGCCCCGCTTGTTATGCAAAGTGTGGGCAAACATGCGTGGCCAGTTGCTGCGGAAATGGCAAATATCGGAGCAGACTTGTTGAGAAAGTGATTTAACAATATTTAACAATAAACTGAACAAGCTGCGGAGCAGGTGATATACCTGCCTGATGCTCCTGATTAAGACTTCCTTTACTACTTCACTTTATAAGGCTTCTTTTGCTTATTTATTAAAGCAAATCTATTTATTATCACTTTAGCAAACAGAGGAACCAGGTGGGGCTTTATTTCCGACGTGAGCTTTTTGTTTGAAGGACGTTTTGAGGAGGACAATCAAAGTCCAACAACTCGCTGACCAGATTGTTGTCATCCCAAACCAGCAGCGGAGCCTTTCAATGCGCCCCCCTCCTCTTGTTCCGTCTGCCAAAGAGCTGCATGGAGGGGGAGAAAGAAGAAAAAGGAAACTTCTTCAAGAGAGGAAAAACATCTTAAAAACATTTAATTGCAACCCGGATGCCATATGTACACCTCTTGTGAGAACCCCAACAATGTGGCTGGCTTTTTAGAAACCACAGAGTGCGCCTTTGGAGACATATGCGTCTTTGGAGAGGTGCGCGCGTCGTGACCAGCATGACCCCCAACACACTTTACACAAGAACTAATTCACTTTTAATGTGCTTTGGAGTTTCCTTTCACAGGCAACGCATTGTACGTCTGCTTCAGCTTTTGAAGGCAGTGTACACCAATTACAGTGGAATCGCTGCTTCTCAGAGACGGTTTGTCTTTTTGTTGGACGGGATGGACCTTTAAGACACAAATTGAGCAAGTCGCTTCGTTTAATCCCCAAACTGCTGAAGAACATTTTTTTTCTTTGATTTTGATCATTAATTTATGACGTGAACGCAAGCATTCATTAGTGGCTCCCAATAAAAAAAAGGCAGAATACAGGTGAATGCCCAGAAAAAAAGATTTTACAGATTATAAACTAAGTAATTATTTTTAATAACTAAACTTTTGACTCAGAAAGGACTAAAATGTTTTAGATTTCTAAAGTTATTTTTTAAAATCATTCCACCTTTTTAAATTGCCTTGTAAAAGTATTTTTACCCCTTGAGACCACAGACTTCAGGGTATTTTCTTGGGATTTTGTGACCAACACAAAAGAGGGGACATAGCTGTGAAGTGGAGATAAAATGATATATGACTTAAAACATGTTTACAGATAATCTGAAGATTGTTCAGAATTATTAGCAAAAATCATGCTAAAATATGATCGAGTCCTTATTGTTGGAGAGTTTTGTCCTGATAAAACAATGTTTAAGGTCTTTTTAAGTCTAATTGACTCTTTTCACGCTGTGGGTGTCTGGACCTACACACCTATGTGGCTACACTGACCTGCTGGTCTGTTTCAAACTTGATGTTTGACGCTGTGTTTTCTGATCATATGCCTGTGTTATTTGACATCACTAGGCTTAAAAAGTTCTTTTTTGATAAAGCTTATAGTTAGAGTGGCTTAGGTTATCCTGAGCAATCCTGTAGTTGTGCTGCTATAGGCTTAGGCTGCTGGAGGACATAATGACCACTTTCACTCTCTGCTACATTCTCATACTACTCTCCAAGTTTGCAATATTTGCTGTTATTTCAGCTTTTAACTCTATGTTCTGTCTGTGTTTTTTTCTCTTTCTAGAAGCTACACCTGGCCTGGCTCTGTGTTTAGCTGTGACACCTTCCTGGAGGGGGACATTTGCCAAGCTACTGCTGCCAACAACTTAATGTTCACCTTCTACCGATGATCCATATGGCCCTGTCTTTCAGTGTTTAACACTATTTTTCTCCTAGACATAGCTACTGGCTGAGCTTCTACTGGAACAAACTGTATGTGCTCTCTTTCATCCTCTAGGCTTGAAAACTGGCTCAGAGTTCATCTGCTTAGCTGTCTTTCTCTAGATGAAGCCACTAAAGGAGCTACTACCATTAATGTTTGACATTTCTTTTCCATAAAAGTACTCCTGGATCGGTGCTTCTGTGTTTTTTTTTGTGTCTCTGCTCTGTTCTCTAAAACCCCCGGTGGGTCGTGGCAGATGGCCGCTCACACTGAGCCTGGTTCTGCGATCCATAGCTCATGTAGGAGAATCTTTTGAAAAGACAACTTTTAGTTGTTCACCCCACCAAGAGTGGAGTTTGCAGTTTGCCACAAGCCTGTAGGGGACACAACAAAAATGTTGCAGAAGCTGCTTTGGTCCGAAGGGACCAAAACCCAACTGTTTGGCCTGTATGCACCACTCCATGCTCACTATCTGTGGTGGAAAAACGCATCCTGCACACATCACAGTAAATACACCACTCCCACACTCGAACATGACAGTGGCAGCATCATGCTATGGGAAGTGCAGTCCCTAGTATTATTATGAGAACTGATGAGTACGTTTTATCTGAGATATCTACTTATGGTCCTGGACATGTTGTTACAATATGAGATCAATAAGAGGCGCTTTTTTTATGTTCAACAGTAATATGACGAGACGCTTCAACTTAATATTGTGTTTATAAAATGCTAAAAATTAAACAAACACAACTATGAAATCCATTTCTCATATAATTGTAATGTTTTCTGAAGAAATCAAAGAGGGAATATCCTTTGGGTTTATCCTTTCACATTGTCAGTAGCTTTGTCATTCATTCATTCATTCATTCATTCATTCATTCATTTATTTAGTTATCAGGATTTGTTAAATTTCAATTGTATTTTGTTCAACAGAAATGAAAAAAAGAAGAGTGGTTATTAATTTCTGTTGGTAAAATGGTTCTTTTGTCAAGTGTGTAAATTTATTAGCAATAATAATTATTTACAAAATGAAGGTGTGCATAATGTTTAAATAATAATATATTTCCTTTTAGAGTTTTTTGCATAAGATGTAGACACTTGTCTATGAAGTACTTACAAGTCGAATGGTTGAAAAGGCATTTTTTGCATGTTAAAAACTTTATGTACAAGTGGATAATAATAATAATACTAATACTACTACTACCACCACCACCACCACTACTACTACTACCACCACTACTACTACTACTACTACTACTAATAATAATAATAATAATAATTAATAATTTAGCAGCGTCGGCAGACATTTTTAACTCTGGAGATGTTCGATTACATTTCAGTCTAGGTTGTGGCATGGTCACTCGAAGATGCTCAGACCACTCCTGAAGCCACATCTTTGATATCTTGTTTGAGTGCTTCGGGTCACTGTTGTGTTAGAAGACGAATTGTTGGAGGCCCTTTTTTCATGTAAAACCTTTCTTTATTTGGCTGCTGTCATCTCACCTTTTATGCAGACCAGTCACGCAATTCCTGCAGCAGTTTCACATCCCCACATCATGATGCTGCCACTACCATGCTTCACTTTAGAAATGTTGTTATCCAGGTGACGAACAGTGCCTGTTTTTCTCCCGATATGATTCTAGACAATCTCTGAGGTTCATTTCTGCAAAATTCAAGTGGCGTACTATGTCCATTTTGCCACTCTACCATAAACGCCTGAATAGTGGAGTATGTAGTTTTAGCTGACATTCTGGATGCTTCTTTACAAGGGAACATTGGAGCCACTGATTTAATTTTTTATTAATTCCCAGATTTGTGGTTTGGCACAGTCAATTAATAGAGCTCACACAATTCCATAGATTTCATTGCTTGTCTTCTGCTCTTATAAACTGTGAGACCCCTTAAAGATCTCGTGGTTCTTGTTGAATGGAAGTGTGATCCATTACAAATAAGGTTTCATCAACTGAATTAGAGGAAGACTAGAAACAAATTGTAAATGGGTCATTACAACGGTTTTGAAGACTTAGATATTTGCCACTTTGTTGCTATAGATTTTTTATTTTTTTTTACATATTTTTGCAAAGATTTGAAACTAACTTTTTCAGTTTGTCATTATGGGGGAATATTGTGTAAAACTTTGAGCGAAACATAAATTAAACCCATAAGTTTAATAACCTCAATTCATTAAATTTATGCAGTTTTACTCAGAAAGAGCAGAACAGTTTGTATACTTTGAGATGTAAAATCAATCTTAGTGGTTTCAGTAATCTCTTGTTCACAACTCAGATCTACAACTCATGCGGAACAAACACACGCATGACTTGATTGTTTATAATCAGACCAGATCAGCATGGTGGTCAGATCTACACATGCGCAGACAGCACGCAGCTCCATCGGACCCGAAGCTGCTTCCTGAATCAGGGTTAGCTTACTGCCTGCTGCGGCTCACAGTGGCACGTAGATGTGAGCCGAGAACGTCAGGCTTTCTGGGCTGGTTCTGACGAGTTAACAAAGAGAAGAACCTAAACGACTGTTGAACTCGGAACATGGATTACTGGGTATGTTTCTCTCGACTTTTCGGGGCGGACTTGATGTTTATGTAGTTAAGTTAGCTACTGAGCAAACAGTTTTTCTTATGGATGTTCAAAGAACACAAACAGTTCGCTTTACCAGAAAGCTAACCTCCTCTATAGTTCCCCCGCCGATAAAGGACAACATAAATGATATAATTACCCACATTATTCTTTTGTATTTCAAATAAAACTTTACTCGTAGCTCACATTTAGCCTCAGTTTGAGTCAGCAACCTGCTTTCTCCTCAGATATATGACTGCTATATGAGGGGTTAAAGAGCACTGCAGTTGTTTATTGTAGCCAAGGCAGGATAAAACTGGAGATCCTGTCCAGCATGAACCTGCCGGAAGTTACAACAATGTGTTATTGTTGTTAGATGGTCAGACTGGAGTATGATCTGGCCTATATGAGCACAGTGAATTAAATTGGTAACAGGAGACACACTAGAGACCAATTTGACTGCTGTCAGTGCAGATTTCACTGTCTATATCAATTCAAACAGGAGAAAGAAGATGTAGTTTGAAGATTTGATCTATTTATTTTTATATGGCAGTCATTCTTCCTGTTAAATTGAGCTTTCCTGGCTCCACTGTTGTAGTTATTTGCAGGTGCTTTGCTAAGAGTTTGTAGATTTGTTGTGAAATCATTGTGTTCCTGCCTTGATGTTTCTCGAAAAGCAGCCATATGATGTTTCCACTAGAGTACAGCCTCCTGCGAGGCAACAAAAGGTCTGATTTCAGAATATGATGTTGTCAAGGGAGAACCGGGGGGCAAAGAATAGGCGTTTACTGCTTAACACTCAGTAAGACAATACTGGGTGCAAGATCCTTTGTATGAACTCGGTTTACGTTTTCCTCAGGCAAAAACAGCTGTGAGGTTGTAGTTTGGAGAATAAGCTTTGTGCATGAAAGTGAAGTAAACAGCAACAATCTTTTGGCAGACAGGGACTGTGGTGATAACGAGGCCCATGTACCAGAGGCTGAGTCTTTACTTCACACATACCATTGTAGCTGGAGCTTGCTAAACCTGACCGAGGAGATGCCGTCTCAACAGGCAGGTATAACAGCTGTGTTCTGGGCTGCCACCCCTGTTGCTCACCGGCACCCCTTCACTTTATTTGTCTTTGGGGTAGGTAGCAATTATCAACAAATCCTTGAGGTTAAATTTCATCTTACTGACACCTGAGGCTGCATTGCTATTTCACTACAATGACTTGACCCCTGTGTCTTTAAGTTTCCAATTGCTTGGACTTTTCCCATTTTGTCACATGAGAAACAACAAACTTGTTTTTGTGATACAGTAACAGAAAGTGGTCGATAATTGTGAGGTGGAGGGAAAAAGATTTATGGATTGTATTACTTTGTAGAATCACATTTTGCAGCAGAAACAGCTGCACTGTTTTAAAATATGCCTCTGTCAGCTCTGCATATTTAGAGACTGAAGTTTTTGCCCATTCTTTGCAGAATAGCTAGAGTTCAGTCAGATCGGATTGGTCTGGACTTTGACTAGGCCATGCTAACACAACTAATAGTTGTCCTGTCAATAGATTCTCCTACAAGAGCTGTGGATCTCTGCAGCTCCTCCAGAGTTACTACTGGCCTTTTGGCTGCTTCTTTGACCAGTCCTCTCCTTGCTCAGTCCCTCAGTGTAGGTGGACCTCCATGTCTTGGTAGGTTTACCTTCCCATGTTCAGATGATGGATGGAGGTCTGTGAGATGTTCAAAGCTTGGGATATTGTTTCATAAGTTAATGCTGCTTTATACTTCTCCAGAACTTTCTCCCTGACTTGTTTGGTGAGTTCATTGGTATTCGTCACGCTGTTTGTTCACTATTGTTCTTTAACAAACCTGTGAGACCTTCAGAGAAGAGCTGGATTTATACTGAGGTTAAACGACACGCTAGTACTGCTTAATAATTGAGAAACGTCTGAAAGCAGTTGGTTGAACTGGGTTTTATTTAAGGCTACCAGAGTAAAGGGAGCTGAATATAAAATTCTCTGATTTCTTTATTTAAGATACTGTATTCTGTTTTTATTTGTTTTATAAGTTATACAGTGGCATAATCTGTCATATAAACTCCAATGAAATACTATAAATTTTGTGGTTGTAACGTGACAAAATTCAAGCGCTATGAATACTTTTACCATGCGCTGTGTGTGATTTATGGTTGAGGTCACATTGATAGCAAGTTCCAAAGATACTGGAGTGTAAACCTTAAGCTTTCTCCATCTGATTGCAGCTGATGTGGAGGGTCCTTCCTATCAAACTGCCCGCTGTGGGGTTGTAAACACACCTCTGGGGAGAGATAATGGAGAGATAATTTTGCCAAGTTTATGTAATTTGATTCATTGATATCTCATTGTTACAGATTATTACCGTTGTGAGATATTCTCTGGGTTCATTCATTCTCGAACTGACAACTAATAGTGAAGAACTTCTATTGGACCAGGCTCAGTGGAGGAAATGCAGGATAATTTGTAGCTTAGTAAACTTCCTCTCTCTAATGATATGACTGATTGCTTCACACTGTCACAGCTGGCTGGTGGATGCGTTGTTGCTGGTTTGGGTGGTGGGAGGAGTTTGATGGTAGTAGAGTCGTCCAGTTAGCTGAAAGCTTTCTCTAACGTTCACCTGCTGAGGGAAGAGTTGTTTATTTCTTCCTTCAGCTGACTGATCACATTAGTGTGAGGCAGAACAGGTTCTTCACAGGTCTGATGATGTCTTCTGATGTAAGTGCTCCTACTGAAACTTGAGTTAATACCTTCTAAGGCTTTTCTGAACCATCGTTGGGGCAGTGTTTTACTGCATGTGTGTATTTTTTTCAATGTGTGTGCAGAGTGCCTTGGAGGTGTATAAGGAGATGTTGCTGGTGTACCTGGAGGAAGGCCGGCGGCAGGTCAACTCGCGCTGCTCTGACCTGGAGCCGTGGCAACTCATCGGAGCATCAGTCCTCACCACTCTGGGAATTCTCTGGCTCAAAGGATTTCTCTTCCAACAAGAAAGTAATCTTTCACACCCGATGCATAAATACAGAGTAGCCCTGCAAGTGTTTTAATCAGAAATAATTAAATGATGAGTTATATGTTTTTAAAAACGTTTTTGCTTCATATCTCCCTTTTTAAGGCCAATTCTATGCTGTCACATCATTTATCATCACAGAGTTTTAGGTCTTGTTTGGTATCCAGACTTGGGTCGGTATTATCTAATTACTTTTATTTAAAAAAAAAAAGCAAAAATATTCCTACTACTGCTAAAATGATCTACCATAACAATTCTTTCAATAATAAAAATATTATTTTTTAGATTATAACATTTATTGTATTTTATTACATGCAACAATGTAGAATACCCTCTAAAATTGATAGTAGTTTTCAAGTGCTTAATGCTTTGAAAAATATTCCTCCGCTGCTCAACAAGCATGCAGCCCCTAGCCTGCACTCCGCTGCTCAACAAGCATGCAGCCCCTAGCCTGCACTCCGCTGCTCAACAAGCATGCAGCCCCTAGCCTGCACTCCGCTGCTCAACAAGCATGCAGCCCCTAGCCTGCACTCCGCTGCTCAACAAGCATGCAGCTATATATATTAATTAAAATGAAATAAGTAAATAAAATACTAAAATTAAACTTGGAATGTAGCAAAACCAGTAACCAACCAGTTCATCTAGGTTTCTTAAAACACGTAAAAGGTTTTGATGTAAAGACAGTTCTTGTCTCTGCTGTTGAGCTGCTGGAGAATGAAGTCAAAAACATTCAGCGCATCACTAGTTTAAATAAACTGATGATATCCACAGACTAAACATCTTGACTGAGATGGGATTATTAGTCACTGTCAGCTGTCTTTGTTTTTTCCTCATATTTGACCACAGCCGCTGCCTTGTGTGTTTGGTTTAGGTCTCACATCCCGAATCAAGAAGCAGTGCTTTCGACTCATCAGAAAAATACCCTTCGTTGGCGACAGCGTAAGTTCTAATGTGGTTAATCTGTTCCTTCTTTGTGCTCTGACTGTTGTCTGAGACTCCTGTGAGTCACTCCTAGATGACTGCATGGGGGGGGGGGGGTAGTCAGACCTTTTGGCACACTTTGCATCATGCGCTCATGATAAGGTGGTTACTTTAGTTCAAGCAGTCACGCTGTTACTACTTCTGTATTCATTCTGCTGACGCTACAAACTTTACTCCAATAAGAAAACCTTTTCTCTTTTTTCATGTAACAGATTCAGAGGCAGCTGAACAAGGCTCTGGATGACATGTCTGCCAGTCTGTGTACTCTGAAGGAGGGGATGAGCTACACTAAACAGCTGCCCTCTAAGGGTCTAACCCAGACCCAAGTAATGGAAAAAATCAAAGAGTATGATACCTTGAGTAAGTGATTAATCAACCCCAAGCCTCTGTAAGGCTGTCTCTCAGAGGAGGAGGAGGAGGGGTATTTATGTTTTGAAGTAATCTTGTAGTTTCTCAAGACTCTGTGTTTTATTTTCAGATGAGGTACAGTGGGAGAAAGGGTGTGTTTCTGGTGCAGTGTACTGGGGTGATGAAACACTGACCAAACTCCTAGTGAAGGTATGCCTCTTTGGGTTACAATTATTGGAACAAGAAAGTGCACCCAGTTTCAGTTCTTGAGTTTGATGTGCCAGCATTTTGAAGTGATCCAGACTTCACCACGTTCTAAAACTAATCTCAACTATACAAAAACGCACAACAGGTTCCTATTTATCATGATTTATCAAACAAAACCCGAAATGTAAAAGTTTTGTATGGAAAAAACTTAATTAAACTTTCTCTCACATTGCTTTGGAAGACGTTTGACCCACCGGCTCTGACAACATTGGTTAAGCTCATTGAGGTTTACTGAGATTTGTTTCTGCACAGCTTTCTTTGCGTCTTAACACAGCATTTGAGCCAGGTTGCAGTCTGGACTTTGACTGGGCCATTATAGCACCTTGATTTTTCTCCTTTGCTGTCATTCTGTTGTTGACGTGTTTGGTTCGAGTCTCAGCTGTCGGACAGATGGCCTCACATTTAACTCTAGAATACTTTCTTATTCAGAAGAGTTTAAAGATGACTCAAATGCCTCAAGGTGCCCATCTCTGTTGGCTGCAAAACAAGCCCAAATTATCACCCCACCACCGCCGTGCTTCACAGCTTGGAGCTGTTTGTGCTAATATGCTGTTTGGTTTTCTGTGTATGTCACAGTTTTATTATAGCCAAACATCTCGACTTTAATCTCGTCTGTGGTTTAGTCAGATGAAACTTTGCAGACCTAAGTTGCGCTTCTGTTTTCTTTTTACAGACGATATTTTCTCCTGTGGCTAACTGAAGCCTGTAGAGTCTGAGGTCGAGCTCTTTGTTCTGACATGTAAAACCTTAGGATCTGAAGGGGGTGTACTTTCCTTTTACCTACAGGACTATAAGCTTAAACATGAAAGGTTTTTTGTTGATCACAGTACTTTGAAGTAATTATTTTGTTCTTCCTGTTTTTGTTCTGAAGGTGTATGGAGATTTTGCTTGGAGCAACCCTCTTCACCCGGACATCTTTCCTGGAGTCAGGAAGATGGAAGCTGAGGTCGTTCGAATGTCTTGCACCCTGTTTCATGGTGGACCTAACTCCTGTGGAACTGTGAGTCCCCAGACTTTATAATCTCAGGAAATGCACGAGCCTTTTGATGAAGGACTTGCCTGATTTTATACATCTCCACTCCCTCACTTCACAGGTCACTTCAGGAGGAACTGAGAGCATACTGATGGCCTGCAAAGCATACAGGGACATGGCACACGAGCGAGGTGTGAAGTACCCGGAAATGTAAGAGGAGCTTTAAAAGACAGGGCTTGCTCCTGACTTGGTTTTCCAGTGAAAGTGTTAAATGATTTTTGTTTTATCTGCAGTCTTGCTCCGGTGAGCGTCCATGCAGCTTTCGACAAAGCAGCACATTACTTTGGGATGAAACTTGTCCACATTCCTCTCGACCAGAAGACTATGAAGGTGGATGTTAAGGTGAGATTCAGCATGCATGAGTGTTTAGTTGCCTGTGAGTTTTCAACGCTTTCAGATATTCATTACTATCCTTCTGTTTGTCCTGTACCAAGGCAATGAGGAGAGCCATCAGTAAAAATACAGCCATGCTTGTCTGCTCGGCGCCCCAGTTTCCCCATGGAATCATAGATCCGGTGGAAGACGTAGCCAAGGTCAGAGGCGTAACATTTTCCAACTCAGTAGGCCCAATAAAAGAAACAAGGAAGTCCATTCTTTAAAACTTTCCCTCACTGTGTTGCAGCTGGCTGTTCGCTACAACATCCCACTGCATGTGGATGCCTGTTTGGGCGGATTTCTCATTGTTTTCATGGAAAAGGCCGGTTACTCACTCTCCCCATTTGACTTCAGAGTAAAGGGTGTTACCAGCATCTCTGCAGACACCCACAAGGTATAGAGGGGAAGTAGCCAAAGAGCACCATTTGATCGTGTCTGCCTCCAGGTTATGCCATACTTATTAATATTAGGCGTGTAACGATGAATCCAGTTCATGAAACGAGGCGATACAGATGATTTTAATTGGCCTTTTTTAATTTAAAGCAGCAGTAGCTGTTTTGTTTTAAATCAAAGCAATTAAATCATGTTGCACATTTAGTTTAAATATCTTGTCTGTCACTCTATCCAAAGTACTGCCTCGTAAAGGATTTAAAAGCTTCTTCGATGCTTTTGTTGTTTTGTCTTGTCAGAAGGCTTGACAACCTGTCTTCATTAGCCAACCTCGTCTAATCAAGAGTTTTGCTTCAAAATGAAACTCTGAAGCATAGATACGACCTCCATATTACAATTTATTAATTAAAGCTGATTTTTACTTGGAAACAAACGAATCACATGCTGACAGCAACTGGACTGAGCTTCTGTAGACAGACTTTGCTTTGACAAGTAATATTTTAATATCGTAACATCTCATTTCACCCTTAAAACTGCCTTATGTCTGCAATGCTTTTCTCCCTAGTATGGCTATGCCCCCAAGGGCTCCTCTGTGATCCTCTACAGTGATAAAAGGTACCGTCATTACCAGTACTTCGTAGCTCCAGACTGGCAGGGGGGAATATACGCCTCACCCTCCGTAGCGGGCTCCAGGCCAGGAGGAATCATTGCCGCCTGCTGGGCAACCATGATGTACATGGGAGAGAGTGGATACGTGGATGCCACGAGGAAGATCATCAGCACGGCACGCAAGATCAGAAATGAGTAAGGCGCTCGCCTGCAGTCAGTGCTGAAGAAATCCTGGAGCTGACCTTCTACATCCATTCATTTGTGTTTTGTTTTGGACAGGATAAAAAAAATAAAGGGAGTGTTTGTGTTCGGGAACCCAGAGGTGTCCGTCGTGGCAATCGGCTCCGAGGTGTTTGACATTTTTCGCCTCTCTAATGCGCTGACGTCAAATGGCTGGAACCTGAACACGCTGCAGTACCCATCCAGGTAGGAAACTATTTAATTCGTTTTTGAATGTAGCACCATTCATAAAGACACTATGCAGGACAGGGGACTCCAGTTTGTTTGCGCCAAGTTATTTCTAACCAACCCAACACAGTCTAGTTCAATCTATTTATTATCAAATTCAGTTCATCATTATATACCAATATATCAAAAGTTGTCAGTCTCAGGAAACCAGCAGATTGCTTTGAGTTGTTGACTTTGCAGCAATCCCTCCTCCTGAGCAACAATGTGGCGACAGTGGAGAGTAATGACTGCCTTAACACAGGAAGAGACCTTCAGCAGAAACTGACTCAGTATGAGCGGCCATCTGCTGAGACTGAGTGGGGTTGAGAGGACAGTAAGGAGAGACTGAAAAACACAGCAGCACTGAGTCAGGAGTACTTTCAATTGGACAGAACACAAAGTTGATGACAATAATAGCTTCATCAATGACTCTGTCCAGGAACTGAGCACAGCTGAACACAGAAGCAAGGAGTACTTTCTATGGTAGAGAAAAACAAAGGGAGTATACATACATGATTATTTCCATCAAAAATAAGAATCACCTGCAAAGTATTGTCAAGGTTTGCAGTAAAATGGCTGGCATATCTTTTAGTGATTTCAGTGGCCTTCATAATTCTAGAAACTAAGCCAAAAAATGCTAACCCCAGACATTAAACACAAAAGTACTGAGCCTGGAGTACTTTCTATGGGAAAGAAAAACAAAGACAGAAGTTTTTCAGCATTTCCCCCAGCAACCACTCCAGGACACAGTGTTCCTCATCATCAATTCTACACTGGTTCTACAGACTTAGTATGAATTTAAGAAAAACATTGTACCAAGGTTATTTCATTAGTGCTAGAGGCCAAGTTAATGCCATCCAGTGTAGGGGAGCATCAAAGCAGTTTGTTTCTAAGGTTCTCTGGTCCAAAGACAACCTATGTCCTCTCTGAGCTTTTATATATACAGAACATGTTGGTAAACATGCTGGTAGTCTCAACGTTTCCAACCACATAATCTCCTCTTTCACAGCATCCACATTTGTTGCACGGTGCTGCACACCCAGCCTGGGATTGCCGATCGGTTTATTCGTGAAGTCAAAGATCAGGTCGCCATTATCATGAAGAACCCCAAAGAGAAAACCACAGGAAAGGTGAGCTGGAGGGGCATATGTACCCAGCAGATGGAAGTAGTTGACCACCATGATAATTGTTTAAGTGGGTCAGGGGTTGTTTCCTGAATTTTCTGGAATAAAGGACCAGTTTGGGTTTGTGTGAACCTGTGCGTTACTTTGCGTTTTCTTCAGGGAGCGATCTACGGAATGGCCCAGGCTATCCCGGACAGAACCTTGGTGACGGAGATCTCCCGAGGTTTCCTGGACTGTCTCTACAGCACCGAGGCACCGAAGTCCAACATCAGCCACATGAACGGCAACGGCAAAGCCCACTAAACTGAAAAAAGCCTGGACGCCCCCCGCTTGAACCCCCCAAAGGGAAATGCGCTCCACGTTAAATTGCTCAACGGTTGCCTTATCTTGAATATTTAACAGCACTGAAAACATCTGCAGGACATTTAGAAGAACAAGCCGTCATCGTTTAGATCAGGCCAGAGGGAAACTGCTCCCCCCAGTGTGGTGGGGAGGAATTAACTGGGTCCAGCTAAACCTTCAACTTGATTTTAACAATGCCATGGGACTGTGTGTGTTTCTGACTGTGTGTGATTGCTTCTTTATTTACCACTTCATTTCAGTGATAGATTTCATTACTTAGGCCTACCCTGTTTCCTACAGGTGCATCTCAATGCATTAAAAAAGCATAAGTTGTTTGAAAAGTAAATCTCAGATTAAGATTCATTACACAGAGAATTATATGATTTACGCATTTATTTCTGTTCATTTTAATGATTACGGCTTAAATCGAATGAAAAGCTAAAATTTTGTCTTCTCAAAATTAGAATATTACATTTAAGAAACCACTAATTTCTTTTTCTAAAACTCCTGCGTCAGTGCAGCTCAGCATGGAGGGGATCAGCCCATGGCAGTGCTGGGGAAGCCCAGGTTACTATAACAGCAGCCTTCTCCTCATTTGCATTGCTGAGTCTTCAGTCTCTTCAATGGTCTTTGCCTCCTAATCCTCTCAGGCCTGGGATTATTCTTGTTGTTAGTCCACCTTTTTTACCACCGTTTTTCCTTCCACTTAACTTTCCGTTAACTATGCTTGTATTCAGCACTCTTTGAACAGCCATCTTCTTTAGCCTTCTGTAGCTTACCCTCCTTGTGGAAGGTGTCAGTGTCTCTACTGGACAGCTGCCATTACGTGGCCCTACTTACTGGGTCTTATGTAATATTTTCTAAGAAATGGATTTTTGGTTTTCATTCGGTCTGTACCATAATCATCAAAATGAACAGAAAAAAATAACGGTTAACATATGACTCTGTGAGTTATGAATCTATACATGTTTGACTTAGTATTAAATTATGGAAATCACGGTACTTCCTGATATTTTAATTGAGATGCACCCGTACTTACACTATAGCAAAACCGTTCAGTTTTTTATTTCTAGTATTATTGTTTTTGTCGGAACATTTCAGCTCATTGTCTGCGGTGACTCAGCAACAACTCAAACCACTAAAACCTTGTCAGAATTGCTGTGCTGCCCTCTAGCATGAAAGCTGATGTGCTGCAGCGAACCGGCTGAACATTTCTATCAAAGGGTAACAAAATAACCTCAATCTGCAGCATTTCTTAATGCAAAGAACTCTGCAAGGCCCTGATCAGAACACATCAGGTCAAACTGTAAGACACTTGTCTGTTGTAAGCATGTAAGCATGGTTTATTTTGTTTTACGCATCTGCAGAGGTTTGCTTTGTGAGAATGATTTGGATCATGGGAACTTCAGATATTAATGGCATAAGGGAGAGCAAGGGCATTAATACTCAAATTTGATAAGGTTTCAGGTTGGAATCAGCTTTTATCTTCTTAACAGACTGAAGCTTCTGCTGTTTCAACTCTTGGTCTACTTTATTATCAAGCAGCATAAACCAGTAGTTGAGTTTTACTCTGTGTTTAACGTTCTGTGCAAATCTTTCTCATTTAATCTACCTCAATTTCTACTCAGTTCCTCCACTGAAACAATCCTGCAGGGTGATTGTTTTCCACACCACCACTGACAGAGTTGAACTGCAACACAGGCTGCCGCTGAGCAGGATCTCTCTTTTCTGTCTCCAGTCAGCCGGAGATTAACAATGCATACTTGTTCTCGGATTCATGTGCTCTCCTAAAACAGTTAAAATAGTTTTCATGTTTGTGCAATATATGTTTTCCTTGTATGAAGTGGGATAAAAGAGGGAAGCTCTGCTGTTAACATCAGAGTCAGCTTGTATTAATAATTTAAAACATTTGTGTGACCACTTTCTAATCAGTAATCACTTAAGTCTTTTTTTGTGAGCATTTCTTTTCAAGGTAGTATTTTTTACTTGGAATATACAAGAATGTGCCTGAATTATTGAATCATCATACAGCCCAGTAACATTTCCATCATATCTGTCTGTTAAACATGAGTCCAACAATGGCTCATTGTGTTTTGCTCTGAAACAAATAACCTAGAAACTGATAAATGACTCTGAAGACTCTTTCAATAAAGATTTTTTGCTGTAACTCTTATTCTAATTATTTTTTCTCTCCACAGGAAATAAACAATCTGCCCTCTGTTCCCGTTAAACATATCTGGTGGCAGGATGGATTTTTTTAATAAAATGTCAAAATTATTGACAAACTCGAACAGATGCAAGGATGTGAAAATTTGGGCTGATATTAATATTATGGCCGATAACCGAAAAAAAAGACCACATCGCTGACATTGCTTCTCTGCTTCAGTAAAACTACCCACAGTTCTGTGCTGCATCATGGTCAGGTGACCAAACAGCCCCCTCCCCTCACAAACGGCAACAAGATGGAAATAAACATCGGTTGTTTATATCGGCCCAGTTTAACTTATCGGACGGAAACCAACATGTTACAAACTGACCAACATTGGCCGATATAATGTTCATGTCAATATATTTTGCATCCGTAGACTAAATGTAAACACATACCCCCACTTCCCTTACCAAGTTGCAAATGTTTTGTAGCCATCAACAAGCTTCTGGAATATTTCAGGCTGGATATTTGCCCACTCTTCCTGGCAGAATTGGTAGAGTTAATTTAAATTAGCTGGTTTCGTCGCATGGACCCAGTTTGTAACCACATTTTCAATAGGTTTGAGGTTGGGCCTCTGGAAAGGATATTCCAGAAGATTAATGTGATACTTTCTAAACAGGTTTTAATGTTTGTTTAGGATTGTCTGATGGGGACAACCAACTGTGTCCAAGCTCCAGCTTCCTGAGTTAAAATGTCACCTTCAAATCTAAGGAAATTTGCAAGAATGCTGAGGAACCACCAAGAATCAAGCCCGCCGTCAACTGGAAATAAGTCTGGCTTGAATATTCAGATTTTGGAGCAGGGGCTTCTTCTGTTAGTCGGCACCCTTTCAGTCCTTGCAATATAATACTGGTTTACATGCAGACAGTCACTCTGGGGCTTTCTTCCAGTTCATTGCTAGCTTTAAAGCCTTGGTGGTTCCTGGGTCATTCCTGACATCCTAACCTGTTCCCATTGGTCAGAGTTTAACAGATTTGGTCATGTTTAAAACTTAGACACAGACGGGTGTTCCGAAAGTACAATGATCCCAGATCAAAACAGATTTTGTGAGGGATAAACCATGAGGACCAACTATATGCTTCTGGAACGGCCTTAACTCTTCCGAGGAATCGTGGACTATGCTTCAAAGGCACTCTGTCAAGAAAAATCCAACCAGAAGCATGCCAGAAGCTTTTGATGGCTGCAAAACATGCAGTTAAGATGAATATTTGCCAAAGGACATTAAACCAAATCATAGTGAAGGTGTATGCAGTTTTTGGAGTCTATATGCATAAATTGGACCTTGATTTAACAGGAAATCCACAGTTAGTTGTACGCCTGCTTCCTTTGTAAACAAATTGTTGGTTGTATATTTCCTGCCTGCTGAAAGAATGGTTGAAATAAATGATTAAAAGCCCAGAATTAATGACACTCCTGACACGCAACAAAAACAAGACATTTTAATAGTCATTGAGAGGACTTGTTATTTTGTCCTGACATATACACCAAAATTGTTCTGTTAAATTTCTATCAAAACCTTGATGTACTGTATAGGAGAAAAAAACAAACATCTTGTGGTTCTTTTAGACTCGCTGTATTTATAGTCCAGTCCAGTGGTGCTTAAGTCCAGTCCTGAAGAGCTCCCGTCCTGCAACTTCTCCAGCACACCTGAATCAAATCAATGACTCAGTACCAGGCCTCTGCTGAGCTGAATAACTGAATGCTGATGAGGGAATTCAGCCATTTGATTCAGGGGTGTTAGAGCAGGGATGCAGCTGCAGGACGGGAGCTCTGGACTGGAGACAGAGCTTTATATACATTACTATCAGTCTGACCAAATGGCTTCCTGCTCATCAGGAGCAGTCACGAATACCATCTAACATTTTAATAACATGATACAAAAACAATACGCACACAAAGCACAATTTTTCTGTAATATTTTCAACTGGAATGGGTTCTGATTGCTGGACTTCTAATTCTAAAGTGTAAACCTGAATTTTCAGCTACATTTTTCACAGTGAGCTGGAAGTAATCTGGCTCCTCTCGTTGGAAGTTTGAAGTCTGATCTCGAGGGTTCTCAGTTAATGTAGAGCCGTTCCCTCCAGACCTTCAGTGCTAAGGAAGCCGATGGTTGGCGTTTTACATCAGGGACGCCTGGTCGATGAAGGTGGCCAAAGTGATGTCGCGCTGAGACAATCCCCCACAGTCATGTGTGCTAAGAGTAATCTGGACCTGATGGTAAAGACAGAATAACTGGATTGAACCTTCACATGTTGACATGAACTGATAAGCTTCAACATTTCTTAAACCAAACTGACTTTACCAGTAATCAAAACTAAGAAACATGAAAAGGAGCTGTTCAAATGCCTCAGAAAAAAAGGTCTTCAATGTTCAGACTAAAAATCTAAGGTTAATATAAATCAGACTATCTAAATGTGTTGCACCCCTGGTAAAATGTAGGAAAAAAAAGCTTTAAAACAACAACTTTGTTCAACCTGTTTCCCAACATGAAGGCACTTAGTCTATTCCACTAACATTTCACAACTTAGGAGCATACAGAGGGATCTTTGACCTCTGCTCTTTCACAATCTCTCTAGATCGTTCAGAGTCCTGGGTCCTTTCTTAACCTCTCTTCAGCTCAGCCCACAAGTCTTCTACAAGATTTGGACTGAGTGAGACACCCATGGAACAAGGTTGATTTTGTGTCTGGTGAACTATTTCTGTGTTGATTTGGCCCAGTGTTTGGATCATTATCCTGATGAACGATCCAATGCGACCTATTTTCAGATTTCTGACAGAGGCCACTAGATGTTTATGAGGAGCTGATGATGCCATTTACTCTAACAAGGTTCTCATGTGCTTTGGAAGAGGAAGAGGCCCACTCATTTCAGAACGTGACTCACAGATTCACTGCACATGAAGTAAAATATGTTAAGCCTTTATTTCTTGTAATTTTAATGGTTATGGCTTCCAGATAATGAACACCTACAATTCAGTGTCTCAGAAAATTTGAATATTGTGAAAAAGTTAAATACTGGAAACTCATAGTGACACACACTAATCACCTAATCAACTCCAAACACCTGCAAAGGTTTCTTGAGCCTAAATGGTCTCTCAATTTGGGTCAGTAGGCTACACGATCATAGAGAAGACGTCTAACAGGACGGATGTCCAAAAGACAGCCACTGACACCCTCTACAAGGAGAGTCAGCCCCAAAAAGTCATTGCTAAAGAAGCTGGTTGTTCTGAGAGCATATTCATAGAAAGTTGAGTGGAAGGAAAAGGTGTGGTGGGAAAAGGTGCACCAGCAAAAGAGATAACCGCAGCCTTGAGAGGGCTGTCAAACACAGTCCTTTCTAGAATTTGGAGGAGCTTCACAAGAAGTGGACTAAGGTGGAAATCAGCCCATCAAGAGCTACTACACACAGACGAATTCTACACATGGGGTGCGGCGCTGATGTGGTGGAAGAACACGCAATCCTCGACACAGCTGTCCCCTGGCGACCTGTGCTGTATGTCTTCCCCACCCTTCACCCCATTTCCTTTCTGTAGATGCTGATTTCATAATCCAGCAGGACTGGTGCAGGCCCACACTGCCAAAGGTGTAGAGCTGGTTCCCTCACCATGGTGTTACTGTGCTTGACTGGTCAGCAGACTGGCCTGACCTGAACCCCACAGAGTATCTATGGAGTCAAGAGGAACATGAGAGACACCAGAACCAACAATGTAGATGACCTGAAGGCTGCTATCAAAGCAACCTGGGCTTTAATTACACCTCAGCCGAACCACAGACTGATCTCCTCCATGCCACCCTGCATTGATGCAGTAATTCATGCAAAATATATATTTTTATTGATCTTATATGATCAATTAAAATCAAAAGAATTTTAATATCAGATAAAGATAACCTGAGTAGAATGTAGTAATATTATTCATTAAAGCAAATTAGGTGGAAAAACCAAACCAACCTGGCCCAATGTGGAAAAGTAATTCCCTCCTAAAGCTGATAACTGCTTGTTCCACCACTTGCAGCAACAGCTGCTATCAAGTGTTTGAGATAACTGGGAATGAGAGAGATGTGGGATAAAAAAAAAATTGAAGAAACCTTTAAGGGGGCATTTTTTTTTTTTTAACAGCAGGTCTGGAAATAAAGGACAGCGAAAGTCCATCCAACTGTCCAAACATATGGTTTTAAAGCATAGTTTGGTCGACAGTCTATCACAATCTGTCTCAGGGCCACACAGAGGCACACAGACATATACCTAACGGCAGTTTAGAGACACCAATTAACCCAACAGTCATGTTTCTGGACTGTGGGAGGAAGCCAGAATACCCGGAGAGAAACCACACATGCACTGGGAGAACATGCCAACTTCACCCAGAAAGACCCCAGGCCAGGGTTCCAATCCAGAACCTTTCTCCTATAGACACAAGCTATTTCTTAACATCCTTATTTCTTAACTTTTTCCCTTAGCATAAACAAATCTGCTTACACTAAAGGTTGAACTTTTTAGAAAAATGTTCAGCGTGAGATTATACCAAGATGTTTGATTTGCCAAAGCACATCTTTACCAGGAGTTCACACAGGGACAACAAATAAACACCGATTCCAGCTGTAAATATGACTGTTTGATACCTTATTATAGACATTGAACCACTCGGGATGGTGGTCCATCTTCTCAGCTTGTAAAGCCACTCTGGACATGAAACCAAAAGCCTGAAGAAGAAGAAGGAACATCATGTTGTCATGTTCAGAAGACGAGCCTTTGTGAATTAACTTAGCTTTGATGCAAGAACCTGATTGAAGTCTTTGAAAATGAACTCTTTGTATATGGCATCACGGCCCACAACCTCCACCCACTGGGCATTACGTAGCAGGGGGAGTAGGTGGGCCCTCTCCTCTTCACTCAGAGTCTGGATCTTACCGGCCTGTGGGGACAGAGCAGAGCAGAGCAGATTTAAGAGGGGCAGCTTCACAAACACAAACACTGATTGGCTGCACACGCATCCATCTGGAAACAATGAGGCGCAACATTCCTGCTTTGAAAAAACTAGCTGGTTCAAAGGTATTTTCTGTTGCTTTCAGAGCTCAGCACTTGATGCAAAGTCACATGAATTTAGGTTCTTCAAGCCCATTGTTTTCACATCTGCATTGTGCTGTCGGCAGTTTAACCAAACACATGTTTTTCCTGCATAAACCTGAAGGCTTTATTCAGCACAACAAACAGATGTCTCCACCTCAGCCTGAAACTGAGCAGTGACATCAACAGGTATCATAGCAACAGTGTAATCTGCTCAATCAGTGACATTATGAGCAGTGCACAAACAATCCCTTCTGGTTCAAACATCCACATACAGCAGCACAAAACATGCAGAAGAGACAGGAATACCTTACCATCTCCACACAGGGACAGATTACACTTTTATCCTCCCAGAAACAGTCAATCGGATAAAAAAAACACTCCAAATAAAAGTCAGTTCATGCAAACTGGTGTGTGAGAACTTCCACACAAGCAGCGGGAAGCCCTGTGTGGAGAGCTTGTGTGTACTCACCATGTTTGTAGAGTGCTCTCGTGCACAGGGGGGGTTCAGCTCCTGGTCCCTGTTGCACAGAGAAAGATCTGCTGTTCAACTGGACTTATTCTATCTGAAACACCCAGCTGGAGGTCCTGTTTAGCTGCCCCTGCTGAAGCCTGAGCAGAATTCCTCCCAGCTGAAAGGTTGTTGAGCCATATGTCAACAGTGGTTTAATCATAAACAGTCATCTGTTGCTCAAGGCATGCATGAGGCCAGCTATTGTTGGAGATTTTAAACACAAAGACCATGACACCAGTGTTTGCTCTGCGATGACAGGAGGGGTGAAACTGTACCTACTGGACTGGTTTTAAAAAAGTCTATGTCATTCTAACCAAAACATGCAAGTTAAGGTTTATATTAAATAAAACACACACAGAAATGTCCAAAGCTACTAAAATGTTTCATTAGATAAAACAGGAAATAAATACATATTTAATTAAATATGCGTTGAATTAAATGCCATTAATAAAAAAAATTTATTTTATTTACAAAAAGTGTGCGTAATTATTTTGTTATTTAAAAATGTTTTTGTAGCCCCAATGCTGCACAACATGATATCTTTACTTTAAAATGTCTGCGTCACTCAACAGTGTCTAAGTGGGCGGGATTAAGCCTGCTCCTTTCAAGATGATTGGTCAGAAGTAGACCAGATTGTACAGGATAACCAATCAGAAGTCAGAGCCTACTCAAGGAGGCACAGTGAAGTGGCCCCAATCCCCCGCCCCCCCCTGTTCACTGCCTAAATACTTATATCTACCTTTAGTGTATTATGAATTCATTTTTTTTTATTAAAGGGAAAATAAAAAAAAAATTTTTTTTTTTAGAATTTTTATTTTTTAATTTCTCGTTCCCCGGGTGAGGGGGAAACTTTATTTTGTACCCTTCATATTTGTTTAGGTAGTGTTAAATATTTAAATAAATGAGTAAATAAATGCTTTTATAAATATACCCTTTTTTATTAAATTAGTTAGAAATAATATTTAAATATATTTTATATATGTGTTTTTTTAGTATATTTAAGTTAATAAATGTATTTATGTTTAAGTAAGTGATTTATATATATATATATATAAATACATTTTTAATGATTCTTTTATTTATTTGAATGTAGCACTTTTGGCCCTCCATAGCCACAGTGATCCCCTGTAGTCTTAAATAGTACTGAAGTTGCCTTCAGTTTCTTCCATGGGTGGATAAGTATGGAAAAAAGAAAACGCAGAAGGAAAGACACAATGTCATGTTAAGGAGCAAAATTCCCCATTTTTAATTAACAAACTTGCTAAACAAAAATTTTTGCCGTATGTCACGTTTTGACTCATCCATCACATTGAGCTGTGAGTTTCCATCAGTATCTACATTTTGTTCCTCTCTTTAAGCCTGCAGACCTGCACGCTCATGCATATGTACACATGCAATACGATGCTGTTTGTCACTTGATGCAGGAAATTAATCTTTTCTGAGATGATTAGACGTCTAATCCACAGCTCCTGCCTCTGCTGAACTATCTTTCAACAAGACAGTAAACCTTAAGCAACTTCCAATACATTTACATAAAGTTCTGCACAGAGTCTGGTGCTACATGTATTTTTAAAATATTTTTAATCAAAGGAGGACGACTTTCTTCAGACACTTTAAAGTGGTTTTGATCAGTAGTTTCTATTTTTCAGTAATCTGGGCAATTGGAGGATAAAATGCATAAAACTGTCTGCAAACATATCTGAGAGTAATGTCTTAAATAAACAACTCCTTTCACAGGACCTGAGAAATGCATCAAAGTTCAGTTGATCATCTACTGTATGCCAAATTTACAACTAACATCTCTTTAGGAATCGACTTGTTTAAGCTAAAATCATATTTCCAGTCTGATAAACTGTATTATTATGGGATTTTTGAAGATAAATAAGTTTTATGATTATTTATATGTTTATTTAAATGTTTATCTACGGAGATAAATAACCTTATATCCAGCTTAATGCAGATATTGTTTTTGGTCTAAGGGATGCAAGGATCAAGACCAGCGTTCAACTGGACTCAATGAGGTTAAAGACCACAGAGCATGTGAGAGACCTGGGTGTAGTTTTGGACCCACATCTAAACTTTGACCACTTAGTCTGTTACTAAATTACTTAATATCATCTTTAAAAATGTATCAGAATAGAGAGCTTCTTGTTAAAACAGGAAACAGTAAAAACTGGTGCATGCCTTTATTTCCAGTAGGTTATATCACTGCAACAATGTCTTTGCTGGTAAAAAATACTCTGTAAAAAATCAGTCTGGCAGCGGCAGCTCATCCAAAATGCTGCTGCCAGAGTTCTGACCAACACCAGTAAAATTAATCATATCACACCAGTTCTTAAATCACTGCACTGGCTTCCCGATTGTCAAAGAATAGATATAAAGTTCCTCTATTGGTCTGTATTGCACAGAGAGGTTGAGTTTATCTTCTTCAAGTCATTACACAAAATGGCAACCCATCCATCTGTCTCTACATCCACCAGTCCACCTATACACTTTCAAACCCTACCTTCCCAAGTCAAATTGGCCTATCAGATCATCCTTCCAGAGAAAGAAAAAAAAAACAAAGATTAACTTTCACTTAAATAATCAACATTATCAGTAACTTATCAGTACTGAAATATAAAGCAAACATGTCATTTTGCAAACATTAAGATGACATGTGTTGTGATTTGGCGCTATATGAATTAAACTGAATTTAATTGAATTAAATTGAATGTCATGAATTTCTACACATGGTCAACCAATCAAACTTCTACTCTTGCCAGCTCACATCCAATAAAAGCTCAGCATTTAAGGCATGCTTCCTGCTTACCTGGAATACAAGATGGCTGCCACAGAGGATGCATTCACATAGTGATGTTTGGCCTGAGTGACTTAGATACAACAACCAAACATTTTCCCAGTGTATTGGTGCACAATAGAGTGTTTAGTACTCATTTAAGAACCACTGTAAAGTAGTTGGGAAGAACTTCCTAGAAGCACAAAATCGTCTTGGGCCAAAGAACATTTCTGAATGAAGTAACAAAGGTGAGGCAGAAACTGTTGGCTCCTTCAAATTCGGTCTGAAAACATTTTTCTTTACGCATCTTCTGATCAAAGAATCTGAGCGAAGAAATGTTAAAAACAATTCTTTTATGACTTTAATGTCTGTATTTTATGAAATGCTTTTATGCTTAGTTATTTTCTGGCTGCCTTTTTTGGTGGCCTATAAAGCACTTTAGATTGCCTTTGTATGAATGGTGCTATATATAGAAAATATCCCTGCCTATATGCAGTGGTAAAGTACAAACATATGAAACTGGGTTTTTTTTGGGGGGGGTAGAAGTAAGAAGGGATGTTGGTTCTCTAAATGGGGGTGTAAACTGGTTGTTATGGAGAACTGAAGTCACCAGGTCTCCATAACATCAGTTTACTTTAAAGATTTTAATATTTTCAGAAGGTGCCAGTAATTGTGCAGGGTTCTGTACAGCAGTTATCAGTCACAAGTTAAAAAATTGGGCAGTTTTATTCTGCATGATAAAATAGTTTTAGAAAATAAATATCAGTTTAAAAATAAGAGAACTCAAAGTGAGTCACTTTAAATATTTCATCGTTCTCTCCTGTTATGCTTTTGTTTTGCATAATCTGTAATCTACATGGTGTTTGAAGCATGAAGATTTTTAAAGTCCATAAGCTTATTTTACTTTGCATATGTTAAAAATAACACAAAATTTAGCAAAATAGTCAAATTTGAGTTTGGAAACAGAATTTTAAAAAAAGAGTGTGCAGGAGCCCTGAGCATAGATCAGCAGATCTGAAGGAGGTCGAAGGTTAATGAGCTCCTTGGGTGAGATTTGCCCCGGTGAACTCATCCGTCACAGGGAGCGCTTGAGGAAATGAACTGGTTAATGAAATGAGGATGTGATGGCGGATCAGCGTTTACCAGTTGGCTGCATTTCAGGTCCTTCAGGATGAAAGGACACAGGCTGGGATTCAGGGCAACGACAACTTGGACTCCAGCACCAGTGAATAATGTAAATCAACAAACAGATTTCTGACTAACACATGAACACCTTTGAAGCCATGTTTAACTGTAGAGCTCCCATCAGTCTTGTCTTATTTACCCACTCCATAAGTTATAGCAGCAGGTAATATTTCTATTAGCCCCAAATATGAATCCAAACATGTGAATCACAAAGGAACCACCAGGCGCACATTCATACACTGACCTTTGACCACTTTTTATACAGGTGGGAGAGTAATAAAGATGAGCAGTAGGACAGACCGTTTCTAAGAAGGGGGAAAATGCTTCCCCAAGGCGACTTTTTTCATTTTATCTTTTTTGTGCTTCCCCCCTTTTTTTTCTACACAGTGGAGGAGAAAATCAAAAAACGGGGATTTTTATTCCCATTTTTTTCGGGGGATGGTGGGTTAATTTACTAGGGTTTATTGGATTAGGTAGGACATTATTTACTTGTAGCTGCTGTCTTTCCTCCAGTTCCTCTGAAACTCACTCACACACTGTCAGAAATTATGATTTTACTCAGATGTTCTTTTCTCTTGTGAAACATGCAGTTTAACCATCGCTGTAATATGAAACGTTGATGAAGCAAACATGTCCGTGTTAAGATCTTGATGATGATAGTGATCTGAAACACCCATCTGATGTCACATTTTTATGATGTCCTGGATGATCTATGTGTCGTTCATAAATCTCTGCAGGGCCTACTCTGAAAATGGAAGGCTCTGCTCGCATTTCACAACCAGCTCACAGAACAAGTGAAGGCTTTCTACACGTCGGATTACTGCTACAAGGTAAGGTAATAAAAAATGACTTTAGATACCCGCTAACTGGAATCATAGCAAATGCTCTCCAGGAGAATTTTGTTGTTTATCTTCCTAACAGGTAAACATGTTAATTATCTTCTCTAAACATGTCCAAGATTCTAGGTTTTTTTTATTTTTCTGCTTGTTAACTGAAACAATATGGAAGTGATTGGCACATCTCAACATTATGTGAGCTGTTTAAAGGCTTGAAGGAAGACAAAATATGAAAATCTATCAGAGAAATTTTTCTTATGGTTATTATCCACCCTGCCCAAATAATTTTGTTTCTGTGTTTAATTGACTCGCAGAAACCATTTCACAAGGTTGTGGATCTTGTTTGATAATTTTTTTTTTGCAGAATCTCTCTGGATGATGTCCAGAGATTCTGCAAGAAGAACGGTTCAGGCCTCGCTCTAATGCTCCCTTCTCTTCAGCTCACTTCACAGGTTTTAATGGGATTTAGGTCTGAGGACTGAGATGACAATGGAAGAAGGCTGATTTTATTTCTGGTGAATCATTTCTGTGTTGATTTGACCACATGATTGGGATTATTTTCCTGCTGAAAGACCCAAAAAAGACACATTTATCAGTTTTTGTAATGCAGTGCAATTACTTACTAATTACAAATTCCCAGACACTAATCTATTTTTTAAAAAGTATGAATTACAAAGCAAACTTTATTGATATTTATTTTATAAGAGCTGCTGTGGGGACAAAGTTGTGGCATCACCTATTTTGTTAAAACAATTATTTCCTAGTATGGGATTGTTTTCCTGTCTGAATTACTGTACTCAGATGTGAGGTTGGATTTTTCTAGGTTTATCTCTGGCACATTTAAAATCATACAAATTTCTCACACTTTGACTTTTTAACAATCCTACAAGTAGGTTTTATTTCTTCTCAAAATGCTTACATTATCTTTTAGACCTCACTTCTGCTGCCTTCACACCCTATATATTACAAATGGCTCTCTAAAAATGCATTAAAATCTTTTTTTATGCATGCATCTGCCCTTCTCTTAATTTTTCTGCTTGGTATAAATTTTTGTGGATATGATTTGGGAAGACAATATTTTAAAAAAACCAGAGCTGTAACCCAAAAGTATGTGAATTTCTTCTTTTTTTTTGGCACAAAACAAAAATGATTGTTCATATTTTTATTATGCATGTTTCATATACAGAGACTGTTGTCTAGACGTTAGGCTTTAAATATACATTATTGCCTTTTCTATTTATGTTGCAGTGTGTGAAGCAGCCCTTGGTCACCGTGAAGCCCAACAACAATGCATCTGCAGCAATCAGCACTAAATTCACCCTGACTCTACAGGTTGAATCCCAAACCAGGAATGCAACTCTTTGCAGGTAACAAGCTCGTCTCTACAAGCAACTGTTAATGTCACCCTCTGACTCTGTGTGCTCATGTTAACTGTTTCTGTCGTTTTAAGAGCTAATTTATAGACTTATGGCATTTGATGGTGGCATCGGCAGTCTGTGAGATTATTTACAGGACTGAGGGAGCCACTGTGACCTGCTTTTGGGAACTGAGTGACGTCCTCTCTTAAACGTCCTCTGAGGTTATTGATCAGGAAGCTTTTGGGGTTAATAAGAGCTGACATCTTAATATTGATGAAAAGGGCTCATTAAAACCTAAAGGCACATGTCCTCCGGAAGAATCAGGATGTTTACTGAAGGGGACATTTTCCATATTTATGAACAGAGCTGTCCATTTGGGGGTAATGTGTAAACATAATGCCAAGGATTTATTTTTATTATCACTGTTATTTTTCTTTAGCCCTCTCAGAGGTCTCGTGTTTGGTCTTCTGAGATCAATGCTGAGGTCTCTAACTAGACCCTGCTGCTATTGATTTCCTCCCTCAGAGTGATGGCTAGTATGTCATCCCAGCTCTGGATCAATACCAACATGCAATGCATGTTTTGGGGCCTGAAATTGAAGACAATGAGAGGTCAGCTGCATGCCATTTACACTTCCTTGCAAAAGTTTGCCTTGAACTTTTTTACATTTTATCATGTAACAACCACAAGCTTCAGTATACTTAACTGGGATTTTGTGTGGCAAATCATCACAGAGTAGTGCATGGTGGGTAGCAGCATCAAGCTGTAGGTTTATTCATGTTTTAGAATGGCCAAGTCAAAGTCTTGACCTACCTCTTATTGAGAGCTTGAAGTAGAAGTAGGTAAGCAAAATTTTGTGTTGCTCTATAACATAAAATGCCTCTAAAGTACATTGACGTTTGTGGTTTTAAGATACATTTAGAAAAAAGACTAAGTCAGTGCTTTTCCAAGACACTGTAACTGTGCAGACACTAGGTGGTGCTCCTGAGCTTCACTGATGATTACATTAAGACTTTTTTTTCTGTCTCTTCCTTGCGCTGTCAGGTTATGAGAAAAACAGCAGGCTGCCCTTACAGAATAACAGCCCCAGATAAAAGCTTTTCAGGGAAATTTGTCTCAACATCTCCCTGTTGTGGCTGCAGATGGAGTCAAATATATGAGGAAGGCGGTCATTACTCAGTGTGGATCAAGATGCCTGCAGCCTCCACTAATCCAATTTGCCATTTTTCTGTGGATAGAAGTCCAAACAATGCTTACCTGCGTAAGTATAAAACACCCATTGAGGACTCAGACAGTCAAGCTTATTCCTACTTGTTGAGACACATTGACAGAACCAACCTTTTGGGCACACTCAGCCCAAGCCTTTGATTCAACCTTTACTTAATTGAGTCAGCACAGAGCAGAATCACTCCTTCCATCCACATCTACTGAGCAGTAATTCTCCTCGTACTCATGGGACATGATGTGCATCGATCAGATGAAACTGGCTTTCTTGAAAAGGGATGAAAGAAAAGCATTTCTGCTTGTTTTGAAGTACTGGCTCTGCCCGCCGAGGGATGTAGGCAGTACATTAGGGAGTGTGGAAGGATTAGGGCGTAATGGGATTTTGAAAGCGTCTCTCTGCATAATGTACACTCTACTTAACAATATTGCAGATTATATTGTAGCTCAGACTTTTAAGGCCAAGTATCCATTATCTGCGATGGTCAGTGTGACTGCACCTTTCACAGTATGATGAGAATCCATTAGCTCCACAGACCAGTGATTACACCAACCCCCCGTAGGACTGTCTCATCTTAAGTAATGTTTTGGTCAGCAGCTGAAAATGAGGTGGGGGCTGCCCTGTTAGGAAAATTCAACTTCTCCACACTGTCCCCGGACTCATTGGCCTTTGTTTGAATATTTGTTGTGTACGTGTGTTTCTGTGCAGTTGCACCCTTTGATTGAGTTAGTATTGTATTCTATACAGGACCATAGACCACAAGTCACCTGCAGACTCCTTAATTATAATACAGAAACCACAGGATTGGCTATTAAGTGTTTGTTCGATTTTCCCTTAAATATGTCAGTACATCTATAATGCACAATTTAAACAGGGTTTATCCTAACGGCAACAAATAAAGGAAGCACTTTATGGTGATTTATGAATGAGTGTCGGGGATGGTGGGACTTTTCCGAGGCAATTAAATGACCACTCTGCAAGCGTTCATTCCCCTCATATTAAAAAGGCTTTTTTCTGTTTGTTTTTCCGCTTGAGAGAAACACTGTGCGTATTGTCCCTTTATATTACCTGTGGCTTGACGTATGAAGAGCATTCTGTAAACTCAAATGAATCTGTGTAGCATAATCCATCTGGGGGTTAACCTTTTAATGCGTTTATTTTTTCCTTTGTCTTTTTCTCATTAAAACTTACAATGACTTGATAAATTATTCAAACCCTGAGTACTTTTCGTATTATGTCACACATTACAAGCATTGCCTCTGATGCACTGGGGGGGAAGTTAATAATTTTCGATTTCTTTGCAAGCAAAAATCTGAAAAGTGTGGCCTGTATTTTTATTCAGCGCTCCTTGGTCAAGACATTGTGGAACCATGTTCAGCTACATGTCTTTGGGAATGCCTGTACCAGCTCTGTGCATCTTGAGAGAGAAATATTTGCCTATTCTTTTTCTCCTTTAGGTTCTCAATTGGATTTAGGTTTAGACTTTAACTGGGCCATTCTAACACATGAATATGCTTTGATCTAAATTATCCTATTGTAGGTTTGGTTGTATGTTTATGGTCATTGTCCTGCTGAAAGGTGAAACTCTGCTTTGTCTTAAGTCTTTTGCTGCCTCTAACAGGTTTTCCTCCATGACTGTCACGTGTTTAGCTCCACCCATTAACTCTGACCAGCGATGATGCTGCACCCCCATGTTGCACGGCGGGGATTGTATGTTCAGGGTGATGTACAGAGTTAGTTTTCCTCCATATATCGAGTTCTGCATGCTGACCAAATAGTTCCGTTTTGGTCTCGTCTGATTAGATCTAACCTTGCCTGTGACTTTCTTTAAACCATGCTTTTCTTCTTGCCACTCTTCTATACATGCCAGATGTGTGGAGTGCCCAAACAATAGTTGTCCTGGGGACAGATTCTTCCATCTGAGCTGTGGATCTCTGCAGCTCTTCCAGAGTTCTCATGGGCCTCTAGCCAGGGTCTATGATTAATGTCTATCTTACCTTATCTGCCAGTTTAGGTGGACCTCTATGTCTTGGTCTGCAGTTGGTCGGCAGTTCTACCACTCTCTTTCAATCTTCAGATGACATTGAAGTCAAAACCTGCTTTAAAAGTCTCCACAACTTTCTCCCTGACCTGTCTGCTGTGTTTCGTGGTCTTTATATGTTTTGTTCACTAATGTTCTTTAACAAACCTCTAAGGCCTTCACAGAACAATTGGATTTATACTAAAATGAAATTACATAATGGTGGATTCTATTAAGGGTAATTGGTTGCACTGGATTTTATTTAGGGGCGTCAAGGTAACGATAAATGAATGCAAATGTATCCCTCATGTAAAATCCCAACAATAGACCTTGAAGTTTGTGGTTGTAACGTGATAAAGGTTCATTGGTGTAAGTACTTTTGCAAGGCACTGCATGTTTAACGACTTACGGAAATTCTTCCTTACCTTATTTCTTGGTTTCTCCTCTTTTTGGTGCCTATTTATTTTCCTTTTTCCATTCCTACCTTCCATTTCCTTTTGTCAAATACCTGCAGTGTTGGATTTCTCAGAGTTGTTGTTCTTTGATGGATCAACCAAGATTCTAGGTTCATGTTCGTCACTCGCAGGTTATACTTTGACACAATCTGACTGACAGAAAGCCGCAGGGGAGTCCCTGAAGTGAGTAAAGCAGACAGTTTAGACTGACTGTCGCCACATTTAACTCCAGTCAGGTCTGGTTTTGGCAGAGATGTACAGCAAAGCTCCTGACATGTATACCACATGATGTAATGTGATAGAAATACACAATCCCTGTTTGCAAACTTTCTTTTCATATTTTTCCAGCTCTTCTGGTGGCAGTTCTTCTACTGGCCTTTATAGCCCTGTTAGTTGTTGTGGTGCCCTATATCTACAGGTACACATACGTTTTATACATCATGTTGTTAATGATTACTCTTCCATCAGAACGCAGCTTTGCTTTCTCTTCTTGCAGGAGGCGTTGCACATCTAAGTGTGTTAGGGTCATCTGCTGCCAAGATCCACTGTACTCCATGGATAATGTAAGTAATGTACATCTTTAATGAATGGATTAGATTAGTATCCTAAAAAATTGAGTTAGATAAGGAAATGCTGTTAAAATTCATTGGTTAGGTTTAGAAAAGTTCTAAATGGATAAAAATGATGCTACTTGTTTAAAAATCTGTATTTCTTTATGTATCTTGCTTGGCTTCATCATCCAAAACATTCATGTTATTTTGAAACTACTCGGTTCTTAACCCGCCTTCACTTTGGACTGGAGAAAAGCATTAACTTTATACTTTGTTTGAAATCGAACACATTGCCTTGATCCAAAAGTTCCATTACATTATTTTCATTGGTCTGCCGTCCGGCCTGAGATGCAAAACAAAACTGCTCCGAGTCTCCAATCATCAAGCCGTTTGGGAGACACTAATTGAATGATTGATACAAACGTTAGCAGAGCAGAGCTTTTATGGAAGCGGCAGAACGCTGCGTCCATCCAGTCGTCTCACTCCATGGCAAGTGATGCAGTGTATTTCTGGTGAGCATGAATAGCTCCTCTCATTGGAATAAGCAAGATGTCTCTGTCTTCCATATGCCGTCCACATGGCACGCAGATCCATCATGACATATTAGTGCTGCTGTCTTCCTGCTCTGGCGCTTTAAACTGGTGCATGGAGGCCAGCAAGTCAGGCTAATCCAACTGGGAGGGCAGCAGGCCAGGAACTGAGTTGCTGCCTTCAAAAAGAGGGGGAAGCTAGGAAATAAATGATTTTGAAAAGTATTTACCCCAGCGGCCTTTTCATCCGTTGCTTTCATCAGAATATGAACATTTCATTGAACATCTTTATAGATAGTTCCACTTAAAGGTTTACTCAAATTTGGTTCACACATTTGAATTTGTTGTGGATTATTTCAAGTCCACACAGCATTAAAATTATTCTTTTAGACGTAAACATCTTGATACATTCCCCAAAATTAGGGGTCTGTCCTCAATGGCGTTGAACGTTCAGATGACTCCCTGGTCCTACACACTGGAATCAAATCACTTAATTGCGTTCTAAGCATGCAATCCTTCTGGGTTCTACAAAACCCTAATCATTTGAGTCAGAGACACATCTGAAAGTTGCAGGACACCGACCCAGGAGTACTGAAGTTTGAGACCGAAATCTTTTGAAGACCCTAGAAAGTCCTTGTCTAATTTGACAAGGCCTATGAACTTCTTGTTAGCATAAGGCTTAACTGCTCCTGGTAGCTTCTCTTTGCAGTATACAACATATTTTTGACTGCACTTACTGAATTGTCCGATTCTTAGAGCAGTGGTAAAATCCATGGAGCTCAGTGAAGACTTAAGGAGATTTAGATAAGTCATGAAAGTCTTTTGGAGCAATTTATTCAACAACTGCAGATTCTAAGATCTTCAGTTCAAACAACAATATATAGGGAGAACTTACTCTGATCTATCACCACTTTCCCAAGGTCTGAAAGAAGACCCAAACTGTCCCTTTCAGATGAAAGAAAACTGGTTTAGGATGTTCAGATTAAATCTAAGAAACTACCTAAGATCAAGCCAGCCAAGAACTGGCAACTGCTGGCTACCGCTTACTGTCAGCTGGCTATTAGCAATATAACAGCTTAACAACTGTATTTACTGTTAGCTCGCTCTTAGCAATATGATAACAACAAACAGCTATACATGCTGTTAGCTAGGTATTAGCAACAATATTAGCCAAGCTAAGCTAACTGTTAGCTGGCCATTAGCAATATGATAACAGCTAACAGCTAAACTTAATGTTAGCAATACTTACTATAAGCAACAAGATTGGAGCTAACAGATAAACTTACTGTTAGTTAAGGTTTAGCTGCAAGATCAGCTAAGCTAACAGTTTGCTAGCCATTAGCAATATGATAACAGCTCACAGCTGAATTTACTGTTAGCTATCAATTAGAAATTAGATGAGAGCTAATGGTAAGCTTAGTGCTAGCTAGCTACAAGCAAAAGAGCTGCTAAACTCTGAGAATTTATTCAACTTTTAAATGTATGGAAAAAACCCAAGGACATTTCTAGTTTTATTTATTTATTTATTATAAAGATTATTATAAGTTTAATTAAAATCAGCGTATATTATAGGCCTCAGCTTGTAGAGTTACTTTGCTGCAATTTTACTGCCAAAACAATCAATGCATATTTGGAATAAAATTACGTCTGGCCTTAAAGACCCACATTGAAGTGCTGAAATTATTTTATGCTGTTATTTCTACAGGAGGGTGCACATGCTTGTGAGACTGCACATGATGCCGGTGAAGCCAAACCATCACGTCTGCTCTCCTTGGATGCTTTCCGAGGGTATGTATGTCATCAACAACCATCCTATTTATCAGTCTATCACCACATGCGGTTCTTTCACATGCTAATTCTTTTTAGAGCAGTCAAAGTTATGATGAAGATCTACAGGCCCTGTATAATAAATAATTACATGGGTCACTGTCTGGCCACAAGCTCCCTCAAGCTATTGTTATGAGGCAGTGTAGCTTTAGGCATGATTTCTGATATGAGTGTGCTGGTGGTTTGGAACAGAGTGTTTCTGTTGGACAGGAGTGATGCATGTGATTGAATCTGGGCTCCCTGCTAGCCTTAATTGTGGCCTGGGGGTAGACACAAAGCACGCCTCTGTGGAAACAGGATGTTGGTGTGGCTTTGACCTCCCCCGTGCCAAATAATTGATGTAATAATATCATCAACATATCAGCACACATCCACACGGCCATAGATCTCCTGCCAAACCGAAGAGGAGGAGGAAATTCAACAGGACACGGATCACACAAGCAGACGACTGGCATCATTTCCATCTGTGGCTTTCCTTTGCAGGAAAACCAATTTACAACTGTTGTGCACATATCCCAAATTTAATATGCAACGTTTTTATGTAGTTTACCAGCTGAATCTGGAAAAAATATATTTAAACTGCTGAACCCCCCCTATGATTCAATATTAAAAAATCTAGTCTAAGCGTACAGATACCTTTACCGTATTGATGTCCTGTCTGATCATACAGGAAATGACAGTTAATCAAACTGTGACTCAGCACTGAAGATTAACGCTGCAGGTTACTCCTCAGCCCTGTGACTTATGATCCATAACCCTGATAAGTTACAACTTTCTGCAAGGAAAAGACACATCAGTCACCTGCTATAAATGCTGAGACATTTCTGAAGGCAAAAGGCTTTCATTCTCAGCTGAACGCCTTTCTGCTCATTGCTCAGACTCTGCTGACATAATATACAGAGAAATCTGGGTTACTGTGGTATGTTAATTATTCTAAAAGGATTTGGATTATTAATCTTGTGCCACATGGGTTTTCTACAGTACTGAAAATCTCAGTCAATCGTTAGTGGCAACACAACAGAGGGAAAAACTGGTACAATAAAACCAGGGAGTTGCATTAAACACCAGGTGGATGACACATTATTTTGACTGGGATCAGACAGAAAGAACACGGACTTCTTTTCAGCTCCACTTGTAGCCTGTTATGAAAAAGATTGTGTGTCTGGTAAGAGGCAGGATACACCCCGGACAGGTCACCAGTCTATCAAAGGTCACCACAGAGACACACAGGACAAACAACCATTCATGCACACATTCATTCCTAAGGGCAATTAAGAGAGACCATTTCACCTAGCATCCATATTTTCTGATTGTGAGAAAATGCCAAAGTACCTGAAGAGATCCTGGTAGCGTGGAGAAAACATGCAACCTCTATACAAAAAGAGTCGAGACTGGGATTCGAAACTGGAAACTGCTGCAGCTCACATTGTGAAGATATTCAATTTGGTAATGCTTGAGTTGATTTTGTAATGCTTGAGCAATGACTCAATAAAAGACTATACAGTTCCAGACAAAGGTTTACAAACACTCTTCATTGGTATGATAAATTTAATATTTTTGGGGGACTTTAATGGTTTATTTGAACTGTTTCTTTTGCAGGATAGACTGATGATGTAACCACCACCTTATTAAAACAAAAAAAAAACAGGAATACATACATTTTAAATTTTTAATTGGATTGAGGTTTGGGCTTTTTCAATTCAATTCAGTTTTATTTATATAAATTATTATTTATATAAATTATAAATTCACAACACATGTCTCAAGGCACTTCACAAAAGTCAGGTACATACATTCCAATTAGTCCTAACCTTTTGGCTTTGGGAATTTAATTCTTGAAGATTATTTTCCTTGTTTCCTCCTACTCTGTATACATTTCAGCCTGTATGTCTAAGATGGTGCTGTGCAATGCACCAGTACCACTGGCAGCAAAACAGACCCACATTATGATATTACCCTACCATGCTTCACGATTGATTAGATTTGAAAGACTCACATTGATTCCTCTAAAAACACATCACTATGGCACCGAAATGTGTCCAGGTTTCAACCATCTGACTTAACTGTGTTCAACAGAAAAAAATAAATGTCAGTGTTGTGGTAGTGGTAGAATCATGCTTTAAAAAAAAGAAAACGACTAAAAGAGGACTACCTTCAAACACTACAACTTCACATTAAATCCACAACTAGTTCATGTTAGTTTACGTTTTCCAGGTGGTGCGTTAATGCATTGCCCTAGGTTTAGTTTCTTACTTGTTCTGTTTATAGTGCATATTTTGTTCTGTTACATCTGTAAGATGTTCTTTTGGTTTCATTGCATCTCTGTTCAACTCATTCATGTTTTAGTGACCACCCCCTGCCACAGTCAGCCCATAATCAGCTTTATTTGGTCCACCTGGTCCATGCCAATCAATCCCACCCTTTTCACCTGTGACATGCTCTTTATCTACTCTACTCTTCTGTTCTGTTTACTCCTTGCTGGAGTATCCTGTTTGCCATGTCGGCTTGTTCATGCCATGACTTCTCATGTTTTTGTCTGCTTCTGATTATCTCATGGCAAGCTGTAGGTTTTTTGTTTTTTTTACTTTTTAAAACTTTTTGTACACACCAGGCTGCTCCTGTCTGCATGGCAAGAGCTGTTTTTGTTACATTCTTGTGCACCCAGTTCTTGTTCCTAAAAATCATTGAAGTTTGTTGTATTATAATTTCACCCTGAAAAAAGATCAGTTCAACTAAATAATTAAAAGGCCCAAATTACTATGACAATTATTCCCATGATATGTGTATATTGATGCCTGTCAGTGCGCCATAACAGTTTCACAGCTGTAAAAAAGGCATCTGAATCATCCATACTGATTCCCAGACATTAAGTCTTTTGGTGAAGAAACAAATGCTCTCTGGAGAGCTTCACAGAGATGTTAACAACCTAAACTTGATTACAAGGTAAGAAAAAAAGTCATCAGTGTTCAGATGGAACACAAAACAAAGACTTCTCATCTTACATTATATTAGCCTTTAACTATTTCCCTTCATCCATAATTAGTTTCCTCACACGTGTGAGGCGGTCACAGTGTAATAAAGCTCTCATCTGGCATCAGATAGCTGGGTGTTTTTAATTAAAAAGATGGCCAATAAGTGGTGAGATTGTAGCGATTTTTACAGGGTCTCATCTGGCTGCGGGGGTTTAACCTTTGTCTACGTTACTATGGCAACTAATGGATAAGTTCATCAAAATTTAAATGGTAGTTCGAGTGTATATGTGTGTGTGTACCTGTGTGAGACAGCACCCACAAGCTTGTGCAGGAGGGTTTTACTCTGCTTTAATAGCTCTTTGGAGATGATAGCGGCCGATTAAAATCTTGTATCAGCAGGTTGGGGCTAAAAGAGCAGTAATGGCTTCGGTGCACCTCCTAATTGAATCCAGACAGAAAAACAAGAGGAGGCAGAGGTAGATACAGCGCACCTTATCAGACAGTCCCATTCTCAGAGGTTGTACTAATCTCATTACTGCTCCCAAAGTAACTCTCATGATTTATTTTTGTTTTGATTAAATACCACATGAAACCACAAAAAAAACTCAACTGATCTGAATAAAACTGTAAACTGATCTAGTTCAGAAAAATGCTGCTTCTTAACCTATGCGTTCCCCTGCAGGTGTGTGTTGTGTAATGGCCCTTCCACCTGTTTTCAAACACCATTTTTCCCTCCTGTGCCTGACTCGGTGAAGCACTCCGTCTCATGAGCGCAGTGTTTAAGCAGCCTTGGCCAGTGCTAAAGCATAAAGTGTATCATATATTAGGCGCAAAGTCTTTAGTCAGCAAAGCTGCCTGAGGAGATCCAGAGGACAAGCGCTCATTTCCTGAGTGATTCATAATGCTTAGATTGCATTACCCAGCATTTGGAGTTGTGACACAATAAAATGCATATTGTCTGACTTCTCCAACTTAAAGTCATTGGTTAATGTAATATTATGATCTCACTTTTATTCTCTTTGTTTTATTGTTTTTCTGTTATAATATTTCAGTGCTTGTTTTCTGTAAAGAATTATAGTGCAGAGTCAAAGTATTTGGCCAGTTATGGATCACCTCTGTTTTTTGTAACACTTTACTGTACATATTTCGTTTAATCAATTATAACAGACAAATATTATCTGAGTAAATATAAGAAAGCAGTTTTTAAATTATGCTTTTATTTACTAAGGAAAACAAGCGTTTCAAATCAACCTGGCCCTCTGTGGAAACGTAAATACCCCCAAACCTAATAAGGTTGCAGTTAAGGGTCCCTTTGGAGGGATTTTGACTCACCCTTTTTTGCAGAATTGTTTTAATTTAGCTACATGTGAGGGATTTCAACCACAAACAGCCTATTTAACCCCACAGGGTCTAAATCTAATTTAAGTCTGGACTTTGACCAGGCTACTCTTCAACTCCTTCAAGTTTTTTGTTGCCATATAGAGGAGGACTTTCTGGTGTGCTTTGGATCATTATTAACCCAAGTGATCCTGAGTTAAAGGTCATGAGCCAATAGCCAGACATTCCACTACAGGATCTTCTGATAGTTTTAACAGAATTCATCAATACCATCAATTACAGACAGTCATTTAGGTCCATCTCACTGACACCACTGTGTTTGGCTAAAGGTATAATGTTCTTTTTGTGAGAAGGTTTTGTCCAAAAAGTTGCATTTTTGTCTCACTAGCCCACATAATATCTTCCACAAAGCCTTGGGAATCATCAAGGTGCTTTGTAGGTGTTATTTTCACTCAGCAGCTTGAAATTCCCCCCACTGATGTCATTTTTCCTATTGTTGAATCATGAATCCTGACTTAACTCAGTGTTGATCTGGGATCTTGTCTGACCTCCCTGGTTGAGCTGTTCATGTGTTCATGGAGTAATTGAGGTATTTGGTGACTCCTGGAAAGGTTCACCACTCTTCCATGCTTTCTTCATATCTTCAATTCAATTCGGTTTATTTATATAGCGCCAATTCACAACACGTCGTCTCAAGGCACTTCACAAAAGTCAGGTACATACATTCCAATTAATCTTAATCATTGAACAGTGCAGCCAGATTCTGTTATTTATTCAAATTGGATAAAAAGTTTTTCTGTCTAAGGAAACCCAGCAGATTGCATCCAGTCAGTGACTTGCAGCATTCACTTCTCCTGGATGAGCATGTAGAGACAGTGGACAGTTGCTTGCATTGACTTTGCAGCAATCCCTCATACTGAGCATGCATGTAGCGACAGAGGAGAGGAAAAACTCCCCTTTTAACAGGAAGAAACCTCCAGCAGAACCAGGCTCAGTGTGAGCGGCCATCTGCCACGACCGACTGGGGGTTTTAGAGAAAACAGAGCAGAGACGAAAAGAAAACAAAGAAGCACTGATCCAGGAGCACTTTCTATGGGAAAAAAAGGTAAATGTTAATGGATGTAGCTCCTTTAGTCGTTTCACCTAGAAAAAAAGAACAGAAAACTCTGAGCCGTTTTCAAGGTTAGAGTCTGAAGAGAGCACATAGATTTTAGTTACGAAAAAGCTCAGTCAGTAGCTATGTCTAGGAAAAAGGGTTAAACACTAAAACAGGGCCATGTGGATCATCGGTAGAGGGGGAACATTAAGTTGTTGCCAGCAAAGCTCGGACAATGCCCCTCTCCAGAAAGGTTTTTCCCGGTAGACACAGAGTCAGGCCAGGTGTAGCTTCTAGGAGAGAAAGGAGAGAACAAGTTAAAGCTGAAATAACAGCAAATAATGCAAATTGGAGAGTAGTGTGAGAAATTAGCGAAGAGGGTGAAAGTGGTCATTATGTCCTCCAGCAACTAAGCCTATAGCAGCATAACTACACAGATAGCTCAGGATAACCTAAGCCACTCTAACTATAAGATTTATCAAAAGGAAAGTTTTAAGCCTAGCCTTAAAAGTAGACAGGGTGTCCGCCTCACGGACTAAAACTGGGGGCTGGTTCCACAGGAGAGGAGCCTGAAAAAACTAAGGATCTGCCCCCCCATTCTACTTCTAGAGACTCTAGGAACCACCAGTAAAACCTGCAGTCTGAGAACGAAGTGCTCTGTTAGGAAATATGGGAACAATCAGATCTCTGATGTATGATGCCGCTAGATCATTAAAGGGTTTAAATGTGAGGAGGAGAATTTTTAAATTCTATTCTGGATTTACAGGGAGCCAATGAAGGGAAGTAAAATAGGAGAAATATGATCTCCTTTTTTAATTTTTATCAGAACTCTTGCTGCAGATTTTGAATCAGCTGAAGGGTTTTTAACTCCATTTTGTGGACATCCTGATAGTAAAGAATTACAATAGTCCCAAGCCTTGAAGTAAAAAAAACCATGGACTAGTTTTTCCCCAGCATCACTCCTGGACAGGAATATTTCTAATTTTGGCAATGTTCCGAGGTGAAAGAAGGAAATTCTAAAAAACCTGTTTAATATGGGATTTAAAAATGACATGTCCTGGTCAAAGTAAACCCCAAAGGTTTTTTTTACTTTATTACCGGAGGTCATTTTAAAATTGCCATCCAGGTTAAGTGATTGACTAAGCAGTTTTTTTTTTAAAGACTCTGGTCCAAAAAAGATAAACAACTTCTGTCTTGTCTGAATTTAGAACAAAAAATTAAAGTCATCCAAGTTTTTTAATCTTCAAGACATGCTTTGATCCTATCTAACTGGTTGGGGTTCATCAGGATTTATGGGTATAAGTAAAGCTGAGTATCATCAGCGTAACAGTGAAAAAATTTATCCTATGCTGCCTGAAAAATTTGACCTATTGGAAGCATATATATAGTAAAGAGAATTAGCCCAGGTACTGAACCCTGTGGTACTCCACAATTAAACCCTGGAGTTTAAAGATGATTTATCATTTACATGAACAAACTGGAATCTGTCAGACAGATGAATTTAAACCAGCCTAGCACTGCTCCCCTGATCCCTACAGCATATTCCAGCCTTTTTAAGAGAATATTATGGTCGACTGTATCAAATGCTGCACTGAGATCTAACAGAACCAATACAGACAGACATTATCTGAGGCCATAAGAATATTATTAGTGACTTTCAGCAGAGCTGTTTCACTGCTATGATGAGCTCTGAAGCCTGACTGAAACTCTTCAAACAGGTCAATGCTGGTGTAAATGCTCACACATTTGATTAACAACCTATTTTCTCAAGAATTTTAGATAAAATGGAAGATTTGATAAAAGGTCTTTTAATTTTTCAAGTCATCTCGATCAAGTGAAGGTTTTTTTAAGAAAACTTTAATTACAGCTACCTTTAAAAACCTGTGGTACATATCCATTTACTAAAGATAGATTAATCATATGTAAAATGGGGCTGGTAATCAGAGGGAACACTTCCTTAAATAATTTGGTTGGGATCGGGTCTAACATACAAGTTGAAGGTTTAGATGAAGCTAATATTTCTGATAACTCAGGAAGCTCCACAGGATCAAAACAGTCCAAACACAGATCAGGTTCTACAGTTACTTCCAATGTTTCACTTGTTGAGGATGAAGTAATCATCTTTGGGAGTATGTAAAAGATCTTATTTTTAATAGAATCAATTTTATTTAAGAAGAATCCCATAAAGTCATGACTGCTAAGAGCTAAGGGAATGGATGGCTCAACAGAGCTATGACTCTGTGTAAGTTTAGCAACTGTACTAAAGAGAAACCTAGGATTATTCTTGTTCTCTTCTATTAATGATGAGAAATAAGCTGTTCTAGCTTGGTGAAGTGTCTTTTTATACAACAGTAGACATTTTCCAGATTAAGTAGGAATCCTCTAGGTGTGTAGAGCGCCATTTTCTCTCCAATTTTCTAACATTGTGCTTTAAAGTACGCAGCTCTGAATTAAACCAGGGAGTCTGCCTCCTATGAATAATTACCTTCTTTTTCAAGGGGGCTGCATTGTCTAATGCACCACGCAATGATGAAGTAACACTATGAACAAGAGAATCAATTTGTGAAGGGACAGAAACAGAATTATTGTCCTCCACTGTGCTTTTCTGTGATAATGAGGAGATTAAAAGTGGAACAGATTCTTTAAAGGTTGTTACAGCATCGTCTGATGATGATCTACTATAATGAAATTTTCTTTCAGGTGTGGAGTACTCGGTTAAATTAAACTCAAAGGTTATTAAGAAATGTTCAGACAGGACAGGGTTATGAGAAAATATTATGTCTTTACACTCAATGCCATATGTCAGCACAAGGTCCAGAGAATGAAGACAAAGGTGGGTAGGCTTGTTAATGTTTTGAGCAAAGCCAATTGAGTCTAAGATACCATTAAAGGCTATATTTAGGCTATCACTTTCAGTGTCAACATGAATGTTAAAGTCCCCCACTATAATAACCTTATCTGTATTTAACACTAAATCAGATAACAGGTCTGAAAACTGATCTAAAAATTGAGAGTAAGGGCCTGGTGGACGGTACAAAACAACAAACAGAAGTGGTTTTAGTGCTTTGAAATTTGGATGAGTTGTAGCAATTGATTGGTCTGGGACTAATCAATAAATCGGACTGAAAGATGGTTGCTACTCCTCCTCCTCGCCCAGTATTTCGAGGAATGTGAAAATTTAAATAATTAGTAGGAGTTGACTCATTTATAGTAACATAATCCTCTTGCTGTAGCCAGGTTTCTGTGAGGCAAAATAAATCAATCTGATTGTCAGAAATCAGGTCACTAACTAACAATGTCTTTGAAGAGAGATATCTTATGTTCAGTAAGCCACATTTAATTGTTTTATTTTTCTTTTTAGTCTGAGTTGTGTTTATTTTTATGAGATTTACCTGATTTCCTCCTTTTAGATTATTTTTTAATCTATTCAATGTTGGCCGTGGGCGAGACACTGTCTTAATAGGGTAATGGGTGGGTAGCAGTACAGAAGCTGCAGAGAGGAGTGTTGAACTACGACCCTGCTTCCTGGTCTGAACCCTGGGTTGTCAGAGTTTTGGAGAACTAATAAATTTGGCCAGATTCCTAGAAAGAAGAGCTGCTCCATCCAAAGTGGGATGGATGCCGTCTCTCCGGATCAGACCAGGTTTTCCCCAAAATGTTTGCCAGTTATCAGTGTAGCCCACATTGTTTTCTTGACACCTCCTCTCGCTGTGGCTCACTAAAAGCCATACAGATGGATTTCCAGAGTGATAGATATCCATGACTTTGTTTCTCATCCGTTTTTCAATTTCTTTAGATCAGATCATGATGTGATGCTTTTTGAAGACTTTTAGCCTCCTTCATGTTGTCATACAGGTTCTTTTTAAAGGTTTCTTGATTCTCCAGGTAAGGCAGTCATCAGGACTGGGTGTGGCTTGTAAAACTGAACTTAGCTTCCCAGAAAGTTGGTTAATCACAGTTAATTCCTGATTTAAAAGGTTTTTCACACAGAGCTGGGTTGGTTTGGGTATTTTTTTTTTCTCCTAGTAAATCAAATCTTCACTTGAAAACAGTTTTCTGTATTTTACCAGGTCCTCTTTGTCCGACATTAAAACCTGCCTAGTGATCTGCAATCCTTGATGCAATACATGATAAAGAACTTTGGTTCGGACTTGTTACTAAATCTTACATATCATAAAATAATTGATCATATTACTGATAAGTCTCAGTAAGTCTCATTTACTCTATTTTTCTTTATTTAGACCCTAGTAAAACCTTTTTCTCCTTTTGAGTCTCCTTTTGAGTTTTCTAAAGTGAACACTTATCACTTTAATGTCTTTGCAGGTTTGCTCTGACAGTGATGGTGTTTGTGAACTATGGCGGAGGAGGCTACTGGTTCTTCCAACATGCACCCTGGAATGGTGAGGTGAAATGCAGAACACAAAGTTACATGAATTTACAGAGCAAGAACACATCGTGCTCTACTTGCATAAGACCTGAAGATGCTAATCACAAACAACTCATCACGACTTCTGCATTGTCTTAACTGTTATCACCGTTTGTGATAAATTGGAGTCTTAGATACACATTCAGACACACACAGAATGGTATTCTTCAAGCAGGGCCAGTCCAAACTATGGTTTGTGGCTGTTTACAACCAGAAGGAAAATGTTAAAAAAGAATTAGGACTTTAAAATTCTGTTCGATTCATCTTGAAGGATGAAGAGTGATGATCTGCTCTTAAGGGTAAAGTTCAGAGATTTTTTTGTTCTACATCAGCTGAAAACTCTTTTGTGAAACTGATTCATTTTGAGAGCTAATCAGCTGAAGCTGTTATATTAAAATAACTATAGTCCTGTGAATATCATTGTGTTTTTAGCATTTAATAAACCTTTGCACCACCAACATGGTTGCATTGGAAGAACCTTTCCATTTAAAATATGAAGGTCAAACATGCATGTTAAGACATATTCTTAGTTGGGTTTATGTCTAGACCTTGACTGGACCATTCTAACACGCAAATATGTTTTGATCTAAATCGTTCCACTGTGGCTCTGGCTGTATGTTTAGGGTTGTCCTGCTGGAAGGTGGACCTCCGGGCCAGTCTGAGGTCTCCTGCAGCATCTAACAGGTTTCCTATCCACTCTGACTAGCTTCCCTGTGAACAACAAGCATCTCCACAATGTTTCAAGGGGGACGTGCATATTGACTGTTCACCACACAGAGTGTTTTGCCTCTAGGCCAAAGATGTAACACTTTGGCCCATTCTGACTGGAGCACCTTCCCCGACATGTTTGTTTGAATCCTGTAATAATATGAAATCACTGTAAAGAGCTGTTTTATTCAGCTGAACAGACAGTGATCTCATTTATAATATGATGAAATATGAATTTTCCCAAAAGTTTGCCTATTTGGGTTGATGCGCATCAGATGAATTTTTTTTTTTTACATTAACGTATTCCTTATTTAATAAGTTCTAAAAAATAACTATTTCATACGATGACATGAAATTATAATATTCTTCTTGTTTACTTGATTAAATATATCATAAAATATAACCTGGTTTTTAAAATAATAGTGAAAAATAGTTTTGTGAAGACTTTTGGCAAGAAAAATGCCCACCATGCCCACCAGTTGGCGTTTTTATTTTGCTGTCCAGATGGTACCGTCCTTCGTCTACACCGCTTCTCCCTGCAGCGTCGCGGGCTGAGCTGGTGCCTATATCCAGCAGTCATTGGGCGAGAGGCAGGGGACACCCTGGACAGGTTGCCATCACAGGGCAACATAGAGACACACAGGACAAACAACCATGCACACACATTCATACCTAAGGGCACTTAGGTATGAATTAACCTAACAGTCATGTTTTTTGGACTGTGGGAGGAAGCTGGAGTACCCGGAGAAAACCATGCACGGGGAGAACATGCAAGCTCACTTCTATTTTCCTTCTTGGAAGACAAATAGATTCCTTCAGCTATCAAGTTGCTGAATGCTGTTGTATCCTGTTGCACACAAGGGTTTTAGATTATTAATCTTCTTATACAATCTTACCCAATGGGCCTATATGTCCACCAATTTTATGAGCCTTGCAGGGTTTGTATTTCCTGTTATTGTTAGCCATCCTATATTTAGTCTTTATACGAATGGGTCTGCCTGCCGTCTGGGATTAATAAAGTCTACTAAAAAAGACTAAACATTGTCAAAATTGTAAAAGTAATGTTTTTTAGTCTTTAAAAGGAATATATAACGTTAACATGAAAAATATGCCGGAGCCCTGATTGAGTAGAGCTTCCTCATTGATTGTTGCATATTTGTTGCAGGTTTAACCGTAGCAGATCTGGTCATGCCGTGGTAAGTATATCCTGATATTTCCGCTCCTATGTCACCCTGCATAGATATTACAAGATGAAATAACATCCTGGTGTTGTGTCTTGCAGGTTTGTGTTTATAATTGGGGCTTCAGTGGTTTTGGCCTTCAGCTCAATGCAGAAGAGAGGAGTCAGCCGCCTGCAGCTGCTGAGAAAAATCACCTGGAGAACAGTTGTGCTGATGATGCTCGGCTTCTGCTTTCTCAACTACTCTCCCAGAGACGGCCCCTGTAGGTGTAAAACACTCACAAAATGTTGTTTAAACTGTGCTTTAATGTTTATTCTAGTGTCTGAAGACTTTTATTACAATATGTGGGTTTAAGTCATTCGTCAAAAGGCCAAATGGGTTCACCTCCACATTTGTGATCAAAGCTAAAGCTCTTGAGCTGAGATCTGGTGCTGAAAATCTCCAATTGAGCATTCACTTGGGATACACATCAACCATCCGTGGTGCTAATGGACTTTCCTGCACGAATGTCAGAATAACTGGGTTAAGGAAAATGTTGTTGAGTGCGCAGTCTCAAGGTCCTGCAACTGGGGACGTTTAACAGCAGCGGACTGAGCAAAAACAACCGCTCTTTGGTAATGGACAATTATAAACAGATAGAGTTACACCCATCATGCGGCTGCTGGACTCTGCTGATCACTACAGCTCAGAGACTTTCACTAGAAAGAGCAGCTTTGCCCTCTGTCTCCAAGGACGGTTCTCAGCTTTTCAGTCCCACAGTTTGATCCAATTAGGGAATGGAGTCACGTCTGCTCGATATGTTGAACCCCTTCAATGTCAGTCAAGAGAGAAGGAGGTGTTAACCTTTGTCAGAAGCAATGACTCACTTCAAATAAATTGCACTGTGGTAAAATGTTTGAATAATGGTCAAATCAGAAGAGGTTGGTACCTGCTCTTTTTATCTACAAGTTCAGTAGGAGTCAACGCTTTAAGAGCCACCCCACCCAGACCCAGAACATGGACTACAATTGTCACATTCTTTGTGTGAAGCCACTCCTGAACCCAAGACATACTCAGAAGCATCTTACCTGGGCTATGAAGAAAAAGGACAGGAGTGTTGCGGGGTGGTCCAAAGTCCACATTGTGCGCAGCCACCTTCTCTCTTCTGACAAGCTTTATGGAGATGCTGATTAATTTTCCAGTAGTACTTGGCACCTGACCACACTGCCAAAGGTACCAAAAGCTAGTTGAGTGACCACCTCAAAACTTAAAGAACATTTAACTCCTACATTATTACCTTGAATGAGGGATTTACCCCCACTTTCAACATAGACTGCGGTAAACAGACGTTCCTGGTTTAAAATCTGTTGCAGTTCAAGGTAACTGACAGTCTGAGCTGTAGAAGATATGTTTAAATGGATATTGATAAATTGTAATGTAATTTGTAATAATGAAAACATTCAAATTTAAAATTCTTAGTGTTCTCCATCCACAAAACTCCATACAAAAGTTTCAAATCCTTTTTATTGCTCTTATGTAATATTTAAAAACCAGTAGTTCTGTAATGGAAAAAAGATTTGAAGGAATGAGATTGAATTAACTGTAGAGAAGCCTAAACAGTGGGGCTGTTTAAAAAGATTACAAGTGGCAGCGTTTTTTCAGTGAAACTAAAAAATAAAAAGCAATAAACTAGAAAATAGTTTTTTCAGTATCAGTGACTTCCTGTTTATACCACCGCCTTTGTTCTATAACTGAAAGTGCTCAGACACTGAGACCAGACAATGTTCTCTTGTTATTGAACATAAAAAGTGGGAAAGCATAAATTTACCAAAAGTGCAAGCTAATGTGTAACAGTTTGCAGCTTTCGATCATTTCACGGCTGCAGTTAAGGGTCGGCTTTGTGGTGAGCAGAGGGCTGTAAATTATCTTGGTGGGAGTGTAACCTACAGATTTAACTGAAGTGTCATCAGTGAGAGCTTCCTCTTTTCCTTCGAAAGGAGAGACTTCCGCCTCTTATTTGATTTGTTTGAATCAATGATTGGGATCATATTGTTTTACAGCACTTTGTGCGACAAAGAGGTCTTCAATTAACTAATGTGCAGATTACAATCAATCTGTTAGCCTAGTAGCCAATCACAGGCGTTCCAGTAGGTCGAGACCAAAAGATAACTGAGAAACTTTAATCAGCTTGCTCCATTCGTGACATTCCCATATCTTTCTTGACTGAATGTTGTCCATATTTGAACATTAGTAATTTCTGCAGCTTGTTTGACTTTGAGATACACACAGTTGATAATGTCCAATATGAATAGGTACTGTATGTGGGTGTCCTTTGTGCAGTAGTTTACTCTGTGTGTTGCTGGCTGTGTCCCAGTGTCCTGGTCCTGGCTAAGGATCCCTGGAGTGCTGCAACGTCTGGGCTTCACCTACTTTGTTCTGTCTCTCCTGCAGACTTTCTGGGCCCAGACACAAATCCCAGAGAGAGTGGTGAGCAATTCATGTCAAGTTCCCTTTTCTCAGTCGCTTAATGCACACAACAGAAAAATTCATCAGAAAGGGTCCAGTCCAGCATATTTAAATACTACTAAATAATCTAATGCTAGCAGCTGAGAGAAAATATCACAAACTCTGGAGAAGTGTCAGTTCCACCATCTTACTTTAGCATGTTAGCATGCTAAGTAGCTCTAAACATGTTGTCACTGTTTCTAAATAATAAAAATAATACATTTAAATAATTTCAGAGGTTTTATTTGAGCAAAAGACTAATAAAACTAGACATATGTCTTCTATAAATGACAAGATTCACTAGGCTGGAGGCTGAATGGATGCTAGCATGTTTTTGAATAGCATTTCAAAACATGCTAGCATCACTAAAAACATCAGTGGAGAAAGACTGGCCAGGCTATTTACCTTCACTGGCCTCAGTGGGTGTTTTTTTTTTCATCCATCCATCTATTCATCCGTCTCTTTGTCCATTTGTTCATCCGTCCATCTTTCATCCTTTCTTCCATTCGTCCAGCCATCTGTTCGTTCATCCATCCATCCATCCATCAATTTGTCCATCCGTCCATCTTTCAGTCATCCTTTCATCCATTTGTCTAGCCGTCTGTTCATCCATCCATATATCCATCCGTCCGTCAATTTATCCATCCGTCCATCTTTCAGTCATCCTTTCATCCATTCGTGTAGCCGTCTGTTCATCCATCCATCCATCCATCCATCTGTTCGTCCACATAGGTTCCATGAAACCCGATAACTGAATCTGACAATGTGACGTTTGTCATTAAAACTTGAAATAAATAAAACCTTCTAAATTTATCCAATTGTTCCTGCAGCATCAGTGGAGGAACGCTGCCCAGGATATTTTCTCTTACTGGCCTCAGTGGGTGATTATCGTGCTGCTGGAGACTTTATGGCTGTGCATCACTTTCCTCATGCCTGTACCCAACTGCCCCACGTGAGTCTAAACAAGGTTTCTCCCACTTCCTCATTTATCCAGAGTGCATATTCATACTAAAAGAACAGATTTCCTCATCTCTCCACATTGAGATTATCTCCATTTAGATATGTTTTGTAGAAGGCTTTAGTGTTGCAGGTGTTTTGACCCACAGTGATTTATGGGCCTGTGGTGGATGCTTGAGAGGGTATAATTAGCCAATCTCAGTCTGTCGCGTGGAATGGGAGAAGAGGAGGCAGAGGATTCATCTTCTGCACTCTGGGTCTTCTGCTTCTTGGGTCTTTTTCCTCCATCTTTGTGAACTTGCATAGTGAAAAGTATAGCAATGTTGGGGGGTCACATTATGACCCTTTTTGTAAAAAAAAAAGGGTCACAATGTTAATCATTATAAACCATTTGATTAATATGATTAATCATTTGATCAAATGATTAATATTTTTGAAACAGGAATGGGAAGCTGTGTTGTATTAATTTCAATGCACAAGTAGCATACAGTGTTTAAAAGCCAACCTGCTTAATTAATTTGGCTAATTCTGTGTATTATGGTTTTTAAATGTGTTTTAGAGATGGACCAATCAGACTCTTACTGGCTACCCATTTCTTTCTGAAACAATGATTCTGGTTTTTGACAGTTTTGCAGGGCTTTAGGACATACAGAATCATTTGAACAAACATTGCTTCATTGCAACAATCAAATTTAACAAACATTGACCATAAAATAAAAAACAAACGTGCTTCAGGTTGTTTGCCTCAAAACATATGTCCTTAACACTTATCTGATTAGCTGAACAAAAACTGAAAAGTGCATCCAAGATTATTATGTTTGTTGGCATCTATAGATCAAAAAAGTGAAAGTTTTCATTTAATGCATTGAGTGAACAGTCAAAAGAAAACTTTATTTTCTGTAATTCAGCTGGCGATTGATCAGTCAGAGCCAATCAAGAGAAACTTTGCCAAACTTCATTCATTGGCTGTTTGATTGTTGGTATCACTATCGTTTCATATTTTTACTTTTATGAACTCTAATAAAGGTTGTTCTAAGCACAGTTATGATACCAGTTTCATTGTTTGCCTGTAGAGGGTATTTGGGAGCTGGTGGGATCGGCGATGATGGTCTTCACCCAAACTGCACTGGGGGTGCAGCAGGATACATTGACAGATGGATGTTTGGTGATAACATGTTCAGATATCCTACTTGCAAAGTAGGAAACTTTCCCTTATTATAACACATAACATATTTTTCAAAAAAAAAGTAAGAAGGCTAAATTAGCTTGTTGTTTTTGTTTTTTGCTTGTATTTTGCAGGAACTATATCGCACTGGACAGCCCTTTGACCCAGAAGGGATTCTGGGAACAATCAATTCCATTGTGATGGGATTTCTGGGGATGCAGGTAGTCTGGGCCATCTCTTTCTCCTTAGAGGCAAATGTAACCATTAGGCAAAGGAATAAATTGCCTTAGGCCCCATAAAATATTTAGTGATGCCTCAACATGGACTTTATCTATTTTATTGTAGCTGTTAAATATGTATTAAATTTCATTTTAAGAAAAATGTGCTCAGAAATAGCTTGAAATCTTAAATAGCCAAATGTGTCCACCTCACCTCTTTATTAGAACGTTCAAACCGTTGTGACTGCATGGATGCAGCTGATCTTCAAACAAATGTTTCCAAATCGGAGAAAAGAAAAGTTTCTGGCAAAACTGCCTCAGATAAAAAGTATTTTCCACTGCCACCACTGACGGCACAAACTCTGAAAGGAGTTACTAGAAGATGCTGCTTGCAAAGCATCAATAGTAGTATATAAAAATCATCCTATTGTAGGAAATATGGAAGTCTAATTTATGATATAATATATCCCAAAGCAGATTTCGATAAATTCAGTTCATTCAAGCTGAAAAATAAAATCTCATCTGTCCAGAATACCTTTAATCCACCACAAACATTCCCAGTGTCTCAAACATAATTTTTCTTTGAATAACTGACTTCTTTTAGTTCATGTGTATCAGACTCCTGATATACTTTTCAACTATTGCTCTGACTGTAGATATGGGCAAGTTTAGAGTAGCTATGTTTCCTGTAGCTGCTGGCTTATGAAGAACAACAGACAGCTGCCTTCATTAAATGACATGTTTTCTTATCTTTCCAGTTTTGAAGAGTGGCTAAAAGAGGGTGTGGAAATAAATTAAGCAACTGTGTCTGTTTTCAAGGGCAAAACTATTTGAATTTTCATACAGAATTAACACTTTATTAATGTTTGATTTCCAATTATGTGGGTTGTTGAGGAACTCTGAATGGCCAGATGTGACCTTAAAATGCCCAGGTCTGCATGCGAGCCAGGAAAGGTCTAATCTGGTCTTTTAGGATGATATTAATCCAGAGCACATGTCCTGATGAACACACAAATGGTTCAGTAGTGCCCTCAGACCTAAATCCTATAGAAAATCTGTGTGCTGATCTGAGGAAAGGAGAGCAAAAGTGAGGAACCACTACTGTGGACAATCTCGAGATCTTGAAACATGACTGGAGGAGACAAAGTGCTTCGTATTGAAGGCACAAACCTCCTATTGGAAGTTTTACAGATGATTTTGTTGAAAACAAGTATTTTAAATCAGGGATTTTTTTCTCCTACTGAATAAATGTACTCAAGTTAAACGTAGGACTTGTTAAGCTTTTTCAGTCTCCAACATTGTGAAAATGTACCCAACATCTAGAGGAAGCTGTATGTATTTCCAACTAATAAATCCATTTTTAATTATTCCCTCTTACTGAATAAACTGGTAAACAGCACTTTTTGTTGTCATGGTACTGAGCATCAGTTATACACTCAGTTCCTGTTTTACTCTGGAGAAATACACAAATGTAGCCTTTCCTTTTATTAATATGTTGCTAAAAACATGACAGGGACGCTGCACCTTTAATAAATGTGAATATGTCCCTGCCTGTCTGAAAGGACAGCTGTTCTCCTTTACTGACACAAATTCATGAGAAGGTTAGGAGAAGAGAAAGCTTTTGGTCTTTAGAGTCGGGTCTCTTGCAGCGTCACTTATGAGCATTTGGTCTCTGGGAAGCTGCCACACAAAGGCAGCCACATTGCTTAATTCCCAGTGGGCGGTTAAGCTTTGAGCCCCTCAGTCAGCGAGGCCTGGACGACACGCCAGGTGTCCGCTGCCCTCCTCTGTGTTTGTCCGTGCTAATGTTCCCAGCTGAAGCGTATTCATCACCACCAAATTAATCGGGCTGGGGATGACTTACACGCCACATCTGGCTCCGAGGGATGGGAGAAATGTGACCGCCACATCAGGGACGCTGCATCCACAACCACATCCCAGGACTATTTGGTTACTCAAGGCCAAATGGACACACTGAATGGTGGAGCTCATGTGTTGTTTTTCATTAACTGTACGAGTCTGTGCTGATTCCTGCCTCTTTCTTTCCACAGGCAGGGAAGATTATTGTTTTCTACAAAAGAAAGAACATCCACATTCTCTGTCGATACCTGATGTGGGCCATCATCCTGGTATGTTACTACATGAGGAGATTTCCTGTTGAATAATTGTCCACAGGGATGTCACTAGAATCAAAAGATAGGGGCAACTTAACCCCCACTTGCGTCATCCATCAGACCACAGGACATGTCTTTAAATATCTGTGTTCCAAGTGCATTTGGAAACACCAATCTGGTCTTTTCTGTTGCTTTTGGAGGAATTGCTTCATCCCGAGTGGCATTTTAGTCGATGTTGATACAGGATTCGTTTCACTCGAGATAATGACACTTTCTATAACTACTTTCAGCCCATCTTCACAAGCTCTTTCGCTTTTGCTCTGGGGTTGATTCGCATATTTCACACCAGAACATGTTCATCTCTGGGACACAGAACCCGTCTCCTTTCTGAACAGTATCAAGGCTGAACATTACTATGCTGCTCATACTTGCATATAATCGTTTGAACAGATGAACATGGCACCTTTAGACATCTGGATGGACCACACTTGTGCTCCACAGTTTTCTTTCTGATATCTTCAATGATTCCTTTGAGTTTTTCCATGATGTCACAGAAGGAAGTGTGTGTTTGAGGTGTTGCCTTATAAAACACCTACAGGTGTTTCTCCATTCAGCTCAAAGGTCAGAAGCTGACCAAGTTATTGCATCATGTCGGCTTTCCCAAAATAAAGTGCTTTAGGTGATCTTAACTAACCTAAATCAGGAAATGTTTAGTCTGATTTAATGTCAGGCATGAGAAGAAGGTTGTGTATTTTTATGCAGTCAGTATGTAAATATCTGCTTTCAACCATATGTTTTATTTCTAGAATTATGGCGGATGTTTTAGGAATAATTTAGGGGGGCTTCAGCTCCCCTGAAACAGACGTAGTGATATCCTTGCATACCTCACCCAGAGCCTGGCATATTAATGGTTTGGATGTTTTACTACACCTCACAGGTAAACTGTGCAATGTGTTTCCCAGTCGCTTAGCTGTTAGTCATAGTTGCCAAATCCATTCATTAGCAGGACTCAGCAGAGGACATGAGTGTGATCTCATCCCGATTAAACAACATACACATGTGGCTGTGTTTCTGGGAAGACATGAATATCCGCCGCCTCCGGGGGATACACACATCATCTCTCCCTGCCTGTCTTTGTCTCACATGTGGTTTTCCATTAGAAGAGTTCTGCATATTATTTACAGCCTCCTGCAAGAATGGCGTGATGTAGTTGGGTACCTGCACGCAAAGGATCAGAAACAGACCAACCATGTGAAGGTTATCGAAAAAGAAATAAACTAGTTATCAGTTAAATTCAGAATAAAATAATGAAGCTTTTAGCTTCATGATGTTTCTGGGTGGTCTCAGAACAAAAAGGACCAAGCTGCCATCTATTTCATTCAGAAAGGGTGTCCCTCAGGGATAAGACAAGAGTTACATGAGATGGTTTGTTTTGCATTTCTAAACCTGTAACAGGAGGCTGCCTCTCTAACGAGCGTAGGAGCCAGCCACGTCAAACACCCAGGCTGTGCAGAACTGTCTTTGGCTTGGATATATATGTCCACTCACTGAGGTGCTGCAAAGCTGAGGCTCGTTTGTAAAACAGGGTCAGTAGGAGCCCAGGGGCCAACTTCCTGAGCTGCCGGCCCTGTGACCTGCAGCGATGATGGAGAAGAAGGAGCTGGAGGCGCTTTCATCATCGTCCAGCCTTGGAAATCAAGCTGTTCAGGAGGAAAACAAGGATAACCTCAGTTCAGCCCACTTGCAGTCATGGGAAAATATTTCCTCGACTGTCAATACAGTTATGAAAAAAACTAAGTACATCTTAGAAGTGAGTTCAAGGTTTGGATCCATTTCTTTTCCAGTCATTCTGTTCTAGTTTGCTGCTGGGTTTGGGTGAGGCCCGCCGAGTTGGAGTCCACTCCTGGGATGATTAGCAGCCGTCCTAAATGTTCTCCACTTGGGAATAAAATTTTATCCCTTTACAAGAATGGATTTCTGGTTATTTTGAACAGACCTTATAGCCCCTCCTAAATCAAAACAGTTATTTCTCTAAGGTTATTGCTGTCATCCTTCCTTTCTGGCATTGTGTTAACACTCACACACATGGTCCAGACCAGCCAACTGCCAAAACTCCTGCTTTTATAGAGGTGCTCACACTGATGATTGTCTTTAATTACCTGAACCTGACCGATAACTCCTCTTCAATCCTGTGGAAAAGGCGAGGGTGAGCTTAGTTTTTCCCATTGTGGAAACTTTCCTTTGACTGTATGTGCTGAAATTATACTTCAGTGGGATTTTTTGGATGCTTTGTTTTAACTGGAGGGATTACAGATACTGTTTTTCACAACATAATTTCTTCAAGCCATTCTTCACCGGTATATTATAGTCAGTCAGTCAGTCATTTTCTATACCACTTCTTCCTTAGTGGGTCGCGGGGAAGCTGGTGCTTATCTCCAGCAGTCTACAGGCGAGAGGCGGGGTACATCCTGGACATGTCGCCAGTCTATCGCAGGGCAAAAATGTGTTTTCTTTTCTAAACCATGATGCTTTTCTTCTTTTAATTAAGCTATTTTGGTGCCAAAGCCATCCCAAGCAGTTAAAAACATGCTTTTACACAGGGCTCCCACAAGTCTGGAGCTGTTTAATATAAACAGAGTAGTCTCAAACTTTGAGTTGACTGTACTACAAATATCTTGCATGTAAAGATATTTCAGTTATACATGCCAATGCAAAGACTGCTACAGTGGAAACATTAAGACTAAGATTGTAGAATTAAGCTGTTTCCATTTCCTAAGATAATTTTATTTTACTTTGACTTTCAAAGTAAAATAAATGTGGGGGTTGTGATAAAATCCTGGATGAATAATTTTAAATTCTGTTCTAATAAATTATCATTAACCTTAGTTTTCGAATGATAAATCTCCTCCATTATGTCTCCTTGTCTTGAATCTTATTGACAATCATTCTGCTGTGAGTTGCTGGAGGGAGATGAAATAAATTAGATCCATTTGGCTTTTCCCAGAGGCACAGAATGATAAAGTAACACATGATGGAAATAATAAACAGTAGACCTATTTGTTTAACCACTACAGGCCGCTGATTGTGAGTTCAACTACAAAGAACACGTAAATGCAATTTATGATTAAAACACTGTAGGTAATACTGAGAATAGGTGCAAAATCCTGGTTAAAAAAATGACTTGGAAATACCATCAAAATGAATTCCAAAGAAATGAAGATAACAGAGCAGAGATAAATTTTCAGGCCAAACGCGCTTTATCATTTTCCCAGGTCATCCCCACATTTAGCTTTCCTTCCTAAAGTCTTTTTTGGATGTGTCAGAATGACCTAGTCAAAGCCCAGAGCTAAATCTAATTGAGAATCTGTGGTAAGGGTGATTTTCACAGATATTCTCTTCATTCCATCTGGATGAGCTTGAGCCATTTTGCAGAGAAGGATGGACAAAAAAGTTTCTAGATGTGCAAAGCTGGTCGATCGAGACATTTTTTTTAGATTCTTATTTGGAAGAAGTTTTGAAAACCATTTTTCTTCCACTTCACAGTCATGTACTAATTGTTGTGGTCTATGGCATAAAATCCCAATAAAATGCATTAAAGTTTAAGGCTAAGTTGGAATGTAAATAATTTTGCAACCCACTGAAATGCTACTTTGGTTCTCTCTTCTCATGCCTGAATCTATTTTTATTCTTGTTCCAACCAAAACCAATTAGTTTTAGTGATTGGCCCGCTCCTCATATTGACTTTTCTAAAACAATTCTGGTTCACGTTGGAGGCCGAAAGCAGAGCTGAGCTGCCTTCATTCTTCAGACATGTGTTCTCTACATTACCAGACCTTCTCTGCGCTGCATGAGCTCAACCACAGTCATTTCTGAGCAGAGTGTCGATGCATTAAATAACCAGCTGGATTTCAAGCCGCAGTCTTCTGTTTTTTTGCCTGTTTTGTGTGGCAGAAAGATATTGGAGCCGCCATGCATCTTCCTCATAATAAACAACAGCCCCAGTTAATTAAAGTTCAACGATCAGGCCTCAGAAGTGCGAGATTGAAATTGAGCGATTGCCCCAGATACCAGCCCCATCCCACATCCTGCAGCCTGGATAGCCTGGAGACTCAATCCAGCTCCAGCTAAGCTATTTCCACACCATCGATTCTGTCATCTATACACATGATGGATATCCATCTAACGAGCATCTCTGGATTCTGCTGCACCGCTCTGGGTTTTCTGTCTGGTGCAAAAAGGTTTCTTCATGTATCTGAGTCACATATAAAGGTAAATAAATAAGACAGTAAGATATGATGATTTATAATTCATCTGGTCATTTTTATTTCCTCTGCATTTTAAGGCGTTGGGTTGCATCTCTTTTAATAAAAAAACGAGTGAAGTTGTTTTTGCCGTAAAAGCCCTTTTTAAATAAATATAGAACCACATGTCCAGCAGGATGTTTCAGTCATTTCTTGTAATTAAAATTAAGTCTTTTGTTTGCAGATCAAGTTGAGGAGAAAAATGTGAACTCATGAAACTAAAACATCACATTTTGTTCTGTGGTTCACCTGTTTTTGTTTGGAGATTTTGAATTATTTGAAGCATGAACTTCACTATTTAAAACAATAGTATTCACTAATCAGGTTCCAAGCTTCTCACAGAGCAGCTCACAGATAAGCTTTGCAGGTTAAAACTGTCATTCACCTTTTTGTTAATAATTTCCAACATAAATTTCCTGTTGGATTGTAATCTAGACTATTTCCTGGGGAACTAAAGCTTGAACTTTGTTTGGTGCCAAGATGCAGAAGTTGTCAGAATACCAGTGCGTCAGCGTTGCACATGGTTCTGCATAGCTGCAGTCCAGTCCACGGTGTTCATGCTGACCCTTGTCCAGCAGTGAAGGTACCAGCAGTGGCTTGGTGAGCAACAAAGCTGGACCACAGAGCAATGAAAGAAGGTTCTCTGGTGGAACACATGGCACCAGGATGCCTCAAGCGAAAAAGGCAAATCGGAGGAGGCAGTATGATGGTTTGGGCAAAGTTTAAAAAAAAAAGACACCTATCACCGAAGCAGGATTAATACTCTCTGGTGCCCGTTGACTTTAAAGCTAAAATGGCTCCTAAGCGCTTATACTCAGGAGCCCAATTTTAATTGCATACACATACTATGGCAAACCGTTACGCATAATATCTACCAGAAGATAAAAACAGTCATATTTTATTATAGAGCAAATATTAGTCATCTTTAATAAGGTTATAGTTCACCATGTTAGAATCCCTAACTTCTGACTGTGCCTTAGAAAAAGAGTTTTAAGTGTTTTGTATATATCTTGGGTTTCATTAAACTTGGTAAAATACAGCAAACATTTCCAAAGTCGGAGGGACCCATATCCTTTTCTAGCTGATGTTACAGACTAAAACATCAAGGCAGAAACTGTAAGACTCTCTTTAAATAATGCAAACATGTGAGACCCTTTTTATGAATCAGATTTGAATTACAGGTTCTTTTTAAAATATTGCATGTTTAGTTTATTGCTGAGCAGGTAAATAAGCCAAATAGCAAAATTATTTTTGCTGGTAATTTGAAAATTCAAAGTGGTCCGCAGGTATTTTCAACTGAGGGATCTTGGCCCATCTGGCAAAAAAGTTTGGACATTGTAGTCCACCAGTAATTGGACCATAGCTTTGTACCAGTGGTTGTAATGTTTAAGCCATTCCGCTAATTGTTTTAGCTTTGTGTGGGGATCAAACTAATCCTTCGCTTCTCATTCCTGGCTTGGTTCTCCCAGGCTCGTTTTGACTCCCAGATAATCGGTTAATTCGCCGGGCTCGCTATCTGCCGCCTCGCGTTTTTAGCAGCCCGACACATATTGCTTTATCGCCCAGCATCGATTTGAAATCTGTTTCATTTCCACCCTCAGGGAATCTCTGCAGCCATCCTTTCTAAGTGCACGCGAGACGGAGGATTTATACCTGTCAATAAAAACCTTTGGTAAGTGCTTCCTGACCATCTAAATCCAGCCACTTTTTCTCACAAAGAAAAGGAAAGGATGGGCTTCCAGCAGGAACAAATCACGGTTGCTAAAACATGAGTTTGCTTACCTCCAACTGCAGCTAGGACTGTAAATAATCACCCTGGATGTTGGCAGCGTGAGGTGGGGGGTGGTTATACATCTGCCCAATGTGATCACTGTTCCTATAAACTGGAGTCCTGTATCCTCTTCAGCTCAGAAGGACTTTCTAAATGGAAATGGATTAAAGTCTGGGAAGAGGAACTCCTAAACTATTTAAACTCCTACACTTGATGAATGTTCCAAATAATTTATAATGGGAAAAGGTGGTGTTAATACTGCAGATGTAGCTGAATGCACCACCCTGTGCATTGGTCCCACCTCTGAAACCACGTGAATCATTTTAATGTTGCTGCAGGAAGAATACCATTACATCTGTGATGTGTAAGCAAATTTCTGGTGATTTTCCTCAGGGGGCCCTGCTCATCCCTTGCTATTACTGCACCTGCCTGGCTTTTATAGGCAGTTCATCACGGGCATGTTATTGAGCTGTTGAGTACAAGTCCCTGCCTGGATGTCTCGAGGTAATTAACTCCTGGCTAAGAGTCCGTTTTGGCCCAACTTCAGCTGGGATAAAAGATAAATAAATAAGAAGGCTCACTGCAAAGAGGTTCAGAAGGCAGCCATTTTGCAGTAGATGGTATTTCATCAAACATTCTTGCACTTAGAGACGGACAGAAACATGGAAGGCTGGCACAGATCCACAGGGTGCATGCCAGGGATCCACAACTGATGCTTTTGGCCAAACCGATCCCACAGTTTCCAGGACTGGCTTCAGTGGGTTGATGGACTGGATCTATTTACACTCTTGTTTACACCAAACAGCTTGTCTTTCAGTGATGAGTCAAATGTAGCTGTTAGTGTAGAAGTTAGTGATGGTCTGTTTCTCCAGGTCGTTGTCGTACGTGTTGTCTATGGGCTGTTTCTCTTTCCTGCTGCTCGGAGGCATGTTCTTTGTCATTGATGTGAAAGGCTGGTGGCATGGACAGCCCTTCATATACCCAGGTACTGTGCATTCATGACCAAAGACACTAAGTGAATTAATAATTAATGATGTATTTGCTTAAGTTCAAATAAAATAACCCAAGTCTGGGTCCTCATAAGTTATTGTTTTGTTTTTAAAAATTTTGAAATGTTTAATTAAGTCAATGATTTGCATTTTTCTTCATCAAGAATCAATATCTGTAAAAATTATATGTATGAATAATTTTTTAATTATTCTTTATTATTTCTATGTTTATGTTTACTTAACTTTTTTGTTTTCCTCTTTTGTTTTTTCCCTTTTTTCTCCTTTTTCCTTCATTTTTAAATTTATTTTCTCTTGTTTTTCCTTTTTGATATATAATGTTTAAAGATATCTGTTTAAAAATACAGGTGCACCTTAATTTAAATACATCATCAAAAAATTCATGCCAGGAATTCAGTTTAAAAGTGAAATTAAAATATATAAATTCGATACACACATTTATATATTTTAAGTGTTAATTGTAATGATTAAGGCTTACAGCTTATGACGTAATTTAATGCAGAAATGTTTTGTTATGGCCTACACTACTATGGGGAAGACTGCTGACTTGACAGTTATCCAGCAGATAACGTGTGGAAGAAACAGGTGCACAAGCAGTAGGGATGACCACAGCCTTGAGAGGATTGTGGAGCAAAGCCCATTCAAGAGTTCAGGGCAGATTAACAGCTGCAGTCAGTGCTTCAAAGCCACCACTGATCCTTGGGTGTTTGGGTTTTTAGTCTGCTGACAAATTTTATCGAGATGCTTAAACTGCCTTGGTATCACTGTTTTTGATAAACCACTCAACGCTCTAAATTTGTTCACAGTTTCTCACAACATAATGTTATTTGACCTTAAAAAGTCACTTCAAGCCAGTGCTACATATGGTTGGTGAGAGTGAAGTTAAAAATACTTACATACAGTCACATGGCAGGTGCAGTCAAAAGCTCTGTCATTCATTTGGCTCAGACACTGAGAAAAAGCACTGAGTCTCTTATAGAGCTAACTATCACAGTGTAAATTATACACAATAGTTTGGAGAGAGCAGTTATTGATTTATTTGTTGACACAATCCACAGATGTCATTAGACATCAGATGTTTTACACTGAAAGAGGGCATATAAAAGGTAAAAAACATGGTAAAGCAACAGATGTATCTGAGACTTCTGACAATAAACCAGCACTCCTGGTCACTTTGATGGTCAGGCTGCTAAATCACTGCCCAAGTCTTCTGTTGTGGCTTTTGCATAAACTGTGGGGTGAACTTTGTCTCATTCTCAAGATACTGAATTTCCTCTGTTTCTAGTTTTTCTTCCTCATTTAATCTATTTCTGTCCATGGTCAGACTTTGCGACAAAGACTTTGGGATTATTAGCCAGAATTTAAAAGCTCCAAACAGTGTGCCTTATAATTAGTAATTTTATGAGCCTTTTACAGTACCTTCAGCAAAAGGGCCTTGCTCTGAATAATATGTACTGAAAATGCCTGTTTGCATAAAAACTGAGAAACCCTTCTGAGCAATATTCTCCCCTCCTCATCCAGGGATGAACTCCATCTTTGTGTATGTTGGCCACTCGCTCCTCGGGTTCTACTTCCCCTTCAGCTGGGAGATGCACTTCCAGGAGAGCCACTGGGAGTTCTTGCTGCAGAACCTGTGGGGAACTGCCCTGTGGGTGCTCATCGCCTACCTCCTCTACAGGAAGAAGTTTTTCCTCAAAATATAGCCAGGATGAACTGCTCCACGTGAGTCATGTAGAGACTCTTACCTACAGGCCTGAAAAGCTGTAAAATAAATTGATTTTTTTTTTGTTGTAGCTTCATTTTACACATTTTAGTCAGCAAGGGGGAAATAATCCCATATTAAGAAATAATTATTTGATCCAAGAGTTTAGGAACTATTTCTTAGTAATCGTTGACTTCTTGCTTTCCTGGAGAATAAATGTGACACTCCTCAAAATGGGACAGACAAGAGAACATACCATTCAACCAAGGCTAATGGCTACATGAAAATAGCTGCTCTCCTGAACTGTAAAGAGTGGCATCTTGGGGTCTTCACGTATCCATAGCAACCACAGACATCATCTACCTGTCAGTCGGTTGTTTGGGAATGATTTCCTGAAAAAGCCTCACCTGTCCCACCATCCCAAAGGTAAACGTGTAATCTTTACTGAACAACGTTGGGAGTTTAAACGGAGCTGTGTGCTTTGGTCAGATTAGAATAACACTCCAGGTGAGCTTGCTCTGAAGCAAAGTTTGAACATTTGGAAAATCGCTGAATGCCCACTGTTGGGTACGGTGGTGGATCTTTGATGCTGTGGGCCTGTTGCTCCTCCAAAGACACCAGGGACTTTGTTCGTGCTCATGGCGTTGTAAGCTCCTGCTGCCATTTTCATATCTGTCCGATTCTCTTTATAACTAATAGTTTTTGCTCTCTGTTTTATCAATGTAAAATGTGTCATTCCTTTCCCACAGAGGAACCACCTGCTTCCAGAGTTCCCTGGATTAATTCAGAAAACAAATAATTTGTCACACTTTTCCATTTGATTTATACCACCATTAGTACTTCTTGTTATGAATCTTATCTTCATATAATCATTTATGTCTGTAATGTTTTTAAAGCTTTTAGGCTATGGTTTCTATGGTTTCATGTCCTGTGATTAGATTTTATCATATCTTGTGCAATGTTTGCTGACCATTCCTATGGAAAGACCTTCATGAGTAAAGGCCATATAAATATAAAACACACAGCCAAATGATTTTGGTAAAAACAATAATTTCTTTACAAATGAAAGGTTAGATTTTCCTAATTTTGTCATTATGAGATTATGCTGCTGCAATAACAGATGAATTTATTTATGGTTTGTAGACATTTGTGGGAGAATATAAGTATCTGGTCTGCTGAACTTGTTCAAGTTCGAAAAAATAAAACTACATGTTTTTATGCCAGCTGTCTGTTAAGTCCCAGAATATAAAGAAAATCCTTAAACTTCGTATTAAAGCCAGTCTGCAGCAGTGCAGAAAAGGTTCCGATGGGTTCATCTATTATATTCATTAAACCACCAGTTGGACTCTAAACAAGATGTCTGCTCTGCTGTCAGCGTGGGCAGCTCCGCTTGGTCTGCGCATAAAGAAACACTGATTAGATCAGATGCACTGATGTGGTACTTAACAAATTAGGCCAAGTGATTCCACCACACACCAGGCCGACCATTAGGAGCCGGTTGCCATGGCCACTCCTATTATTGTGTGTAGATGTGTGTATGTGTGAGCCATCTGCCGTCCGGGTGACAGGACTTTAATGGGGGTCAAGATGCACAGCTCGCAGAGGAGTGTTGTTAATTGGACTGACACTTCTGCACTCATTCTGTTAGCAAATTTACAAAATTACACTAATTCATTTCATCAGATGAGCCCCATTAAAGCCTGAACTTTAAAATGTTGAACAATTACATGTATTTTATCACGTAAAGCTACTAATTAAATTAGGGCTTCATATTCTGTCAGATTTCAAGAAGAATAGATGTTTGTTGAAGTTATTTACAGATATTTGTGAGACAGTCTTGAAAGCCCTGAAACCAGTGTGTCTCAGCGTCGGGTCAGGTGGTGCTGCTCGTTATGAAATGACCATCTCGTTAATGAAATGAAGCAGCATCAGACTCCTCATCCCAAGAGCTATCCTGTTACACCCTCTAGAAGCTGTATTAACATCATCCGACATGCCGAAGTGGTCTGTCCTCCAAGCAGAAGTTGCTGTTTGGATCCCAGTGCATCCTGCTTTCTTGAACAAGACCCAAGTCCATAATAGCTTTTCCAAACAACTGTGCCATTAATGGAAACGAAACGCTGAGACTGCAGAAATGAAAATCCCTTGATTACCATGGTTTATAGGCACATGTGCATGTGATAATAAAGTTTTACATTTAAATACAAACGTGATTTACATCATGAGTGTCAAAATGAGAATTTACAGCTGTAACAGATATTGTACTCTAATTTCAGGTTGAATGTCTGCTGAACTGAAACACCAAGCATCATCAGGGAAAGGTCAATAAAGCAGGCACATTGAGGTTGCTCATGCCATGTTCGCACCAGTACGTTCTTATTGATTAACAGGGCGCCTGCATCCCAACATGGCTGTAGTCTATCAGATATGGAAACCCTATCTCGTGTTCAATGTGCTCATGCTGCCTGCTTGGATACTAATGTCATGTTAAGATGCCCAACTTCTCCCTTGGTACAGCAAAAAGCATTCCTATTACAACTGCCTCCAGCTGATTTCAGTAAGATGGGATTAGATTTAGATCCGGTTCCACATGGTCCAATGCAAACCAATTAATTACAGTTCAGTACAATTCAGTCAATTAATCCAGACTCCGTAATGCGTACATGTGAGTGGAAGGAAAATGATACATGATACATGGTTTTCCAATTGTTGTAACAAATAAAAATCGGAAATGTGTGGCTTGTATTCAGCCCCTTTCAATCTGATGCCCCTAAATAAAATCCAGCCAAACAGCAGGGTTCAGTCCATCAGTAGGGGACAAGTAGGACACTAATTCTGCACATCACCCTGAACACATTATCCCCACAGTGAAACATGGTGATGCCAGCATCATGCTGTGGGGAACATTTTCTTTATTGGGGATGAGAAGATGCATGCAGCAACATACAGAACAATCCTGGCAGAAAACCTGTTACTGGCTGACTTAAGACTGGGTCCATCTTCCAGCAGGACAACAACCCTAAAAATACAATCAGACTTACAATGGAATGGTTACGATCAAAACATAGTATGTGTTAGAATAGCCCAGTCAAAGTCCAGACATAAATCCAATTGAATATTTGTGGCAATGCTGGAAACCTGATGTTCACAGTTGCTCTCCATCCAAGCTGACTAACCCTGAGGTATTTGGGGGAAAAAAACTGGCAACAGTTTCAGACTCTAGATGTACTCTAGACACACCACAAAACATTCAATGCAAAAGGTGATTCTACAAAGTATTTACTGAGCAAGACTGAATACAAATATCTTTCAGGTTTCATTTTGCTAAGAATTTTGAAAACCATGCATCCATGCTTCCCCTGCACAAGTATGCATAACTCTGTCTATCAAATAATGGTTGCCAAAGATTGAAAAACATGGTAGGCAGTGTAACAGGAAAAGCGTAATAATTAGGTCATCCAGCAACCCTATAGTATCAGTTATACTATAAACAGCCCAAATCCAAACTTATATAGCCTACATGAAATCATCAAGTAAAGAAAACGTAGAACATAGTCTTATTTTCTCCTCCCTAGTTTTAATTCATCCTTTAACCATATTTTAACATATAGCACTCAACCTCACGCTTTAAAAATAGACAAAAGGGGTCAATTGCTTTTGGTTTTTTCTTCCTATGAAGCCCTGTTGTCTCCTCTGCAGCAGCCCCAGTCAGCCTCACTGTTTGTGCTCCATGCACAGACACTTGAGTGGAAGGCCACTGGCCTGTGAGGGTCTGGTGTCATGGCCCCAGGGTGCAGGAATGCATCATTCCACACTTTAAACACAGCCTGCAGCCATGGACACAGGCAGGGTCACATCTGAGAGGGGGCAAAGGGAGGTCCTACAGTGCTGTCGCAGGGTCTCACAGACTGGGACAGGACTGTGAGTTGATTTAGTGTTCAGCAGAAGCATCACCAGAACCAGTTCCACTTGGCCCACAACTGCGTTTCTGTGCAAAATTCAGATTAAGGTTTAGACAAAACTTTATGATTGTTCAACAACACAGTGCCTAAAAATCCACTTTAAAAGCTGACAATGGAGGGAAAACCCCATCCACAATGGTGCAAGCCACCGGTCCATCACAGAGACAGACGGGACAAATAACCATGCACACAGTGTCATAGCTAACGGCAATTTAGACAGACCGGTTAACCGAACACACAGGTCCCAGAAATAACCCACACAAGCACAGGGAGAACATGCGAAACCCCATTCAGAGTGGTCCGTGGTTGGAAGTCAAATACTCGTCTATACTTGCAGCCCTGGAGAGCAAAAGACTTAAGGTCGTGCAGTAAAAATGTAAGAAATGTTGCATTTACATGTCTAAACTTGGAAACCATATGTTCACATGTATTTAAAAAAAATGATAAAATAAATAAATAACTAGGGAATTTGGGTCTGGAATAAGTTTATGATCAGAAATTGTGCCCCAGTAGTGTTTTATGTCTAGCAACGCCCCTGGTTTTAAGAGCTATCTACTCTCCAAAGGATATACTGCAAAACATATTTAATGCTTAAACGAAATAAATTACTAAATGAATAAAAATCTGCATTTCCACTTGTAACACGTCTAGGTCGCAGGAAGTCATATTTTCTACTCCACACCTCTTCTCAACCTGCCTCATTGAAACACTTTACATCTAAAGTTAATTGTTAATAATTTCCTCCCCGCGGAGTGTTAATGAGATGACTGGCCTGCCGGTTAATTATGGTCTTAAATTTCCTGTGGATGCTGCGCTACCTGCTGCGGAAACAGCGGGGCAGTGAGGCAGTGAACCTCCTCCTCTCCTCCTCCCTCTCCATCCAGTCAGCAGCGCAGCAGCAGCCAGAGGAGCCGCACACAGCAGCCCGTCTGTGGGACACCGAGGACTTTATCCTGCTGCCCCGGAGCGGAGGACGCGCTCCGGTCATTTTATCGCTACGATCATCGCTTTGTTCTTCCTTCTCCCTGACTGAAAGAAACTTTTTGGAACCGTGTCTTAATCGGGAAACTTTCACCTATGGTTCATGAATATGGATCCAAGTTGTGGTTTCTCCCCGGGAAACGTCGCTGCGCTGCTGCAGCTGCTGCTGTTTGGAGGTAAAACGGAGTTTAATCTCAGTTTAACGTTAAAGGTCAAGATGCACAGGATGATACATTTATATGCTGCATTGTAGCCTATAGATGCTTGAAAATGAAACATGAACAAACAACAAGTATTAAGTATTATGGACGGATAGAAAGCACAGAACACGTAGTTATTGTTGACATCCAGTTTTGTTCAAAGCATCTTCATCTTTTGTTCCCCTTCTGTACAAAAGCCCACAATGTTCTGAACCGGTGTGTGGATCTAGTTGTTTTTGACTTCAGTTGTACTTCAGATCAATAAATGTGACCTCGAGATGCACCGATCAGGTTCTTCCTGGCCGATACCAGTTTACAATTATCTTTGAGGTCTGGCCTGTCATTTCTAGGAAAAAACGTGGCTTTGTTTGTGGTTTCTACACCATTTTCACAATATTGTGGAGAATGGTTAAATCAGTCATCACTCAGTCATTTTCTACCGCTTATTCCATAGTGGGTCATGGGGGAGCTGGTGCCTATCTCCAGCAGTCTATGGGCGAGAGGCGGGGTACACCCTGGACAGGTCGCCAGTCCATCGCAGGGCAAATGGTTAAATCAATAGAATGCAAAAAGCTTGAAAAGTTCACAATAAAAAACAATTTTCACAGTTTTTTGCTCAAAATCAAATCCCATTTATTGCAATTTTTACTTAAGTCAAATAGTGTACAACAAAATAAGAAATTGTTTGTCTTGGATCATTATACCGTTTATTGTAAAAAAGTCAAACAAAATAAACTAGATAAAGAATTTAATTGAAAAAGTCGATCTGAAGGCTGTTTGATAGGAGTCGAATCCAACAGGAAATTCAAGGATTTATAGATTATCCCAGTTTATTCATGGGAGGATACGTCTGTAGCCTTTATCTTGTTTTTATTCAACTCACAAAAATGCCAAAATACCGAAAATGGTGGAAATTCTTAACTTTGATGCATTTAATGGAAAAATAGGGGGAAAAAATACATTTTTTCAGTCTTTTACCTGCTAGCCCCGAGTCAAAGATGGTCAAGGAGAAATTGATCGATTTATTGGCGAATCTCCCATACTTTCCACGATTAAAGAGGATCTTGGAGCCAATGGACCTAAAGTCTGAACTGCAGCCTGACTTCTCTGGTGGAAAAGCTAAATCATTTTGCTAAAAGCCTTTTGGAAGGCTGAAAGAAGTTTCTGGTGCTTCTTTTGCACAAAACAGCCTGAAGTGGCACAAGTTCAATGCCAGCATTGTTTTCACTCTGCAGAAAGTGAAAATGACATTGAGCACTGGTTGTTATGTGTGGCATGGCTGAGGAGTCAAATAAATACAGGCGTATATCATAAATCATAATCCCATTCACAATCCTGAAGCCCAACTGTACCAACACTGTCCCCTCATACAGGCTATATTTGAACTGAGGGCTCTGCAGATCTCAGCAAGCATGCAGAACGTGATGCTCGGATAAATATAGACCAATGTGTGCAATTCCTGGATTTACAATTTAACTTAAAGCTAGAGGTGTCTATCAGCGCTTTTATCATGGGAAGGCAGGATAAAACTAAAGTTGTTATAAGAGGGTTTAAGTGGTTATAAAAAGTGGCACAGAAAGGCATTAACGGTTATGTCAGCAAGTCTGTTTCATGTCTCAGTCATCAACAGGGCACATAATCACCCAGGGGAGCAGTTTCTTGATGTTATTGAAATGATTTATGGAAATTTTCAGGTCTTCTACTTATTTTGCACTGAAATACACGCAGAGATTTTCTATGTAACGGTACCTACTGCAGACGATCAGTCTGGTTGAATTTTACTCGTCAAGGCCGTTGACGGTAATTAAATGGGCGCTGACATCTACACCCTGGCCAAAGTGTGGCGCTCATCACCTGCCTGCCTGTTGCAACAAAAGACCGGCCGTCGCTGGGAAAGGGGAGGAGGCGAGCTGCGGGCAGGTGTGCAGCAGCTGCTCCTATCTCTGGGTAAACATTGGCTGTTTGTCTTCTTTAAAAAAATAAAAAATACTGCCTGTTTTACGAGCACACAGTGTCCTGGACGTAAAACACCCTCCAAGTGACACAAAGGACAGATTTCACTGTTTTTCCTCTTCTCTGATTTCGTCTCACTGATGGAAAGGATGTCCTGACCAATGCATTAATAATACTTTGTCAGACTTTGCCTCCAGTGTGTATTTTTCTTTTGCCTTTAGTTTAATTTGTTGTTTGGGAATTTGGATAATCAGATCTTCAGGTTAGTGATTAGTTTGGTGTTTCTTGCTGAGGTCATCAAACAAAAGAAATTGGAAATCAGTGCCCAGAGTTGGAGAAGGCAGCGTCTCTAAATGCGGCTGTGAGTTTGTGCTGGAGAAGCACTGCATGTTCCTGGATGCACAGATACAGACATATTTATTGGAACTCCTTGTAAAGATGAGTAAAAAAAAAAGAAAATAAATTAATATTTTATTTCAACAGCATTATCTCAAAGCAAAAATAATGTTTAATTTGAGTATATTTTTTAAAAATCGTGGTACGGAATAACATAACTTGACACAAGAAGCTTGTTTCTGTTTGCCACTCTTCAAAATGGGAAAGACAAGAAAACATGCTGTTTTAGTGAGGCAGATTTTTGTCAGTAAATGGCCTGGAAGAACTTGCCCATATCTACAGTCAGAGAAATATTTTAAAAAGTTTTTAACAACTGGATCTTTGACAAACAAGGCTGAACAAGAACCCACATTTAACTTGCCAACAAAACAAGGAGGATGATGATAAGGGAGGTCAAAGGTAATTTAGAGAACCATAGCAAACAGTGGCATCATGGAGTACCAGGTCTCCATTATAATCATTAGACCATAGAAGAAGCCTGTTCAGTCCTACCATCCCAAATGTAAACATGAGAAGTTTCTTAGTTCAACTTAGACTTTAACTGGAACCACGAGCTTTCAGATGAGACTGATTGAACTGTTCAGCCACAAATACTCCAACTGGGTGGAGAAACATGAAGCATTTGCTAAGCTCTGGGTCGGTTTCTCTTCCAAAGGGGCTGAGAACCTTGTCAGAGAGCAAGTCATCTCAACTCTCTGAAGTACCAGGACAATTAGACAAAAAGCTGGTGGCCTCCATCAAAAAACTGAAAATACGTCACAGAAACCGTTAACCAGACACAAAATAATCCATCTTCCACAGCCATCTTGGTCCTTAGACGTAAACCCTAAAGGAGACATGTGAGCTGAGCTGAAGAGAGAATCCAGGACACCGATTGGTCCAGAGAGATTGTCTCTTTGTATGCTTTAACCTTGTAAGATGCTATGGAAACATGCAGGGATGCCAATAATTGTGCTATCAGTGATTTTGTTAAAAGCAATTATTTCTTAACATGTTTTTTTCACACTGAATGAATGAACTCAAATTAAAGGTAGGATTTTTCTAATTTTTTCAGTGAAACATTATGCTTCGGAAATAAAGGATTAATTAATTTTAAGACTTTTAACACATTTTGTTTTAAGAAGAAATTAGGTCTGCTTCTTGTGTTTTCAGCAGTGTCTGGGAGTCTGTAACAAAATTAACTTAATCTGTTAACATCTCTAAGCAGAGCCACAGATGTTTTCGCCTTAAAGCATTGATCCGTTTATCTTCCCCTGTGACCTTGCTACTGTACCTTTGACCCAGCATCGCTCTCTGACCTGTGAAACCTTAACCGAGCAGTAACTCTCCCTGCTGACCTCCACTGAGCCTCCTCAGCTGCTCCTCATCCTCCCCAATTTAGAAAAATAATTTTCATCAGCATCTTTTGCTTCTGAGAAGGACCAGAACAATAAATCTCATTTAATACTTGCTGCTATTTGATTTAGCTCCTTATTATATTATGTAATTCAGTAAAGCTGCTGTCTTGTGGTGCCTGTGGATGGAGAATCAATCTTTCCAGTTTTCCAGCCCTGCTGTCACTGTGTCTTTTAGTATAATTAGATAATATAAATTAAAGAATTTGGACCTTAATTTTAAACTGTACAAAAATCTAAGTTTCTGCAAATTTCCGTGTGTTTTTATTGATTTAAAAAGTGTTTTTAATAGTTAAAGCCACAGTTGCTTCCTACAGTCATCTAACATTTTTTAAAAAGAAGTAAAGGAGGAACAAAAACACCTATCTCCACCATTTAGCTCAGATGTAGCTCTTTCCACCTTTGTCTGAAATAAATGTCTGGATTAATGATTGGCTGAGGGGCTCCACCCACTTCACAGCATCCTGGTATCTGAGAATCAGCTCCTTTGCCATCGCTGCTGCTGTTCCTGGATGTTGCTCCTACCTGTCAAAGCTTTGCGTCTGATCCTCCAGTCAGTTCAGGGTCACACTCCCCTCTCATGCATGGCTAGAATCTAATTTGCGTTGGTGAAAGGACAAGGAGACATTGATCGAAATGTTGCCCTGAGGGCATTTAGTCACCCCCCCTCCTGGTTTTATGGGTTTTGACAAGTTATTTTCCAGTTGCCTGGCTGTGCGCGCTGGGTTTGGCCCAATGCTTACAATGAATGAAGCAAAAGATGAGCTCAGCTCTTTGTGTCTACATGGATCTGTGTGATGCTGCAGAAATTAACATCTGCAGGAAAGATTTTGTCAATTTGGAGAAAATATCATTTTCTTAATTTGTCAGATATAAGAATAGGTTTTTAAAAAACGCCAACCCATAGTTTTGAAACGTATTTATGGTGATTTTTCGCCCAATGCTTGCATGTCAGCCATTGGGTTCATCTGTCAGTTTACTAAAATATGTGTTTTGACATAATTTTTACACTTATTTCTTATTTAACTTTATCCTAAAACATTATGGCATCATGCAATAAAACACTGACCAATTATCTTACCCAACCAACATGTTTATGTGGACCCCATATTGGTTTTCCTCAAGCTGCATGGATAGTGGGCCAAGGTTCACAACGGGGGCCCTGTAGGGGCCTTAATACAACCAATAGCAAAACCATTTGGGCACCTTATGTGCAGTATGGTGAAAAAGTATTTGAACAATTAAACATTTTCTATTGTTATTTTTATCACACTTAAATGTTTCAGATCATTAAGCTAATTTTAATATCTGGCGGAGAGCCACTGAGTAAATACAAAATGCAGCTTTCAAATTGTGATTTCATTTATAAATAGAAAAAAGTAAGAACTGTGAAAAAGTAAAACCTAATATCTGGTGGTGCCTCCAGTCGTTTGCATCACTATGGAGGAATTTTAACCCACTCTCTTTAGCAGAATTGTTTTAATTCAGAGACTCTGGGTGGCTTTCTAGTATGAATGGCCTGTTTACGATCATCCCACATGGGTTTACCTCAGGACTTTTACTAGGCCAATTCAAACTCCCTTTTTTGCACCCATTCAGTGGTGGACTTGCTGGTGTGGTTTGAAACATTGTCCTTGTCCATCGCCTAAGTGCTCTTGAGCTTAAGGTCATGAACTGATAGCTGAACTTTCTCCTTCAGGATTTTCGGCAAGAGAGCAGAATTTGTATCAACCTGCTGTGTTACCTTTACACCAGATGTAGCTCAACATACCCATTTCAAAAGGTTCCTCTTTTGACTCATTTGTCCACAGAATATTTGGGAGTTTTGAGATCAATAATTTTTTTAGTCAGTGTAAGATGGGTCTTCTTGTTCTTTTTGGTCAGCAGTGGCTTTGGCCTTGGAGCTCTCACATGAGGCCATTTTTGCCCAGTTCTTTTTGTTGAATCATGAGCACTGACTACAACTAAGGCACGGAAGTCTGCAGTCCTGTACGTGATGTTCTTGGTTCCTTTGTGACATCCTGGATGGATCAATGCACTCTTGAAGTAATTTTGGTAGGGAGGCCACCCCTGGAAAGGTTCACCGCAGTTCCATGATATGGGGATAATGGCTCTCACCGTGGTCTGCTGGAGTCCCAGAGCCTTAGAAATTAATCTGTAACACTCTTATATCGTAGACATTCTCCACAATTATTGGCACCTTGCTAAAGATAAACTAAGGTTCTCATTGAGCTTAGTCATTTTAACAGTTCCTGGTGCTTTAAGCTTTTTAATTGTTTCTTTTTAATTATCTGCCTTATTGAACCACAACTTCTCCTGTCATATTTATTAATTAAAGTAGATTTTTTCCACAGTGAATAAAAAGGAATAAAAACATTAGTTAATTTTTTACACATCTGTTACTGAGGTGTAAAAAACAGTGTAGGGTACATTAGCTACAATGACATTTTACCTGTAATGACTCTACCTCTATAAACTGTGGCGTTCCACAAGGCTCAGTTCTGGGTCCATTATTTTTTTTCTTTTTCATCTCTTTCATTATTTGGCATTATTCTATCTTTTTTTCTGGCATCTCCTGTCACATCTATGCAGATGACAACCAGCTGTAGATGTGTTTTAGCCCCTCCAGCTGGATAAGGTGTCCACCCATTTGTCCATTGTTTAAACAAAATCACTGACTGACTTTTCTCCAGTTTTCTTGTTATAAATGTCAACAAAACAAAGACCCTGATCAGAACCTTGGCTGAATTGCATTACACAGCAGCCAAATACATTGCACAAAATGTAAAGGCTATATTTGACTCTTTAGGCTTTGGCATATTCAGTCTATTTCTTGTTCCCATTTCTCTCATTTAAGAAACAATTTTTATTTAATATCTCCTGCAGATCTTACTCCTGCATATACGTCCTTGTGCTGAGATTACTATGAAGCCCTGTTTACAGGTTTGGACAAATAGTCTATGGTAGGGGTCTACCAACATCCCACACCTTGACTTTGCAATATTTGCCTACTCGCTGCTTACATTGCAAAAATCCTCCAAACCTATCAGACTGGGAGGACATCTCTTTAATTTTCCTCTGATGAAGTCATTTTTTTGTTGATTTGAAAAATACTTGGAAAAATAACTCCACAGCATGATACTACGACCACCATATTTCACTTTTGGTATGACGTTCTTTTGGTGATGTACAGTGTTGTTTCGGGGCCAAACGTTTCCAACTTGTTTGGCCCAAATTTAAAGTTTTGGCCGCGATTTCAGGCTATAACACGTTCTACCACAAGGAGGGAGTTTATCCACGCCTGGATGTTTCCTTAAGAAGGAAAGGAGACTGCTGTCATGTGTAAAACACAACCAGTTCTTATCGGAAATCCCTGCAGCTCCTGCAGTGTTGCTTTTCTGACCTGCTTCCATTTAGTCATTTTTTCTGTTGTGGAGAAAGCACTGTTTTGTAGATGTTACCATATTTTTCCATTTGTTGCTGCCTGTCCTTACCCTGCCGTTGTGTTTCTATAGTGTGGTGAATGTTTTGTACTCCTCCTGACTGATAGCTCCTCCCCAGTCTTCAGATCCTACAGATAAAGCTCAACTTCATCAATAATCAAATTCCCTGTAATTGATGGCAGGTGTGTGCCCATCTTGAACGAATGCTGGAATAATATCAAAAGCTAGTTCAGCAAGTTATTAGCTTGCAACCAGGCTATTACATATTATTTATGTTCCATTTAACAGAATTGTTTAATTTTATATCCTTTTTACAGGATACATGTCATGTTAAAGGTGGAAAAGTTCTAAAATAATTTATCATGCTGCCATTTTTTACATCACAAAAACCTGGCATTTTAACAGGTGTGTGCAAACTTTTTATATTCACTGTGGTTTGTAGGTTGGTTTTCTAGGTTGAGAGCAGGACCAAATGAAATGAGCATGGTGAATGTTTTAATAAAGAAAACCTACAAAACCTAAATGGGGAGAACAGGCATGAAGTATGGGCAGAGTAACGGGATAAACCAGTAATGACCAATGAAAATCAGGGACCTTATATACTGAGGGAAGGGTGGAGAATGATGTTGGATTCGAGTGAGCTTAATCAGGGGACTGTAGAACAGCTGTGGTGGAGAGCAACACAGGGAGACTGAGGGAAGGTAATTAATTTACACAGAGGGAACTAAACTAGACATAAAGGAAACTACAAACCAAGAGGGAAACTTCTAATACAGATCTGAGAGAAACTAAAATACTATACTAAAACAGGACAAAAGAAACGAGTAAGAACTAAACATAACAAATTGTACCTATATGGCAACACCTTTCTAACAACAATTAACACAGAGAAATGAACTCAATATGGGAAGACCTTTCAAACATAATTAAACAACAAAGAAATAATCAAACACAAATGAAAACTAAAACCCAATTTTACACAAGACTATGTGTACTGGAGCTGTAACTACCTGTTTACCACCAGAAGCTCCAGCTCCAGTCCCTTTCTCTAAAATTTAGGGCAGTTTTAGCGATACGGTGAGGAGGATAGATGTCCTTATCAAAGCAAGCTAATGACCGCCCCGTCTGGATCTCCATGATGTACCACGTGTTCAATTTTTAAAGTCAGGCTCATCCCCATAGGAATCCCTAAACCGAATTTGTACTTACTGCAGCCAACCCTCCGGGAGATGTTCTATTAGATTTCCTGATGACTGATGAACATGAATCATTGGATCTCAGCTCTCGTATCCTCTGAGGGCTAATTGGATTACATTACAGGGTAATTGATTATTATGTTATGGTATGCATCATGGTAAACTGAGTAATCTGCTACCTGGAGCCCGACTGCCTCCTCCGAAGCCGTATCAAATCTCTTATTACTCTGATGAAAAGTTTGATGAGTGTGTCATCATAACAGGAAATGGCTTCTCTCCTTATTATGCCTCATTGTTTTCAGATTGAAAGCATCACAACAGTGACTGTATTTGATGTAAATGCTAGCAATATTTTGTATAATGGTGCTGGAAAGTGAAAGGCAGATATTTCAAAACATTCAGATCAATAACAGCTTTCAGAAGTGAAATTGCAGTTCAATGTGCAGCTTTTTAGTTAATTGTGCAGAGAGCCATTCCCATTACTATTCAGTCTTTGGAAACAGAATAATCACAATAGGCTTCAAAGTGATTATAATATTTGTTTTTATCGTCATCCTATAACTGCTCATTAATGTGCCTGGCTGGAGCTGCTCTGTAATAGATGATGGATTATTTCGAAACATGGATACTGATTAACTAGATTGTGGAGCTGCTTGTGAAACTCACCCAGAGGACTGTGACTGCACACATTGAGGAGATGCATGTCCGACACAGATGATTGGACGCATATAGCCTCCAGCTTTACCCTCTCCCCCCATCTTTGTGTCATCAGTGGAAAACAATCAGCATCTCTGATGATTAGTGCAGTTATTGATTGTTTCTGTAGCCTGATATTCTGCCTTTTCAAAGGGTTGTTAGCAGGAACGGATGAAGCAAAGATTCACCTTGTGAGAGACGGTTGCATGTGTTTGAAAGACGGCCCGGACCTGTCATTCTTGTGAGGATTTTCTCTGAGGACGCTTGATCCTTACTTTGTTTCCCCAGTCGAGACTTACTCAGAGGTGGAGTGGTAAGCCATGCTCTCATAGCTGGTAAATCTGTCTGCCAAACAGCGCGTCGCGGTAATTGAGTTCCTGTCTTTGTCTGGGACGATGGAGAGGGCGTCCCACCCTATCAGCTCCGTCCAGTCTCAGACATTCAACAGCTCTGTGGCTGGCTGAGCACGTGGTGTCTGATTATGTGATGAGCTTTTGTCCTTTTTGTTCTTACACTGTTATGTAAAATCCAACAAACTCACTTTAGATGTAGTTTTTCTCCTAACAAACATGTGAAGGTCAGCTTTTATGTTCGTTTTGCTACGAATTGTTATTTTAGCAAAATAAAATCTACCCTCCCAGAAACAAGCTTCCATACACACATGCCTCTGGTGATATCACAAAAGGCACAAGGCAACTGATCAGAGTTCTTATGAATGCATCCATTTGTATTTTTGTTGTTTATTCCACTCTATTTACATATTTATCCTTCATATGTGTTTAGTTGTATTCTGGATGGCCGCAGCAAAACATTTGAGACATCTACACTGCAGGGATTTGGCAACAAACACGAACATGGAAGCAGTTTGACCGGAATGGTCAGAGTTCATTGTCAAAGATCTTCATAAATCATTTTCAGCCAAGTTGTTTAAAAAACAAATGTGTCTGATTGATTTGTTTCCTAAAAATACTTTTGAAGTCCTGATGATGCTGTACCACCAACAACTTCTGTGAAACCTCTCACCAAACAGACGAGCCCACAGAGCTCCACCTAGCATGCTCGGCAGTGAGATGTACCGTCACCATCATTCCAGGCAACACCTGAGAGTAGAAATAAGGAAAGAACCCCATCACCTGGTAGTTTAAATGAAATTTGTTTAAAATAAAGTACTCTGGTTTCAGACTGCATGGAGGGACAATTTACTGGTAAATCATGTAACTGTTTAAGATGATATAAGCAGAATAAAATATTTACTCATTTTATGAGTGGCAATTGTGCATAAAAACAAGTCAGAAGTCAACAAATCCAACAGGAAAATAAACAGTTTCATACCAGTAAGGCAATCACTGGAATCGTTTGGTTCTGCTTCACTGTCCACAGCAGTGGACATCGTGATTTGGGGTCATAGGAGTCAAACTGTGACTCAAACACAAAAGTTGAACCATTAACTCTAATACAACTGGACGGCATCCGAAACTGTCAAAAGTTGCTCATCCACCATAATGTGCTGATCAAACTGATCTTTTTTGCCTTTTGTGATGTCATTAACCCAAACAAACACAAAGCAGAACAAGTAGTTTCTTTCTTTGGTGCGCCTTTTAAAACCTTTTTACTTTGTTAAACCCCGCTGTGGAAATCCTTCCTTCATTAACCAGCTGTGTTTTAATCATCATTGTCCATTTTATAGTGTCAAAAAGCTTTAAAATGCAAACACGCGCTCAGAGAGAAAGTCATCTCGTTCATCATGTTTTTCAGTCTTATATAAGTCCAATCTCACTACCCACTCAGCAGTATATGATATCTCTTGTAAACACCGATTGCTACAAGAGTCCTCCTGTTCAAACACAGGCTTTGTTTGCAAAATCACTTAATCTGGCTTTTCATGAAATGAAACCACATGTGGAGTCTGAGCATCAGTTTTATAGGCGATTGAAGGCTGTAAAATGTCTTTTTATGACGTTAATATTTAAACTCTTTGATGCAAGACAGACAAACAGGCTTTAAAAACCAGCTTGTTGGTGTGTTAAACAGCTTCAAAACACAGGATGCTCTGGCAAAATCTGCATCTTTGACTTTTAAGACTTTTAAGACTGTAGCTGCATATTAATAAATTAGAATACCATCATAAAGTTAATTTAAATAACATTATTTACGGTATTTCAAACATTTATTTATTTTTATTTTATTATCATGGCTTACAGCTAATAGAAACCCTAAATTAGGTTTTCAGACCATTTTATTGTTACATAAAACCAATAAAAAAATAACTTTTTGCCTACTGAAAAGCATTTCCCTGTACTGAACAGTATTTCCAATCAATATTCCATCCATCATCTACATCCACTCATCCGTACAGGGCGGCTGCGGTTCTGGTTCTGGGGGAAAGGCAGGGTATACCCTGGACAAGTTAAGAAACTGAATTTTGGGTTTTATTGTCTATAAGCCCCTGTCCAGGGTGTACCCCGCCTTTCGCCCATAGACTGCTGGAGATAGGCACCAGCTTCCCCGCGACCCACTATGGAATAAGCGGTAGAAACTGACTGACTGACTGACTGTCTATAAGCCCTAATCATAAAATTAATAGAATGACACACCTGAAATATTACATTTTATTTGTAATGAATCTATATTACGAGTTTCCCTGTTTTCAATTGAATTACTGAAATAAATTAACTTTCCAGTGATATTTTAATCTGTTTAGACACACTTTTAGTTTCTGCATGTTCTTGTCATTGTCGTGCGTCGACAAGCAGAGATTTGGAAAATCACCTTCATGGGCTCACAGCAGAGATGCCATTTGCTCAGGAAAGGCCTGCTCCATCCATCCAATTAATTAGTTTTGATATAAACTGCTTGCTTTCTGTTGGCTTCTGTCCTGGAAAGAAATTGAATTTTGAATGATATAAACAAATTGTGTTGCAGAGGGGGTCTAGTCACAGTGGCCTGCAGCCAAGTCCCCCTCTTTACAAAAGCATTTGGCTGTCACTGATTAACAAGCTGGACCTTCTGGTTTCATTTGTGGGGCTGCTGTCATCTGCTGCTTTTGATTTATTTCTGCATTTTCTGTTGATTAAATCTAGTTTATATATTTTTCTAGTAGTTCATTTTAGAGGGTTGCATGTAGGTCTAAAACATATTATAAAACTAATACAAAGATTAGAATTACTAATGATGTTATATGATGAGGAAAGATGAGCAGCCGTCTGTGTCTGCGAGGTAATAGCTCCCTCTAATGGCCATCATAAGTATTCAAATGAAGACCCATCCTCTTAAATCAGGGTTCCTCTGCTGTTTTTCATCTTCAAATTTCATACTTTTGGAGACTTGGATTTGTCTGTCCACTTTTAGCCTCTATGCTATGATAAATTCAAAAGTTTAATATTGATTTAGTGCAGATATTTCTACAGAGAATAAACTTTAAACACAGAGTCTGCAGAAAACACAACTGTAAGATGAATGGATCAGGTCTGGATGGATGGACGGACGGACCGACAGATGGACGGACGGGTGGACGGATGGATAGTCTGTCAATAAAATATGGAATGAAATCAGCAAATGTGTTTTTACATATTTTTCCAGCTCTGGAGAATAGCTGAATTTCAGATTTTTCCAGGTATTGTAGGAACCCTGAATTGATGGACTACATCTGTGACTACATCTGTGAAGTTGCTTCTGCATGAACTGATCCGAGTTTATAGTGATGGTAAATCATCCTGAAACTAAGCAGCAGTGCCACCGGTCCTAACAAACAAGTGTTTGTTTTTGCCTTGGGAACCCTTTTAATAAAAAGGTCAGCAGCCTCATTGAGTGTATCTCTGTGTTTCAGGAAGGAGCAGCCACATTTCACCCATCAGCCCAGCCTCCTGTCATCCAACCCCAGCTAAATTAGATCAATGCCTGAAACAGGAGCCGAGGCCTCAAACTGCACCGGCAGAAATAGAAAATCTAGTTTTGCTCTCTGCTAATGACATTAGTGCGTTCCCTAAATGGTCGCCTGCCGTCGTCAAAGAGGAGCATAACAAGGATATAATTACAGGAGGAACACATCTTCTTTTTCCTGTAAAACTCTCAGCTCACTGCGGCAGTGTTTTATGGATTATTCTAGCACACACATACCCCGACATGCTTGCTGGGAATGATTTATTTCTCAGCCCAATCATGTTGTCCTTTGTAATTAAACTTCTCAAGGTGAAGGCAAGGAGAATGTATTGACCGCCTTAGAGATTCATTAAAAGGGGATGCATTAAGTGTCATTTGAACCCGCTTTTCAATTTCCGCTAGCAGGGAAGATGAAAGATCTATGAGAGCAGCAAACAAAGACGGGACCTGTCACTTTGCATGTATGGATTCATGTTCATTCAGTGGTCAGCAGTATTGTAATGGTGTATTAGTGATGTTGGGGGAGACCTCTGATACCAGCTGTAATCAATTAATCCATCCATCCATCCATCCATCCATCCATCCATCCATCCATCCATCCATCCATCTATCCATCCATCCATCCATCCATCCATCCATCCTTACCATCCATTGTCTCAGACATCCCTCTCCCCCAGTGCCATTCTCCAGATCATTCTGGGCAATAACAGGGTGTTCCCAGGGTGTCCCCAGGCCAGGGATATACTCCCTCTAGTGAGTTCTGGTTCTGTCCCTGGATCTGCTCCCAGTGGGACGAGCCCAGAAAATTTCCATGAGACGTCCTGATGAGATGCCAGAACCCCCGTCACTGAATCGTTTTGATGTGGTGGAGCATCGACTCTACTCCATCGTTCCTCCCGGTGATGGAGCTCCTCACCTTGTCTCAAAGACAGGAGGATGCTTTTTTCAGCTGCTTCTGTTTGGGTTCTCATTTGATCATAATCCATATATCATGGCCATAGGTGAGGGTCAGAATAAAGATAGGTGAATAAATCCGTAGTTTGAGAGCTTTGCATTTTGGCTCAGCTCTTTCTTCATCATAACGTATTGGAGCAGCTTCTGCATTACTGGAGATCAGGCCCTAATCTATATGTCCATTTCTCGCTCCATCCTACCCTGACAAGATACATGAACTCCTTCACTTGAGGCAAAGACTGACCCCTGACCCAGAGGGAGCAGTGCAACCGTACTCCAGCCTCATCCCTGCTGCTTTACATTCAGCCACAAACTTATCCAGCGCACGCAGAAGGTCATGGCCTGCAGATGCCAACACCACCAAACTATTTGCCTAAAACACAGATGAGCCCACGATGTTCTTAACTTAGACACCCTTATCACCAGTGATCCTGTCCATGAACACCAGAAACAGGATCTGGGATACGGGGCAGCCCTGGGGGAGTTCAACTTACACCGGGAACATGTGGACATAGAACTTGCTTTGGGTATGCATAGATCAGACAGCCCTTACAGGCACCTTGGCGTCCCACACAAAATACCTTGAGGGACATCATCTCCAGCCTTCTCTAGATCCAGTAGATACATATAGATCTGTGGTTCTGGTTTAGTTTCCAATGAGATGACTTATTTTCCTGTTTTAATGTGTTCTCACTGCAGGAGTGGTAGGGTTGTACTTCCCTCAGAAAGAGTACACTGAGACGGTGTACGTTGGACAGCCAGCGGGGACGCCCATCCTTCAGGTCCACGCCATGCTGGACAGCCAATCTGAGCGGCCGCATTTCTACCTGTGTGGGGGTAGACGTCCAGTTTTCACCGTGTGGTTCCAGATGGACGTCCAAACTGGAGAACTCTCCCTGAGCAAAATGCTGGATGAGACAGACTTCGCCTCGCTGTGTGAGTTGGATGCGAGCCTTAATTTCCTGATGCTGATGCATATTCCTGTTTCCCTGCCAGACAGCTCTGCTCGTGAGAGTAAATGCACTTCCTGATGTTTACGCTCTTCGCATGCTAATAATGCTTTGGCTCTTTGCTCTTCCACCAGTATAATAACATGATTGCATTCTCCTGAAAGAAAAGCTAAGTCATCACAAAAAGAGTGCAGCCTGAGATTAAATTGCATCTTTGTTTGTTTTGGTTGTTGGTCTCTTCAGATCAGAATTCCTGGCCAGCTAAACGGCTGTCTCTTCAAGTCATGGCTCTAAATAACTTCAGCAAGCGGGCCGCGTGCATCAGCAGAAACTCCGCTCACATCACCCTGGACTTTGTCAACGCTTCGATTCCACAGTGCGCCCAGACTGACATGAAGGAACTTTGCTTCCCACACAGAGATACCTCCAACCCCCACATCATAGAAAACAGGTTCCCCGGGGTTCTCCGGCAGCTCCGTCGGCTCACCAGACTCAGCGTCTGCCCAAATTACACCATCTCCTACGGTGTGGAGTCAGGTAAGACCTCAGAGGTGTTCTGCAAGAGGAAATAACTTCTACCTGCTGATTACATTAAAAACAGGACAATTTTAGATTATTCGCTGCATTATTTAATCCTTCAAGCATTTAATGTTATTTAATCTGTTTAAAATAAGATTGGATGAATAATGAAACAATGCCTTGCAAAATATCCATGCTATTTGGAATTTCATGTGATAGACCAACACAATGTACTGCATGATTGTGAAGAGGGAGTAAAGGATAAATATGCTTGGTGAATTTATATATAAGCCCTCCGAGTCAGTACTTTATAGAACCAGGTTTTGCTGCAGTTCCAACTGTTATTATTTTGGCTTATCTCTCCATCATCGTTGCTTAAGCTCGCTCAGATTAGATTTGAAGCATCTGTGTACATCGATTTTAAAGTCCTGTCTACGATTCCTTCTTAGATTTCAGATTTTTGTCTGGCTGTACTTTGACTGGGCCATTTCAACACATGACTATGCTTTGCTCTAAGCCCTTCTTTTATAGCTCTGGCCTAATGTTTAGGGTTGTTGTCCTGTTAGAAGGCGAACCTCCACCCCAGTCTCAAGTTTGCTGCAGCCTCTGTGTTTTCCATGTTTTTAGCTCTCTGTCCCTACCGGAGAAAATTCTCCCCACACCATGATGCTCCCACTGACATGGTTCATGGTAAGGTTTCAGGTAATGTGCAGAGTTAGTTTTGAATGTAGGCCAAAAAGTTACATTTTGGTCTCATCTGGCCAGATCGCCTTATTCCTCATGTCAGCTGTGGCCCCCCACATGACTTCTAGTAAACCAGAAAAATGTGATGGCTTTCTTTCAACAATGGGTTTCTTCTTCCCGCTCTTCCATGAATGCCAGGTTTGTGATGTGCCTCGCAAATAGACTCTCCCACCAGAGATCTACAGCTCCTCCAGAGTTGCTATGAGCCTAATGGCTGCTTCTCTGTTTGATGCCAGTCCTGCCTGACTTTAGGTGATCCTGGATTTCATTTGAGGTTATCAGAGTAAAGAGGGTTGTATAGAAATGCATGCCACACTTTTTAGATTAGTATTTTCTGTGGTGGCTGCGGCACAGTGGGAAGGTTGAGACTGTGACACGGTGTGAACATTTTAAGAAGTATGAGTCCTCTTGCAATGCTCTGCACCTTTTGCTTTTATGTTGCTGTTTGCAGAGACCCCTGCTCCATTCGCTGTAAATGGGAACACCTCAGAGCTGGTGGTGACCGCCCCACTGGACCGAGAGGAAAGTGAAAACTACAGACTGCTGCTGGTTTGTACGGTGCAAACAGAGACTGTCATCACCAAGGTGGAAACTCCCCTGGATGTTTTTGTGGACGACGAGGACGACAACGCGCCGTACGTCAACGGAACGGACACAGTGGATGTTGTGATCAGTTTTAATCGGACGAAGGTGAGCAGGAAATCTGCCACATTTTAACTGAGGAATATGAGGTTTATTTTTAATGTTATGACTCAAATTGTCCTTTTTGGTCTTCTCTTTTCAGGGTGCAGCTTTTGGCACCTTGTTTGTCTTTGACAGAGACCTAACCACCCTCTTTCCTAAAGACCTGAGTCAAAACAGGTATGTGGGGACTTTGCTCAATAGTGAGCCCTGGATAAAGGACACGTTTGACATAAAAGGCACCTTCAGTGAAAGGAGAGCTGCTCCTGGTGGTATTCGAGAGTCCGTTTATGACTACCGTAAGTAATCCACTGGCCACTGAATGAGATTTCCAATGAATAGAGAAAGTTTTAAATTAAAACCAATCATCTCTGTTGTTTTAGAGTTAATCCTAAAGAGAAACCTGGAAATAACGGAGAATCTGAGTGTATATCTGGATTACCTTGTTAATGACACCACCTATCCTGGTCTGGAGGGAACTGTGCTGCTGCATTTCAACGTCACCATCTTACCTGTTCAGATCTACTTCACCAACATCACACATGTCTTCACACTATCACACAAAGCTTCAGTATATGCACAGGTACTTAGAAATGCCTACTATAAATATCTTGTTTGGTAAAATGTTCTTTTCCTAAAGTTGTTACAGTAAAAGTGATCAAAATGTGTGGCAAAGACTGACTTAATTGATCAAAAATACAATCAAAGAAAACGTTTTACTCCTTTAGGGCGTCGCTGTCTTTAGAAACACCAGAGTTCCCATTTTTTAAAGAATTATTAATAATATTGTTCCATCAAGGAAGGTCACTCAGTTTGGTGACCTGTGAAAAGCAAACCGTTTCTTGCAATACTGCTTTCTAAAAACTAAGCAAAAACAAATTGTACTTGATTCTGTGTGTAGTGTACACACTTTTGTTAAAGTGAGGGGTTTTGTAGCATAAAAAGTGAGAAAAAAACATTTTTTCCTCCTTTAAAGTGACATATTTCCTGTAAAAAAACAACTGAAAACAAATCTGTTAGTAGAGAAGTGTAAAATATTAAACGCACCAGTCAATCTTCTCAGGTCGACACCTGCTATTAAAATGTAGAGAAACTGATTAAAATGAGTTAAAGTTGAGCTGTTGATGCTAAATATTTACTGGCATTTGCTTACTTGCAAGTTGTAATTTATAATTTATATATCTATATATATTTGTGTTTGTATACTGTGACACAATGAAGGAATAAAAAAAACAGGATGTTTCACCACAACTGATGAGAAGACAAGATGAAAACAGCAATATCCTATAAACTTTCTTACCAACGTAAATAAAAAAACTGAACTTGACTGTATTATTTAATAACTAGGATCATATTGGAATGTGTGTAATTGACTGAATCTTTCTGACTGGACTGAATTGATTTTATTTTGTAAAGTGCCATGAGACGATATTTGTTGTGCACTGGCGCTAAAAAAATAAACTAAATTCAAATTAAATTGAAAAGGCTGTGGTGTCACCTGAAGAGGGCAGTGGACAAGAGACGTCCTCAAATGCTGCAAAGTTAAGTTGTGGCATTCTGCAAGACTCATACCAAGAAGATTGTTTGCTGAAAATGAATCAAAGGGTGCTCAAATAACATTTTTGCTTCAGTGTAACCACACACATGCAGCCAAGTTATTGGACCTTTCCATTTTTTATATTTTACCCTCTAACAAATTAGTTTGTTTTTCAGATGTATTCTACAGGATACATGTCCAATGAAAGGTCGAGAAAGTTTTGAAAATGGTTCATCATGGTGTAATTAATAGCAAAAACCAGATGTTTTAACATGGGTGTTGATATTTTTTTAAACCCACAACATGTCTGATCTTGATGTGGATGAATGAAGCACACGTAGCAACCGTAACCTCTTGTTCTTCCTGTCAGGTTGGCAGAATCTGTGTGGAAAACTGCCTCGAGTTTGATGGCTTTAGTGTCTCTTACCAGCTCGAGGTGCCAGATAAGAACATATCGGCTGAGATGCTGTCATGCTATTCTGCTATAAGCATCACCCAGGCCCCAGACAGGATGTTGGGACTGTTATATGTTAATAACTCCCATGCACTGAGCAAGCCTGGGTGTCAAGACCTGGAGTACACGGTTGTAGCTCAGGAGGAACACACACAGCTTATGACCAGCACTCAGATCCGCATCTTACTACACGGTGAAGGTAAAACCATAACATTACTAAACACTGACTACGTTCAGCTGCTACGTCACACATACAGATTTGGTTACATATGTCTTTGACTCTGGTGCATATAGCAAACGTCAGTCAGGAGAGCCAGCAGCTGCTGTCCTGTGCAGAGAACAAACAACGAGACGAATGTGAGTCCTCTCAAGGCCTGGGAGCTACAACTGGGACATGCGAGTGGAGGCAAGGCTCTGAGAAAGGTACGGCTCATTCAGCAAATCTACGAAACAAATCAAGGCAAAGGTTCTTTTATATTGTTGCAACATTTTAACATCACTGAATAAAAAAAAAGGTTTTATAAACCTGTCTCACATCCAGGTGAACCTTCGTAAACTAGAATATCATTTAAAAGTCCACTTATTTCACTCATTATTTTATATAACACAGGCAAAAAGTTACATTTTATGTAGGTAGGGTGACAGTGAAAATGGTTGTAGTGTAACCGGTGGGTTGCCAGTTCGTACCCCGCTCCGTCTGTCTCAGTCGTTGTCTCAGACACTTCACCTGCCTTCCCTGCTGATGGTGGTCAAAGGGCCCGGTGGCGCCGATTGTATGGCAGCCCCATTTCTGTCAGTCTGTTATTATTGCAGATTATAGCTGCAATAAGAAACACAAAATTCAGCTTAACAGATCCTTAAAAAATTACATAGGACCAAGAACAAAAAAGGACTTTTAAGCCACAAAATGACCTTGATAATGAGGCTGGCTGTTCACGGCATATTGATGGAAAGTTGAGTGGAAGAAAAAAGGGTGAGAAACATCGGACCCAAGAATGGAGGTGAGCTGAAGGCCGCTCTTAAAGCAATCTGGGCTTCCTGAACACCTCAGCAGAACACAGCACTGATGCAGTAATTCATGGAACAGGAGCCTCGACCAAGTAATGAGCGCATACACAGTATGGTACATGGACATACTTTTCGGTAGGCACACATTTCTGTAATAAACAATCTGATTTGATTAGTCTTATGTAATTTTTGGGAAACTGAATTTTTTGTTTTAATTAGATTTATGTCATAATCATCAAAATGAACAGAAATAAACACGATATAATGAGTTTCAGTTTCTGGGTTGAATACCTGAAATAAATGAGCTTTTCAATGATTCTCCAGTTCACTGAGATCCACCTGTATGTATATCCTCACCAGCAAAAAGTCGTAAGAGTAAAAAGTACACAAAAGTACACAAATCAAATTATGATGCAGTCATTGCTGAAAAATCTTGTTTTCACTCTTCGTTTATTTTCCAGGAATATCTGAAAATTATTCGACATGCTCTCCTGACCTGCGGACATGTCCCGATAGCGTTTGTGATGCGGTGGAAAGCAAAGACACGTCGATTTGCCCGCAGGACTGTACAAGTAAGAAACAACATGCCATTCTTCTATTAAAGCTCCTTCATGCATCATACGTCATGTGAACGTGTGTATAGATTATATTCATATTTATTTTGTGTATCTGCAGCTGAAAGTGTAACTGGAGGCCATGAACGAGGCCTGAGTGGGAGCGGCATCAGAGCCGGCTATGGGACCTGCTACTGCTTCTCTGAGAAATGCTTCTGTGAGATTGCAGACGCCGAGGATGTTGTGTCGAAAAATAGTAAGTGAGGCAGGAGGAGCCTGTCTGGGTCATTTTTTTCCTGGTGAAAAGGGAGTCTTCTTCAGGGCAAGTCAGATCTCCACCCATCTGAAACAAAACATACATCTTCTGCATAAACTTTAAACATTATGGAGCGAATGTGTTTTTAGGATTAAAACAACTAATTTGTCTATTTTAGCTGAAGCTACTTGCATGCATATTAGGGATGCACCTACGCTCAAAAAGCGGTATTTATATATGTGTATATGTATACTCTATCCTTTCGACACCATGACATAACGACCACAGTAGTGGGTTACAGATTATTTCCTGAACGTACAGGTGCCTTTCTAACTTTCACGGAGCTTATAGTTTACTTTCTGGAATGTTCTAGACCTAACAGAATACTTTCCAGAAATTAAAGTTCACTTTTTTAGATTTTTAAATTCGTCGTACACGTCGTCTTCCGCTTTATCCGGGACCGGGTCGCAGGGGCAGCAGACTTAGTAGAGATGCCCAGACGTCCCTCTCCCCAGACACATCCTCCAGCTTCTCCGGGGGGAGCCCAAGGCGTTCCCAGGCCAGCCGAGAGACATAGTCCCTCCAGCGTGTCCTGGGCCTCCTCCCGGTGGGACGTGCCTGGAACACCTCCCAAGGAAGGCGTCCAGGAGGCATCCAGTATAGATGCCCGAGCCACCTCAACTGGCTCCTCTCGATGTGGAGGAGCAGTGGCTCTACTCCGAGCCCCTCCCGGATGGCAGAGCTCCTCACCCTATCTCTAAGGGAGTGCCCGGCCACCCTACGGAGGAAGCTCATTTCAGCCGCTTGTATCCAGGATGTCGTTCTTTCGGTCATGACCCAAAGTTCATGGCCATAGGTGAGGGTAGGAAAGGTAGACCGACCAGATTTTTAAGTTATTTTCTGGAACTTAAATGGTCATTGCCCAGAGCTTGCAGGTTACTTTCCTGAAACCTTGTGCTCATTTAATGTACTTCTTGGTTATTAGGTAATTAATCGTAAAGGGATCATTTTCATGCTTTAAAAGCCTTTTTTCAGAACAGTATATTTTATCCTTTTAACAAGAGGTGCTAAAACATAAAAACTGTAGTAAAAATTTCACTCGAAAGTATTGTAAATTGTGTCATACTTGTTAGTGTGGGAGTTGGTGTTGGGTTAGTTTTCATGGAGTTCATGTAGTAATTAACATACCTTGTTAGCACAATGATGATGCTAATCTGCATACATTTTAATATACATCAGATTGTTTTTTTCATCAGGGTTCCCAGACGTGATTTGTGACGACATGTGTAAGACCATTGTCGCCACAGCTCTCCTCTGCTGCTTCATCATTTCCGTCTTCCTGTCCTCATACTTCATCCACCGGTACCACAAGAACTCACCCAAGGCTCCCATCGCGTTTGCTGAGATGACCTTCCGCCGGCCAGCTCAGTCTTACCCCATCAGCTTCCCTGCCAACAACGTGCGACGGGGCTCACAGGAATCCATAGAGCCAGACACTTTTAAAATACCTGTAAGACCGTTTATCAGACTTTTATTACTTTGTGTAATATGCTGGATCCATTCAGAAAATAAATGTCATGTTACTGTGTTAACAGGAGGATCCAAAGTGGGAGTTTCCTCGTAAAAACCTGGTACTCGGGAAGACTTTGGGTGAAGGAGAGTTTGGGAAAGTTGTCAAGGCAACGGCATTCAGACTGAAAGGGAAAGCTGGTTACACCACTGTGGCTGTGAAAATGCTCAAAGGTAAAAGCAGCCATGCAAACCTGGAAGTAATGATGACATATAAGGAGTGTGAGTCTGAAAAAGATGAGGTGGTTCATCTGTATGCTCTGGTGCTTTCCTTCTCACAGAAAACGCTTCACACACCGAGCTGCGTGACCTTCTGTCAGAGTTCACTCTCCTGAAACAAGTCAACCACCCACATGTCATAAAGATGTATGGAGCGTGCAGCCAGGATGGTGAGGCCTCGCTCGTTCCACCTTTACTCTGTTAGCGAATGTGTGTTGCTCTCCCTCTAAGTAATGCATTTCTCTCAATAGGTCCATTGTACCTCATCGTTGAGTATGCCAAATTTGGGTCGCTCCGTAATTTCCTGCGTGAGAGCAGGAAAGTTGGCCCGAGCTACATGGGCAGGGATGCAAACCGAAACTCCAGCTACCTGGAGAACCCAGATGACAGGGCGCTCACCATGGGAGACCTGATCTCCTTCGCATGGCAGATTTCCAGAGGCATGCAGTACCTGGCAGAAATGAAGGTAGCCAAGGAACAAGTTTAGAAGAATTGTTCCTGTCACTGTTATTTTAAATGCTGAACATTTAAGCTGATATAACGACTGATATATAATAATAACCAATTATAAACACATAAATTACCTCTGTTTGACAACTGAACTCAAGCTCAGGCATAATAACAGGAGTGTCTCCTGAAGAAAAATACAGTTGAAACCAGATGTTTACATACACTGAAGACCTTTCCTGTTTCAGGTCAGTTAAGATTACCCAAATTATTTCTATTAGCTAAATAAATAAAGAGATAACTTTATATGTTTCTGTCTTCAGACGTTTACATACATTAAGATTACTATGTCTTTATACAACTTGTGAAAGCCCAGATGATGATGTCACGGTTTTGCAAGCTTCTGATAGGTTAATCAACATCATTAGTTAAATGTAGGGACACCTTTGGTTGGTGTTTTAAGACAACACCTCAAACACTGCTTCCTTGTGTGACATCATGGAAAAATCAGCGAGGATATCAGGAAGAGAATGGTGGACCTCCACAAGTTTGGTTCATCATTGGGTGCAGTTTACAAATAGATGGTGCAATACAAGCAAGTATAAACACCATCGTAATGTCCAGCCATCGTCCATGAAGGAGACGGGTTCTGTGTCCCAGAGACAGGACAGGGGATCTTTCATCAGGGCATAGACATCAACCCCGAGCAAAGGCAAAACACCTGGTGAAGATGATGGCTGAAGCTGGTTATTATCCACAGTGAAACAAGTCCTGTACCAGCATGGGCTGAAAGGCCATTCAGAGAGGAAGAAGCGGTTTCTCCAAAAGTAACATAAAAAGACAGTTTTCAAATGGACACGGGAACAAAGACCATAATTTTTTGAGGCATGTCCTGTGGTCTAATTAAACTAAGATTGAGGTATTTGGCCATAAGGCTCATTGCTACATTTGGACAAAAAGGAGGCCTACAAACCTGACTCATTTACAGCAGTTCTGTCTAGAGAAATTGGCCAACATTCCAACAAACTATGCAGAGATAAAGATCTCTCTCACTATTTGGGTATGTAGCGAATAGAAGTAATTTTTGTAACTGCAATGGTCCTAAAACCGGGAAGTCTTTTTCTGATTCAATGTCAAACAGTGAGGAAAATAAGGTTAATATGTATTTTAATACAGAGTATTAAAAAATTGTGTTTCAAGTTTCAGGTGAAAGCAGTTTTAATTTAATCTGGTTCGATTCCCGGCCGGGGGTCTTTCTGCATGGAGTTTGCATGTTCTCCCTGTGCATGCGTGGGTTCTCACCGGATACTCCGGCTTCCTCCCACAGTCCAAAGACATGCCTGTTAGGTTAATTGGTCTCTCTAAATTGCCCTTAGGTGTATGAATGATTTTGTGCATGGTTGCTTGTGTGTTGTCCTGCGATGGACTGGCGACCTGTTCAGGGTGTACCCCGCCTCTCGCCCGTAGACTGCTGGAGATAGACACCAGCTTCCCCGCGACCCACTATGGAAGAAGCGGTAGAAAATTACTGACTGACTGACTTTAATCTGTCCTGTTAGCCCTGTGAGTAACTCATAATGAGCTTTTTCTTGGTCCAACAGCTCGTTCACAGGGACCTCGCTGCACGAAATGTCCTCGTTGCCGAGGGACGAAAGATGAAGATCTCTGACTTTGGTCTGTCAAGGGATGTTTATGAGGAGGATTCGTATGTTAAGAGGAGCAAGGTAGGAAAAAATACTAATTAAGGTAAATTTAAAACATCACGTAAAGTTAAAAACCCAACAAAGTCCCTTCCTGTTCAACAGGGCCGTATACCTGTGAAGTGGATGGCAATAGAGTCTCTATTCGATCACATTTACACAACTCAAAGCGACGTGTGAGTATGAGTTGATCATTTAAGGCACAGTTTGATGCAACTTTTAAAACTATAATGGTTACAAATGAACAAACTAATTAAGAATATGTAATTGCGACTGTATTTAGCTGAAAGAGAGGAAAATCTCTTATCTCAGAACCTCAGTAAACTGGAAGGAACTTTCTCTGATCCCCATCCTTGCCTACAGCATGGACCTGTTTATAATCAAAGCAGTCGTGAGAAAATTATTTACCCTCATCCTTAAAAGGAGGCTTTACTATCCACTAACGGAGAAAACATGGAACAGTTCAGTTCAGTTTTCTCTATTCTCCGTTCAGTTTTTTTAACTGTTATGTCACAGTATTTGCTGCGGAACATCTAAACAAGGTCATAGACTTCCGGCTGATCAATTTTTTCCGCCATTTTTATCTTTCGCTGGGATTTTGTAGTCCAAGCTCAAGTATGCCAACACTGCAAGAGGATACGCCTAAATGTTGGTTGTTGGGTGTATTAACCCACAAAATTCATTACACCGTCCCCCAGCATCAGAACCATGTCAAAGTGCCTGGTTACATTTCTTTGTTCATGGAAATTGGCAGCAGCAGTTCAGCCGATGCCATCCTCTGGCACAGTGTCACAGCGCAGCAGAATGCCAGGCCAGATGTAGCTTCAAGGAAGAGAAAAAAAACAAGGAGAGAAGTTAACAGCTAAAATAACAGCAAATAATGCAAAATTGGAGAGAAGTAGGAGAATATAGCAGAGTGAGGAAAAGTGCTCCGTATGTCTTCCAGCAGCCTAATCCAGTAGCTTTTTTTAAAATGTGGTGGGTAAGGTTCTAGGATGTATTTTAACTTCACATAGTCAAGGTCTATTAACCTCTGGTTAATGATTATGACCAACTACAGCTGGTACGGTGTGGATTGACCAATAACCAGAACAATAGGAAAGTTTAGGGAGCTCTGTAAAGATCTAAAAAGGAGACATTTACATAAGCTGGGGAAGTCTTTTGGAGCCATTTCTACACAGCTGCAAATTCTACGATCATTCAGTTCAGACAATAAGATGTGGATCGGATCTGGAAGAAGACCCAAACTGTCCCTCCCAGACGAAGGAAAACTGGTGAAAATGTTCAGGAGCAACCCAGGAACCACCAAGACTCGAGTCTACCGTCAACTGGAAACTGCTGGAACACGTGCCCACAGTGAAGTCTGTTTTACAGTGTCATAGAAAATTTAAACTGTGTCAAGCATGGTGTTGGCAGCATCATTCTCTGGGCCATTTCACTGTCAGCAGTGCTAAAGTGGATGGAAAGAGTATTCCTCTCAAACTCTTCAACATCGCCTCAAATTATAACAGCTAGGTGGTTAAAACATGGACACAACGAGGGTTGCAACTCTAGGTTAGGATACTTTGTTTCTCTATTACCATCACCATTATTATTTTGTGACTTTTTATTTATGTACTGTATAGCGTCTAAACAAATCATTATGTCTATAATTAAAAAAGTAAGTAACACTTTACCTCCAACTCATTTGCACACGCTCATATAATTTTTTTTAAGACATCTCAATAATATTTGGCTTGTTTCCAGCCTCTAGGCTAAACTGAACTAAACCCTTTCTGGTTGTAGCATCAAGGAAATGGATCAGGGTCCCAAAATGTGTGACTGTGCATCTGTTTTCCAGCTGGTCCTTTGGTGTGCTGCTGTGGGAGATAGTGACCCTGGGAGGAAATCCATACCCAGGTATCGCTCCTGAACGCCTGTTTAACCTCCTCAAGACTGGCTACAGGATGGAGAGACCAGAGAACTGCTCTGAAGAAATGTGAGCTCCTTCTTTCACTTTATCGTGTACCCTCTGACATCACCTCGTTTCTGTTAAGCGCCATAATTTCAGCTGAGGGAAATGACTCTGTTGGGAAAGGAAAACAATATGTGTTTCACAATCTGTGGAACGCTTTTCCCTCTTTAGGTATAACCTCATGCTGCGATGCTGGAAACAAGAAGCGGACAAGAGGCCAACGTTCTCAGATATCAGCAAAGAACTGGAAAAGATGATGGTGAAAAGTCGGGTATGGTGTTTACTTTATTCTGTTTTAATGGAAAAAAGTGTGTGTGCTTAATATGTAAGGTGGAAAGAAGTTTAATCTACCTGTTTCTATGCATCATTAAAACAGCTGAGTTCCTAAACAGGCAGGAAAATGTTATTAAAGTATTCTACAGGCTTGGATCCCTCCCTATCCCACTGTTATCTAACAGTTCTACCAACCCATGGATCTATCCATCCATCCATTCATCCATCCATCCATCCATCCATCCATACATCCATACATCCATCCAGCCTGACCACTGTAGATTATCTGCTATTAATTCTTTGTGAACTTTTCTATTTATACTTTAAAATTGGGCTAAAAATAACTACAAACTCAACTAAAATGTGAGGTTAGAAGAATTGTCTGTTTGAAAATAAAAATGTGAAGGAACAGTGAAGAAATTATTCAATGCTACAATCTGACAGATGGTTTTATTTTTAGGGTTTTGAGTCACCTGGTGCAGAAATTGGTGATGGTGTGAGACAAAAATGTGACCATGGACACAGTAATCACTTCAGCTTAAGAGTTAGTCACCTGGTACAGAAGACAGGAATGCAGACCTCCTAGAAAACCTTTCCATAAGATTTACAGTGAGGGTCAGGGGTTTTAATAAGCTAGGGTTTATAGGCACTGGTCTGCAGGATCCTGCAGTCTCCATGTGTCTGACCTTTATCACAAGCATGCTCAGTCTCAACCTGATCGTATCCTACTCCGGTCCCCACAGGATTACTTGGACCTGGCGGCGTCCACCCCAGCCGACGCCCTGCTGTACGACGACGCCCTCTCTGAAGAGGACACCCCACTAGTGGACTGTAATAACGCCCCTCTCCCTCGAACCCTCCCCTCCACATGGATTGAAAACAAGCTCTATGGTAGAATCTCCCACGCATTTACTCGCTTTTAGAAACAGGACACACGACACAAGATCTCTCTTTTTTGGCAAGCTGTGATTGGCTGTTTTTTTCCGTAGTCAAGTGTGTGACTGTGACCTAGGCATGCTTTTTTGCTGTTTGATGCTGACATATCTCCCATTTCATCGTAAATGAGAGGCTCAGTGAAAAAAAAAGATCCTGTGTCTTTTTTTGTTTTTTATTTGGACCTGCTTCTAATGTGTGCTGACCAAAAAAATACTACTTTTGTAAATATTGACTGTATAACTTCAGTCTAATTTATCTGCTATCTGTCATCATTGAGCGTGATTTAATTTGCAGATGGCTCATTTTCCCATTCCAGCACATTTTAGTTTTCATTGTTTGAAACACTGGAGGGAACAGAGTGAAACATTTGAAACAGGTCCTCACTGATTCAGTGTGGTTTGGAAGTTCAAATCGTCTTAATTGTTCTTATGTGTATGAATCTAATTTAAAAAGCTGAACAGAGTAAACAGTAAGGCTTTTGAACCAATCTGGGTGACTAAAAAATGGAGATCACTTTTGGGCAGTCTCAGCCCCTTTTGGCATGGGCCCCATATGAGATTTTCCCTTTGGGATAATAACCTCAAGGAAAAACATCCCCCGTTTCAAATATTTATTCCAAAAAATTTTAAACAAACATGTAGAAAAATGATTTAGTTTTTTTTAAAAAAATTTTTCCCAAATGCCCGCTAGGGTGACATGTACACAATCGAGAAAGGGCATTCTATCAAGAACGGGGTGTTCAAAAAAATTTTAGGTATCCAACGGTTCATGGAAAAATTTAGTGGAAGGGAAAAAAAAGTGGGTTGGGAAAAAAAAAATAAGCCCAAAAGGATAAAATGCCACCTTTGAGATTTTTTGGAACCCTTGGGGCCCTTCAAAGTTTAAATTTCTAATATTCTGATTTACTGAAAATTTGAATTTGTTTTTCCTTTACTTCTCGTACGCGAGGGAAAACTGTGGGAGCTTTCTTTTAACCAGCTGACTGGCAGTGGGCCAAAAAACCCGGTGGGGGAAGGGGGGAGCCCCTGGCCCTTTTTCCCCTTCTTTTTTGGGATCCAATTAAAAGGACCCCCGGGGGGCAATGAGGGAAAACTTTTTAACACCTTCAACCCTAATGAAGATGTTAGTGACCTAGATCTTAAAGCTTATGGGGGAACATCTTTATGATGGAAAAAAAGAGAGGAGTTAGGAAAATATGAGTGAATCGCAGCCAACATGCAACAACAGTAAATTTTCCTGAATAATTAATATTTTTTTCACATCTTTGTACTTAGTTTTGATCTAAAAAGTTAAATGCATTAAACCCTAATGTATCTGCGGTTTTGAAATCTTAACTGTAAAATCTTGTTATAGCTTGACAGTGAAAACCGGCCCATGCCTGTTAGCCTTTATGCATCACAGAAAAGCTAATAAATAAAATCCGCCTCTGAGTTTGATTCCAGAGCCTTACTGCCTGCACGCTGTTTACCTTTCACTGAGTGCAGAAAAATGATATGTTCTCATTTTTAGGCATGTCATACCCCAACTGGCCCGAGACGAGCCCGGTACCGCTCAACAGACACGATGCCACTAATCCGGTCTTTACAAGATATGCCAATGATAGTGTTTATGCAAACTGGATGGCTTTGCCTTCACCCGCAAAAGCTGTGGACAAGCTTGATAGCTAAAGACAACCCTACACTGTAGAAAACATGGGTAACTGGTAGATGTATATATATTTCTGTGAGTTTGTACATAAAACAATCTGATGCTAAAGTTGGTTCCCCCTTTTGTTTCTGCTGCACGGGTCTTCAACTTATAAAACCTGGGGTCTTTCACGTGTTTCAGACCAGCCCATGCCTCATTCAGCTCCTCACCGTGTTCATTATTACCTCACTGGTCATGCTGACCAAACTGTATCACTGCATGACTGTTGTACCAGACTGTATGTCAGTGTCGATGTCTTTTAAGTGCCTGTGCTGCTTTCTACGATTGCCTCCAACTGACAGCGGGTGATTATGAGATTCCTGTTTCAGCCCAGGAGATAAAGGTAGACACCCTCAGCGGGGATAGAGAGGACAAAGCTGTTTCGTAACTTTAACTTTACTGGATTGTTTTACTGAAACTCCCAAAAGACCTGTTTGTGTTTCAAAGCTGCCAAAGAAAAAGTCATGCCTGAACTCTTTTCCTAAATTTGCTCTTCAGTTTTTCCTGAAAACGTCATTTGGAGGGCTGGTCCAGGCATGAGGTTTAAAGGTTCTGAGCACATCCTGTGTCAGGCTGCAGCTCACATTTCCATTCTCTGTCACAATTATGTAAAGCAATGTGTGTTATTGCTGTTATGGTATTATTTGATTTTGTTCCAGTTAATAAAAAATGATAAATACAAATCCCTAGTTTGCTTGGCCAGCTTCTTCTCTACAAACAATACTAAACTGTGATCCTGAAACAGGTTGGAATAAATTGGGAAAACTACTGAATCACCTGAATTTTATGGAGGTTAATTTGTCTCAATAGTATTCAATCAAACAAAAAACTAATCTCAAGCAAAAAAATTAATTGTGGTGAAAACTTTTGGAATATTCAATCAAAAAAAAAAACTAATCTCAATCAAAAAATATTAAGTTGTGATCAAAAACTTTCAGAGTTGTAGCATTTTTTTTTTTTGAATATTTTTTTTTGGGGGGAAAAAAAAATTGTTTGAAAAACTTTTTTTGGTTTTAAAAAACTCATTTTTTTTTCATGAACAGGGGGAAAAAGTTATTAGCAAAAACATAAACTTTTTATTTGGCGCATGTCAAAAAACTTTGGTTAGGAAATCTCTAAATTTGGTTTTTCCCCTCTCTGTTTTTTTTTTGAACTCAAAGAATTTTGAGTGCTGGAAACATGAACATCCTGGGCGGGGGCCTAAACGAACGATGTAAAAGTTTTCCCCAAATTTGGTTAGCGCTGACTAAAAGCGGCAGACTCTGATCCCCCCCACCCTGAAATTTCCCCTCGAACTGCAGGGCTTGTTGTACAGAAGAAAACTGCAGTAAGTGACCACAGTCAGAAAACGCGGTACAACCAGCCCACCCACTCTCTTTAAGATTTAGCGTAGCTCATACAAGGTGCATTACGGTAATGGGGCAGAAAAGGGCCCGATCCTGGGGAAAGGTTTGAGAAAAAAAGAAGAAACAGAAAGGAATACAGAACATTTATATTTAATTACATTTTTTACAACTTTCACATTCATGTTTTATGTAAAAAATAAATAGTTTAAAATTTTTGCGTTACAGTTTTGGGGAAAATACCCTGTCAAAGTACCTCAAAATGCTCAACCAGCATAGGCTTTTCCTAACTTGAGGGAATTTTTTTTCTCCAAAACATGAGAGGTGACAACACAACGCTTCAGATTATATTAGAGGGTTATCTATATTATAACCAGAATTAAAATTTTCATAATTTTCTGTAAAGGTTTGGAGAAAAACAACTACCCCCAAGTGTAGTATAAAAAGAGTTCATGTCGGGCAGACGGGGGAACCCATAAACCGGTGCTGCCTCACCCCCCGGTAATTTTTCCTTTTCCCCTGCAGTTCCCAACCCACACTGTCCTGCTGAGACAACGAGTGCTTTTTCCACCGTGGCCCTGTAGACATTTGTACGCAGCTGATGAAGAAGAGCTGTGTACCTTCTTCAACAGGCGAGGGGCGTTTCCGTCCCCCCCCAACGGGGGGAGAGGTCAGAGGAGATTCTGGATGCTCTTGCACTTTAAGCTGTCCAGACACTTCCCACAGGACCTCATCGACCTCACCAAAAAAGAAGCGTTTGTCGTACTTTGTTGGGGTAGTGTGTATTTACTCCAGAAATCTACAGTGAAATTATGGAAATCCTAATTTGGTTATAATATAGATGGTCCTCTAATATAATATGAGAGATTGCGTTTTCACCTCATAGATATTTGAGAGAGAAATAATCTGAAAGTGGGGACAAATGCATATGCTGGTTAGGATTTGAGGTACTTTGTGACAAGAGATTTCCTCCAAAAATGTACAGAAGTTAAAATATTAACTCATTATTATTTTTCCTATAAAACAGAATGTGATACGTTGGAAATTTGGATGTTAAAAATGTAATAATATAAAAAATGTTCTGTAGGTTCCTTTTCTGTTTTCCTCTTATTTCATCAAACTTTGGCCAGGATCGGCGTCCTTTCTGCTCCATCACCGTAATGCACGACTGTCGGCTCCACTTAACCGCAGTTTGTTTCTGTTAAACAAGCCCTGCACTTGCGAGCGGCCGCTTTAGTCAGCGCTGAAACCAATAGGGAAACGACTATATCGTTGTCCTTGCGGCCCGCCCAGGAGTCCGTTTCCATGGACTCAAAATCTTTGAGTTCAACCAAAAACAGAGGAGCGTCAAAGCCAAGAGAAGTCGTAACCAAAGATTTTGACATGCGCAAATAAATAAGTTTATGTTTGCAAAATAACTTTTCTCTTCATGCGAAAAAATGAGGTAATTTTAATCAAAAAATTTTTTTTCTAACAATTGGTTTTTTCTCCCCAACATAAAATATTCCATAAAAAAAAAATTGTTACAACTCTGAAAGTTTTGATCACAACTTAATATTTTTTGATTGAGATTAGTTTTTTTTTAATTGAATATTCCAAAGGTTTTGACCACAATTCATTTTTTTGATTGAGATTAGTTTTCTGTTTGATTGGATAATATTGAAACAAATTTACCTCCATAGAAATTCCAATCTTCTCATCACTTATTAAAGCTCTGCGTCGTTTTCCCACCCTGTCTGTTGTGAATACTAGTTTCAGCCAAAGGTTCATGTAAAGCAATTTCCAGCATAAATATAAAATTAAATTTGGACTCTTTGTTGTGCTTTTAAATTGTCCTTTTTAATTTTTTGTTATTTCCCCAGAATAAAGCAAGAACTGGGTGCACTTAGAATTTATTTTGAATTTTTTCTAACCCTCACAGTCAAACATTATAGACACAGTGTGAAATATCTACCAAACCCTCCCTGATATGTGGTTAAACATCAAATGGTACTTTGCACCTTGACCACATACTTTTTGAACCAATCAAAAATCAACTGGCAGAGTTTTGGCTGGATGTTTAACCATTGTTTTCATCAGAAATTGTAGAAAAATAATTTAAATTGGTTGGTTTCCTGGTTTTAACCCATGCGGAAATAATGAATATTATTAAGGTTCGGGTCGTTCCACAACCATCATTTTAGCCTGCTTTATCCATTCCAAAACCAGTTTGGATTTGTATTTGGGATGAATGTTAGATGAATGTTGGGACTGCCCAGGTTTCAACCATCTAGCTGTTGATTTCAGGTGAAGGTGAAGAATCTGTAGGTAAACCTCCATCTTCAGTATTCCATTATCCTCAGACCCTCAGCATGATGCTACTACCACTGTGCTTGACAGTTGCTACAAGGATTTCAAAGCCTGACCTTGACTCCTCCAAACATTCTTCTGGTCGTTGTGGCTAAACTGCTCAGTCTTTGCCTTGTTTTACCATAAACATTTTCTCCAGAAGACATTAGACTCCTTGTGGCTGCTGCAAATTTCAGTTGAGCCTGAGGTGATGATTTTGCATCAGGGCTTGTTTCTGGGTCAGCACCCTCTCAGCCCATGTTGATGTAAATCTGGCGTCACAGTGGGCAGTGACCTTGGAGTTCCAGCACTTTCCAAACCAATTTCCATTCATCTGACCACGGCAGTTTAGGCCAAATGATTGAAGTTGACACAACGCGGCGTTCCAAAAGGACAATGATTGCAAACACACATCAACATGACTTTTGGAAGACTCACATTAAGCTTCTAGAAGGACTCAAACCTCAATCCAGTTGAAAATGCCACACAACCAACCAATTTAAATGAATTCTACCAATCCTGCCAAGAAGAGTGGATAAATATCCAGCCCAAATTATGTCAGAAAGGCTGCAAACAGGGTGAGGTTGAGGTAAGACTTGCTAAGGGATAGTTAACCAAATATTAATTGGGCATGTACATATTTGAGCCTGTGTGTATGATTTTTAAAATTAATTAAAACTTTTGTACTCAGATCTTGTTTTTAAAAAACATTAAAGTTTCTTGTCGTACACTGCTCAAAAAAAATAAAGGAAACACTCAAATAACACATCCTAGATCTGAATGAATGAAATATTCTCATTGAATACTTTGTTTAGTACAAAGTTGAATGTGCTGACAACAAACTCACACAAAAATCATCAATGGAAATCAAATTTAATAACCAATGGAGGCTGGATTTGGAGGTTCACACACAAAATTAAAGTGGAAAAACACAATAAGGCTGATCCAACTTGATGTAATGTTCTTAAAACAAGTCAAAATGAGGCTCAGTAGTGTCGTGGATCTCCACGTGCCTGTATTGACCTCCCTACAACGCTGGGCATGCTCCTGATTGAGACGGCGGAGTCTCCTGAGGGATTCCTCCCAGACCTGGGAACAAAGCATCCGCCAACTCTGGACAGTCTGTGGTACCACGTGACGTTGGTGGATGGAGCGAGACATGATGTCCCAGATGCGCTCAATCGGATTTCCTCCAAGGTCTGGGAGAAGGGCGGCCAGTCCATAGCTTCAATGTTCTCATCTGGGAACTGCTGACACACTCCAGGCCACATGAGGTCTAGCATTGTCCTGCATTAGGAGGAACCCAAGGGGCAACGGCACCTAGCATATGGTCTCACAAGGGTCTGAGGATCTCATCTCGGTACCTAATGGCAGTCAGGCTACCTCTGGCGAGCACATGGAGGGCCGTGCGGTTCCTCCAAAGAAATGCACACCCCACACCATTACTGACCCACTGCCAAAAACGGTCATGCTGAAGGATGTTAGCAGCAGATGCAGCCTGCTCTCCACGGTGTGTCGCAGACTCTGTCAAATCTGTCACATGTGACTCAGGTGTGAACCTGTTTTCATCTGGAAGAGCACAGGGCGCCCAGTGGCGGAATTTGCAATCCGGTGTTTCTGCCAAATGCCAAAGCGTCTGCATGGTGTTGGGCTGTGAACCAACCCCCATTTGTGGGACCTTTTGGCCCTCATACCATCCTCTGGAGTCGGTGTTCTAACGTTTGTGCAGACACATCCACATTTGTGGCCTGCTGGAGGTCATTTTGCAGTTTTGTGTCTCTGGCAGTGATCCTCATGTTTTTCTTCTTTTACTCCTTGCACCAAAAGGTGGAGGTAGCGGGTCTACTGCTGGGTTGTTGCCCTCCTACAGCCTCCTCCACGTCTCCTGGTGTACTGGCCTGTCTCCTGGTAGCGCTCACCAGGCTCTGGTCAACTACGCTGACAAGATACACAGCAAACCTTCTTGCCACACCTCTTGCATTGATGTGCCCCATCCTGGATGAGCTGCACTACCTGAGCCACTTGTATGGGTTGTAGAGTCCGTCTCATGCTACCACGAGTGTGAAAGCATCACCAACATTCAAAAGTGACCAAAACATCAGCCAGAACGCATAGGTACTGAGAAGTGGTCTGTGGTCCTCACCTGCAGAACCACTCCTTTATTGAGTGTGTCTTGCTAATCGCCAAAGATTTCCCCCTGTTGTCTTTTCCATTTGCACAACAGCATCTGAAATTGATTATCAATCAGTGTTGCTTCCTAAGTGGACAGTTTGATTTCACAGAAGTTTGATTTACTTGGAGTTATATTGTGTTGTTTAAGTGTTCCCTTTATTTTTTTCAGCAGTGTAATATTAGTTTACCCTGGAAAAAAAATATTCAAATGAGTTGTTAAAAACCCTGAATAAAATGACTGGAGCTGTATATCAGGGCAGATTAAATAGTCCATAATGGGCCACCACAAGTCTGCTCGCCTCAGCTTCAGAACCCTGCCACTTTTAATTGGATTTAATGAAGGAAATTAGTGAAACACTGGCTAAAAATAAGACCTCATGAAAACATTTCCTGATTTTCTTTGGGAAACATGGTGATAAAGCGTGATAAACATCAAACAGATTCGTCATGTATCTGAGCCCACTTCAGAGTAAATTCATTTATAAGCTGTCAGTTAGTGCATCATCACAGATAACAGCTTTGGGTCATTAGCTGTGGCAGACAAAAAACACGAGGAAAAGCAATATCCTGAACCCATTAAGATGCTTTAACACGTCAATCTTAGTTTACTGTTGTGTGACGTTCATATCTGTTGTATTTTTTAATCAGAATTTTTGAAAAATCGAGTTTTAAAGGTTTTATTCACCAAAACATCAACTTTGTGTTAAGAGCGAGTATTTACAGGGTTAAAGGAAGACACAAACTGCAGTAAAAAACAATTTTGGCATTTTACGTTAATATAAATCCAGATTAGCAGGTCCTGAAGAGTGAAGCTAACTTCTAGTCTGAAAGGAATTAAGCATAAAAGGTACTTCTGCTGCCTTAAAACAACTCCAATCTAAAAAAAAAATCACAACAGTTTATACTAATACTATGACAAGAACCTTTAAACCAGCAGTACATTTGCATTGAATGGTTGGTTACACAGAAATCAATTATTTCAAAGAAAATGAAGATAGAAGGTGGTGTGCCACCAGTGATCAATTTGAATGAAACACATACTAAGAACGTTCCTGGTAAGAGCAACTTCTAACTGGCAAAGTAAGGTTGTGTAAAAATCATTATAACAATATGCTTGTTATGCTTCTTTTCTCTAAAAGCAGACCGTTATTCTGACCAGAAGGGCTTTGCATGCTTTGCTCTCAGCATGTGTTTTTACACAGGTGGATTAATGTTGCTGTACCAACTCCTACCATTATCCTCTGTGAAAGTAATCATACTGTGGGCTTCTGTGTAGAGAGCACAGCAAACACGAGAAATAAGAAGCTCTGGTGAGGTGAGACCAAAATGGCTTACACGTAAAAACACTGTATGGTGGAAAACTAACACTGCATATCACTCTAAAAACGCTGCTGCTACAGTGAAACATAGTGCTGGCAGTATCATGCTGTGGGGTTCACCTTACAACAGGAAAACAACCCTAACCATACAACCAGAGTTACAATCTGCTTCACATGTTTAAAACGAACTGAAAAGCATGCATTCTTTTCCTTCCACTTCACAATTATGCACCACCTTGTGTTGGTCGATCACATAAAATCTCAATAAAATACATTCAACTTTGTGCTTCTAACGTGAGAAAAGATGGAAAAGTTCAACTTCTATGAATAGGTTTGTAAGATACTATATATACATCTGATCTAGCTTGGGTTTTTTTCAGTTTACTATCTATTTAACGGGTATTATTCTACACTGTTGTATTCTAAACCTTATAATGAGACGCCCATTAATGGATTTTTATTTGTACGAACATACAATTAAAATGGTTTATTTATTTTACAGTAAATAAACTTTTTGCAGTCTATTGATATACAGTTAAGGGAAGGATTATTAGTCCCCCTATGAAACTGTAAGTTTTTTTTCAAAATTCCCCAAGTTCTGTTAAACAGATCAAAAAATTCTTAACACAGCTTTTTCCAAACATCTTAGTTTTATTTTAGAAAATTATTTCACAAAACCCAAAAACTATCAGGGTCAAAATTACCAGCCCCCCCCTTTAGAACTGACCTTTTTTATTGAGCCAAAACACAAACCACTGTTGTCCAATCATGTGCTTTGACTCCGTAATGCTCACAGCTTGTAATCAGTCAATCAAGTGAAAACTGAGGATGGTTCTAAGGGTTTAAACCAGCCATGCAGAAGCATCGTGCCAAAAACAAAAGAATTTAGTTTTGACTTGAAAAATAATTTTTGATCCCCACAAATCAGGAGAAGGACATACAAGTTATCACAGCGTTACCAAGTGTCAAGAAGTGGAGTGAGGAGTATCATCAAGAAACTCAAAGAGAGCCAAACAGTACAGAACAAGTCTGGCAGAGGAAGGAAGCGAAAGATTTCAAAGAGTCTGGAAAGAAAACTGGTGAGAGATTTGTCTAAATACCCTAGAACATCTGCCAAAACACCAGTTAATGACTTAGCCAAGTCTCTAGGGCAAAGTACAGAAATTAACTATGAGGATGCAGGCCAAGAAAAACTCCACTTTTAAAGAAAAGACACCTTCAAGTCAGACTGAAGTATGCTTAGGACAATCTGGAAAAAGATTATGTGTACTGGAGGCATGTTCTTTGGTCAGATAAGAACAAACTAGAGTTTTTTGACCATACAGAAGTAACTTGTGTTTGAAGAAGGGAGAAGTGAATAACCCAAAGAACACCATCCCCACAGTAAAACATGGTGGTGGGAGCTTCATGCTATGGGGATGCTTCAGTGCGTCAGGCACTGGGAATCTCATTAAGTTTAAAGGTATCCTGATAAAGAAGGTTATGTGAATATTTTGACAGAAAATCTGTGGGGTGCACTGAAGACCAGGGTCCATGCTAGACGATCATCAAATCTGGAGGAACTTGAAAGATTTGTGAAAGAATGGGCTGGGATTCCTCTGCAGATGTGCCCGAGACTTGTCACAAACTACCACAAATGACTATATGCTGTAATTCAGCAAAAGGGATAAGCAACTGACTATTGGCATCAGGGGGACTAACAATTTTGACCCTGATAGTTTTTATTTTTTGTGAAATAATTTTGGTTGTAGGTTCAAAGTGAAATAATGTTAAAGCTTCATTGATCTGTTTAACTGCACTTGGGACATTTTTGAAAAAAAACTTACAATTTCATAGGAGGGCTAATAATTTTGTCGTTGACTGTATATTTGGTGCTGTGCACAATAATGAAAGCGGAGTTAGAGGTTTCCATAAAAAAAAATAATAATTTCCGTGAAATCTTTTGGCCATCACTTTGTATTAATATGAACGTTATAATAACAATAATTGTTGTATACGACATAATTTTCTTGTGAAAACGACCGCAGAGGGATGTTATTAGTGGAAAAAAATTATTATAAGACATGAGAGCCGCGTCGTGATTTGTGACGTCACTCGCCAACAGAGCTCCTATTGGTTATTCAATGACCGGAAGTAGACTGCTACCCATTCTTTCCTCTGTGCTCCGTGGCGTTCTAAGGCAGAGGCTGCCCTCGGCTGCTGGTTTCATAGGAAGCCTTTTGCTGTAAGCGCAGGTAGAGATGGACAGATGGACAACTAGGTGAGGAACATTTTAAACTACTATCACCCATTTATGACTTATTTCAAGGGAGCCAGCTAAGGCGTCGCGGAGATCTGAACGTCTCTAAGGTCGCAGAAACCGCCTTACATCCGGTTCAGACTTTTCAAAATAAGAGCACACTCTCTGTTAGGTCTGTAAGTAAATCCACTGAAATTCGCATGCCTTAAAAAACGGTCATCTCAGCAAATTGGAATATTACTGAAACGTTTGTGAGTCAGTTAAAAAATTTAAAAGCATATTATATAAATTAAATACACATGGGGGTATATTTCAGGTTTTTATCTCTAATAATTTTGGTGAATATGGCTTACAGCTAATAAAAACCAAAAAGTCAGTTTGAAAATCAGAATATGGCATTAGACCAATAGAAGATGGATTTTTATTACAGAAATGTTATGGCTATGTTGTGATCCAAATAATCATGGAGAAGAGTGCTGATTTCACAGTTTTCCAGCTGACGGTCATTGACACCCTCAGGGTTAGCCACAAAAGGTCATCGCTAAAGAAGCTAACTGTTCAGAATGCTGTATCCATGCTTATTCATGGAAAGTTAAGTGGAAGGAAAATATCGGTTAGAAGATAAACAAGAAACGTTGATAAACACAGCCTCGAGGTGGAGTCAGAGCTTCAAGAGCCATTACAGCTGGACGTATCCAGGACATGGGCTAAAACTGTTGAATTTTTTGTGTTCAGCCACTCCTGAGCCAGAGACGTTAGAAGGTTCTTACTTTGGCTAAGGAGGAGAACTGGACTGCAGATCTGTGGTTCAAAGGCCTCCTGTCAGATGAAAGTTAGTTTTGCATTTTATTTGTAAACCAAAAGGAGGAGTGGAGAGACACAGAATCTACGTTGTTTATCCACAGTGTGAAGATTCCTCAGTCACTGAGGTTACCCAAAAATTCAATAAATAAGTCGTTAAAGAAATATTTAAACTAAATGTGAAATGCTTACATTAAATAAATGTATAATTATTTACATGATTGAATAATCTAAAAAAAATTAAAATGAGGGAAAATGTGTAGCTTGACAACATTAATAATAGTTTCAGCATTTAGTTATTTAATAGTCTTGTGTTTCAGCACAAAATGAATTTATTTGGCCAGTGGGCGGGGCTACCACTGTTATAGGTCTGCAGTTAACCAATCAAATGTAAGAAGTCATACATTAAGTTTAAATTTGATAATTAACTGTAGCACAGAAAATATGGAATAATTAAATACTGAAATAACTTTGTATTATTTTAACAAATATAATGAATTCAGTTTTGCTCAATGATTTACATGATTTAGTTGTGTATTTAATCCAGTTTTTACTTGTTATTTTTATTAAAACGTTCTTTTATTTATTTGTTGGAATTTATTGAAACTATCAGTTATATAAATATTTATTTGTCAAATTATTAATTTGTTGGATTGTGGCACTTTAAGCGCCTATTAGTGTTCCTGAGGACGTCCCTTTAAAACATTTCTGAAGTCCGCCAGAAAATGACCATTTTAAGTCCTACAATATTTCTGCCTTACAGTCGGGTTATTTTATTTTGAAAGGGAAGGTGTAGCGCCGGAAGTCTGTTTTGGTTAATTTCTCTGAGCAGCTCACCCACCAGTTTTCCTTCAGTGCTGTTGTTGGGAGCTAGTTCTCCCAGTGCAGCTTGTTCCTGCTGTTTCCAGTCTCCCTATGAGGAGCTGAGCCTTTCAATGCAGCTTGTCTGTGCAGACTGGTGTTACTGGGAATGTGCTGCTGAGGGAAGCAAACAGAGACAAACGTTGCTTTGCATGATAACAGTGTTACTGTCTGATTATCTGCTGATCCTCAGTGTTTCAGACTGATGAGTTTATTTCCGCAGGTGATTGTTGGAACACCATGGAGCCATGAAATACCAGGGAAACGTGTTTTAGAAGAATATTTTGAGTGATGTGAGCAGGAGAAAAGGGATGCAGACTTCCCAGCTGTAGGTCTTATGAGGACGTGATGCCTAGACGGGGGTTCTCCTTCCAAGGACGGGTCCGCTGGCTCTTCCTGGGCCTCTGTCTGCTCCTGGTGCTGCTGCTGTTCGCATACCTGCTGGAGTGCACCCCGCCTGCAGACGTCAGCCAGGTCCTGCCCGGCTTGGCTGGGGAGACCTACGGGAAGGAATACTACCAGGCTCTGCTGCAGGAGCACGAGGAGCGCCACTTGAGCCGAGCTTCCAGTCTCAAGCGCCAGATCGCCCAGCTCAAGCAGGAGCTTCAGGAGATGAATGAGAAGCTGAAACTGATTCAGGACAAGAAGGAGCCCCCTGGGGTGCAGGGTCTGGGGGAGAATAAAGACCAAGAGCCTGGAGACCTGCTGGAGTTCCTGCACTCTCAGATCGACAAGGCTGAGGTAAACACGGGAGCGCGGCTGCCCAGCGAGTACGCCCTGGTGCCGTTTGAAAGTTTCACCTCCTCCAAGGTGTACCAGCTAGAGATGGGGCTGACGCGGCACCCCGAGGAGAAGCCAGTCCGCAAAGACCGCAGGGATGAGCTAGTGGAGGTTATCGAGGCTGCGTTGGACATCATCAACAACCCTGATGAGGAGGACGGGGTGGAGGACGACGTGCCCATGCAGAGGCAAACCTACACAGACAGTCACTTTATGGAAGGTAAGACTGTCAGCAACAGAAGGCAGAGTAACAATGTTAGTGTGTTGTTTCAGTTTTAATGCTGGCTCACATGTTGCAGGGTTGTACAGGACAGAGAGAGACAAAGGCACACTTTATGAGCTCTTCTTCGCCAAGGAGGATTCCAGCAGCTTCCGTCACGTTACGCTCTTCAGACCGTTTGGGCCGATAATGAAAGTCAGGAGCACATCTGTAGAAACATTAGGAATGATCATTAACATCATCGTGCCTCTGGCGGGGAGGGTCGAGACTTTCTCACAGTTCTTGCAAAACTTCAGGTAGGACTGGATCAGGACCCTTTGATGTCGGTGAAACATGATCTGGCACGTTGTGTGTTTAAAAGGCTCTCTGGAAACTGAATCCTAAAAAAATCCACTTGTTTTCAGGGAGGTGTGCATACAGCGGGACAGACGGGTTCATCTTACCGTGGTTTATTTTGGACAAGAAGGTCTGCAGGAGGTGAAATCATCGCTGGAGAAAATGTCAAGGTTTGTCTTTTTGTGCTTCTGTCTTTTTGGCCTTTTTCCCCAAAAGTAAATCAGTTCTTTTTGTTCCGTTTTAAAAAGAAACACCCCCTGGGGCCCTAGAAAGTACTATCCCGTATTCTAGTTATTCTTTCTGCTCAGACCAGATTTTGTCACGTTAAAAAACCCAAATTTCGCAAAATTTGGGAAAGGGAAAAATTTGGTTTTTTAAAACTTTTTTTTCCCAAAAAAAAAATCTGAAAAGAATGTTTTTTTATTTAATCCCCTTTATTGTACTCAAAAAAAATGCGTGCAACTAATCGCTGGCAAAAATTTTTTTTACCTCAGCTTGTTTAATTCGATAAATCCAGCAGTTTCTTTCTGGCCCAAAAAGAGTTTTTGTTGGAGAAAAACGAAAATTCATATGAGATCAAAAAACACACAGCGGGTCGAGAGAGGTTTTAGATTTTTTAAAAAACAGCGTAAAACAGGTTCTAAAACAACAGAGCATCTCACAGAGTTCTGTTCAGTCCATCATCTGAGAGAAGAAAGAAGATGGACCAGCTCCAGACCAACCAAGACATGGAGGTCCACCTAAACTGACAGGCTGGGCAAAAAGGGGCTTTAACAAAATTACCCAAAAGGGGCTTTGGGAACCCCTGGAGGAGTGCAGAGCCCCCAAAGCTCAGGTGGGGGAATCTTTTTGAAAAAAACAGCAATTGTCAACTTTTTGTCAAAGTTGTGCGGAACACAGCCAACGGGGAAGAAGGGCCCCCCTTGGTAAAATCAGAATAGAACGCTTTTTTTGCCAAGTTTGTACATACAAAAAAGGGAATTTTTGCTCCGACACTTTGCTCTTTGGGTTTTTTTTTCACTACGAATAACAATTTAAAAGTCAATATACACATAATAAATAAAAGGGCTTTGAAATCTGATGCTGTTGTTTTTTTTAGAATGTTCAACGAGAAAAGCCTGGGGGAAAAAAAACTGTCTTGTGGGGTGGTTTTTGGGAACAGCGCTCGTACGCGGCCTGAAGGCAGAACTCTAAACGTTTTTGTCGGGTGGTGGGGGCTGAGAGATTTAGCAGCTCTTTTCCTGACCGCAGACCTGTATAAGTCCTGGATGGAGGGAAGGTCAGCCCTGATGATTCTCTCTGCAGACCTGATTATTGGTTGCAGTCTGGACCTGTCCTGTTTTGTGGATGAACCGAACCACACGGAGATGGATGAAGACAGGACAGACTGAATGATGGCAGTGGAGAAGATGACCAGCAGCTCCTGTGGAAGGTTGTACTTCTTAAGTTGCCTCAGGAAGTACAGTCTCTGCTGGGACCAAATGAGACCAAACCTGATCTTTTTCGGCCTGCATGTAAAATACATCACCTTAAATACACACAGTGAAACACGGTGATGGCAGAATCATGCTGTGGGATGCTTTCTTTCAGTAGAGACTGAGAAGATGGATGGAGCTGAATACAGGAATATCCTGGAAGAATTCACCTTCCAGCCGGATGACAGCCCTAAACATACAGCCAGAGCTACAGTGGAATGGTTTAGATCGAAGCATATTTAGGTATTAGAATGGCCTAGTCAAAGTCCGATGCTCAATTCACATGTATTCTCTTCATTTTTTCCTGAGCTAGAGCTGCTCTGCAGAAAAAACGATCAGTCTCTGTATGTGAAAACCTGATAGGGAGACCCCGGTGTGTATGAAGACATTTCTGGGTTGTAACCTGATATAATGTGTGGAAGTTCAGGTGGTGCTAATATCTCTGCGAGGCTTTGTGTTCAGGGTTGCAGCATTTACTGACACAAACATTTTCTTCCTCCACAGAGAAGAGAGCTTCTCTAACTACACTCTCATCCCCGTGGACGAGGAGTTTTCCCGCGGCCGGGGTTTGGATATCGGAGCCCACGCTTGGAACAGAGGCGACGTTCTGATGTTTTTCTGTGACGTGGACATTCGTTTCTCTCTGGACTTCTTGAACACATGCCGTCTCCACGCCGCTCCGAGTAGGTTTCTCCCCACGTGGCTCAGATCTTTCAGCTCAAGCTCGAACCCTGTGGAGTTTAATGCATTCTTCCCTCACGCTTTTGCAGACAAGAAAGTTTTCTACCCAGTCGTGTTCAGTCTGTATAATCCTGCCATCGTTTATGGAGGTTTGGAGCTGGCTCCACCTATTGAACTCCAGCTGGTAAAACACCTCAAATTCAGGCCAATTTAAGTGATCTAAAAGGTTTGCACTGAATTTTAATTTTGCTTTGTTAACAGATTCACAAAAAAGACGCTGGATTTTGGAGAGATTTCGGATTCGGAATGACGTGTCAGTATCGCTCAGATTTTCTAAATATCGGTAAGCAATGAAACATTTCTATCAGTTTCCAAAATTAGATTTATTTGTCATACTGTAGTGACCATGAACACTCAGATCTGACCTTTTACACACTCGTAACCATTTTCTTCAAGTACGTTAAAATGTCTCCAGCAGATTAGCGAAACAACTTCTTCTACCCTGAAAACGAATCAATGAATCTCCTCTGAATCACTGTCTTCATGAACCTGTAGGATATGAATATGTTAAAACATGTCAAAGTATTTCTTACATGAAGGATCTCATGTTGATGATGTAGAAATTCAGAAAAGGCTTTTTTAATTAGTGATTATTCGTTAAACTCAGATTTCGCAGGGTTAGGTGTTCAGTCATGTCAGAGGTGAGAGAAGCGCTTCAGTCAGGATTAAATTCTGGTGTTGAAGCCATGATCTTGAGATCATAGCATTTACACTATGAAACTGTATTATAATCACTGCTAAATCTAAGAGGCCTTTCAACCTCTATGACTTGGGTCTCATCATCAGAGATAAATCATTAAAATACCAGTGGAAACATGCAGAAAGCTGCTCAGCATTTGAAAGCAGCGCTTGATTGCTCTGTTCAAGTTACCAGAAAGCATCGACTTCGGACGTTTTTTCAAATTTATATGACCGAATAAAAACAAAATCAACCAGATTGATGCGCTTCGCACTCTGGCTGCATTTCATTTACCTCCAAACTCAAAACTGGGAAGTTGGAGTAACGTCATCTCCGAGGTCATAGCGTTACTCACTGGTCTAAATTCTGTATCGCTTGTATATGGTCAGTCACAATGACATTAACGCTGTTCTAAGCTGTATTTGGTGCATATAAACAGTGTTGAAACATCTGGTTTTATAAACACTGAAAGATGGAACGTGTCTGACTGACCTGGTCCACCTTCTATCCTGGTTATTTTGTGTCACCCTGCTAACGGGGGTAATAATGGCCGTCACTTACTGGAATCCAGATAAATCTGAATCAACATGTCCTCAACCAAAACCAGAAATCAGCATCAGCCAGGAAGAGCTTGATCAGTACATCCCTACCCATGATGCACTGCAGCAAGAAGCTCCATCTGAAAGAAATGTATCATCAGACCTTCAGCACAACCTGCTGTATTCTACTCATAAAACCGGCTAAAATTGCATGTTTACACGACTAAACTGTTCAAATAAAAAAAAACAATTTGAGTTATAATTTACTTGATAAGGTAAATTAGATATAAATAAACTACTGAGGTTATTTTCAGAACTCATGCAACTCATGCAACTAATTATAATGGTCTTTAATAGTGTTAAAAGTAATTTACTGAAAATTGGAGAAGCGCCGAATTCATTTGATGATAATTTTGTCCAGAACCTCCCCAGGAAAGACTGAACGCCTTGTTGTTCATGCCTGGATTTTATTCCCCCAGGTGGATTTGACCTGGAAGTCAAAGGCTGGGGTGTGGAAGACGTGCATTTGTACAGGAAGTACCTTCGGAGCGACCTGATCGTGATCCGGACTCCGGTGTCAAGCCTCTTCCACCTGTGGCACGAGAAGCAGTGCGCGGACGAGCTGACGCCAGAGCAGTACCGCATGTGCATCCAGTCCAAAGCCATGAACGAGGCCTCCCACTCCCACCTGGGCATGCTGGTGTTCCGGGAGGAGATCGAGGCCCACCTTCGGAAGCAGGCCTTCAAGACTCAGAGCAAGACGGAGGACTGAGGACAGCCTCCACATTCCCGACAGCATTCCTGCATGAGGCCGAGAGTTGCTGAGACTAAAGGGGCGCTGCAGCAACGACGTGTTTACATGGATCTTTCTGCTTTTTACTGCACAGCTGTAGACGGATGAATGTAGAAAAATGTGAGCAATGTGAAACGTGGCACAAAATGGGAGCCTTACTGAGGCGGTCCAATTGGATGATCATATCAGCAGTATTTAGCTCTTAGAGGAAAATGTGGAAATGTACAGAAGACAGTGTTGTGTTTCTAGGAATGAGGTTAGTGTTTCATTTACTCTTTTTGAAATCAGTGAGCATGCAGTTATGAATTCAGGGAGAGGATCAGGGTCTGCCCTGCAGTCGGTTTCTTCTCCGCTTTCTTGCTGCTTCGCTTCTGAATGTGAAACATTTCAGCTGCTTCCCAGTATCCCTGCGTTTCAGTCCCATCAAACAGCAAAGGTAGCCTAGTAGCACATCCCCAGCAGTTTGTGGACAAAATTAACTAAAATCAGTTCGGAAAGGATGACTTTTCTTCTAATTTATTGAGCATGAGAAAAATGAGAAGTTGCACTTTCTCTCAGCGCAGATTAAAAAATATACTGACCACTTGGCCTCCAGAGGCCTGTACCACCAAGGAAGATTAGTGGCTTGTTGAGGAAAACGTCAGGTTCACCTCAGGATATCTGGGCAGCGTTGATGCCTCTGAACCCTAAAACAGAGGCTGGTTACAGTAATGGTTGTTTCCTTCAGGAGCTGAAGACATCTGAACAGTGAGATGTTTCATTGTCAGCAGGAGAGCATCACACCTGGAAGTCTGGATGCCTAAAATGAGCTCAGACATTCAGTTCAATTTGACCTTTATTTCTGTAAAACTAATAATAGGTGACACCTGGAGCGCAGAAATATCATTAAATACACGGTGAAATCCATTCCTACTCAAAAGGTTTAGCCTTTCATCCGGTGCCAGTCACAAGTTTCCCACCAATCATCATGTTTACCGCCAGTTTTGGGCTTTTAAAGATCAATTTGACCAGATGTGTGGGGGTTAGGATTGATAATCCAACACAGATTAAAACAGGTCAGGTTGAGTTTATGGTGGATTTTCTCTATTCCAAACAAGGTCAGGATTGCACTAAAATGTGGAGAAATGCCAGCGAGGTTCATCTACCACCCTTTTTGTAGCCATCAACAAGCTTGTGGCTGAACTCCGGCTGGATGTTTGTCCACTCTTCTTGGCGGAGATGGTAGAGCTCATTTAATCCATGTTCAGTAGGCTTGAGGTCAGGGTCAGTCCATAGGCCTCATGCTAGCTTGAGTTATCTGTTCTAATGTAATGCAGCAGCACCACTGGCAGTTAGAGAGACCTTATCTCAGCATGATGCATCCACCACCATGCTTAACAGTTGGGACAGTTTCTTAGGTTTAAAGGGCTTCACCTTGACCAAATATTCTTCTTGTACAGGTGAACAGCTGCAGATTCCAGTCAAGCTTAAATGTGTTTTTCTCGGACCATGTTGAGGTTAGATTGGCTTCACTGTGGACAGCGATACTCCATTATCTTCAGTTCATTGCAGGTTTGAGCCTTGGTGGTTCCCTGAGTTGTTCCTCAACATCCCAACCAGTTTTCTTTCATCGAAGGCGGACAGCTTGGGGTAGATGGTTGAAACCCGGACAGTGAATGACCACCAACACTCAAAACTGGAATGGCCATGAGCTCAATGCTTTGGACTCTAAAAGTACCACCCAGTTCTTCCAAGAAGGGTGGACAAACATCCAACCGTAGTTGTGCCAGAAGCCTGTTGATGCCTACAGGCAGCATATGGCTGAGGTACGTTTGCATAGAAATTCACGATAAATTCAAACTTCTGGACCCAAGTTTTATTTAAATAAAATATTGTTTTAATGATCATTCCACCATGAAAAGCTCAGTCCAAATGCATCATTTAAAGCCCAAAATGAAGGCCACTCACACCCATGATGGGTGTATGTAAACTTCTGACTGGAACCGTACAGAAATCCAGTCAGGAAACCTGGGTCTCCATGAAACAAACTTCATGGTGCCGTTAATTATCTTTGATATTTTAGTTGATCCGAGACCAGAAGTTGGGCACATCCAGCCAGACCCAGAAGGTCCGACTGGGTCTGGTTTGATACGGCTGTAGCTGAGTGAGCAACGAGTTTCCGTCATCAGAACGGCTCAGAAGAGGCAGCTCCGACAGTATCAGAACCGGGGAAATCTCTCTCCTAAATTCTGGAGCGTGAGGTGAATGTCTTCATCACAAGGTGTCTGAAAGCTTCGGATCCGGTTCATACGGATCTGCTAAACCGAGCTGGGCGCCGTTTAACCTGCTTCGTCCTGTGGCCTCAGAGAACCTGCTGATTTATTGCCAGGAACCGGTACCGGCAGTGTGGATAAAACAAAGGGAGCATTTTGTGTTTAATTTAATTTGAGGATGATGTCTGAGCGCTTTATTAGAGACGCTACAGGAACAGGTTCTTGTAGCGCTGCTATTCTTCTTACCCGACTGAAATCTAACGTTGTAGTCACTTTTAAATGTAAATACTTTTCAAATATTTCTTTTATTTCATACATTACATGGAACCTACAGGTTCTAAAGGAACATGTTGATAGTTTTAAGCTGTTATTTCCACCTCGTCTCATCCTGAGAGAGCAGAACATTTCACTCAGATGTTACAGAGAGCAGACAAGAGGTGCTTTGATTTTCTTACAAATATATCAGGTTGTTCGTGCAATGCATTCTGGGCTATAATTGTGTACAACCAATGGTTTTGCTTATTCTGCAGCTTTTGTAGATTGTCTTGAAGTCTCCTGTCTCGACGGGAGAAATAAAACGTCTTCCTCTCAGCAGCACACGACATTTACAGCTGAATAATTAAAAAATGAGCAAGATGTTGATTTATTGTGAAGATTTGTCCATGAAATAACTTCCAAGGTATTTTACTGCATTTACTGCTCCTATTGCATCTGATCTATTTTCCAGTCAGCTTGAACAGTTGTATATTTGCTAGAAAAATGTAAAATCAAACTTGGCAAGTGAATCTATTAACTCCTTAACTGAAGACAAATGGCATATTACAAACATATGATTTATCTGTGTAAAATAACTCCAATAAAAATTAGAAAAACAAAATCTAATAGAAACGTGAAAGAAGGAGAGAGAGGATTAATGAGTCGGCTGTTCAGGATGGGTCCCCATGGTCTTGTAGATCTCCTTGAGCAGCAGGAGCGCCGTGTCTTCAGACTGCCTGCACGACAGAAACAGGAGAAAACGGGCTTCAGTAAGAACAGCACCGATGTCCTGGGTCAGCAGGAGCCACGTGGAGGGGTCCAAAGGCTGCCACACTGAGTCTGACACTTTTCTAATATCTCAGTCTAAGTTCAGATCAACACAACCACACATGTGGCCCCTGGACCCCAACGTTGGCCTGTTTGCAGAGGTGGTTGATGCAGGTGGAGACATTTTATTTTTAATTAGGGCAATATTATTACCTACTAATTAAAATCTTCTTACAGGAGGACATGTTGGGTATTTGTCCTTTAGTAACTGTAATTTCAGAGTAACTAAGATCTCCTCAATTCAGTCACTTTTACTCAAAATCTGCTTTAATTAATTCACTAAACTTGGCTGAATACAACAACTCAAGAGTGACTGAAATCTTGTTCTTATTGCTGAGAACTGACCAAACATTCAAAACTCTTTGCTACCAAAAAATCTGCCTCCTTTACATTTTCTTTAAATGTTGCACGCTTAGTTTATTGTTGAGCTGCTAAAAAATTCACTATGTATTAGTTTCCCACTTGTCAAAGTTTGGACAGCCCTGATTTATGTGATGAGGTGTACTTATTAATGTGCTCCAAGCAACAGAACCTCAGACTCTTCACTAAACCACCACAGACATAAAACCAGTAGGCTGAAGTCATGCATTTACTTTTATTTACATTAAGTTATCTAGAGGTTGTTGATTGTTCATAAATATCAGTTAAATTATCAGAATTTTGAGGGTGGTTATCTCAGAATATGATGCTGAGCTTTTTACTGTGTCGATATAACATCTTCAGCTCGTTCTGTAGGGATAACAGTAAGGTTATCTGGAAATATGATCTCGATTCCATATAAAAAGGTTTCACATGATAGCTGCGCTAAAAGATTAAACTGTTTATCTAAATATTTCTCCAAAAACAAAGAGTCAGTTTGTGACGTCGAGAAAAAGAAATCAAATTTAAATGTAACGTATCTCATCAAGTCAAAGACATTCGTTATTTCCATGATTCATTTGAAAGTTCGTCCAGCTTAAAAAAAACCCAGAAACATCAATTTATATTTAGAAATATCTGATTTTTTATGTTTTGGGAAATAAAATATCAGTTTTTCCAAACTTCTCCAGATTTTGATTAAAATTAAAAACTTATGTGGTTATAAGTCATTTCTAAAGGTTCCTACTAATTTATATTTAAAATGTTATTTTCCAGATTTTTCCTGCAGTTTTGATAAAATTCTGGACATTAGCGTGCAAATCATTTACCAAGCTGGGTTTTATTATCTGAACACAAACTTGTGATTATTAGTGAACTACACACAGTCTTAAAACATTATGATTGGTGGCATTTTTTTTGTCTTCCTCTTATTTTATAAAAACTATTTGCACATAATAACCATCCAGTTACATCCCAGTAATAATCCAACAAGTTACTAAATAAAAACTAAAACTGTGAATCTTAACCAGTTCTGAACGTTGAACATCCAAAGTGTTCGTCTCTATTTGCAAAGTGCGACTAAACCAGTAAACAGAGGCCTTAACGTACCAGTAGCAGAGATGACTCTGCAGGGCAAACAGATACTCGTTGAAGCTCTCGATGGGCTTCTCCTGCAGGACGTAGTCGATCCGATTCCCTTCGTTTAACATCCCGATCTTCACCTGCGGCTGCTCTTCTCTTTGTGGCTCCGGACTCTCAGGAATTTTATCCTCTGTGACAAACAACAACAACGCTGTGACTCTCACACAGAACTGGAGTGACTTTAGTGACAAACAAAAGCCGCAGGCGTACCCTCGTGCACATGCTTCTCCTCCTCTTCGATCTGATTGGCCACCATGGCCAGCTCGGCCTGCAGGGCGGATGAGGTGTGAGCCCGAGCGAACTCGTTGAGCGTCTGCCAGGCGCTCCTCAGGGAGCTGATGAAACCCTGCTTCAGGTCCGAGCCCATTCTGGAGAGACTCTCCTTCAGCTCTAGAACAGTTAAAACCTTTTATTCATGCATGACTTTGAAGCTGAAATAAAAGCTGAGTTAGTTTCTGTGTTAATTGTCTATACAGAGGATCTCAAAGGCACACATCTGTTAAAATACCAGGTTTTTGTTACACCAAGATATATGATTTTAGCGTTTTCAAGTGTGAACCCCCTTAAACTAAAGCTTAGCAGAAGCTAATTTGATTTGATGCCCTGGAGTTCAGACCGACCATCAACTATAGCAAATCATATGGACCAGGATTCAAATTCAGCTGTCCTGCTAGGAGTTTCCTGATGTTTCCACAGGTCCAGCTCTACCTGAAATGGGACGTGTCCAAAGTCCCAAAACAAATGGCCCCTTTTTTAATTTAACATTTGGTCAGAAATTCCAAAACTAGGGTAGAGATGGGTCAAATGTTAAAAATCAACGCGTGATCAGAGACGAAGCACATCGTTTAAAGGAATCAATCTACATACGCCTGAGCATATTAGCAAATCTGAAGGTGAGGAAAACTCTGGAGAATCAAAAAGTTTTCCATTATTCTCCAGACCTCGACAAAAGTTAAAGAAACTTTCAGACTTTGAAAGACGCCGTAGGAACGCTGCCAGACTGAACTGGGCTTTCTGTGAAGGCGGAATAAATTATAAACAGTCCAAATATCACTCAGTTTTACCCCAAACCTCCAGGTGTCTGCTAAAAAGCTGAAGATGAATTTCATTTTTGCAGCATTAGATTAGATTAAATTAGATACTATATTTAATCCGTGGAGGGAAATAATTAGTGCCCTTTTTATTTCCACTGCATGCATTAGTGCTCTATGAGTTACAACAAATACCCAAACGGATTCAGCAACGCCACGTTTCCTTTCATATAAAGAACTGAAACTGAGATTTAACCATCAAAGCTTCATACCGAGATGAAGCCTCTTCCTTCCTTTGTAATGTGGGATTAAAACCGGCTTCAGGTCCAAGTCTGGGACTATCATGGGCTCGATTCTGTAGGCCACCGGGTCCAACTGAAACAAGAAGGCGTCATCAGAAAATCTAGCTGGCCTGTATGTTCTTGTTTTTAAGCAGACCCACACAGTGTAGAGATGAAAGAGCTTCCCACCGGGTGATAGATGTTGAAGAACCTCTTGCATGTGGGCAGCTGGTACATCTCGTCAATCTTCTCCAACCCTCTGACCGTCAGGAACATGCCGATTGGAGAACCCAAGGCAAAAAAGTTCACCGGCTCAAAGTCCAGACTGTGGTAGATCACCGAAACCTGCAGAACCACACAGAACATTAGGTACACTCAGCTTTATTTATTAATAAGCCTTTAATTTATTTCTTTTTGAATTCTGATGTATTTACTTGTCCAGTTCCAACTTCAAAGCAGTTGTAGTGGACAGAAGACACAGTGCTGCCCAGTGGTGGCTTCATCATGGTGGTACCAGCAGGATCTCCTGGCGCTGGCTGAGGCACAGCAGCCTGACTGGCCTCCTGCACGTCTGCTTTCTTCTGCTGAGCTGCTTGACGAGCAGCCTGGACACGAAACACAAGCACTACGTCGGTCACCTCCAGCAGGTTCAAAGGTCGCTAAGGTTCAAGAAACAAGCCTACCTGTCTGCTCACTCGCTCTTTCACAAACTTGCTAATTTTCTTTCGTGGACCCAGCGGGATGCCCATTTCTTTCAAGTCCTCAATTGTGCACATGAGCTGAACAACAGAATGATGAACCTTTATTATTATTCTTATTATTTCCTGATTCAAGCTTTTTTCTACATAAACTTTCAGCAAATTCACATAAAGCAAAGAAGAGTTTTCTTCTTACAAAAGATTCAATGTCAATCTTCTCCTGATCAAAGGTGCTCTTGTACTCAGAGAGGCCCAGATGTTGCAGCACAGCAGCGAGATCCTCAAACTCCTCCTCGTCCTCCTTGGGCGGCTCCTCCCCAGCAGCAGGATGAACAGCATTATCTGCCTGGGACTGAGGAGCCATCATCTAAAATGAAAAGCAAGATTTCCACATACAGTTCAAACTGCAGGTCCATGCAGTAGCTGGGACCAAATATTTCAGCTCTCTGTTCAGTTAGTGTTTGACCTGTTTGGCGTCTCCATTAGTAGCAGGCATGGTTGGCATCATCGGTGCAGGAGAGACAGTTTTCTGATTGGAAAGCAGATCGTAGAGAATCAGGGATCCTGCAGAGACATAAAACAGCAGCGATTAAAACCGGAGGCGGAAACATGAACCCGGGGTTTTAAAAAAAGTAATAAAGTGATTTCATTTTACCCAAGCTGTGTCCGGCCACCGATATTCCTCCTCTGTAGTCGGGGTTCCTCGTCATAAACAGGGCATATAGCCGGTTAATCTCTAGAGCTACGGTGTCCATGATGGTCTGGCAGTAAGTTGGACTGTTGTAGAAAAGCACATCTAGCAGAGTCTCATTTGTAAAGTGACGCAGACGTCCGGTGCTGGGTAAGGTGATCTTTTTTATCCTCCTTTAAAAATACAAAATGCATTTTTTTTATATTTATTGAGAGAAAATAAACATTATACCAAAATTCAAACGTGGTGGTGGTAGTGTGATGGTCAGGACCAGTCCAGTCCAGCTTGCTGTAATTTAGGGAACCATGGATTCTGCCCTCTAGCAGAAAATCCTAAAGGAGAAGATCTGGCTAACAGTTTGAGACCTTAAGCTCAGAAAACGTATGCAGCAGAACAATGATCCAAAACATACAAGCAAGTCAGTTTGGTTTCTGCTCGTCTCTTATAAAGCAGCCGATCTCTTTATTCTTCAAAGCAAATCAAGGAAGAAAAGTGATTAAATACGATCCACGTCTCAGCATGTCACCTGAAATCTTCCACTGATAAAACATCATTTTGGGCAAGTCCACCATGACAAAAACTAACCTTTAGGACCCGAGAGCTGGGATGGAATCAGAGCACATCCAACGTTCATGTCCAAACATGCGTTTTTGATAAATGAGGATGATAACTTGTGTGATTAGAAACCCCTCCGCTCACCTGTCCACCCCCGTGGCATCTCCATGTAGAGCCGTGTGCCACTGGACGGGAAGGAACTCCACTCGGCTGATGGCGTGTTCATCCAGCGACTTCCTAAAGTGACTGTGCAGCAGCTTCAGGGACGCACTCCGGAAGTCATCCACTGAAAGCAGAGGACGTTGTATTTATTACAGATAACATCATTGGTGGAGAGGATACCAGAGCTGGCCAACTGGGTGAAAATATGCAGCTTACCGCACTCAATCATGCTTCTGAACCTCAGGTCGCAAACAGGACCGATGCCGTGAACCATAAACACCAGATGATCCACTGTGGGAAGCTCACCTGTGAAAAACATTTACAGAACAAAAATGTGACTTTGGAGAAACTTCCTGTTTGTTCAGCAACTGATCCTGATGTTTATGTCTTCTGCTTATTCCACTTTATCGATTATTACAAAAAGAGGCAGAGTACCATCAGGCACTTCATCGTGGTCATCATCAACCCCTCTCTTCACCACCCTCGGCCTCGTCTGCCCGTCCTGAGTGGTGCCCCACTCGTCTGGCATGGATGAAGGCTGAAACTGCACTATGACCTGCAGAAGCACACACATCCAACCTTTACATGGAAGATAAAAACCAGGATTATCTCAGAAACTTCTTACTAAAGAGAGATGAGCTTACTTTCGGATTGTGCATGACAATCGTTTCTCCGGATGGAAACTCCAGTCTCCGATGCCACTGGTTTGTAGATACAGCTTTTTTATATTCCACCTGAAGGTGTAACAAATACAAAAAAGACTCATAAAGTCATAGTCTAACGTTTCCTAGCGTTCCTAATGAGCAGGAATTTCATGTTAATCTTTATCTTTAAATTGTTTATTGGAACTGCTCTGTTTGGCTGCCTAAATATTAATCTACTGGGATTTTCACTAATCCACACTGGGACAACTGGTTCTACAATGGTTTCAACTTGAGGCCGAGGCCCGTTGACTTCTGCTCAGGCTAAAGCTGCAGCATAATAAGGATTTGTTTGACCCGGCACACTGAGATGACCACTGTGCAAAACAATGGGAACATCAAAGGAACTCTGGTACATTTTCACAAGTTTTTTCAAGCCGTTTTTAAAAAACTGCAAAACCCGAGATAATTAGTTCAAAAAACTGTAGGAAAGGAAAAAGTATTCAGATGTGTCACAATCTGGAAAAAGACCCAAACTGTCACCCGTAGATGAAAGAAAATTGATCCAGAAGAACCCAGACTCAAGCCGATCACAAACTGAACGAAGGTGGAGAACCGGTGTCACTGTCCAGGGTGCAGCCAGTTTTATATCCCGACGGACCGAGCGGCACCGACACAGAAAGAGCATATCCTCCAAAATCACCACAGCACAGCTGTCAAGCATGGTGGCGGTAGCATCATGCTGTGTGGTGCATTGCACAAAGTTAACAGAATAGTGAATGAGGATTAGCTTAAACTTATTTAACGTCACCTTAAACCAACAGCTTAATGGTTCAAATCTGGATGTTCCAACAGGACCATGAATCCAAATAAAGATCCAAGAAACATCAAGCTAATGCTCACCCTCAACCCAGCTGATATTTGTGGACTATGCTTAGAAACCAAGTCTGTGCTAGCCAACCATTTTACACGGACCTTACCAACTCTGCCAGGCTGAGTGGTCAAATCAACTCAACCAGAAGCTTATTGAGGGATACAAAAAGCGCGGGGATCAGGTCCAACTTTGCTAGTTTGAAATTGCGTACTGGTTTGATTGTGTGGATGAGAGAAAATCAGCAATGAACTCAAACTTCTGCACCCAGTTTTCTGTTTCTAAGTTCCTTGGAAGTTCCCACTGTTTCGCGCTCTGTATAATTTTCGGATGTATTCTGATTAATCACTAGGCGGCCGTGTCTCTTTACAAACCTCCAGCTTTTCGCTGAAATCCTCTGTGTACGGAACAAAACGACTGTCCTTATCGCCTTTGTAGAACCAGGTGCAGCGTCGGACCTCTGTGGGCTCCTCCTCCCAGTACACCGCAGTGCGGATGCGGTCATAAAGCTGCACATCATAGCGCCCTCCGTCTGTGCGTACGATCACGTTCTCTGGGTCTGGTTGAACTGGAAGAACAGAAGATTTTCAGCCTGAGAGGCTCAGCTCTCTGAGCGTAAAACAATCCCTGATTTTACATTTCTGTACCAGAGTTGTACGTTTCCTCGAGCTGAAGGGAGTCAATAATACTCAAAGGAAACCAGACACTCTTTGACTCCACTTGCTTGCAGTAGAACCAGTGAGGCTGAACTGGTTCATAGATGTTGTAGTTGTACGGCATCATTGGACCTGCAGGAACAACAGCTCCAGCAGTGGTGGCTGGAGGTGGAGGCCCTTGAACATGTGTGGTAGGAGGCTGAAGAGAAAAAAAAAGTGATGCATTCAAATTCCTGAATAAAACTGTTTTTAAATGAGATGACGATCTTGGAAGTAGTTTCATAATTCAAATTAGTTTATGAGCTCCTGCTCAAGCTGAAGTGTAGTGGCACCTACTGGTGTAAAGGAAGGTCCTGGGGGGGGAAACATCTGAGGAGGTGAGCTGAGAGAGTAGGGGTTCTGCTGAGGTGTGTGTGTTGGCGGCAGGATCTCCGGAGCTGGAATGTAGGGGCTGGCTCTGCTGCTGGTGGGGGTGTGCCGGTAGGGGTTGTGGCTCAGCGGCTGCATTTGGGGAGGCGGCGGTGTCATGGTGGTAGGGGGAGGAGTGTGACGCCCTACTGGGCTTTGGTAAACAGCACCGCCGAACACTTGGGGAGGGGGGTTTATTTGTGAGCCTGCAGATGGTGGTGGCGGAGTTGGAGCCATGCTCATGCTATTGGGAACAGAAACTGGTCCGGTTGCTGTGTGGGCTGCAGACATGCCTGATGGGGGACATGGTGACTGGCCTATAGATGCGAATGGGTCAGAGGTCGTGACGGCACTGGAGAAGTAGCTGAATGTGGAGGAGGCTGCTGGTGCATTGCCAGAGGTCTGACCAAGAAAGCTGTCTTCTTCTCCAACATCAGTGGAATCTTCTAATGGATATAAAACAATTAATAAAGCAAATTTAATGCCTTTGAAAAATACTTGAAACATATGAACAAGAAATTAAACATAAGGAAATTGCAACTATTCCTTTCTTTTCTGTGTGGATCTTGGTTCTTCTGATGGATCGCCTGCGTCCCTCTCACATTATTCCTACAATCATTCTCTGACTGAACAACCTTCTGCATTTCCTCCTTCACAACATCCCACAACCTTCTCTGAGGTTTTAATTTTTTCTCTTCCATTGCAGCTCCAGGTTCAATATCCTTTGTCCACCATCCCTCCTCTGCATATGTTCAAACCATCTACTGTAAGACTTTTCAAATCCTGTCCATTTTTGCTCACTTCCAGGGTTTAGTCTTCTGCAGCTAATCCGACCAAACATTTTATCACACCTAAATGTTTCAGATCATCAAACCAATTTTAATTTGACACAAAGATAACTTGAGTCAAAGATTTCATTTATTAAGGGGGTAAAAACTGCAAAGCAACCCAGCCCTGTGTGAAAACGTCATTACCCCCTAAATGTAATATCTGGTTGTGCCACCCAACAGCTGCCGTCAAGCATTTGTAATAACTGGAAATGAGTCTTTTACATCAGTTTGGAGGAATGCTGCCCCACTCTTCTTTGTACAGTTGCTTTATTCCAGCCACACTGGTGGGTTTTCCAGCATGACCGGCCCGTTTAAGGTCATCCCACAGCATATCAATTAAACATACGTCTGGACTTTGACTAGGTCACTCCTAAGCATTAATTTTGTTTTATTTGAGCTATTCAGACGTATACTTCCTGGTTTACTTTGAATCATCAACCTGCAGCATAACCCAAGTGTGCTTGATCTAAAGGTGACAAACTGGTTCTCCTCCGTGATTTTCTGCTAGACAGCAGAATTTCATGGTTCCATCAATCAAAGCAAGTCGTCCAGGTCCTCAAGCAACAAACCAGCCTCACACCACCACCACCACCACCACCCTTGACCGTCTGCAAGATCTTTTCTGAGATGCTGTGCTGGTTTTACACCAGACGTTATGGGACACACAGTCTTTCTTATCGATGAACTGTGAACACTGAAGTTAACTAGTAATTAAGTACATTTTATTTATGCATCACCTTCCCCAGACAGAAATCATGAAGTCGTTCACAAAAAGAGCATAAACATTAAAACATGATTTAAAATACACAGAGGTGATTAAACAAGAGAAATAATTTTAAAATGTTAATAATATTTAAAAAGATCTTAAGGAGAAGCACGTTTGAATAAGGCTGTTTTTTAAACTGAGCTCTGCCGTGCTTTTGAGTCGTTGATGCGCTTCTGGATTAATTTTTGTAGGCCAGGTACTCCTGGGAAGTGTGTTCGCTATAGGTTTTATTTTAAATTGTGGCATTTTGGCTCCAGAAGTGTTTGATGATGTCGGTCAAGGAATATTAATATGAGGTTTATGTCCTTTAACTTAATAGCTTGGATGTTATGTATTTTAAACCCTGATGCCACACATGGAAAATTATAGGTTCACGTCTGAATTGGATAATTCTGTTTTATACATTTTTTAAAGGTTGTTTGTCATACCCCAGAACTTCTCCATTTTCCAAATATTAACCTTCAGTTGTTTGTTCCTCTAAAACAAAAGTGAAATAAACAACAGCAAGTTGACAAATCCTCTGGTGTCCCTTTGGCTAACCTGCCTACCATTGATCATGGTGTTTCTGTCTCTGTTACTCTCTATAACAGCTGACAGCAGTATGCTAGCCTGGCTAGCCTAGCTTGCTAACGACCTGCCTAATGTTTAAACATTTCCTCAAACAGTCTCTGCTTCCTCTCACCTCCTGACAGCACCGCAGGCCCGGTGGCCTGGCTCACCGGCATGAACGGCAGGTTGAAGTTAAACTCCGGGGCAGCGCTGAACAATAAATTTGCACTGCTGTTGGGGACATTATTATTTTTTCTATCTGCCATTTTTCCCCAAGAATTACACGTAGCCAGAACCGGAGGAGGCCGGCGGAGCGGGGTCAGCTGTCCAAGTGGAGTATTTTTCAAGCGGCACAGAGTTCATGGATCTTTAAAGCTCAGTCTGAACAGATTAACATCAGACCTAACTAAACAGATGACTTACAGATCTGCAATAATGTCGCAGGTATCTTGGCAGCGACTCGTTAGTTGAAGCCCGAAAACAAACACTTCCTTTCACTACTGACCTCTGCAGGCCAGGAAGACATCTACACTTAAAATGGATCACATCTTTTTTTTCTGTTTTGCATTTTCATCTGCGCTTATTTTTATGATGATGATGAAGATTTTATTACTACTATTATTATTAGGTACTAAGTTCTGCTTCTGAAGGGGAATATTTAGTCACCAGTTTGTGACATTAAGCTTAAGCGTACTTGGGTTATCCAGCAGGATCATGATCCAAAGCATACTAGCAAAACAAGAACCAAGTATGGCTTTGGAGTTGCTGAGTCAAATTTAAATCAAATGATGGGAAATTACCTTAAACATGGTTAATATTTTGTAAGTGCGACAAAAAAAGTATATATATATATATATATATATATATCTAAGGGCACAAGTACTTTATTATACCTTAGGCTCTCCACTGTCGCTACATGCATGCTCAGTATGAGGTATGGCTGCAAAGTCAACGCCAGTGACTGTCCACTGTCTCTACATGCTCATCCAGGAGGAGTGAATGCTGCAAGTCACTGACTGGAGACAATCTGCTGGGTTTCCTTAGATAGACAAACTTTTTATCCAATTTGAATAAATAACAGAATCTGACTGCACTGTTCAATGATTCGGATTAATTGTAATGCATGTACCTGACTTTTGTGAAGTGCCTTGAGACGACATGTGTTGTGAATTGGCGCTATATAAATAAACTGAATTGAATTGAATTGAATTATACTGTATGTATGCCTCAGGTAAAAGTGGACTTTGCAGGTGCTGATGGCCTCCTGCTGGTTTGGGGGCCCCAAACGAACCTGAATTCACATAGCACTGGTTGGCAAATGCACTAGTTATGTACATACAAGAAAAATGATCAGTTTATCATTTTTGTCAATAAAATCACAATTTCAAGTAAAATTAAGAAACGTCTGCTGCTAGTAAATAAGTTATTAAAAAATGCCTTTTTTTAATAATACCCAGCTTTTTTTCTCTTCATCTTAACTTGGGAAGTTGGGGAAAAAACTATTCAAAATAGGTTAACAGCTGAGGGAATAGAATTAGAATTAGCTGAAATTCACTATTTCTTTTAAAAAAAAGGAAGAAATGAATGACTACCCTGTCTTATCGTTTTTATTCTATGTTAAGCACCCTGCGTTTTCTGAGCTCAGCATTACAGCGTGACTATTGAAAAAAATATTGAAGAAAAAATGTACATAATATTTTAATAAACATTTAGGATGAATTGCTGTTTGTTAAACGATGTGAGGGAGGTGACGCGGGAGTCAACAAAACATATGTTGTGCAATCAATTTAAAGAACTGTAAAACAAGATGCATTAAATGCAAAACTCAAAATGATAAAAGTGGGACAATATAAAATACAACATTGGGTCGGCTCTGTTTGTATTAATGTATTATCATTATTTATAGTATTTAATACTAATAATAACAATAATAATATGCCTGTTTTAGAAGTTTTCAAGGAAGACTTGCCACTCTCAATATGGCGTACGCGCTGACACGGATCGTTTCTACGCATTTTACGCATGGATATGAACACGTGTATAAATCTACGGTTTTTACGCAGGAACAAAGCCAATGTGGCGGCTGAGACACGCCCCGCGATGGTCTCTCGGCGGGAGGCTTGACGGAAGAAAAACGGTTTTGGTGCGGCGCGGGAAAAACAAAACAAAGAAATATATCGGATTTGGAAAAGGTGGATTTGGGCATAAACTGGTATGTGAATGGTTCTGTTGGAAATGGAGACAGGAAATGAGGAAGACATGGATTTAGAAGGGTGGACGCCAGCGGGGAGAGGAAGAGGGACGTGGAAGAAATAAAATAGTAAAGGAAAAGGGGAAATTTGGGTGATATTAAAGGTAGAAAGGAGAATGGAAAGGAAGCAGTTAAAAGGAAGAAAGGATAGTTGGGAGGAAAAAGTTTGAGGGGGGAAATTTTAAAATAATATTAAAACTAAGGGAACGAGGAAAAAAAGGAAAAACATCAGCCCTATTGTGGTGTCAAGAGAGAAAAAAAAAAAATTAGAGATGTTGAAAGGGGTAAAGTTTTGAGAGATGGAAACTTATTGGTAGACTGTAAAAATGAAGAAAAAAAGAAAAAGGGCTTTAAAAAGGGGGAAAATTTTTCTGAAAAAAAAAACGGGGGTTGGGAAAAAAAAAATCAGGGAGAAAAAATAAAAAAATTAGAGGAGTAAAATTTTAGGGGACCCTTAGATAAAGTCTTGAAAAAATTAAGAAAAAGTTTTAAGGGTGCAAAAGTGAATACCTTGAAGAGATTGTCAAAAAAAAAAAAAGAGAAAAAGTAGAAGTCGGTCAATCCTCACGAATTTGTGAAAAGAGTTCCCACAAAAATAAAAAATAGGTTATCTCAGCTTCGGTCAGACCTTATATCCCTCCACCACTTCGTTGTTTCAAATGTAAAAGGGTTTTGGGACACATAGCCCCATTTTTGTAAAGGGAAGCAGAGATGTCCAAAATGTGGTGAAGATCACAAGTTAGAAAAATGTAAAGAAGTACAAGAAAAAGTTGTAACTGTGAGGGCAACATAGATTTACATATGGAGGAGTGAAGTGGAAAAAGGGCAAAAAAAATCAACAGATTAAATGACTAAAAACTAAGCTATGCAGAAGCAGTTAAAAAATGTGGGAACAGAAAAAAAAAAAGATTGAACAAATAGCAAATCAAAATCCACAGCAAAGCAAAGTACGTTGAAGAAAAGGTACAATATCGTAAAAAACTAATATTTTTTGTAGCATATGTTACAACTTATGACCAAGCCAAGCAAAAAAACTGAAAGATTAAATAATAGTGGAGGAGCGAAAAAATTTTGGCGTTTAAGGAGGGATCATGGAAACAAAATAAAAAGTTGGAGGTAGATGGGAGACAAGGGACCATCTGGTAAAGCTACTGTTAATATTTACAAGGGAAATGCAAAATTTTTAATTTGCAACGGAAAAAGAATTTAAAAGGGGTTTAAATTTTGATAATCTTGAAGAAAACCAAAAATTATTTGGTTCAGGAAACTGGTTAAAAACAAATTAGTTTTTGTGATAAAAGGTTATGATGGTGTAAGAAGAGCGACAGGAGGAAGTGGAGGGGGATGTGGAAATTTTTTTAAAGAAAGAAAAAAATATCAGTATTAGGGAAAGAACTTGAATATATAGTAATTAGTATGGGAAAAAAGAAGGAAAATTTTAAAAAATAATACTTTTTTTAAAACCCATGAAAAATTTTGCAATTGAAATAATGGATTTAAATGGATATTTGAAGGGAACGAAATTTGGTGGGGATTTTAATGCAAATAGTACATTGTGGGGAAAATGTAATGATAAAATGGAAAAGTTATAGAAAAATTTAAGGGAAATAAAAAATCTAGTAGTATAATATGGGAGGGGGAACCAAAATCAATGTGAGGACGGGGTTTGGAATCGTTATTGATTTAAAAATGTTTAAAAAGGTTTTTAGCTGGTAGGTGTGAGTGGTTCTTGATAAAAAAACAATAGGTGGATCTTACCCCATTACAATAAGAGTAGGTTAATTTTAAATAATAAAAATTTAAAAATGTCAATAAAAAACAAAATTTTTAATAAGGCAGACGGGCCAAAATTTTAGATATTGATCAAAAAAACCCTGGGGGAAAAGTGATAGGGAAATGGATATAAATGATGAAATTTAAATATCTGTAAGATAATCATGGAAGCAGCAGATAATTCTATAAAAAAAGCAGGGTGTAAAAGAAATAAAAAATTGGTACCATGGTGGAAAAAATGAATGTAAAGAAGCAATAAATTTTAAGAAATAAAGCATTTAAGGTACAAAAAGGAAAATCCAATTTAAAAGAATTTAATTTGATTATAAAAGAAAGAAGCAATGTAAGGAGAATATTTAAGACGGAAAAAAGAGAATATTGGAGCAATTTCTGTAGACAATAGGGAAGAAAAAAAAATAAAAACATTTAAAAAAAAATTAAAGGAAAGAATGGCATAAAGAGAGAGTTTGAAAATACTATATTAAAAATGAATAAATAAATGTAATAAAAAATGAAGAAAAATTTAAAAATTTTGGGAAGAAAATTTGTAAAATTAATAGTTAAATAAAAATTAGTGAAGAGGGAAGAAAAGGGGGAGAAAAAAAACAAAACTTATATATAAAGATGTATTACAGAGTGTTGAAGAAACAATAATTTGTTAAATGTTGGTTTTACAAAAGCCCGAATTAAAATTATGCACTTAGGAAAACAAAAAATCAGACCAGGTAAAGATCAAAAATTTGGGACGAATGATAGGAGAAAATCGTGAAAAAAACGAAAGATTAAATTACAATTAACAATAAAATTTGGGAGGGGGGAAAAATTACCCCGAACTGGGAAAGGGAAACAAATTTTAAAAAAACCAATAGCTAAAAAAAAGGGGAAAAAATAAAAATCCAGGAAATTTAAAAACCAATAGCCTTAACATCAAATCTATGGAAAATAATGGAAAAAAAAGATTTAAAAGTAGACTAGTATATTATTTAAATAAAAAAGGAATATGTCAAAAAACAAAGTGGTTTTTTTGAAAAGGGGGAGTACAATATCCAACGCTTTTTTTAAGAGAGAAATTAGAAGACACAGGTAAATAAAAAAGTGTAATGGCGGTATTTTTGAATAAAAAAAGCATTATAATGATTTTGGGTGGGGGGATTATTAATTTTAAAATTTCACATGCTAGCATTAAAGGGAAAATATTTAAAAGGATTTAAAAAATTTTTAACAAATAGGAAAATACAAGTTAGAATTGGGGAAGTAATCTCAGGAAAAAAATATAGTAGAAAATTGAATCCCCGGGGAGTATTATAAGTCCCCTTATTGTTTTCAATTAGATAATTATGTTTTTAAAGATATTGGAAAAGTAATGGGATGTTCACTTTTTGCAGATGATGGAGCTGTTTGGGAAAAAAAGGGGAAAAAAGTTGATTTCATTGTAAAAAAAATTACAAAAGGGGTTATTATTGAAATAGAGAAATGGGCGTTTTAATGGGATTTAAGTTTCAGTTGAAAAAAAAAAAGTAATGAATTTAACCAGAAAAAAATAAACAAGGGGAAAAAAAAATTAAAATTTTAAACCAAGAATTAGAGCAAAATAAAGTGTATAAATTTTTTAGGGTTAGGTTTGATGAAAAACAAAGTGGAATATACTATTCAAAAAAATTTTTGTAAATGTAAAAAAATCTTAAAAAATTTTGAGAGCTTGGGGGCAGTGATGGGGGAGATCGGAAATCACTAAAACAGATTTTTAAAAAAAATGATAAAATCTAACATAGACTTTGGTTTTAGTTTACGGTTCAGCAGTAAAACACATTGGTTAAAATTTGACAGTATCCAACATCAGGATTAAGAAATTTTGTACTGGAGCATTTAAAAACTACACCAACAGCAGCAAAAGAAAAGAAATGGGAGAAATTCCGTTAGAGTTAAGAAGAAAAAAAACTAAAAAAAAATTATTGGTTAAAATTTACAGGGGAATAACTTGGTCATCCAGTTTTTGGGAAAAATTTTTAAAAAATTTGGGGAAAAAAAAAAAGAAAGAAATGAAAAGTTTCGGATGGACAATTGAAAATAAAATAAAAAAATTTAAAAAGATTGATTTGAAATTAGTCAAACTACACCAAAAATCATTATAACACCCTGGTTTACCAGAAGCAACAGTAGTATGTCAATAATGGAAAAGAAACAAGATAAATCTTACATCTAGATAGTTTTTCGTACAGATACATTTAAAAATTTTTATAGATATTTCAAATATATACAGATGCATCAAAAATAAATGGAAAATAGGAATAGCTTTTTGTACCGAATTCAACATAAAAAACAGGAAAAAAATTACAGACGGCTTGCAGTATACCCGGGGAAATGTTTGGCCAAAATTTTTAGTTTACAAATTGGTGAAAACATAAAACCCTAAAAACAGTAATTTTTCTCGATTCAAGCTCTGCATTATTAAATTTAAAAGTAACAATCAATAGTAGGATGGCATTTTTTAGAAATATTCATACGTTATACAGAATACAAAAAATGGGTTTATAGTTATATTTTGGTTTGGGGTTTCCCGCAATTTGGAGTGAAGGAAACGAGAAGGCAGAAAAAAAGGGAAAGAGGGTAATTAAAAAAACCTATTGTTTTTTCATTAAAAAAAGGAAAAACTGAGGGGAAAGAGTTTTTAAAGGAAAGTTGATGGAAAAATGGGGAAAAAAAAAAAGGTTTTGGGTGAAAAAAACAGGAAGATGTTTTATAAAATCAGAAGAAAAATAGGAGAAAGAAGAAATGGGAAAAAATAGAAAGGGAAAAAAGAGTGTAAAAAAGGTTAGATTTGGGGATACGACTTAATTATACACTTTTTAAAACCAAAAGCAAATACTGGTAAATTGATTTCTGTGAAAAATGAAAAAATAGAAAATGTTTATATTTAAAGTTATAAATATGAAAAAAGAGAGAAGATATTGAGGAGAGAGGTTGAAGATATTGAGGAAAAGGTTTAATTTATTAGATATTTTGAGGAAAAATTTTTAGGGAGTAAAATTACAGATAGTGATTCTTTTTTTAAAAGAAAACTAAATTATTTCATAGATTTTGATTATAGTTATATTATATTTTATATTATAGTTTAATAAAATATATATAAAATATATTATATATATATTATAATATATTATAATAATATCATACAGGGGTTGACAATGAACTGAAACCCTGGTTTAGACCACAATAATTTATTATATGGTGTGGGGCCTCCTTTTGCGCCAATCAGCGTCATTTCTTTGGGAATGACATATACAATCCCGCACAGTGGTAGAGGATTTTTTGCCATTCTTTTGCAGGATAGTGGCCAGCACTACGTGATACTGGGGGAGGGAAAGTTTCCTGACCGCTCCCCCAAAAAAACCCCCCAAATGGGTCAAAAATTTTAGATCTGGTGATGTGCGGGCCCGGGAGATGTTCAACTTCACTTTCATGTTCACTAACCCAAACTTTTCACCAGTCTTGCTGTGTGTATTGGGGCATTGTCATCCTGATACCGGCACCCCCTTCAGATAAAGTTTGAACCCCTTGGACCATGGTCCCCAAGAATGGTTTTGGTAGTCCTTGGCGTGACCGCCCATCTGAAAGTATTGGGCCAAGGAAGCCCTGATATGGACCCAAACCATCACTGATCCCCCCCCCTCTTACTCTGGGCTGCAACAGTCTGGGTGGTACCTTCTTTGGGCTTCTCCACACCGAAATCTCCCAATGTGGGGAAAAAGTAAAGGTGGACCCTAAGAACAAAACATGTTTTACATTGCCAAGCCAAGATTTGGGGGTCCTTGCACCATTTGAAAAGCGACGTTTGGGATTGGGATGAGTGACCAAGGGTTTTCCCTAGCAGCCCGGCCGTGTATTTTTGCCCTTTTGGGCTCCCCGGAAGTTCTGGTGGAAACAAGATTGGGTGCACATTTTTTTTACGTGTTTTTTGGCACCGGGTTTTTTATTTTTTTTGGGGATACAATCCGGGTTAGCACCCAACATCCCTTTCAGACACTTCCCTTGCGTCCACAGTTAACCCTGTTGGATGGGGGTTTCGCCTTTTTGTGGTATGCTGACATTCCCCTGGTACGGGTCGTTTACATAAAAGACTTGCGTTTTGGTCACGATGCGCAGAAAACGTCCCAAACATTTGCCCCTCTTTTAAACCCCTGGATGTCCCCATAATGTGTGTGCATTTCAAATTATGAGCAAAATGTCTCTTACCCCTGCTAATTAAACCCTTTCACACTCTGCTTTTACTGGTGCAATGTGCAATCAATGAAGACTGCTACCGGCTGGCCCAAATTTTTAGCCATAAAACCTCCCACAAAAACAGGTTTTCAGTTTTAATTATATATATATTATAATATATATTATAAATTATATATTATATTATATATATATTATAAATTATATTATATAATTATTATATATTTTTTTTTTTTTTTTTTTTTTTTTTTTTTTCTTTTAGTTTGTAGAATTTAAATATATATTTAAATAGATAGACCGACACGAACCACACTCCATACCAGTAAGTGGCGGTAATGCTACTAAAAGTTTGTTGCCAACCGCCAATAAAACCAACAAGAAGAAGAAGAAGACACGCCCCGCGCTCCGGTCAGTCCGGGTGCTCATATCAAACGAACTACAAAGTGACGCAAATTTCCCGCCCTCGCTTCTGCTAGAATCCTGTGTGACGGGAAAGTCAACAAAGAGTTTATATTTTTATCTCTCCTGGCTCCTGTGACGGCTGAACTATGCCTTCCACTCATGACTGGATTAACGAACCCCTGGGTGTTGTGGAGGGGATGTTCGGTAAGACTCTCCGGCGGAACTTTCTCTGACAGCGAGCGTTAACGCGTGGAAGGCGCTAGTTAGCCGCGGCTAGTCCACTCCATGCCAACAGAGCACATCACATGTTGCTGGGCTTTTGTTTCTCCATTAAGTCTCTTCAATTTTAACACCGACTCACTGCGAACTTTTACCAAACCACTCCTTTTAGACCATAGGGGGTACCACCGAACCGGTTGCTTTGGTCGTGATTTAGCTTACTTTTAAAAACCAGAGCATCAGCAGCAAAGCAGAAAACACTGATGCATTTTAAGGTTGCAGAGCAGTGGTGAAGTTTCCTGTTGAGCTTGACAGCTTGATCCAGAAATTCAAAAAAAGTTGATTTATTTCTGTAATTCAATTCAAAAATATTAAATATTGTAAGCCTTTATTTCTGTTACTTGTGATCCTGACTTGCAGGTGATGAAAGTCAGGATCCATGTTCTCAGTGATACATTCAGTACTTGGTTGGGGCTCCTTTTGCATGAAAAACTGGATCAATGCAGCATGGCACAAAGGCTGATGAGGTGTAATGGAAGCTCATGATGCTTTAATAGTGACCTTTAGCTCATCTGCAATGTTGGGTCTAATCCTCTACTTGACCCTACTCCATAGATCCTCTAGACCAATTTGCTAGCCAATTAATCACAGTCATACCATGGTAATAAAAGCAGGTATTGATACTTTTGAGCAGTTTCAAAGTCCTGCTGGAATATAAAATCAGTATCTCCAGAGAACCTGTCAGCAGAAGGAAGCATGATGTGCTCTAAAACCTCCTGGCAGATGGCTGGGCTAATTTTGGACTTGATTAAATCCACTGGAATAACACCAGCAGGTGACAAGGAACCTAGACCATCACCGATTGTAGAAGAATTTCCAAATGAAATGCAAAATTTACTTTCTGGAAAGAGGACTTTGGACCAGTCAAGTCGTTTCTCTCCTTAGCCCAAGTAAGACGCTTGTGAAATTGTCTCTGGTTCAGGAGTGACTTCTGAACACAAGGAATGTGACAGGTGCAGCCCATGTCCTGGACACGTCTGTGTGTGGTGGGTCTGGAAGCTCTGACTCCAGCCGCAGTCCACGCCTTGTGATGGCCTTACAGTCCTGCCATCGCTGTAGTCATCACTTTTGCTTAAGCCTGTTTTTTTTCTACCACATTTTTTCCTTCCACTAAACTTTCCTTGAATATACTTGGATACAGCACTCTGAACAGCCAGCTTCTTCAGTATTGATGTTCCATGGTTTTCGGTCCTTGTGGAGGAGGTGTCACTTACTGTTAGCACTCTTCCTCATGATGGTGTAGGCCATAACATGGCCACAATATTTCAGCATTAGTTTTTTTTATTGATCTTGTGTGATATTCTAATGTTCTGGGAACATAATTTTATTAGCTGTAAGTCTTCAATCATCAATTAGGAGAAATAAATGCTAGAAATATATTTTTCTGTGTGAAATTTTTTTTTCTGAAACTTTTTAAAGAAATGCTAATTTATTGAGATGGACATTTATTGCAGAAATACCAGTTAGACACTATGCTAGAGGGATCACAAGAATACAGTCAGTTCAGTGCATGTAGCTCAACCAAAATCACCTACTGTCTGCTTGATATCACAGCTGCTTCCCAGAACGGTCAGAGCTCCGGATGGGAGGCGAAGGCGGTGGAGTTCTTCAAAGAGCAGCTGAAGGAGAAAGAAGCTCAGACTCTGGTAATTCAGCTTCGCTGAGCACCTGAAAGCATGCATGTCCACGGCTGTTTTTCTACACCTGTTTCTCACACACGGTCACTTGTTCTCTGGATGAAGGTCCCATCTCTGAACGACGTCCCTCTGCACTACCTGAAGCCCAACAGCCTGGTGAGGTTTCGCTGTTTACTCCAAGACATGTTTGATCCGGAGTTCTACATGGGAGTGTACGAGACCGTTGATCCGACCACAAAGGCCAAAGTGTGTGCTTCCTTGTTTTCTATCCTGCAGATATTTGCGTATGCACAGGCCTCCACTGCTGCTGCTTCTTCTTTTGTATTTTATGTTGTTTTAGATGTTGTCCTCTCATTTTACTGTTTGTCACTCCCCAGATGCTGCGATGTGGCAAATACAAAGACGTGACAGAGTCTGGGGTAAGGCTTCCTTTCTTTACGCTTTGAATGGGTTCATGAATGCAGCCTGAGCAGCTGTTTTTATCTCCAGGTGGACTTAAACTCAAGAAGCACAGTAACTGCAGAGAGACAAACGTTTTACTGTGTGCCCATCCCTGGAGAAAATCAGTGGGCCAAGGACATATCCTAATGTATATATTATAGAAATCAGAATTTTTCTTTAAGGTCCAGTGTTTTAAAGCTTTGCTGAGTGTGTCTGAAGTTATCCAGTGGGCCTTTCCTTAATCCTACCGCACGGGTATGCCGAGACGACGAGTAACCAAGGGAGAGTGGTCGCCTCCACGTCGTACGTGCCGAGCAGACAGAAGAGGAGCTACGAGGAAGATGAAGAAATGGAAGTTCAGCCACAGAAGCAGAAGGAAACACATGCAGGTTCCTTTCGGAGCTCCACACCTACAGTTAGAATAATAATTTACAAATGGAGAAAAAATAATGGCTCTCCTGGGAAAAATGTGAAAAAGGTCTTAAAATAAATTCACCTTTTATTACAGTAATATAACCTTAAACTAAAAAATGTGGACAAATCCAGCCTTTAATTTAAAAGCATTTGTTCAGTGGTGACAAAATCCCACTTAAAAAAAATGTCTTAATAACTATAGATACCTCCAACAATCCTTGAAATGATTTAAAATGAATCTTTTTTTTCTGTTTGTACTTTTTAAGTTAATCAGAGTTTCTATGAACTTTTATTTAATAATGGACAACTTTCTGTTGCCCTGGGATATAAATTCAAAGTGACCCAGAGGCTTATTTTTTATTTTTAGACACTGTGTCAATTGCCAAAAGTCCCACAATCCAGCAAGTAATTAGTAAAATAAATAGTTATTTCTGTGAAGGTTAAAAATAAATCTGCAATAAATAAATAAATAAACATAAAATGTATTAAAATTTTTTACTGGGTAAATTCTTAATTAAACATGAGTTAACTATGCATTAAAATCAGGAATAATAATTATTTTAGTATTTAATATTTCCTGTAATGCAGTCCATCCGAACATAATTTAAACTGTCACCACGGCTCGTCAGATAGACCCTAACATCTGATTGGTTAACCTGCACACTGGTTTTACTGCGGACCAATCACCTCGTCTTAAACAGTGTTGGCTCCGCCCACTGGCCGTGACCGGTGAGGAAGACAGAAGCGATTAAGATGCAGCTAAATTATTACTGTATTACTGATCTCTGCTTTTAATGTACATAAAACTCAGATTTTAATTAACGATTTCTAAATGTAATTATTTCTGTATTTTATATATTACTGAAACATTCAAATATATGGTGATTTGTTAAATGTGTATTTCCAGTTTTAGTTAAGTTATTTCATACATGAACATTTATTTAATTTCTTATTCATTTATGTCTGCGTGACCCTTTTGGCCCTCCGTAGATGAGGGAGCTCACCAAGTAGATTTTAATCCTAACATCACCAATGGTACATTTAAAGTCTGCTTGTCAGAACTTGAATTCTGCTTTCTAGCAACAAGAACTCGAAGTGGGTCTGGTGGCGAGAAAAAAAAATAAAAATAAAGGATGAATATGTAAAAAAAAAGAAAAAGCATCTCATGCTCACTGTTAAGTACAGTGGAGGATCTATGCTGCTGTGGGCCTGTTCCTCTTTCAAAGGCCCTGGGAAGCCTCTCTAAATCCATCCAGAACTCTTTGAACTACCAGGACTAATGGCCTCTGCCGGAAAACTGAAAGCCCAGGCAGGATAAAGATCCCAAATGCAAAAGGTCCACCAGAAACAAAACCAAGCTCCTTACTGGGTCGTCTCGGTCTCCAGATCTTAATCCTACAGAAAACCTGTGGGCTGAGCCGAGGAGAAGAGTAGAGGATCTCGCTCTCTCTGTGTGCTCCAACCTTGAGAAACAGAAGAAGATGAAGTCCTACAAAGTGGGGTTAAATGCAGGGGTGCCAATAGTTGTACCAGGAGTGATTTAGTTAAAAATTAGGATTTCCTGACGTGGTGTTTTTGCCCCCAGGGCATAAATCTACTCAACAAAATGCTGCAATAAAGTTTGTTTTACAGCTTTTTCCACATCTGTACCAGAGGTGGCAGCAGATTTCTCTGCATCTGTATCATATTTACTTCGTTCCAGCAAAGCATTTCCTGCTTTTCTGATTCTGTGCATTTTTGATGCAGGTTCTCAGAGCGCAGCAGACCAGTACGGCAATGGCGACTATAAGCGTCAGGAGACAGAAGCTCCCTCCGGTCAGGCAGCATCTGCCTCCCACCTCGACCTTAACTTCCCCCTCCCGGGGGAGAAAGGCCCCTCCTGCCTAGTCAAGGTGTGTTCTGTTCATTAGGCTCAGATGTTCCAGGTGCAGTGCAGGCGCTGACAGGTGTGTACTGTTCAGGTGTACGAGGACTGGGACAGCTTCAAACTGAACGACACCCTGGAGGTTTACGGGATCCTGTCGGTCAGTCCTGCTCTCAGTGCTCTGGCGGATGAAAAGTGAGACATATTTGACTGTAACTCTACCTGCTGTGTGCATCCTGTCTGTTTCTCACCACAAGCCTTTCTACAACAGGGATGCCTTCCTGGACCCCACTGAGTGCATGGAGACGGCGGAGGAGCAGAGGGTCCACAGCCCACCAGCTTCGCTCGTCCCTCGTCTTCACATGCTCTACGGCAAGCGGCTGGCCCACAACAACCCTCTGCTGCCGTACGCCACCCTGGAGGAAAACGGCGCCTGTAAGGACCCACACAGTCCTAGCTCAGGGCTCTAGCCGCAGCGTATGTTTGCACCAGGACAAAACAGTATATTTATATGATCTTTTTGTTGTTTTGGAATCAGTGGATTTACAGAGTCATAAGTAGTGATGCACGATAAATTTCCTTAAAAGAAATTACTTCATGAAAAATAATATTCCTCCTCCACTATTAGCGTCATTCTTTCATGCATATATAGCATGACAACGCCTAGGAATAACTGCTGAAGCTAGAGTTTTTTAATTACCTTTACATTTTTAAACATTGGTCAGTCCAAGTTGCTCAGAGCCACATGTGACCCCTTACCTGCACCATCCATCCTGGATCCTCTTCTCCTCAGCTCAGGCCACAGCTGTCCTGTAGGATAACGGGTCCAGGGACTGAGATGACCAAGGAAGAAGGTTGATTTTGTGTCTTATGTCGTTGGAATCATGATTTGGGGAAGCGACTAAGCTCATCATCCAGCTGAAAAACATGACAATGCATTTTCAGTTTTCTGACTTTGGCCACCAGATTTTATTGGAAATGTCCTGTTATTTTAAGGTGTTTATGCTCTTTAGGAAGGTTCTTTGGAAGAAGAGCAGTCCCACAGCATCATAGATCCTCCACCCTACTTAACAGTAGACCTGAGGATCTTTTTCACTCATTGTTTCGTGTGTTTTCCACCAGACTCGGCTGCAGTGTTTTATCTCAATCTTCATCTCATCTGACCAAACCAGAAAAAGCCAGGAGAGTTTAAGGAGACTCATTTACAGTTGTGATGGTGGGAACGGTGAAACGTTTTCCTGGCTTGCCTCCCAAGCATCTGGTTGGCATCTAGATGGTGTCTACTGGTTGTTATGGAAAGCGGGTGGCCTCTAGATGCCACTCTTTACTGCAGTTCTTCAGCAGTGAGCCTTCGTGTGGTGGACAGATAAACCTGGGTCTTCGTCCAGCCTTATTCGTCGCAGTTGCTTTTAATCGCTCTAATTATTGCTCTGACTGTAGATGTGGGCAGGTTGTGTTCTTGTAGCTGGTTCCTGGCTGGCTTATAATGATCAACACACATCTGCCTTGTGGTTTTGCTCCTAGTTTTGCCCATCCCATCCCCAACCAAGCAAACGTATCCTAAAGCTTTATAGTTTCTGAATTTTTCAGAGTGAGATTTTTCTGCTGCAATAAAACATGAATGTACTGCCTTTTAAATATTTGTACCGGAGGTGCCGATAAGTGTGTCCTTCTCTCAGCACCCAGCGCATATTTTAACACGTTCACTGTCGTCATGCAGACTGGTTGCTTCTCTGTTCACACAGAATACGTAACTGCTGTTAAACTGTGAAGGCAGCAGGTAGAGATAAGTTCAATGTCTGAACGTCTGTCTCACTTTAACCTGGTTTATTTGTAGGAATTTTCATAATGTTGGAAGTTTAAACCTGACTTGACATGTTAGACTTGAGTCAGCTGAGAAAAAGCGTCCATTTTCTGATCTCTGGCTGTGCAGTTCAGGAGACTTCCTGATTTAAATGATGGATTTGTGGTCAACGAGTTCACTGTCCATCCAATCAGGTGATGATTGCTGCAGATTCGCCCAATCCCTGTACTTCTGCCACTGATTGGTCCCGTTTTTATGGATGAACAACATAACCTGAGATAGACCCTGAAGTGGAGAAGCATGAAGAGGTTGTTAATTCAAATGAAAAGAAGAGTTGTTTTAAAATCGTTTGCTGGTTTAGATCCTCTCTGTAGGAGAGAATATAGTGCTGGTAAATATTAATGTCCGTTTATGATGGGTTTCACGTCGTAAATACTGTCACTGATGCATCTGGAAATCCCAACATTCGTCCATGCAGCCTTAAATACATAGAGGTCATGCTAAAAAGAAAGTACACCCTCTTTTAAATTCTAGGTTGAGGACTTAATAACCGATCTGGTATTTTCCAGGTTTTAACCTCAAGTGTACAAGAACACTTGGAACTGATGACACACCTTCACTGTTTATTAAACAGAGCTGAAAAAATTGAAAAGCTGTGCCCAAAAACACTGAACACATCCCATAATTCAACAGCTTGTGGAACCAGCAGCAGCAGACTCCACCAGTCTGTCACATTGTTTGAATTTTAGCCAACTCTTTATAACGTTACTGCAATTTATTGAGGTTTCTGCAGAGCTCCCTTTAGGTCCTACCACAGCATTTCAGTCAGGTTGAGCTCTGGACTTTAACTAGGCCATTGCAACCCCTTGGTTCATATGTTTATCAGTCAGTCTGCAGATCTGTTATTATCATCTGTGTTGCAATTGGAACGTTTTTTTATTCTCTCTGCAGTTTTGTCGTCGACTCTGGGGGAGATGGTCGCCATCAGGGCAGAGTTGCTCTCATACTTCACTCACGTCCTCCTGGGAGACGCTCTGGCCGCCGAGTACCTCCTGCTGCATCTCATTTCTACCGTGTAGGTCTAGTTTAGCTTGGAGTATCTGCACATGAAACCTTCTGGAGCCTGGTGCCGAATCTAAGCAATCATCTTCATGCTCTCGCAGGTACACCAGGCGAGACGTTCTGCCGCTGGGCAAGTTCACCTTGAACCTGAGTGGCTGTCCTACCGTCTCCTCCTACACCGAGCGCCTCTATCAGATCATCCAGCAGCTCGTGCCTTCTGTGAGTTCATAAATGCAGGTGCATCTGTGTAAATTAGAGTAGCCTCAGAAGGTGAAACAGGTAGGTTGTTTGGGGTCATTGTTCATGGATATAAAAGGCTGCAACATTTGCTCTAAATTGAGCCCATTTCTCAGTCCTTCACGACGGTGTTGCTGCAGACAAAGTTTCCTGTTTACAAAAACTCAACCTCATATTGCAAACTTTATTAATGTGATGTATAGTTTTAATATACAAATGACTAACATGTAGAAAATATCTAGACTCTTGTGTAAAGAGTCTTAGTTAACCTAAGGTTAACTAAGACTTAGTCACTGTGGCTCATTGTAGACTATTTCAATTAGCTGCTTGCTTAATTAATTTGCTACAAAAAGTAAGAAACATGAACACAGAAACTGAACTTAAAAACTATTTATTATATGATAAATTAAGAACTAGAAACAGGCGTCTAAGAACAAACTTTAGGCATCTGTCTCATAATTACCATAAAAATAAAGTATATGAATAAGTAATAAATTTATTCTGATTAGTGTAATGCTAACACTCAAGGTTAACATTAAAGTACCTGATGGCAGCTGAACTTGATGTCAAGAGTGAATGAGTAGAAACTGACAAACATCATGGGACATGGCGAAGTGTTAGAATCACATTATTGAACAAACTGCAGTAGATTACTGAAGCCTTCCTTCTTTATAACTACATGAATTGGCCACAGCTCTGAGTCTGTTGGGTCTGGTGTTTCACAGATGTTAGGGGAGTCCAGGTTGCTTCACAGCTTTCTCAATGCTGAAGTTATCCCTGCTGCTTGAGCACTTTATTTCTATCACAGTTTTTCCTTCCACTTAACTTTCCAGTAGTATGCTTGGATACAGGACTCTGTGAGCAGCCAGCTTTTTAAGCAACGATCTTTTGTGGCTAACCTTCCTTGCGGAGGTTGTCAGTAATCTTCCCTATGATTTTTAGGTCATAAAATAAAATTTCTGTGTTAAAAATAATTTTTTAATGTTGTGTGATTATCTAATTGTCTGAGAAACTGAATTGGAGATTTTTATTAGCCATAATCAGTTTGAACAGGAACGTATCATTCTGTGTGCAACTTTTTTTGAATTGTATCGCTAGAATTCATTTGACATTTTTATTTGAGGTGCATCAGTAAAACCCCTCACTGTTGCATCTTGCTTTATTTTTTTAACTTTGTATACTTTGGGCTTTTTTCCAGTCGTACTACCTGGGGATGAGCCTCCAGAACATGAACCAGATGCAGCTGGTGCCTAAGAAGGACTACGGGGCGAACCGGCTTGTGAGCGGAGCTCTGCAGCTGGCTAAAAACACTTCCCTCTTTCTGGATGAAACTCAGCTGGAGCAGGGACAGCTGGACACCACTGGTGAGGCTTATAGGAACCGCAAGAGGGCGACGGTGAGCGGACAAACTGCTGCGTGTCCCACCTGACAGTGTTTTCCCCTCTGTTTGTGCTGTAGGTGTGCGTAATGTGACGGCCCTGGGGAACCTGATCTCGTGGCAGAAGGTTGATTATGACTTTAACTACCACCAGATGGAATTCCCCTGCAATATTAACGTGCTCATCGCGTCAGAGGGCCGCTCGCTGCTGCCGGTGAGAACAAAGGGGGAATAAGACGGGCTCCTGCAGGGTAAACTCACCCCTACGCCTTTAAGATCCCTCCTAACTCTTCCCCCCTACAGCGCGGCCTGGGAAGGGTTAGGTTTCCTGATCTCCCTCATGATGCGGACGCTGGAGGTTGTTTCCAGCCGGCGTCATGCTGACACCTCAGCTGCCATTGGCCAGCCGCAGCAAACCCCTTCATCCTGCAGCTTCAGCCTGAGGAATGTACCGTGTACTATTCCTGTTTGCTGCTCTAAGTTGCCATGGTGGCAGCTGTGGGCCACAGGAACAATCCTCCCAGAGGCGTCAAACTGGGCCGTGCACTAACTCTGCAGTAAAGGGCAGCACGCTGTAAACAACTGCTGCGCCTGGTTAGAAGTCAGAAGTGCATAGCGTGGCTTTTGTTAGCAGCGGTAGGGACTGTCTGAGCAAATAAAACAGCCAGTTTACCAAGGTTTCCTCCTGTTCTTACTGGCTGGGAGGTTTGCAGAATCTGTGTGTTAAACTGTAAATTTAAATCCTTCAGTGCTTTCCCTTTATTTTGTTTATATACAGGGGTTGGACAGTGAAACTGAAACACCTGGTTTTAGACCACAATCATTTATTAGTATGGTGTAGGGCCTCCTTTTGCGGCCAATACAGCGTCAGTTCGTCTTGGGAATGACATATACAAGTCCTGCACAGTGGTCAGAGGGATTTTAAGCCATTCTTCTTGCAGGATAGTGGCCAGGTCACTACGTGATACTGGTGGAGGAAAACGTTTCCTGACTCGCTTCTCCAAAACACCCCAAAGTGGCTCAATAATATTTAGATCTGGTGACCGTGCAGGCCATGGGAGATGTTCAACTTCACTTTCATGTTCATCAAACCAATCTTTCACCAGTCTTGCTGTGTGTATTGGTGCATTGTCATCCTGATACACGCACCGGCCTTCAGGATACAATGTTTGAACCATTGGATGCACATGGTCCTCATGAATGGTTCGGTAGTCCTTGGCAGTGACGCGCCCATCTAGCACAAGTATTGGGCCAAGGGAATGCCATGATATGGCAGCCCAAACCATCACTGATCCACCCCCATGCTTCACTCTGGGCATGCAACAGTCTGGGTGGTACGCTTCTTTGGGGCTTCTCCACACCGTAACTCTCCCAGATGTGGGGAAAACAGTAAAGGTGGACTCATCAGAGAACAATACATGTTTCACATTGTCCACAGCCCAAGATTTGCGCTCCTTGCACCATTGAAACCGACGTTTGGCATTGGCATGAGTGACCAAAGGTTTGGCTATAGCAGCCCGGCCGTGTATATTGACCCTGTGGAGCTCCCGACGGACAGTTCTGGTGGAAACAGGAGAGTTGAGGTGCACATTTAATTCTGCCGTGATTTGGCCAGCCGTGGTTTTATGTTTTTTGGATACAATCCAGGTTAGCACCCGAACATCCCTTTCAGACAGCTTCCTCTTGCGTCCACAGTTAATCCTGTTGGATGTGGTTCGTCCTTCTTGGTGGTATGCTGACATTACCCTGGATACCGTGGCTCTTGATACATCACAAAGACTTGCTGTCTTGGTCACAGATGCGCCAGCAAGACGTGCACCAACAATTTGTCCTCTTTTGAACTCTGGTATGTCACCCATAATGTTGTGTGCATTTCAATATTTTGAGCAAAACTGTGCTCTTACCCTGCTAATTGAACCTTCACACTCTGCTCTTACTGGTGCAATGTGCAATCAATGAAGACTGGCTACCAGGCTGGTCCAATTTAGCCATGAAACCTCCCACACTAAAATGACAGGTGTAAGTAACAGGCTTATAAGTTGTAGTCAGAACAATCACACTAATAGGGCATTAAGGTCATTAATGGGGCAGTCAGGTCATGCCAGTTACTGGCCCTACCCTCTGTCCAGCTCAGTATTTGAGTGGTTGTTGCTCGATGATCCAAAAATGTCCCTAACGATGCCATGTCAGATGTTTTCATCACATGTCCCAAGGTGTGAGCTGTTTAAAACTGCCTGGGGAGACGAGTCACTGCTGCAGAGTAGGTGTTAGAAAGATGAAACCTGACGCCTCCTCTGATTGGTGTTGGTTTTACATGTTGAACATGGATAACATACTGAACGTCTGGATTATTTTCCTATCCAGATAGTTTAATGTGGAAACTTCTTTCATGAATTGGTGTTTCTCACCGTTTGTCTCCACAGTCTGACTGCCACATACATCTGCAGCCTCAGGTGGCTCCAGCCCACATGGAGGAATATCTCAGCAGCATCCACATACATCCGCAGGTCTCATCACAGCTGAACAAGTTCCGAATCTTTCTGGGCATGGCTCGCCTGCTCGACTACAGCATCTCAGAGGAAGTGACAAAGGTTAGAAGGTGTTGCATCACATCAGCTCTTTGTTAGATGGGGTCAGATTGTGTTTGAACTGCTCGGCCATGTTTTTGGCTCTCCAGGCGGTTGAAGACGACTTCGTTGATATGAGGAAGGATGACCCTCAGAGCATATCTGCTGACGACCTCCACAGGATGCTGGTTGTGTCGAGGTGGGCTGTCGGAACCCTCACTGGTCAGACATTTAATGCTGAGTTTTTTGGTGCTGAGTGTGGCTTTGTCTCTGCAGGCTGCTCTCGCTGAGCCTGGGACAGACCTCTCTGTCCAGAGACAGCTGGCTAAGGGCCAAGAACATCGAGATGCTGCGGAGAAGCCGGATGGAGCAGCACAAGAGCGTCAACGGCAACGAGCCGTGATCAGAGCCATGTTTACTTGTTGATATGTTTGTAATAAAGAGGTTTTTCATGTGCCCTTCAGTTAAGATGTTTTTCTATTCAAAGCTGCATATAAAATGTAGATGTGCATTATCATTTTGGACTAAAGATGTAAAAGACTGTATGCTCAACAACACTGATGTCATTCTGCTCTGATTGGGCCTATTTTTTAAGTTCTTCTGGTTTTTGACAGTAATGCTGCAGATCAAAATTAAACTTTATATTCCACATTTTCTTAAAATGGTGCATTGTTTTCAGTCTTCAATGGTGCATCTCAGTAAATTACAAAATATATTGTGTTTTGGTCATTTAAAGTGAAAAGTGCATGGAGGCATTGCACGATATATTTCAAGCATTTATTAAATTTTTTTGATTTTGGCTTCCAGCTAAAGAAAACATCAAATTCAATTTCTCCAAAAATTACTGTAATATAAGACCAATAAAATTATTTTCCCTGTTTTTGTTCAGGAGACATAAATGCTGAACCAAAAACATCTTTGGTGGAAAACGTCCTGGACTCTATAGTCTGTGAAGCTCAGACTTCAGCTGCTGTCCACGTCTTGAGAATTTCATCCAAAACCTTGTATAGGTTTTAAATTGCTCAAGGCTGCGGTTATCTTTTTTTTTTTTACTACCACACTTTTTCCTTCCACTAAACCTTTCAAACCTTTTCCCTTCTACCAAACATTTACCTTCCACTGAACTTTCCAGATTTGTGTAAATAGCCAGCTTCTTTCGCAGTATCCTTGCGATTACGTATACCATAACATTTCTGTATTAAACTTTTTAATTGGTCTTAAATAATATTCACATCTTTTGATACATGGTGGGTTTCAGCTCTAAACCATAATTATCAAAAATAAAACTGGAAATATGTAACTGTGTGGTGGGTAGAAGTTTAACTTTTTGAATTCAATTGCTGAAATAAACTTTTCATTGATATTCTAATTTGTTAAATCCACCCGGGAGCTGCAATAAATCTAATCAATCTGATTCAGCTTTATTTTTGAAAAAGTAACAGCACAGATAAGAATAAATAGGATACTTTAATATACAATACAATTTCAGTACACTGTGGAAAACAAGGACAACAGTTAGTTGGTAAAGAAGAGCAATATGACTACAGACACTCAGGAATGCCAGTGCTAGGAGAATGTGCTTCATTAGTGCAAATAAAATGCTTAAGGATATTTAAATGCACATCGATATCATGATCTTGGGTCCTAATTGGAAGAGACAGGGCCGCCACAGCTAAACGAGGAGGTGGATAGAAATGCACTTGTGAAAATGAAAGAAGATAAATCTCACCCTACAACTATCTGAACAAACATAACTGACATGTTAAAAAAAGCACAGAGCGATGAGGAATGTTGAGTTTTTTCCTGTTTCTTAAAGCAAAACAATGATGCTTAGCTTGAGAACTACTCCTGTGTTTACAACGGAGTTCAAACGCACCTTTAACCCTCAGCATGAAAGCTTTGCACTGCAGCAAATCACTGAAGAATTGGCAGCACCACATACAATCAGCAGAGGCTACGGAGGGCCAGCAGTGCCACAATCAAACAAATGATTTATCCAATAAATATTCATGAGTTAAAAATATTTTTTTTAAATAAGTCAATTTAAATATACAATTAAAACTTGAATATAATTATTTTAGTATTCAATTATTTAATGTTATTTATTTTTAAAATACAATTTAAATGCGTCAGTCATTGAATATGCATTTGAATAAATTGTAAATCATTAAACTTGAGTTCATCAAAATAATTATTTCAGTAATTATTTAATTATTTCATTTTTCATAGGGTACAGTTCATGACTAAAAATTAATTCACAAACCTCATGACTATAAAATACTACAATCATTTTATACACTTAAACAAAATGCATTGAAATTTCATTACTTTTTTCATGTTATATTTTTACTTCCACCAAACTTTCCAAACTTGTTAGCAGTTAGTAATTTCTTAGAAATTATTTAAACATTTAAATAATTGCAATTTTATTTAACTCATTTCGTATTTTCCTTAAATGAGCGCAATTTTATTTAAATTATCAGAAACATAAATATTTATTCAATAACTTATTTATTGAATTGTGGCAATTCAAATCAGGCAAGACTAAGTCTTACTTGACATAGTTTTAACCAGAAAAATATACAAGTCGATCCAATTTTAGCTGCTGGTAAGGAAAAGGAGTCAATACGACCTTTGACCTTTAATCATAAACATTATACAGAGTGGAAGGAGGGGGCCATTACTTACTGTTGCCTCTGAATATCCAACCGGAGATATTCTTCAACAGCAACGATAAACACTAATGAAAAAATGAAGCAAACCCTGACTTTTTAAGGTTAAATACATGTATTTAAAATAAATACATGTAAATCAGGATGTTTATAACCTCACTGCACCTAAATACATCCAGGGATCTACAACAGCAGCACAACCTGCGCAGTCTGTGTCTAAATCCTGCTCATTTCTATAAACAGAAACAGATTAAATACAGAGACAGAACATATTTCCAGCAGTGCACTAAATGTAACAATAAACTTCAATGATAGATTCTGCATAGAATCCCTGAAACACATAATCCTGCTGCTGTTAAGGCAAATTTACTCAGTTTGGGCGAGTGCATAAAGCGTCAGTGTTTAATCTGCATATATGCTTCTCATACGCTACACTCCGGGCTCGGTCCAACATGCAGAGGCGATGCTGGCCCAGGATTAAATCCAAACCGAACCCTCAGCAGAACGGGTCGTCCGTCAGAAACGAGCCTAAACTCTGATGGTGAATGCAAATCAAAGGAAAAGCGGTGCTCGGGTTGAACGCTATTCACTGTACAAGTTAACAACCAGGATGCTCACTAGTCTAAGTGACTCGACAACACTTATATTACCTTAGATAAACTACGTACAGCGTGTCGTATGGCTAGCTCGTTACATTTTCACAGAGGAGGGGAATATTCGGAACCGTGTCGTCCTTTTGGATCCACAGAAACACGTTTGGTTCATTTCTACAACAAGCTGAGAGAGGAGAGGCATATCTGGGATGAAACGAACCACGTCGGTCCGCCTGCGAGATGCTAATGCTAACCGGCGTTAGCTTTAGCATCACAGGCAAGACGAGCTGGGGAAGTCATCAACTTCTGGGTTCAGTGATTGTTGAAAAGAAAACTGTTCAATAAATTACGCAGATCAAAACAAAGGTGTTCATGTAAACGTATCAGAACCGGGTCAATGGAGTGGATTACTTCTAAAGTTGAAGTATTTACTAAGGGTTTAAAAGGCGCCAGTTTATAAAATGGTATAAAAAATATTTTCCTGCAAACATTAAAAAGGATTTTCAGGCCCCAGCTTCACTACTACAGATCATGTCTCTAAAAATGTTCATTTTTGGAAAGATCCCGGGGTCAACATTAGAGGGGGCCTGCAGATGAAATGAAGCACATGGTTGATCCATTCAGAGTGGGTGTGGCTGCTGCTAATGCTAACCAGTTGCTAACATTAGCATCACATGTAGGGAGCTTCTTTTACCAAAACCTTTAAAGTGAGTTAAAACTCTGAACATGAGGAGGGACTGCACCAATGGAGCGTTTTAATTCAGCACCGATAGTATCTATGGAGTAAGCATGGGTCTGGTACCAGTACCAAGAGGTTCTAAAAGGTTTTGGTTTTAAAGTTGCAGCCCATTCCAATGGGTTGAAGGTCTTGTCCACACCAACACTACCATTTAGCTAAATCTAATGCTGTTAATCATTATTTTAGCTATTATTTCTCAGAAAAATCATATTTTATGTATTTAGTGACTCGGTACAACTATATTGTATTTATAAAAACTATTATTTTACTGGTTTTAGCTTAACATTTGTTATAATATTCCCTGAAGTTACACTTTTAGTTACAACTGATTTCAAGTTTAGTGTTTTGGCTTCAAAATAATCATTTATAAACATTGTTGTTTAAAATTATATCTAGATTTATTGTCCTAATACCATGTGACCAGTACGGTTTGATGGTTTTTTCTCAGTTCTGATCTAAAACAAACTAGTCAACGAGTGTATTAATTAACCGTCACCTAGGATACCTACATTTTCATGGTTTTAATTTGTTCAGTCAAATAATATTTAGGAATTGGAAACCAATGCTTTCATCATAGGGAAAAGTTATATGGAAATGATCAACTTTTACTAAATTATTTTGCCATTTGTAGCTCCTGTGCACACGCTTTTAATGGATATTTTCTCTTCTTGATTTTTAATCTTGCCTTCATTGTTCACTCAATGACTGTATGCAAGATCTTTATCAGGTGTCTGCATGAAAGACGGAAAGTCCACCCAAAAGGCCAAAATGTTTTTTTCAAGCAGAGTTTGAATGCATGGTACAAGAAATATTACAGCCTACCAAATTTTGGAGATGGCAATTTCGATTTTTTATATTGTACAGTTAAACAAAAACCTCCAGAGTAGATTAGCTGGGGCCTAAAGTCCTTTAATTAGTTGCCAAAGAAAGTTCCTACGTTTTCTCCAGCTGTAAATCATCACTGCCTGTCTCCCCACCTGCTGCTACACACTGCTGGTCAGCTGTATGAAAAATAAGGCTACTACACTGTTCCTATTCAGCTGTGTGGAAATATTTCTGGTCACCTGTCAGAAAACTAATTTTATTTCAGCAAACTAACTTCATGGCGTGCTACTGCAGGCTCTACCGGAGCAGATGGCCTGACTAGTTAACTAGAACACTACAATTAAATTTAAGTTATTTAAATGTGTATTTTTAAGCCTAAATTTAAAGATAAAATAGTTTAAAGTTATATAAACATTAATGTAACCATAATTAACATGTTGTATTAATTTAGCAGCAGAAGGAATTACAGGTTTTGTCTGAAATAAAGATATTTCCCTTAATACCATGAAACCATGGTTTTTTTCCTCAAGGTTATCACACCAGTTCAATCACATCCGGACCAAAGCCTGTCATGGAGTGTTTTAGGATTTGGATGGAATGTCTGCTAATCCCAGTCTAATTATTTAGGATCCTCACCATACAACAAATGTAACCTATTTCTATTTCTAAAGCCAACTGGTACTCAACTGGTATTCAGGGGGAAAAAAAACAAAAACATCGCACCACTATTGCAATTTCCACTGCGAGGCACAATTGACCATTAAACCACATAAGAGAGGACATATATTAATAATATTCAGTGTGCAAGGTTGCGTGGCAAAAGAAAAAGACAAAACAATCAGTGCTCAAACACAAAAAGGGAGGAAATCCAAACTTGTGTGCATGTAAACATGTTGGCTGTGATGATGGGAGTATAGGATGTGTTTCTCTGCTCTGAACAAGGGTCTCGGTTGAAGTAGGAAGGCTAATTTAAAGGTGAATCTAAGAGCACATTTATTGGCCTAATAATGACACTCTGTGCAAGCGTCTGCTGAGGCTACCACATGGGAAGTTTCAAGATCACATATGACTATAAAATCCTGCTACAAGGAAAAGCACTAGATCTGAATAATCCTCGTCTGGCACTGTGTAAACATTGCCTTTAGCTCGCTCTCCTGGGCCTCGTTTACAGAGTCTGGCTCTGGGCTCTTCTGTACCTTCGCCACGGCGTAGTTGATGCCCTGGGTGAGTCCTGCCTGGGTGAGGCTGGCCACCTGGACCATGGAACTCTTGATCTTGGCAAAAGGGGACACCACGCGGCTGCCGTTGCTGTCGGCTGGCGAGGGCCCGAGGCTGCCCTCCATCAGCGAACTCGGACTCTTCTGGGAGCCTCCAGAGACCGCAGAGCTGGGCCTCTGGACAGAGAGGAGGTTGGAACTGGAGGTAGAGGTTTGGACGTCTAACTGGGAAGGTCTCGGCAACTGAGTCTTCTGGTGCTGATTCTGCAGCTCAGAGCCCGGCTGATGCTCTGAGTCTGCAGGGGCTTTCTTTTGAATGGGCACTGCAGGGTTGGCTGGAGGGACGCCAGCTAGTGGCAGCTCTCCAAACACCTCAACAGGTTTGGTCTGTGCATCCTGGATAAACTGGTGGCAGTAGGCATCGATGGGTGTACCAAAGTCAATCAGCAGGGCTTCCTCAGCCAATGAGGCGGCTCCAGGTGATTTATCGTTCATTTCAGACAGGCCTTCCTGTTTTTCCCCGCAGCCGGTGACATGGATCATAGACGGGATGTTGAGCTCCACGCTGCCGATGGACTGAGAGCGGCTGCCCAGTCGCGAGTTTGAAGCCACAATGCCACAGCTGGGCAGAACATAGTCCACTTTTTCAAAGGACCCAGAGCATGGATGCTCAGGGTCGGAATTATACGAGTCCGAATCCGAGTCGTGTTCGTAGCGGTCGTCACCCATGTCTTTGAGGGCTCCCGAGGTGGGGTTGCTATCCGACTTCTCCAGGCTGCTGTCCGACTTCCACAGGTTGACATGCATGGTCGGTTTGAGGAAGTTCACGGTCACGTCTGGTTTGGAGAAGTTTCCCAGCTTGCCGAGGGGCTTAAAGGGGCCGATGTTTACGTTTGTCTTGGTTTGCCTCACCTTCTGGTTCAGAGAGGAGAACTTGTTGAGGAGAAAACTTTTGCCCTGCGCAAGACCTGAGCTCCCAGGAACCTGACCAGCAGGTTTGTTCTGGATCCCCATAATGTCCTCCTGAGGCTTACTCTGCCGCCTGGAACAGATACAGAAACACATCGGTGATCCACAGCTCCTGGCAGCAGCTCTGTTGTCGAATTAGCAAGATGGGAAACATTTAAAGTGCCTTGAAAAAAAATGTAATAACTATCTTATAGACCAAAACCAAGTAGCAAATAATTATCAAGTAGAAGGAGAAATAAATGGTTTTCATTTCTGTTTAGAAACTGTGGAATCATGCTGTGGGAATACCCCGAAATAAAGTCCTAAAGGGGCGAGACGAGCAATATTCACAGAAGCAGCCAAGTGGTCCATGGTAACTCTGAAGAAGCTGCGGAGATCCACGGCTCAGGTGGGAGAATCTGTCCACAGGACAACCTTTAGTCGTGCATCCCCCAAACCTGGCCTTTATAGAAGAGTGACAAGAAGAAAGCCAGTGTTGAAAGAAGGCCATACGAAGTCCTGCTTGCAGTTTGCCAAAAGCCATGTAGGAGACAGCAAACATAGAAGAAGGATGGTGGCAGCATCATACTGTGGGAATAATTTTCTTCAGCAGGGACAGGAAAGCTGGGGGAAGATGGAGTTAATAGGGGCAATACTGGAAGAAAACCTGCTGGAGGCAAAAAGGACTGCAGATTGAGGGGAAGGTCCACCTTCCAGCAGTAGAACGGGCCTAAACATACAGCCAGAGCTACAGTGGACTGCTGTAGACCACAGCAGATTCATACGTCCAGATGCATCCATCCAACTACTTTATAATCACACTGCTTTTTACCAATAAAATACACTGTGTCTGTTTGTAACAGAAAAATGTGAAATAACTATTATAGATACTTTTTCATTGTATTAATATTCACAAATTAGTACTCGCCTCTCAAGCTTCTTTTCCACCACAAGCAGGTCCAACCCCGAGGCCTGTTTCGTTATGCGGAGCATCTCAGCTATGCACTGCAGCGTATCTGAAAAATGTCACAACACAAGTCATCAGAGGTCAGCCATGTTTATTGCTGGAGAAAATCAAACTGGTTGTTGTTGTGTTACCCTTTCCATCATCCTCTGGATTCCGCGTTGCCGCTCTCAGGGTGTGGAAGTAGCCACTAGTTTCCTGATTCCTGTAGTGCAAACGCATACAGCAGAACTTGGGCTTCCCGAACAGAGTGGGCTCCGGACCTGCAAGCCAACACACAGTCGCAATAACACCCATTTTCTACTAATCTGCAGTTATTTCATGAATCATATTCAGTGAGGATTTTTGCTAACAGGTTTCTGTGAAGCTGTAAGCATTTTCAGGAAGTGTTGAGTGACTCAGTGAGTGTGCAAGAACTTCTCCTTTGAGTTTAACTCCTCACCAATTTCAATCTTTTCCAAACCCTCCAAGTTCAGACGCTGGTATTGGTTGACTTTATCTGCCTCATCATCATAGCTGAAACAAAATAACGGGACGTGTGAGTCAGTCTATAAGGCACACACAAAATGAAATATGGAATTTAGATCAGACTTACTAAGCAATGTAGTAGGCTTTATCTGACAGGAGCAGCAGCACATCCACATCTTTGTTGGTTGCATCAATGAGGCTGGAGGATAAAAAAGACTTAACTGAGCTCTTTCTGCATGCAGCACACGCAAACACACAATCTCTTTTCACCAAGTTTTTTTTAAATGCCATGGATGTGCTTTTCCACCAAATGGGGTTCTAGTGCTCAGCAGGGGCTGGCAGTACAACCAGTTCTTAACTGGTTCTTCTTTTTCTCAACCCTAAAGCCAAGTTACAGCTATGTCATTACGTCATTATAACTGATTCGTATTTCATTCTTAGTTCTTGCATTTTTGAGCCATTTGAAATTCATGGCAAAAGTTTTGAGCTGATCCAATTCTGGTGCCGAACTCCCCAATCCAAAACATCATGCTTGGGTATCGTAACTGATTCCTATTTGATCCGTTTGTTCTTGAACCAATCAGGGATTCGTGAAGCACCGTCTCGACCACTCAGGTCTCCCTAAAACTGTGAAAATCTTTTTCTGCCCTTGAAAAAAAAATCTAAATAAGGAATATAGTAAAACAAAAGTAAAAGACCAAAACAAACTGAAAACATAAAAAGTTTTAAAATAAATAATATAAAACAAAGTAAAATTTAAGGTTTTTATTACATCACTTTTTTATTATATCTTGATGAAAAATCAACGTTGCAGCAGTTGGTCATTTCTTGCTCCATCTGTCCATAAACCATCGATCCATCTATCCGTCCTTCCCTAAAGTCTGCAGGTATAGTCTTTTGCAGGTTGCATATTTAAACCCAGACCCATGTGGAAATATTTGCCATAAATTGATTTAGTATGTTTTTATTCAATTCTATTATTATTATTACTGTTATTACTGATTTTAACACCAAGAAATGACTGAAAGCATCTGGGAGAGGGAGTCAAGAAAACCTTGAAATTAACGTGTAAAAATCACGTTATGAATCATGTAAATAGACCTCATAAATAGTGTAGTGACAACTTAATTTGATTTGATTAATCTTAATTTTCATAAACCAAAATCTTTTCATTCCTTGTTTTGATATTTAATAGTAAAGATTTCCTCCTTCAGTTACATCTGATAGATTTAGACTGGATATTGACTTTCTAATATATCAATCTAGATTAATTTAGCTCCTCGCTGCTACATCCATCGATCCATGAACCCGTCAGTTTGGTTAATCAGCAGAAGCTCCTGCAGGAGACATGACGACTAACCTCATGTCACAGTTGATGAGAGCCCAACCTCCATGAAACGTCTCATCGTCCGGCAGCAGAAGCTGCATGTAGGTCTGCAACAGAAGGCTGACCTGCTCCTGGGCTCCTCTTTGGCTCTCCTTTTCTTTTTCCTCGTGCTCCTTCTCCTTACTGAAGATGGAGTAGAGGTCCTCCGTCACAGGCAAACCCATCATCAGATCTGCAGGGAGGCGCAGATTAATCAAATGCACAGGACTCCAATGCAAGAGTTTTCATTGCATCTGTCTGACTTCCCATACCGATGACTGCTTGTCTGTAAGCGTCTCTAAAGCGATTGAGATAGTAGCGGTTGGCAGAGTTCACGCCATCCTTCATCACGCCGGCCAGCTTCCTCTCCCCTGTCCTCGTGAAGTCTCCCTAAACCAGAACAAACCGCCAGTTGATTACAACTTGAACCTTGTTCATTCTCTACACGTGTGACAGAAAAGCTTGTGAAGACAACGGCGATATAACCTTTACTCAGTTGTGTCAAAAGCTTCAGAATCACTGCTGAAAAGAAATAATTTCAGCGAACTGAAAAGAAAACTAGTGAAGTTGGAAATGATGCTACCTTGAGGGCTGCTGTTCCTGCGTACTGTTTGCTGATGGTGTCTCCGTTGTTGGCCCACATGACCTGATAAATCCTGTAGCATTTGAGAGGCAGAGGCTGCTCTGGAGGCATCACACCAAGCTTCTTCAGCTGCAGAACAGAGGATCGAGGTGATCACACGAGGAAACTAACTTTAAAGGGCATATTTCATGATATTTACACGTTTTCAACTCCACAGTTCAGGCATAGAGCAGATTATATTCTTATACAACTTTATGACAAAAGTTGATAAATATGTAAAAACAAACAAGTCGCGCATGCAGCTGAAAGTTGCTGAAGATGGAAGACAGGATTCAGGCATAGATGCAAAACAACGACCATCCAAAAGAAAAGTATCGACAGCAACTCAGTTTAATGTGACCTCGTATGATGTAGTGGTGGGCGGATCGATACAAATAACAGTATCGATATCGGATCTATACTAGCGTGGCGAGATCGATACTCTAGCTTCAGATTCTCTTCTATATGTGCAGCAAATTCTTCAGAGTTCAGTCGAGTGCATCTTCTCTCCATCTGTGCAAACAGCACCTCTCTCTGCCCCTCCCTGCTCTGCCAGGAAAGCACTGACAGCAGACCGGGATGGCGGAGAGAAAGAAGCGCTTTGTGGACGTTATTCACTGCAGCTGATAAGGACACTGCCACATATGATGAGTGCAGGACAGTCATTCACCACTGTGGGAACACCACCAGAAACATAAAAACCAGTTTATCCTCGAGAGAACTGGAGGAGGAGGAGGAGGAGGAGGGAGATCCCCAAACCAGACCCCGACACAGAGACAGAGGTCTCTGGATTTTCAGGCGAAAATCCGGGATATCCAGGCGATCTTCAGCATAAAGAAATGTTTTCCAGTGTAATTTATGATCTGAGATACAATGTTAGCAAACTGTTATCAACTATTATCATATATCCAATCTTAAACTGAACTCAAGAATATACCCCTATATAAAGAAATAAAATATGAATATGGCTGAATATAATAAGCATTTTGTGTTAACGGTTGAAGGAAAAATAGTATTCGTATTTAGGCTACATGCAGATTAGTTACAGACATAATTATCTTAATAATTTTGTTATTTCACCTGGATAATTCACAAAAGTCATGGATAAAGGAATTATTTTAGTATTTTTAAACTGTTACATTTTTAAATATTGTTGTAGTTAGTTAATAAAAAACATGTTTATGTGCATACAATCTTTGTCCTTTGTTTTGTCATAAAAATAATCAACTACCTAAAGCAAAATCACAAAATTAATTCTTATTATCGGTATTTGTATCGGCGATACTAGCCCACCCCAAATATGATAAAAATCTAATCTGGGCAGTGAGAAGCAGGAAGTCAAGAAAAATGCAGCAGGACCAGTATGGAGCATGGAGACCTAACAGACTGGGAGCCAACCAGTTGAAACCTGCCCAACATGGAAGCTCAGCTGTAGCAGACGAGGTGGAAGCTGTGAATGAACAGCAGCAGACAGGCCCAACTAAATGGAAAACAGTGACTAGCATTTTTTTATTACTTTGTAGTTTCTTTTATTGCTGTGTCATTTAAATATGAATACAAACATGTGGAGAAAGGCCTCAACAGCCCAACCGTTTCTCTCATCCTTCCCCTCAGGTTGAGAATCTGGGTTTGATTCTCGACGGCACTGAATTAGCTCAATCACAACACAATACGGTCCATCTTCGTAAAATTAATCGTCTCTGCTCATCCCGCGTAACAAGCTACACCTTGCCTGTTTACTTCATGGTTACCATAGGGACCTGAGATACCAACCAGTCAGCACCACTTTTCTAGAACCCACTTCCTGTGTTCTGGAAAAATAAAATGCATCTGCTAAGCTCAGCAGCCTGCAGTCAGCTGCATCACAGAGGTGCTGGTTGTAGTTTAAAATATTCCAAACAGAAAGAAATGTTGTTATACTAAGCAGGAGAAAATATATTGTGGTGACTTCTAGTTGTTTTGGCGCTATAATATGATGAAATATGTCTTTTAGGGGAAAGAAATTTTAACCAAAAAAGCCAACCAGATAAAAACTGTTCAAGAAAAGGACCAGTGCAGTGTGAAAAATTAAAAACTGTTCATATATTTTAGAATACCAAACCCTTGAACTTCTTGAAAAGTTATTTTATAAGCACTAATGCTAGAGCAGTTCAGTTTATTTAGTGGTCCACAATGACGTTCCGACTGAAAGATTGCTGCTACAAGAACTAGGGAAAATATTAGGAGAACTTAAAAATCATAGAAAAACTCCTACCTGCTGCTCCATCACCACTCGAGCAATGGCAGCTTGAACCACGTTGGTCCGGTCCAGACAATCCATACAGTTGACTCTGAAGATCCCATCCTGCTTGCAGATGACTCCAGCTTGGTCCACCCTGACAGACGGAGGTACATTTTGAAATACAAAGCAGTTATAGAAACTACACTTCTGGTGGTGCTCGCCGCTAACCGCGTAGCCAACATGATGTCATCTACGTCATGACACATTAAAAAGAATCAATAACAGCCCAAATATGGATTAATGTTGTCATTTTGAGCCACAATGAATTCTGGAGCAACTTTCTAAATAATCTAACAGATGCAAGACCAAGACGTTTATTTTAGGAATCATCTGAGAGCTTTATTCTGAAGGCCCAACGTAATCTGCTTTTCATCAATAGTTCAGGCCCCTCAGGGAGTTAGAGGTTTTGGATACTTTTAATTTTAAGGTGTCTTCGAGCTTTACTGAGCCGGTAACTGAGCGGCCGACGCTGGCAAATGAGGAGAGTACTCACTGGCGATAGCACTGGAGAGGCTAGTGACTATCATGCCTAGGCTGGTCACGATCTGAAGTTGGCTTCCGATTGAAACTTCTGATTCTGGAAACAGTTAAAGGGCAGGTCCACCTCATCTTTCATTACCTTGAGCATCTTTAATCTGCTCCAACCCATAAGCTACAGTACTTAGACACTTGACACTGGATTGTTCAACACTAATAGTACATCATGAGCATAACTTAGAGAAAACTCAAACCAGACTAAAAGGGGTGTGTGTTTATGGGTAGGTTAGAGGTCACAATAAAAAGGAGAACTGCCTCAGCTCTGTTTAGGTTCGTGATCTTTTCCAAACCAGTTGATGCCTGAATTAGCCTACATCACAAATGAAATGTTACAAAGATTCTTCCAAATATCCTAACAGATTTAGTTCATTTAGTAATGTTTACCATTACACTTTTTGTAAATTCTGAAATTTACATGAAAAAAACGGACTCAGTCGTGGGACCAAAGGAACTGATCAGTGGAAAACCTCGATAAAGATTTGAAGGACTACACAAAATATGAGTCACAGATGTCTCTTCTGCTCTGTGAGAAATAAGACTTCTATTTGCCATTTTCATTATTTGTTGGCATTAAAATGAATAATTTGTTGGTAAAACGTTTCTCTCTGTCTCTGCAGTTGTTTGTGTGGCCAGCTGGTCACAAAGACTGAAAGAGCTCACTACATTCAAGGCCAGATTCCTGTTTAAAACCTAAAAACTTAAAACTTAGAACTGTAATCACTAGCTTGCTAGGTGGATTAAAAAGTGCAACAGCAACAACAACCCCCTCGGCCCCCAAACCCGTTCACAAAACAGGACGGACAGTATGAAGGCATCTTATTCTGGTGTGCAATTGTTTTGGTTGCAAATAGATTAAATAAATGAAAATAATAAATCCATTAGTCACTTAATTAGCTTCAATTAAAATAATTATAATTATTAGACAGTGACACAAATGGGACTCAATACAAAAGTTGTTAATTTCTTGAAAAACGTTATAATCCTAAAAGACACGAGGCAATTGGAATTGCCTAAATAAATTTTAATCTCCTGTTATTATATCAAACGTTTTTACAAAGTTACTAGCCTTGAACACCTTAATGCTAAAAGATACATGTAAACTAACTTGCTTCAGCGACATGAACTTCCAGCAGACATCCAAGAGCAATTCTTAAAGCGTGACAGTCTGAACCAGTTAGGAATGGTGAGAGTAAAATGATTGGAGGAGCAGAATATTAATCCTGTATGGTAATGTAACATGGTGGAAACATGCCTGGAGTAAACATGTCTGTCTGACTGCATTATCTTTATTTAAAAGAGAAAATCAGAAATGTTTTTCCACACCAAGAAATTTATAGTAAAATGTCAATACTTAAAAAGTTAATCGATCAAAACTTTTGATCTAAACAGATTGTTTATAAACATTAACATATAGTACTGATAAAAGTACCTTAATAATCTGTTCAAACCCACAATAAATATAAAAGTCAGACGTCTGCTAAACAACAATCACATTTTAGCCTGTTGTGAGTTTTCTTTAAATTCTGTTCTGTGTGTTTGACGCATTTAGAGCAAGGAGTTAATGGGTTTCCAGATTGGACCTATAACAACGTAAGTTATCATAACTATGCAGACGACACACAGCTATACGTTACGATGTCACCAGGTGACTATGAACCCATTCAAGCGCTGGATAAATGCTTAGAAGAAATCAATGCTTGGATGGGCCAAAATTATCTTCAGCTGAATCAAAACAAAACTGAAGTAATAATCTTTGGACCAAAGGAAGAGCGTTTAAAAGTTAGCACACAGCTTCAGTTAATACAGCTAGAAACCACCAATCAGGCTCAATATCTGGGTGTAGTGATGGACTCAGACCTGAACCTTCAGAGAAACATAAAGACGGTAACAAGGTCGGCCTTCTATCACCTAAAGAAAATCTCCAGGATTAAAGGACTAATGTCTCAGCAGGACCTTGAAAAACTAATTCATGCGTTCATCTTTAGTAGAATTGATTACTGCAACGGTGTCTTCACAGGTCTGCCTAAAAAGTGGATCAGACAGCTGCAGTTGATCCAGAATGCTGCTGCCCGCGTCCTCACTAGAACTAAGAAAGTGGACCACATCAGCCCGGTTCTGAAGTCCCTCCACTGGCTCCCTGTAGCTCAGAGAATAGACTTTAAATACTTCTGTTAGTCTATAAATCACTGAAAGGCTTAGCACCAAAATACATTACAGACTTGTTTTCAGTGGATCAACCACCCAGACCTCTCAGGTCTTCTGGCTCAAATCTACTCTGCAGAACCAGAACCAGAACCAAACATGGAGAAGCAGCTTTTAGTTCTTATGCTCCACTAATCTGGAATAAACTCCCAGAAAACTGTAAAAGCGCTGAAACCCTAAGTTGCTTTAAATCAAGAGTAAAAACGTATTTGTTTAGAGCGGCCTTTGACTGGGCCATCTAAATTTTATTAGTTACGTTTTCAGACCAACTTTCCTTTCATTTTCTTATCCATCATTCTGTTCTCTTTATTTTTTTAATTACCTCTGTTGTTTGATTTTCTGTATCATTGTAATGTTTTTCCTCATGTACAGCGCGTCGAGTGCCTTGTTGCTGAAAAGCGCTAAATACCGTAAATAAACTTGACTATGTCAAAAAAGAGGCCAAAAACAGAGTGGAATTTATGCAGCTTCATAATAAAGATGTCAGAAATCTTCCTTCTGCTCCACAGGAGGTTTCTGTCCTCCCTGAGCTCCCCTTGGGACACCTGCTGTACAGTTCAACAGATGTACCGCCCCAGTCAAACTCCCCACCTGCCACTGTCCCAGGACTGGGTCACACCCCGCACGCCAGGAATGTATTTTTGGAGCACGGCCAGTTCAAATGTTCTAATGTGGTCCAAATGCAAAAAGAAAACAAAAACATTGAAATCACCCTTTATGGAACTTTCACAAATCAAATAAAGGTTTTACAAATCCCAAAACTGGCTTTATAATATCCTGCTAATAGGGTAGAACAATCCAGTCCAGGTTTAAAGTGTCTAAGTACTGTAGTTTAACAGTTGGAGCAGCTTAAAGATGCTGAAGGTAATGAAAATGAGGTGGAACGGGCCTTTAACTGTTTCCAGAATCAGAAGCATCAATCGGAAGCCAACTTCAGCTAGCCTCTCCCATGCTATCGCCAGTGAGTTCTCTCCTTCTCATTTACCAGCGCCGGCCTATCATTAATCAGATCAGTAGCTGGGTTCAGAATAGATATAGCCTCCTGCAAGAAGGAAGCAGCCACCGCTGGACGCAATAGTCTTAATTTTGCCACCGATCACGTGCCATAACTGCCATGCCATGCTGCACCTCACTTCATAAAAATCACACGGCCGTGGTTCAAAAACAGAAGGAGGTACTGGAAAACGTTTTCAACCGAGAGCGGGAGCAAGGTCTGATTTTCAAGTTCCTACTTTGATTATAATATTAGATACAATGATGTAAAAATACTTTTCAAATCCAGACTTTATGCGAAGATTCCAAGTCAAATAACATTATTGTCTCTGAGCAGAATTGTGTGTCTTTATGTTTCGGAGGGATTTAGCAGAAAACAGCCATTTCTACAACAATGACACACACACCAACTGAAAGTAGACACATTTTACTACAAATGTACCAAAAATGATGCATTTAAGTTTAAATTTGTTAAACAGAACAAAATCTTCTCCACTGTACCAACTACCACCTAAACTGTAAAAGCAACTCACTGAATCGGTCTCCATTTATTATTAGGGGAAGCACCAAATATTTATATAATTAATATTAATACACCTTGCTTGCCTTTCTGTTCCTGTTAACAGCATTTGTTTCAGGCACTACTTACCAGGCCCACTTCATGTCAGTGATGATGTCAGAAATCGCATCTGTCAGTATCTGGACGTTCTCAAACTTCATTCCACGACTGACAAACAGGAAGTGAGAACGCAAAGAGGAAGTGAAGGCACCGTAGAGTAAAGAATGAAGTCCATTCATGGTGCAGCGTTTCTCTTACCAGTGCTCGTGGAAGTCGAAGGAAACGTACGTGAGGTTTGGGTTGTTGTAGAGCAGGACCTGCTTCAGAAACGTGTCACCAATGATCTTCTCTCGTCCATTCTGATCCACCAGGTTAATGATGACCTGCAATAATAAAACAGCTGCTGTCAAAACGACGAAAGGATATTTGTTCCCATAGAGATTTCTTCTCTTTTTGCTTTTTTTGTCCCATTTTCACGTTTCTGATAATCAAACTAATTTTTATATCAAACAAAAATAACATGAATGAATACAAAAAAGAATTTTGCAATTGATGATTTCATTTATTAAGCGAAAAATGTTTAGCTCTATGTGGAAAAGTAGTTGCTCCCCCTGTTAAATTAATTGTGATTAACTACATTTTTATTTTCACAAGCCAAACCCAGGCCTGATTACTGCCAGACATAAAGGATCAAGAAAACACCTAATAGAACCTGTGTGACTACATGAAGTAGGCTAAAAGATCCTATAACACAACACATCATGCCTCAAGCTAAAGAAAGAAATACAAGAACAGAGGCAATAATACAAAGATAAAATGGTTGAAAAGCCATTCCTACGGCTGTTGGACTCCAGGGAACCACAGTGAGAGCCATTATCCACAAATGGAGAAAACACGGTACAGTGGTGAACCTCCACAGGAGTGGTCAGCCTACCAAAATTACTCCAATAGAGCATCAACGACTCATCCAGGAGGTCATAAACGACCCTGAAAACATCTGTAACCCCGCAGGGCTCATTTGCTTCAGTGTGGTCAGTGGTTCATCCAAGGGAGAGCTCCAAGGCAAAAACACAAAGACCATCTCGATGCCCTCCAAGACATGGGAAAATATTTTATGGAGTGACAAGACAGAGGTCCGGTTACATCTAGAGCTGCTTAGCTGCTCAGAAACTTGCCGTAATTGATGGAACCAATTAACTGCTCTCTATCAGACATCCCAAGGGAGAATATCCGGCCATCAATTTTGGACCTTATGCTCCAGAAGACATTGGTGTTATGTAGTGGGATAATGGTCCAAAGCACACCAGCAGGTCTACCTTTGAATGGCTTAAAAAAGCTAAATGAAGATTTTAATGTGGCCTAGTCAAATTCCAGACTTAAATACGATCGATGTAAAAACTGATTACCTGTCATTGACCCTGGTCACCATGGTGGGCACAGAGGTTATTAGGTTTAGGGGGCATTAATATTTTCACATCGGGCCAGGTTGGTTTGGATAGCATTTTCCTTTCATAAAATTATCATTTGAAAACTGCTTTTGTATTTACTCAGCTCGTCTTTTTCTGATTGTAAAATTTGCTTGATGCTCTGAAACTGAAATTAAAGTAAAAGAAGAAATCTGTAAGAGGGACAGTTATATTTACAGATGCAGCGACAGGTGTTACATTCATGAAAATGGTGTTAAATTCAAATTAGTAACCATAGAAAAAAAATCACCCACCCACACACACACACACACACCCACCCACACACACACAAACACACACACACACGCACACATCTGCGTTCTGGAGAATCAAACTAACCTGCTTTGTGTAAAGCTTCAGCTGCTTCTCAAAGTGAGCAGCAAAGTATGGCATTGTGTCCTTCTGCCCTGCAACATAAGACCAACATTTATTTGATAGGACCACATGGGCAACAAAACATTATGACATCTGAAAAGTTACTGCAAAGCGGTCACATTTTCTGAAACATTTACTTCTGCCAGAAACATCAGACGGACCTCTAGACATAGGGTCCTGATTCGGAAAATGAAGCAGATCAAATATGATCCGACTAATAAACGTGTCTTTTTAAAACAGACAAGATCTCCCTGGTTTAGATAACACAGTTCTATTTACCTTTCTCTATGCGTGGTCGGGGGTTGTAGCGGTACCCCACCTGGCTCCAGAAGACAGGCACAGAGCCCCGGGTCTGCACGAAGGACAGCGTGTGACTGTGCACGTGGATCAGCTGCTCCGTCTCCACATAGTTCGCCACGTGGCCGTCTGTGTCTACTCCTCTGCGTTTGTACCGCATCCCTTTAGAGAAGAAGAATGCATCTGTATTATTCTCCTTATCTACATTACATGTTTATCACATTTCAGGAACAGCGCCCCTCTAGAATTATCCCCCCCCCCCCCCCCCCCCCCCCCCCCCCGGTAAAGATGTGAAACATTATAAGATGAATTCATCCTGTATTGCAGAAATGTTCTCTCACGCTGATAACAATGTTGAGAAATGATGTTTAATTGGAAGCTCTTAGTCTTTTCTTAGTCTTCTTAGGCATTTCACAAAGTTGGAGCACAGAAAGATGAAGATCTGAGACCGTTCCTCTTTGCACAATCTCTCTAGAATCCTGTGTCATCTTTCTGATCTCTTCTTTTCAGCTCAATAGGTTTTTTGACAGGACTTGGATCAGTGGACTGAGGTGGACATCGAAGAATCTTGATTTTGTGTTTTGGATTATTGTCCTGCTGAAAGATCCAACTTGCAGTTTTCTTGCAGAATCCACCAGGTTTATATTTAAAATGTACGGGTATTTGTAGAAGTTCATGGTGCCATGCATGCTAACGAGGTTCCAAGGGCCTCTGGAAATGAAAGAGGCCCACAGCATCACACTTCCTTAACCGTACTCAGCAATGGGCATGGAGTGTTTTTTTCTCTAGGGCTGCACAATTTGAGGAAAACATGTAATTGTGATAATATTGCTGAATATTTTGATAATGATACTGATTCACTAACATTTTCCTTTTTTTTTTTTACTTCATCACAGTGTGCCCTGCACTCTTTGTGAGCTTTATCCACTACAAACATATATCCACAGTGTTGATGTGAGGGAAAGTCCATCCAACAGGCCAGACACATTGTGTTTTTGCCATGCAGAATTTGCATGGAATTATATCCAACCAACGCGGGATACAATTTCGATCCTCTATTTTCTACATAGTCATTCTTTGTTTCACTTCAGATCCACCTGGAGTGTTTGTTAAAAGGTCCCAGCAGCATTCAGTAAACTCCATGTTTATATTTGTGATGGTAGGACAAAAAAGGGCCTGACAAACCACCAGCTTAAGTGTAGCTGACATCTAATGGTTGTCATGCAGGCTTGGTGACCCCAGGATCCCAGTCTTTGCTGCAGTTTTCTAAGCATGAGATTGGAGATATGTTTTTACCTTCCTTAGCATCCTCCTCACTATCTGTAGTATCAAGAAAAACTTGGGCCCCGTCCAATAAACGTGGCCCTTGTCATTTTGTTTTGCATTTTCTTACTGCAGAATCATTTTTCCCACACTGAATAAATGCAATCAAATTAAAAGTTGGATTTTTCTAAATAAATGAAATACGAGATTTTACTGCTGCAATGAAAAATAAGACAACACGGTGCATTAACTCAACGTGCTCCAGGGTTCAGGTAGGACTTATTGTGCACGCCCACCTGCACGGTGGCGGCTTCGTCTGGAGATCAGCGCCACAGTGAAGCGAGGGTGGATGTCATCGACACAGATGATCTCCTTCGGTGGCGTCTCTGGACTGCTGCGCTCCTCATCTGACGTCTCGTTGTAGTTCACCACCAGCTCCTCCACCTGGACAAAGCCTTGGATGATCGGGATTACCCAGAAGTCAACCTCTGGGACCTGGATCATTTGGAAAGGTACAGAAGACAGCAGGACATAGAAATTCGGTTTTTTTAGGTTAAGACCTAAAAACATTCAAACTAAAGAAGATTTCGTTCCTAACTTTACTGATGTCAATTACAAGCAAAAACCCAACAAACAATTCATTTCTTACCTGAAGATCAATAAGATCTTGGATCATGTGTTTGTTCCAGAAGAAACGGTCATCCACCTTGATAAAGAGAAGCGACGGTCAGTTAAGGTGAAAAAGGATTTACAAATTATGAAGTGATGTTTCTCTCCCACCTGTTTCCACAGAGGTAAGCTGGACTTCTCTGCGTCTCCCTGCCGCTGCACGCTGTTTGTCAGGTCATAGGTCATGCTATAGTAGAAGGAGTCCGAGTCCATGAATATCTTATAGAGCTCGTCTAACAGCCGCCTCTCCAGACGCTCCTTCTCTTTGTTTTCTTTAACCTGGAATGCAGGGGAATACTGAATGGGACGAACGGGGAGAGGAAACAGCAGGACGTTTGAGAAGGAGTTGGAAAACAACGAGAGGCCTCAGATGGCCTTTAAAGGTCAGAATATAAAAGGTCAGAATATAAGAAAGCTACCTTTTTCTTGATGGGGACGGACACGTTGGATTTTATCTGACTCAGAGTCTTCATCAAGAACTTCGATTCATCTGGAGACTGGGCCAGTTTCTCTGGTTTGTCGATTCCAAAATGATGCTTCTTGCAAAGCTGTAAGGAATTAATTAAACACACATTTTCCCATCTGAAGCACGAAAAGAGTCATCAGCTCAGATAATTTGGTACAATCTGTCTGCAAACTACAGCTAAGGGGGGAATGGCATTACTCACTAAAGTTTTTCACATTTTCTCACATTAAAACCACAAATCTCAATGTATGCAGGATTTTATGTCACAGACCAACAGAGTGGAGCATAATTCTGAAGAGGAAGGAAAATTATACATGGTTAAAAAATGTTGCAGCGGACCTTCTTCAACATGTTTGCTGTGGTCCCACATGGCTGGTGCTTTCTTCTCGCCACTACTCCATAAAGGATAGATCAGTAGCAAGCGCAACTAATTACTGTCCTGTCAACAGATTCTCCCACCTGAGCTATGGCTCTCTGCAATTCCTCCAGAGTTACCATGAGCCCTGTGGCTGCATCTCTTATTGATGCTCTCCTTGCTTTGGCTGTCTGTTTATATGTTAGGGTGGGGTTGCAAACATGGCTTACTCGTTCCAACGCTCAGACACGTCCAAAGCTTGGGATATTGTTTTAGAACCTAACCGTGCTTTAAACTTCCTCCCTGACCTGCCTGCTGTGCTCTTTGGCCTTCATGGTTGTTCCCTAATGTTCTCTAATAAACCTCTGAGGCCAGAAAACCAAACATCACTTTTGCTTTAGGTCATGATTGTGCGCTAAAGTCTGTTGGTCGATCACATAAAAATCCCCATAAAGTAAAGTTAAAGTTTGTGGTTGTAATAAAATGTGAAAAAGTTTAAAGGGTGGGGATATTTGTCTAACTAACATCAAAATTAATCTGCAGGATTTCTACTTGCAAAAGAAGACAGACACTCACTCTGCAGTACAAGGACAAAGTACGGGACAAGGTATAAAAGCCTATGCTCTACTGATCCTCCTCCTTTGTTATTACTCACTTGAAAATATTCAGTCTCACCATCCATGAAGCCTCCCTGAAAAACTGAAATCTTAGCACCAATCAGCTTGTTTGATGTCATTGTTTAATGTCATTTCACGTGTGGATTTTATTTTTAAAAACCCAGAACTCATTTTCCACCATTTTCAGCTAATCTCTTAGAGCTGAGTCATGCGCCGACTCATATTTGGTACTCTAATAACCGCTAAATACATATCAAGAATTTCCACAAGAATCATAAAAATAAAGGAAATAGAAGAATGTGAAAATTAAAGAAGAAGTTTGTGAATATCTGAACGTGTGCATACCTCCAGCTCAAGCTCCTGAGGCTCCTCGTCAGACAAGGGAATGACGGCTATTTTGGTGATCTTGTAAACCTGGTGGTTGCCTGGTAATTGGCCCACGAGCGCTTTCTGGCGGATTAATACGAGACCAAGTGGAAGGTCTGCCGAGAGGACCAAAAAAAAGACAGGAGAAACTGCGTCATTGGTGCTGAACCGCTCACAGTCAGAAAGGTGGGAAGCAACCACACAGAATGGTAACTACACAGATTTTATTAATAGGGGTTTATTATTATGCATCTGTATTTATATCATGCCGATTTGTCTATATACAGCATTTTTAAACACATATTAAAGATTAGAATGAAATCATCTTCAACTGCAGAAGCAGGATCTCACACTTCAACACTGTGGAAGAAAATCCAACCTTTAACTTGTTTTCACTTGTTGAATGGAAAAAAATCCATGGTAATAAATTATTGCCTTAAACCAAATAATTCCAGTAAAGTTAATTTAATGCAAGCATTTTGCGACTTGTTGTGTTTAACTTGTTTTACAATCAGGTGAGAGATGCAAGGCTGGGGCAGTGTTGCCCTGCAGCAAGAAGGTCCCGGGTCCCAATCTAGGCCTTGGCTGGCTCCGGGTGCTCCGGCTTCCCCACAGCCGAAAAACAGTCCAAAAACAGGTTAAATTGAACTTAGGTTTGAGTATGTGCATGCATGGTTCTTTGACGTGTGCATTTCTGTGTTGAACACCTAGCTGTGGGGTAACCCGACTCTTGCCCCAATGACTGCTGGAGATGGACACTGACCATGACAGATAAGCAGGTGGAGGCAATGGATGGATGGGTTTAAATAGGGAATGACACAGAAGCCAATTTCTTTAAGCCACTCTTCAAAATGGGAAAGGAAAGAGAACATGCCGTTTGAGTAAGGCAGATGTGTGATGAACTACATAATTTCGAAAATGGCTTCAATGAAACAGCTAATTGAAACGTTTCCATATCTACAGTCAGAAGAGGGCTGCACAATGAATCAAACATTTATCGTCATCACAATTTCAATGTATGCAATATCAACAACGTCGCAATGCTGGAATCATATTGCATTATGCATGCGTGCTTTTAATGCAGCAGAAAATGCTTTAAGAGAGGACTGAGATGTTCTAGTAGACTACATTATTATTATTATTATTATTATGCATCTCGGTTGTTTAGCCAGATACAAAATTCTGAGTAAAAGCATGTTGCTGGGATCTTATCTTCGTTAGCAAAGAGCCCAAAACAGAAAGAAAAACATGCACACTGTTTAGTGAAGGATTAGCTTATGTTGCAAGTCATCATTGCATTGCACAATTCACCAATATGGTTGCATTTTTTCCTGGTATTGTGCAGCCTTAAGTCAGACCGATAATTAAAGAGCTGCATGAAGACCAAGGTTGGGGCCACGGAGTCTCCATAACAACCATTAGGCACCATCACAAACATAAACGTGTAGTTTGCTAAATGCTACTGAAACGCTGGGGTTTAGTTAAATTAGACTAGGACTGAGCTTTTTATGGTGGTGGATCTGTGATGCTGTGGGCCTGTTTCTCTTCCCAAGTCCCTAGGATCCTTGTTGGATCGCATAGCATTATAAACTCTGCAAGAAAACTAAAAACGAGTCGTCACTGGGTTTTTCGGGAGGATAAAGATCCAAAAATAAATTAAACCTGTGGGTGAGTATTCACAAGATTAACACGACTGTATAAAAGATTTATTAGTTTTAAAGATTTTTGCACATCTTTACCAAGGATGCCGATCAGTTTGGAGGAAGATGTACATTAGAATAATATATTTGGTCATGTGAATTTTAACAATATTGAGTATTTATTTATCAAACATTGAACTGTAAGATCTGAACATGAAGGGGCTTGGCTCACTCATCTCTGAAAGTACGCCAACACATTTTTTCCACACCTTTACTTTTGAGAAACAAACATGCCAAATACTGGTGACACGTGTCCAGCACACACACATGGAAAAATACAGGCAAGAACCTGTCTGCTGTGTAAAAGGAACTGACCAAAAACAGCTGAAATGGTTTCCACCTACCAGTGTGAAGCTGGATCTTTCCAATGACGCCTTCCACCAGGCCCATACACACCGGGTTCCACGCTAACAACAGGTCTGTCGCTGAAAACAGACATCCGTTAGAAGCTGATCCAACACTGACAAGCAGCACATGATACAAAAAGTTATTCAGACGTCTCTGGAGATGTCTGAGCGCGAGAACCTTTCATGCCAACAATAGCTGGAGAATTACACAGAAAAACAGAAAGTACTTCAATCAGTCGTGGTTTTAAACCAGGATAAACAGAAACAAGAAGAGTTGGTCAACATATTCCAGATGGAGTAAACAAGGTAACAAGTTTTCATAAGGATCGTATTTATTCCAAACATGTAATGTGGCAAAAAAAGCTTCAAAACTGAAAGTAAAATTAAAAGAAACTGTCATTTAATGTAAGAAAGCAGCCGAAGTTTCATTTTCTACAAGTATGGAGTAAGTTGTGGGAATTCTTAACAGGAAAACAAACTGAATTCTCCACATTAGTAATAGAGTCTGATTAGAGCATGGGAAATTGGCCAAAGATGGAGGGTGTGGCTACGGGTGGAGAACATTTAGGCAGCCTCAAACAATGACTCTTCCTGTTCCACATGCTGGAGAACTAAATGTACAGAGGAGCCGGCTGACGGGGCCCCATGCATGGGTGGGTAGAGTTAAGAAGGGAAGACCTGCAGAACAAGTGGAAAGAAATTTACCAAACGTCCTCCTGGAAAGTTTAATATCATGGAAATCCCTTCTCGGTTTGTGCTGAGCGAAGTGGAGTGGAAACTCAGCGAGGAGTGGAAACCCTTTTTCCAATTAAATAATGAAACAGCGGTGCAACCGAAGCCCGGTTCAGGCCGGCTGCACAGCCGACACACGCGATCATGTGCTTCCAGTTCAGCAATTCAGTTCAGCCGCTGCTGCTGCAGCAACTAGGAATATGTAACTCCCATAAATACAGACGGCCAAAAGTGCCACAACTAGATAAATAAATAAGATATTAAATATTTTTTACATATGTTATTGTTAAAATTAAATTGGAAATATTTAATAAGTATTTAAATGTGCAAAGAATTAAATTTGTGAATAAATTTAAAGTGTATTTTATTTAAAGTGTATTTATTACAACTAAAAACAAATACTGTGTTATTTAATTATTTGATTGATCCTGATCTGCAGCAAACGGTGAAATAATTTTAGCTTTTTGCTGCGGCTCATCAGACCCTGACTGAGGAGCTGCTGCTCCACCAGCGAAGTAACGAAATACTGACAGCAAGAAATGCTAAAAGGTCAAATAAAACAGGAGATAAATACATCTCATAAATAAATAATGTCCAAATAATATATGGTTTTGTTACCACCATATATCATTATTTAATGTAGAGCTGCCAATCAAATAAACCACAGCATTTGACTGGTTAATCGGCACAGGGGGTCAGTCTCAAACCAGTTATATTGACGGGGACAGCGGTGGGATTGTCTGAGATGGCCGGGTTGGTACTGGCTGTACTGCAGGTGTACGGTAGGTCTGGACTACCACAAGTCTGTCTGTCTGGAAATAATCTGACGGTAGTGGCGGTTAATGCTGCAGTTCTGCAGGACTCAATAGTTGGGACCGGACCATACGGTGTTTATGGCAACCTGGACTCGTAATGTTAGAGGAAGAGCTTTTGGATAATGAAATCCGACCATTCCAGTCTGGCCTGGTCCTCTTGAAGAAACACTACGTGTGTTTTATTGTTGCCAAACTGTTCATGCAGGGTTCTCACGTATGGTGTCTAGGATAGTCCTGCAGCTGAACAGAATACAGGTAAACACCTCGGATGGAGGAGGATCCAGGTCCCTTTCTTAGCCCCATTTCATAGCCAGACTTATTCTGGATCTAATCATCTAGCTTTTCATGTTGCCTTTGGAATAATGGCTTCTTTATGTTGATACATGGCTCGTTTTACTGGGAATAATGTTAGTCTCCTAGCAGCTTCAGCCAGCATCTTCACAAACCCTGCTGCTCTTGTTCTGGGGTTGATTTGCACATTTCACACCAAAACATGTTGACCTCTGGGTTACAGAACCCATCTCCTTCCCGGTTAGGATGACCGCTGGACATTCCCATTTATCTTCATCATGTCTTGCCTGATTTCTATTTTTTGATGCCATCTCACAAGAGAAACGTGTGTTAGAGGTGTTGCCTTAAAATACATCCACATATGTGTCCCCATTTCACTGAAACATTGTAAATTCGGTTCTCAGAAACTTACAAATCCATGGCATCATCACCTAGGCTTTAAAAGCAGAGTAATCTGCACAGTCCTGAAATCTCCCTCTCATTTCCCTGGTATTTAGAGCATACAAATAATTTTGGCCCCCTACTAAAAAGAAAGAAATTCTCTAATGTAAAAATGTGTTTTGTCAACATTCAGCAAGAGCTGTTTTTCTACCTGAACCCCTGTTGTCTGCTCCTGTACATTCCTGCATGGTGTTTTGTTTAAATTCAACCTTCTGTTTGAAACCTGAGAAGCAGGCTGACAACTTTGGAGTCTGTCTGGGGTGTTGGCACTCCCGGAATAACAGCCAGAGAGATGATTTACAGTAGAGGCGCGTCCAAAAAACACAATCCCTTCATTTAAACGGCGTGTTTGATTTTAATGAACAGATCAGTGAGTCTGATCTGGTCTGATGGTAAGGATCGGGTTTCAGAGGAGAGGAGAGCGGGAAAGAGAAGCGCGCAGAGAACAGGAGGACTGGTGATAAAATCCATCTGTAACTATATGAAGCAGACATTTTAGTTTCCAGAAGCAGCTGTCATTAGTACCTACCAGGTCTGACAGCCATGCTCCCGTCCTTCCTGCTGCACCACAGAGCACGGTCCCCGCTCTGAAGAATGTACTCGTCTTTAGCCTGAAACAGCTCCATTTTTTCCCCTCTCACACAACCCCCGGTGCCTGAATGTGTCTCCGGGACCCGGTGCAGTTCTTCCCCGTCTGCTAGCCTAGCCGCGATTAGCTCGGGTTTTTTTCCCCCTTTCAACCGCTGTCCGCTGCGGAGAGACGGTGGCTAGCTGCGCCCACAGCTACCAGCAGCCGGATCCGTGTCGAATTTGGTTGTTCCACATCTACATGCTGATATTCAAAGTTCCTGATAACAGCAGGAGGAGCGGCACCCTTCCCACAGTCATCCCGGGCAGCGTGAAGGCTGACACTCATCAATGAGTGGAGGAACCGTCGCTGTTCAGGACGTAACCGACGTTTCCTAATCCAAACAACAACACGTGACCCGGCGTCATCATCGCCGCACAGGTACAGGAGGAAGCTGATGGAGGGCCGGGAGGTTTCAGTTTTCTACATCATTACTATTCACTCCGGGTCTGATTGATTTTAAAACGTTTAAACCTCAGCCTGAAGTCTTACATTCAACGTTCCCAATGGGAGGCATTTACAGTGGCGCAACAAGATGGGGGGCCAGGTGGGGCGATGGGCACCCAGGTAAATGTGCCTGCATATGAAATTAAACTACACATGGACAGACTCTGTTTTAACAAAATCAAATGGATGCGACTCTTTTCTAGGGAAGGCTATTTCAGCCACTTGAAAGTAAAAAAAAATGGCACATGGTATCTCATAATTATGGCATTAAATCGCAAAAATTATGACATACCATGTGTATTTTTCTACTTTCAAGTGGCAGAAATGGGTTTCCACACTTTTCAGATTTTTTGTAACAACTGTTTCAAAACTATGCATCATTTTCTTTCCACTTCACATTTTTATTGTACTTTGTGTTGGTCTATCACAGGGTCTGCAACCCCACAAGTGGCTTTTAGACCCTCTACGTGGTTCTTAATCATTTTGGACAAAAAAGATAAACAGAGCAATGTTATACAATTTAAAAGTAATAAAAATGTTTGTTTTACTTGTTTTCCATGTGTTTTCATGCTATATTTACAGAGCTACACTAATACAGTAATTATTTTTTGTGAAGTCTTTTTCTGCCATCAAGTCATCAGCCATGTGCTTTCTGAACATCAGTGGACATAATTACATTCCCATTTAGCTTTTAAAGCCATTACTTCGCTTATGATGTAGAAATTAAAATGTTTTGAGCTCTTTCCCACCATGCAAATTAAAGAACAATTGTCATTGAGAAGCAACATTATTTATTTATGTGTGCATGTCATTTCTCTCCTGATCCCACTTCATGACCTTCCCTAAATGTGCCAACAGCATCAGTAAAATTCCTTTCTTTTTTGAATTTCCCCAAATCTAACCTCAAATGTACAAAAACACAACAAAATTCCACACAATCATTTTATCATTATGCATTAAAGAAACATGAAGCTGGAACATAAAAAAATAAGTACACCGCAGTTTGTACAATAACCGTAAGATGTAACAACTCGAAGTAGGATTTCCTGTCTGACTTTATCAGACTCTCACATTGCTGTGGGGGGATTTTGTCCCACTCTTCTTCACAGCGTTGCTTCACATCATTGAGGTTTGCAGATGTTCCTTTCTGCACAACTTTCTTAAGGCCACACCTTAAAAACCAAGGTGCTGCCACTGCAACACATATGACCTCACATTTCAATGTGGAGTGCTTTGGTATACTAGGTCCTGTCTCAAAGACTGCAAGGTGCTAAGGTCCTGTACCTACAAAACAAGCCCAAGTCATCAGCCTTCCACCACCGCGCTTGACAGCTGCTATAAGGTGTTTGAGCAGATGTGCTGGTCTTCGTTTTGTTCATTTCATTTAACCACATTATTAATCCAGATGTTTTCTTGTTCTTTTAGATGCAACTTTGCAAAACCTAAATCGAGCTGCCATTTTCTTTTAAAAGAATATTGTCTTTCTCTTTTATCCCTTCAAACCATGGCTTCCTTGTTAAGTCTATTTCTAATTAAAATGTTTAAAGAGTCACATCTTGTTTCTGCTAACCCAACAACGGGTGAGGTGCCAAAGAATATTCTCAGTCATGACTCAGGGGCTCCAGGGGGAAAAGCAGCTGACAACAGATAAAGGCCTAACAAAGACATAAGTCTTGCCCTTGAAAACTCTTCATATGATAAATACGCTCAGCTACAGGCAAATGGATGACTCGGGCAGTGGCACAATTGTAGTCGAAGTAATTAAAATTGAGATTGAAACAGTAATAAAGAACAGATTTTGTGTCTATTTTGCAGGAGTAAATATGAAAGTAGAAAAGCTCTGATCATTATTCTATAATATTTTACTTTTCACAGAACACAAAAGGATCAACATCCCTCATATAAAAAACAGAAACGCATTTAGGTGTCAGTCAAAACATTTTATTTTCAATTATACAAATGTGACTTCCTGTAATTAATGAATCAGCCAGCTGCTGATGAGTACTAAGCCACGATCCATAATCTGTGAATGCATGTCAGGCTGTGATGGCTTACAATCTCAGAGTGGCAAATTAGTTCACAGAAAGTATAATAAAATAGTTCCAGGAGCTGGGAGACTGGATTGGGTTTCTTTTTAACAGAGGTGGCATTTTTAAGGCTTCGAGGGCCCGTATTGGGTGAAAGTTATTACAGATTGTGGCTTTGGTAGGTTTATGAGGACATTCTGACAGTCGTTAAAATTTGCTGATTGTCTCACATCTCAAGTAAGATACACATTGCACCCCGGGTAGACATTACACATTCATGTACCAAAAATACTCATAGAAATCTCATAGAAATACTGGTATCACGGTCTGCAGCAGCAAGTAAACCAATTTACATTTACACTTTAACACAAAACTGAAAAACATGCTGCGGTGAAACAGTGTGAACGGATGTGTGGCTGATTTTCAGCATGTTGCATCTTCCAGAATTCCTCCACAGCCTGGAAAAGTTTGGAATATAATTTAAATGTTTCCAGATCTGGATAAGAATGGAAAAGGAAAACAGAATATGGAAAAAATAGGATTTCCAGACTTTATTGCCTCTCCTATTGTCTAAATGTTGGATTCATCTGTCCATCCATCCATCCATGCACCTTTATGTCTGTCTGTCTGTCCACCCATCCATCCATCCATCCATCCATGCACCTTTATGTCTGTCTGTCTGTCCATCCATGCATCTGTTGGTCAGTCTATCCATCCGTCTGTCCATCCATCAATTATGCGCTGTTAGTCCGTTCATTTCTTTGTCCATCTGTTCGTTTATGCATCTATCCATCCATTTATGCACCTTTATGTCCATCCAGCCACCCATCTGTCTGTAGGTCTCCCCATCCCGCTGTCCGTCCATCCATCCGTCTGTCCATCTATCCATCCCTATGTCTGTCCGTCTGTTTAACAGTCCATCTGTTCATTTATGCATTCATCCACCCACCCATCCATACTCCTGGTTATGGCACGTTCCATATTTAAAGCCTGGCCACTGTTGAAACATCTGCATCAACAGAGAACTCTGGACATTTTTGAGTCTGGAAAAGTCTGGGATTTCCACACAGAAAACCGTGCAGGAACCCTGATTTTCAATAACAGCAGAGTGCAAAGACAGCAAAATCAGCAATATGCCAAAAAGCAGCATGTAGTAAATAAATGCACTGTGTTTTGTGACAAAGCAGCTCCAACAAGACCAGATGGCATTCGCTGGGAGAAATTTGCTTTAGTTGACTCAGGCATTCTGCTTTAAAGCCTAACTCGTGTTCTGACTAGATTAAGAAAAGCTTCGTAAAGTATTTAATCAGACAAAAGGCAACTACAAATAGCATTTCTTAAGAAAATACTTGTGTTCTCTTCCATTTATTCATAAAGGCCTCTTACTTGAACAATAATATGTTTAACAAAGTTGTCAACAAATCACTGATGACTGCAGTCTTCGTTTAAAGATACTGGAACAACAAAAAGGCAACAACAATGGCTTGGACAATACAGTTCCACTGAGCTACCATCAATTATGTGCTGAATGGACATAGCAACACTTTGAATCAATGCATGCAACTTCCACAAATGCTGTAGTTAGAGGAAAAGGAGAGACAGCCTGAGCAGACTCGTTTCCTCCTCTTTATTTTGAGGTGTTCAGTCATTATATCTCCTTTGCCATCTTGACATTCTCAGTGATCATGCTGGACTCTCCTTTCTGAGTCAGACTGTCTCCATCGATTGCAGACTGTTCCTCCAGTTGCTCTAGTTCTTCCAGTATGGTCTGCACACGACGAACTCCATCCCTCCTCGCCTGCCGTACATCTGCACGGCCTTCAGGGTCAACAGAGTCCAGTGCCAACAGCTCCTTGGTCAAGAGCTCCTCCAGTAGCAAGTATTTTTTATCATTTTTCTTTCCACTGAAGCTTTTCACTTCCTGCTCCAATTTAGCCACTCTTTCAATAATTTGCTGCACTTTAGCCAATCCCGGGTGGACTGGGCACTGAGCTGCCAGCTCAGCCTCTGCCTGTGCAGGTGAGACTTCTGTGGGGGAAGCTGGTTCATCCTGGGCTTCTGATTTTGGAGATATCTGAACTGTAATGTCAGCCATGTGGTGTTGTGGTGGCTCCTGCTTCTGCGCCTGCGACGACAGTTCGTGCTGTGTTTGAGGTGGTGCCTGCTGGAACTGCTGAGGCTGCTGGAAGTGCTGAGGTTGTTGGAGCTGCTGAGGCTGCTGTGGTTGCTGAGATTTTGGGACGTTCGCGTTTATGTGAGGTGTTTGAGGAGCCGGCGTATGGTTGGGTTTCTGCTGTACGTTTTCATGCTCCTGCTCTGTCTTTTGGGGCAGTTCTCTTGACAGGACCCGCTGTGGAGCCTTAAAAGTATAGAGGAAAGAAAAGTTAGTTATTTTATTCATGACAGTCAAATATTTCCTTTTTGTTTCGCTGTTCTTCGTCTGCACTAGGGTCTCCTTCCAGTTGGAAATGCCTAGAAAACCTCCTAAGGAGGCCAAGAGGCCTTCCTATTAGATGCTTAAACCACCTCAACTGAGTACTTTCAATTCAGAGGAGCAGAAGCTCTGCTCCAGGGTCCTAATCCTATCGCTAAGGCTGAATCCAGCCACCTTACAGAGAAGGCTAATTTCTGATACTTGAATGAGGAATCTCTTTGTTTTGATCATGATCCATATCTAAGACCATAAGTGAGGGATGGAAGGAAAATGCGCCGGTAAAAGCGAATTATAGATCTGGATGAAACAAGACCACAGAAAATCAAGGATCGCACTTGGGTTAGGGAGACCAAGGCCCCTCCTCGAGCCAGTTTTCCTGGCCCTCAGGGCCAACTGTCCTACATGTTTTTGCCATTTTCCTGCTTCCACCCAACTGATTTAAATGCATGGGTGATTAACAGGCTTCTGCAGCATTAGATGGGATGCTGAAGAGGTAATTCAATTTAAACCAGGTGTTCTGGAGCACAGACACGTCTAAAACATGAAGGACAGTCGGCCCTGAGGACCAGGATTGAGAACAATTGCTCTTAGGAGCCATCTTGATTAGATACCTAAACCACATCAGCTGACCCCTTTTGATGCAGAAGAACAGCAGCTCTATTTCCAACACAGAGCAACACAGCACCCATATTAGCAAAGAGGCAGCCCCATTGGACATTTCTTGGCATGTCATTGGGACAAACATGCCAGGAAAATATCCAAAAGGAAGGTGCATAGGAGGCATCCTAATGATATGCCTCAGCTGACTCCTTCCAATATGGAGTAGCAGTGGCTCTACTCTGAGCTCCCTTTCATGTGGACCCACACTGATGGAAATCCAGCTGAGCCATGTGAACTGGGTGGCAGGCAGACTCCCAGCATCATAATCACACTCACCCATCGAGGCTATTAAACTGCTTTAAAACTGCAAATAATTTAAGGTAAAACACATAAGTGAAATTACTTGTGGCCTTTCCCCCATCACCTGTATTTTAACAGGTGAATGACTCCTCACATGAGATGGGATGTGAACAGACGTCCCATCGCGATGTTGGGGAAAAGTAGTTGGAGAAGCTTTTTCTCTAGAGGGCTGTACTCCTGCAGAGTAGCTGGGCCAGTCCTCTGACTGAAGGCGATGAAAGGGCTGCTGATGTTCAGAGTAGGGAACACGTTGAGTGTAGACGGAAGGATTCATGTGAGGCGCTGTTTGGCCCCCTCCACCCTCGTGGATCACTGGGATGGGGATATACCCGGGCTGGAGACCAGTGCTGCTGGGCCGTGCGGGTTGGTGATGGGGGGCGGTGTTAACCTTGAATACAAAATAAAAAGCAAACATTCAGTTTATGGCCATCTGCTTCTAAAACCACCAGGACACTATACCAAATGTTCAGTGGCAAACATACAGCTCCTGGTTAATGTGATTTATTTAGGGTTATTAAAAAGGGGCTAAATACAAATGTATGAAAAACCTCAGGATTTTTATTGTATAACTGTTCTTTCACTTCACAATTATGCGGTACGTTGTGCTGGTGTATGACATAAAATCCATATAAACACACTATGTGGTTATGATGTGACAAAATTAAAAAAAAGTATGAATACTTTTCTACTTTTTGTACTTCCCATGCTCCTCAGCTCTGGAATCAACTCGCTGAAAACCTGAAATGTTGGTTTCTTTTAACCAGACCTGAAAACTGCATTGTATACTGCAGCTTTTAATCAGTTTATTCGATCGGTTCTTAGCTACAAATACATTTGAAAGGCATCGTAAACTTAGAAAGTACCTCTGATGTTTGTGAAACTGTTGATCCGGCCTTCCCACACTCCGTGTCAGAGGGTCCAAGCAAAGGCGATTTAGGTCTGCCGTGGAGGATCCCTGACGTCTGGGATGGGGTCGGACCTTCTGTCCTGACGTTTTGTGCAGTGACTGGCTGGATGTAGGAGTAACATGGATGCTGCTGCTGCCTCACATCTGCTCCGTCATGGTAGACCGGGATGGGAACATAACCGGGGCGAAGAATGGGGTGCTTCATCTCTTTCACAAAGGTCTTTGAAGGCTCAAAAGGGCTTGATTCTGCTGGTACACTGGGTCCATTTGCTAATACTTCTCGAATCTGAAACAGACAATTCAGTATAAATTTGACTGGATATATACACTTTACTGGTTTCTCAACGAAAGTGCACACCTCCATTATTTATAGTGAACAATGCAGATTTTTGTGCAGAGCTTAATTTATTATTCCAGATCTATTTTATGCATATTGTGAATGGGATTATGACTGTCCCCAATCCTTGGTGCATTGAAAAAACAATCAATAGCATGCTCAGTCTCAGATAATAACAAAGGTCATGGGTGAGGCTCAACAATTTTTCGGAGTGGTGCTAAAAGTCTCACTTCTGAGCTTTGGAAAGAAGAAATCATCTGACACTCAGCCTAAAGATGCTAAATTAATTTCTACAGTAAGCTATGTTTTATCATGTTAACATTTGCAATAGATATTTTACTCCACCATCTGACTAAATTTACCACACATTAGCTTAAGAGACACTCGCAATATTTTTAACTAATTATAATAACATATTGAAAGAGAAGTGAATTTACATGTTTTAACTTGCATTTCTTCTATATTATTAAGTAAACTGAATGTTGTTTCTTTGTAACTAACCCTATAGACAACATTTGTTCTACTCTAGGGCTTTAAAACCAAATAAAATACTTCTCTACACAGTAGAGAACCATGATAAATTGTGTTCTTATTGGAGACTTGCTAGCACAACAGGGAAAAAAACTGATGCATATGAAAGGTAGCTGTAGCACTTTTTTAATAAACCTTTCTTACATCTGGTTGGTAAAAAAAACAGCTCACACTAATGAGTTTGTAGGTTTTATAGTATTTAGGTAATCAGAATCAGCTATAGTGGGAATTGAAAGGTAAGACCTCAAATAAAACTGGAAATCGGTTATTGGACGATAAATTTAACAGTTCTGAATCCAACACTAAGTGAGGGGATTACCCGCATTTATAAGTCAAAACATACCGTATGTTGCTAACATTTATCTGATTTTTAGGAAACTCAAAAATCTGCATAAAGAGCATATGTTTAGTGTGTTTGCATAGGAACTTTCTGTTTTGATGTATTTACTGAATAGGAAATGCTATTTTTTTGTGTTTGACCTGCTGATCTCTAGGAATCTGGCCAACCAACTAATAGCTGAATCACTCATGATCACTGTTTACTACATTTATTTGTTGTGAAAATTCAGGATCAGCCATAATTAAAATTGGCAGATCAGACCTAAAAAGAAGAAACACTGAAAACTGGTAATAGCCAATAAAAGGCAGATCGCTATATTTCCATTGACAAGAACATAAAAATCTGCTTTAGATGCCTTTATAGACACAGTAGTTTTAAATCCAACAGAACACAAAGGGATTAAAAGATTATGCATTTAACACGGAAGCGAAAACTAGTAAATTTTTCAGTATTTGATGTAGAGATGATGGGAAAATTGTCCAATCAATTGGTGCATCATTATGGTCAACAATTTAGTAGAGTTGAGAAAACGTTTAAACAAATAAGTTTAAGTTTTAAATTGATAGCGGCCAATAAAAGCCTGATTGTTGCATCTCTATTTACAAAGTCAGATTAAACTGTCCTGTAGTATAGAGGCAGTGATTTTGAATTTAACAAAAGGTAAAGGAATTACCTTCATTTATGCACCAAAGAACATGTTTGTTGCCTTGTGTGTTTTTAGTTTTGATACATCTATTGAATAAGAAAAACAATTCAATTTTTTCAGTATATAACCTGCTGATCTTAAGAAAATTAGATGGGGCATGTCTAATGGTCACTGCTTTGATATGCAACACTGATTTACACCACAGTTTTAACCAGGCATCAAGGTATACAAAGGTTCTAAAAATGTACGGATTCCAAACTGCTTAAACAATTTATTATACCGTTTGTAAGGTTTAAATTCCTTTCAATGAGATGCAAGAAAAAATCTACGAGTCTTTTGAGTTTTCTGGCCATGAAGTATAAAGTGTGGCAACTATTTTTTTTCAAGGAACAAACCTGTCATTTCTTTTTGAAGAAAAGAGCCAAAACCCTTTCCCTCAAAGGTAAGATCTTGGTGACTGCTGTGCGTGTGCATGGACAGGCACATTTCAGCTGTTATGAACACACAGGCTGTCTTTGTGGGGACCCCATATTGATCATGCATGTCTCTACTCTTCCTTTAAACTGTACTATAGTAACCGACGGCTAATGCCCCAAACAACAAAACTGAAATATTAAACTCTTTCACCTCGATTTAGTTAGTACTGATCTGACCATCAGCAGAGAGGAGTACAGGAATGAAGCTGCAGCTTAATGCAATTCATCGTCCAGGTAAGTTTGGCGAAAATAACAGCAGACAAATTTAGGTGAGTGAAGATTTTGTCAGCTGCTAGGCTGAAACAAAATAAAGGTGTTATTAAAAAAGAACACCAACCCTATAGAGCTTTAAAACTGCATGCAATTACAAATGAAGTCCTAATGGACCGCTTTTCAGTGAGTATTTCAGACCTATTTTGATTTTTGACAGTAAAAACATTTAAATATATAAATAAAAGCAGGTGTTTTAACAAGTTAATGATTATCTATTTGAGAAAATGGAACAGCAGATAATTAAACAGATGTAAACAAGCTGGCAAAGGCTATGTTGCAAATGCTGCACAGTGACATAAACTATATGCTGACTGATTAAAGGACTTAATGACCTGTGCATATATATTTTAAAACTTTATTTCAGGCAAAATGTGGTAAATAAATGAGGACTACATCATGTTGAAGCTTCAAACTTGTTTCAGAATGTTTAGGTGGAGAACCAAGCGCATAGATTAATGCACACAAGATCCTGGTATCATTTGAAAGTTTACCTTTTTTTCCCCTTTCAGATTAAATCTACAGCTCCGACATACAGATCTTTCAAATTTTGCTAAAATTTCTTCCACTACTGGTAATATTTGCACAGAATCACACTTTTCCATTAACTGAAGGTGGACCCACAAATGAAACTTGGCATAGGGCCTCACACGAGGTTGGGCCAGCTCTGGGTACAAGCAACAGGTTCCCACCCATTTCAATTCAAAACAAATCTGTAAGGAAAAAAATCTTCCTAGATTGCATTTATAGGTAAACCAGCAGCTTTTTCCGCCAACATCACAGTTGTGAAATAGCTGTGAACGACCCTTTGCCCTCTGTCTGTACAGGACACTGCAGGCTGCCAGCTCCGATGCACCAATTTTATCCCCCAACAGCTGTGTCTTTCCAGCAGATTCCTCAGCACACTAACTTTGGAAAACAGAGTCTGTCCCTGAGAGAAGAGATTACCAGCTTGGAGGGCTGTGGAGCCTCAGCCCACAGGGTTGACCGCTTTTTGATGTATTATTACTATTATGATTATGATTATTATTACTATTATTAGTCAGCCAGCTCCTGTTGCCGTATCATACATACTCCTGAGGCCAGAAGGAAAGGCAGAGCAGGCTGAATCCTTGTAAGGGAAAAGTTTATTATGATCTGAACGCCGTTTTTCAAACACGGGGAGCTGATCGCAGAGAAGCCTTTCCGTGCAGCGCAGTGACTCACCGAGTAATAATAGTGTTAGATCATGGCATGGGAATATAACGGGAATGGTCATCTGTTATATTAGGCTTATGAGTTGTCAGTGAGGGGGAGGTGGCGCTGCTTAACAAGGCCTATAGGCAACAACATTAATGTAGAATAATAACACAGCGCAGCGTTTTTTCTACGTAACACAATTTGGGAAACGAAACAAACGCAGCTCAATGTAAACAACCGTGTTTGAATTATGTTTACAGCCGCTAACCCAGACAGACCAACTTTGTAAGGGGTCCGTTACCTTTCTGGTGTCGTGTCTCGGGTCATTCCAGGTGGTGGTTCGGTTGTTGTGGTCCACGAAGAAGGGCCACCCGGTGTGGGGGTCGATCTTCACCTCCCAGCCCAGCGGCAGAGGCTCGCTGTCGTTACTCGCCATCGTGGCTGTCGGTGACTGCGTCTTCACGGCGTTCATGTTTCTGGCTGCAGAGTACTGAGACATTTTATACGGGCGACGGTCGCTTTAAAGATTCCCACTGGTGACGTGGGGAAGTGGGCTGGAAGTTTCTGGAAATAGCAGAGGTTAATGTCGGGGGCGGCGGACGCAGCGCGCTGGCTCCTCAGACCCCAAACACAGACGACTCTGCGCAGAATAACATTCATTCATCTAATCTTATTTATTTGCTTATTTATTTCTCCAAATTAAAAACACGCGGCTGTTTGCAGTCATAAATTACACATGCAGGAGGATTCCCACTCATAATGTGTCCCAGGACCTGATTTTCTGCAAATTAACTAAAGGGAATTTCTAATTTTTTTTTCCTAATTAATAACAAATCTCCAAATAGACGGAGTCAGACTCCCACACGATAAATGTAGTCCAAGGATTTGCTTGGATTTGGTTCACAATTATGTAAGTGCTGGTGTGAAAGAGTGTAGGCACGGTGACACCTATAATGACAGTCCTTCCTCTTAATTCTGTCAGGGGGGGATGCTAATAACCCAGCCTCTTCATCATGAGGCTGAACACTGATAAAAACAAACGTGAGGATTTTAAAGCTCCTGTAAACTTTAGGGTTTTCACCTAAATTCACATAGCAGCAATTGACAATATCAGTCATTTCACCTTACACCACAAATAGGTCAAATCTGTATCCATAAATCTGTGCAAATCAACTTTAGCGCTTATCGATTCAGTTTAATGTAATTTACTGTATAATTTAATGTTATGCAAAGTGGTTCTGATTCAGATCCAATGCAAAACAGTTTGGTTCTATCTAATTATTACACAATGTCATTAAGTGATAAAATTCCAAAGTAAAGAAAAGGATAGAAAACAATACATACAAAAACAATCTCTCCATTCATCCATCCATCCATCCATCCATCCATCCATCCATCCATCCATCCACAGGGGTTCGGGTTAGTCCATTCATCTCTCTCTTTACAACCCATTTTAAAGGATTCTAAGGTGTTCCTTAGCCAGGATAGTCCCTCCAGGGAGTTCTGGGTCTGCACTGGGTCTCTGTCCTGAAGAACACATCTGGAAAACCTCCAAAAATAGGTCCCAGGACACATCATCATCACTTTGAAATCCTGTCCATGAATACAACAGAATCTCTTAAGAGATTGTTTGTCATCTAAATTCGAGTAAACACAGAGGAAAACATAAAGAGGTGTAAAACACAGAAACTAAAGCTATAGTAACAACAACAACAACAATAATAATAACAATAATAATAATAATAATAATAATAATAATAATAGAAGAAGAGGAAATAAACTATTTAAAACTATTTAAACAAAAAGGGGGATATAATTTTATAGTTTTGGGGTTTTGGTAGTATAATTTATTTTTTTTTTGGCGGGGGGGGGGGGTCAAAGATTAAACCATACAATTCTAGAATTGTCCTTCATGTTCGTCACCGACATTTTCCTCTCGACGCTGGTGTTAAAAACAAGCGCTCCCTTGCGTTACACTTCGAAATTAAGGCCTCTTACGGAAGTTGCGCTGCTTGAAGAAAAACAAGTCATTTATCTGCTCCGGCTAAATTTTCTGTTTTTACTCATAAATATATTAGTAAATACACATAGAAACTTAATCTGTCCTAAGTAAAGACGTTTTTACAGTTTAAATTTAAACAAATTTTTCTTTTTTTACAACCTATCCCCGGAAAAGTAAAGCTGCGTAAACATGGGGCACTGTTAGCTAGCTTCTGAGCTAGTTACGAGTTGTTGTTATCAGGGTATATTTTTAGTTATTTAACTACCCAGCAGCGATCATTTCTGACTAGGTCATAGTCAATATCGGTCGGTCATGGACGACGAAAGCTCCCCCTAGAATTTTGGAGTAATTTTAAGTTCTGATTGGGGTTTGTTTCGAAAATTTTTGCAAAAACTAAAGGGGCCGGGGGCTAAATTTTTGGCTACTCGCCTTACCCCTCTAGGCACACGAAAATCGGCTTTTAGTGCTTCATTCACGTAGATTATTATAGGAAAAATAATCCTGAAATAAATAACTCAAACTAAATGGCACTAAAGTCTTTTTAAAGCAATTTTTAAGGTTAGGCCTCACAATTGATGTCAGAAACGTCACAAGCACAGTCAAAAACCTCATATGAAGAAGTTAAAACCGAAAGAAAAAGACGCTACATTGTTAAACTGAGTCACAGCTGTAGTTGGAGTATACTGTTTTAACATTTTAAACACCTTTTTACCCCTCAGGTATGTGGGAAACCTCTCCAGGGATGTTACAGAGATTTTGATTTTACAGCTCTTCACCCAGATTGGACCCTGCAAAAGCTGCAAAATGATCACAGAGGTAAACATCCAGGATCCTGGTTTGGTTGCTTGTCTTTAAACATCTAATCGCGGCTGCATCTCCATAAACTACGGAAAAGCTCATTTCTTATAAAAAGTGAAACTGCTATAGATCCATTGAACCCAGCGTGAATTGTTTATTTATTTTAATTCTGACTGTTCCTTTCAACTAATGAAAACCCGAATTGAGTGTTCCAGAAAATAAGACAGTTACATAAATGATTTTTATTACAGAATAGGATGCACATGTCCTGTACAGTATGTGTACTCTGTACTTGGGTGGCTTTCCTTTTGCATGAATTTAATTGCATTGCGTTGATGCGGTCACCCTGTAGCGCTGCTGAGGACTTAAGGGAACCCAGTTTGCTTTAATTGCGACCTTCAGCTCATTTGGTGTCTCATCATTTCCTTGCCGATACTTTATCGATTCTCTGTGGGGCTAAGGTTAGTCCAGGACAGTTTCTGCAGTGTGAGGAGGTGCCACGTTGTGCTGGAAAATAAGATTAGCATCTCCATAAAGCCTATCAGCAGAGGGAAGCATGCAGAATTAACTTTCTCCCTAAATGAGGACTTTGGGTCACTGAGCAACAGTTTATTCCTCCTTCTCTTTAGCCCAGGTGAGACGCTTCTGGTGTTGTCTTTGGTTCTGGAGTGGCTTAAAACAAGGCATGTTGTAAGCCCATATACTGGATATGTCTGTGCGGTGGCTCTTGAAGGTCCAACCTTAGCTGTAGTCCATGACATCTGAATCTTCCCCAAACTCTTGAATGGTCTCTGCTTCACAACCCCTCTAAGGCTGTGGTTATCCCTTTAGCTTGTGCACCGTTTCTATCGCACTTTTTTCTTCCAACAAACTTTCCATTGATTTGCATAAATACAGCAGGTTGAACAGCCAGGCTTTTAGCAGTGACCTTTTGTGGCTGACCCTTGTTGTGGAGGGTGGCTGGGCAACTCTTAAGTCAACATTCATCCCTGTAATTGTGTAGGCAATTATACGACCATAATATTTCTATATTCAAAACATTTGAGTTATATTAATTTATAATCATAAAAAAAAACACCTGAAATATCACTCTGTGTCTACAGTAAATCTAAATATTTGAGTATCCCTTTTTTAACTGATTCATTGGGATAAATTTACTCTTCAGTGAGGTTCCAATTTATTGAGCTGTACGGCACATTTCAGTTATGATTTGTAAAAGTCGGTGCCAGAGTTCTGAACTTCTTTGCTCCCCTTGTTCTTCTGCAGCACACGAGCAATGATCCATATTGCTTTGTGGAGTTCTATGAGCGCAGAGATGCCGCTGCAGCCCTGGCAGCCATGAATGGGAGGAAGATTCTAGGAAAGGTGAGAAGAGTATTAATTAGAGCTATTCTAAATGAAATAAAAAAGCTAACTAATTTGATCCTTGGAAATTGTCTTTTTTTTTTCATTCAGTCTTTCATGGTTTTAATGATGTTCAGTAAATTCTTTTGTTTTTAGGAAGTTAAAGTTAACTGGGCAACCACCCCTAGTAGCCAGAAGAAAGACACATCCAGTAAGTTTGCTACTTCTTCTTCTTATTATTAATTTGTTGTAATTAGATCAACAAAGGTCAGAATTTGCAAGGTAATCTTACATGATAGACGTTTCTTTTTGCTGTTTCTCAGATCACTATCATGTTTTTGTGGGTGATTTGAATCCCGAGATTAGCACTGAAGATGTCAGGGCTGCGTTTTCACCTTTTGGAAAAATCTCGTAAGTTCATTTTTTTATTGCTGCAATTTGTGCGATTTTAAAGATTTCTTGTTTTATGTGAAGCTCCTTTGTGGCAGCGTTTGATTTTTCTTTAGATGGGTAAAAATTGCTTCATGAAACTGCTCTGTAAGCTTATGCTGCAACACAGCCATCTGTGACCATGTTTACACGCATGTTGAATCAACTTTTAAAACAAAACGCTAATAAATCTGCACATTTTAACATCTGATGTCGCCCCACAGTTCGTCCACTTAGCCACATATGATGTATGCATCACCCCCGTTTATTGTGAGCTAATATAAAGTCTCAACTCCCCTTTGCAAAATAAACAAAATGCTAATAAAGGACATTCATGACTCAGTTCTCTGATAGATAACGATAGTTTAGCTTTGCAGATTAGCTTTGGATTTAGCTCTTCCACATGGAGTTTCATTTTAGACAGGAATCATTTTAGATCAGCTGGTCTTTTCTGAACTAATACAAGGAAAATATCATTACCATCATCATCTGAGTGGCTTGTTTGCAGGTTTTACCACCAGTCCACCTGCTAAAATCGGACGTACAATAGCATTAATATGTTTTCGTACATATTCTTTATATTTAACCTGCATTCATGCATGTAGACATGGTTAATGGTAGTAATACACAGTTTTAGCATTAAAATATGAGCTGGACCTCTTTGGTCTCACAGGTTCTACAGACCTCTTGCATATAGTGCCTTGGAAAGGTTTTCATGCCCCTTGACCTTTTTCACATTTTATCATGTTACAACCACAGATTACAATGTATTTTAGTGGGATAAATTCAGAAGTGAAGAAAAAGAATAACTAATGAAAAACATTGTAACATGTGAAGAGGTGTGGTGTGCATTTGTATTCAGAGCCCTTAATAACCCTTGATTAAATCCGGGGCAACCAAATACCTTCAGAAGTACCCTAAAAGGTAAATTGTCCTTCGTGAAGACCAAGGGACACAGCAGACAGGTCAGGGAGGACATTGTGGAGATGTTCAAAGCAGAGTCAGATTGCAAAACAATATCCTGAGCTTTAAACGTCTCCAAGAGCTCTTTTCAATCCATCATCTCAGTATGGCACAGCTGCAAATTCACCAAGACATGCTGTCCACCTAAACATACAGGACAATAATTAAAGGAGCAGAGAAACAAGGTCAACGTAACTCTGGAGCTGAGCAACAGAGATCCACAGCTCAGGTGGGAAGGGTCAGTTGGATGCTCCAGAAATCTGACTTTTATGTAAGACTCACAAGAAGAATTGCATTATTGGAAGAAAGCCATAAGAAGCCAAAGTGTGAAAAAGGTGAAACTAAAATGAACCTTTTTGGCCTACATGCAAAACACAGCGCATCACCCTGAACACGCAAACCTCACGGTATAGCATGGTGGTGGCAGCATCATGATGTGTGCATGCACAGAGTCTTATTTAAACATAGAGCAAACACAGAGCTACAATGGAATGGTTTGGATCAAGGTCAGAATCTGTGGTCAGACTTGGAAGTTGTTTGCAGATGCTCCCGGTCCAATCTAACTGGGTTGACTGATTTTAAATGGGAAGAATTTCACTGTCTGGATGAGTAAACCTGGTTTAAACAAAGCCCAACAGGGCTGCTGCTGTGACACCATGAAAGATGTTTCTACAAGGTTCAGGGGAGATGAATACATCTGCAGACCTCAGATTATGGATTGCATAGTTTAAAAAAAATGTTTGAAAACTATGCAACACTCCAAAATGAAAATGTTCAAGGGAAAGGAATACTTTTGCAAAGCAGCATATTTTGCAGTTTTAACCACTTTAAGAGATTGGAACAGTGTCTTTTTAAACTATTATATGACATGCGTTTGTGCCTCAGCTGTTTTTGTGAATGAGCTGTCAGCTTTTAACCAGTTTTTGCATTTTATCCACATGTACAAAGCGGTAAGTGAAGTGTACTTTTACAGAGCAAAATGCAAACATTGTGTATGAACCTGAACCGCCTTTAAAAGTACTTCACAGTGAAGTAATAGCACTTTGGTTATTTTACAGAAATGCTCATAGGATTGGACAGCAGCTTGAAGGCTAACAGCAAGGAACTGTGCACTCTGGAGACTCAGATGTAGTTTTTCTTCCTCTATTTATTCAATTTTATTCCCACATGTCTTTATTTGCAGATACCGTGTATTAATGATACATTTAATATTTAAACAGTGTTTACCCTCAACACCTTTGCTTAAATTGTCTCATTTTGATTTGTATAGTGTTGTTTGTAGAACAATGATCCTCTTCCAAATTTTCTAAAAATGTCAATTTCTCAAAATTTACAGCTGCCCAAAGTCCAAACGGCATAATGGTGGTAAAGAATTGACCAGGAAAAATAAAGAAATCTGTTAACAGGCCACGTATGCCATTTAATTCCTTTTTTCTTCTGATATTTTTATATACATTTCTGTCTGTAGGAGTAGCAGTTACAGCACATTTTAGGAATGCATGGTAATCTATTTCACTAGTCTATTGCTGTGAGGATTGAGCCAAAATGTGGTGCTCTAGTGGTTAAGATTTATTAAAACACCTGAAATAATTTCAAGGATACTGTAGGCTGCATGTATTTGTTAAAGTTTTGTTTTCAAGAATTCAGCAGTAGGTCAGGTTAGCTAATCAACTTCACTGTAGTGGAGGAGTTAAAGTTCAGTGTGTCTTGCGTGGTTCCTTTTACTGTGAGGATTTTATTTCTGAAGGGTGCTGATCTTATTTTTTTCTTCACTTTATCCCTCAGAGATGCTCGTGTCGTGAAGGACATTACAACTGGCAAATCAAAAGGGTATGGATTTGTGTCCTTCTACAACAAACTGGTAAGGGTTCAGTGCAGGAACACAGACTGAAGGTTATGTTTTTCTTTATTATTCTCCTTAAATGCTTTTACCGTAACTGGAGTAGTTGAACTTATAGTCAGCCAGTGTCATCAAACATCACACGACACAGTTTCCACATTGCCACTGGCAGTTTTAGTATTGCAGCATTAAAAAGACAGTAATGTTTGTTTTCCTGAAGAGCGGTATTGTTCCTCTGTCTGGATTTCAGGATGCAGAAAATGCCATCTCGCACATGGCGGGGCAGTGGCTCGGAGGACGCCAGATCAGGACAAACTGGGCAACACGTAAACCCCCAGCTCCCAAAAGTGCTCAGGACAGTGAGTATTGACAGCAAATTCTTCCTTCCTTTCTTTATCTTATCTTTATTTGTATGCGTGCCTTTTGAAATTTGTGGATACTTCTGGAGCAGCCGTGGTTTTCAGCAATGAAACCATAACCGAGTCTTTCACCATGATTACACTTTAAAACCTATGCGTACTCACCCCAAACTTGACTGAAAGATGTAACAATCCTTAAACAAATATGGCCAACACTTCTGTCTGAAGTTGCTTTTGTGGTAGAGCAAAGGAGAGCTCTGGTTGGGATTACAACCCGGTGTTCTACAGCTTTAACCTCTAATCTTTTCACAGCAGTTACTTCCTGAAACAGAATTAAAATCCCTTATAAATTGTGTGACGCTGACTGATTTTAATAGTTAAAGCCTCATTTTTATCTCAGAACACAAACACTGTAAACATTCTACTATTTTTGGCTTAAATCCCCCATAAATCTCTTTAATGAGAACGTTTATTGTCTCCACCTGGACACACCCGGAAAGTGGAAGGTCCTCAATTCATTTCAATAATAATTCCTCCATGGGTAGCTCATTTTATCAATCTAGTTTTAATTTAAAGTAAACAGAACTGCTTAGCAAACTACCATCATTAATGTTTAAAATCACTAGCTTTCTACCAGGACTGTTTCCAGGGTCAATCTGTTTGGCCCTGGTTCCTGCTCTGAAGACGCACCTTCAGTATTATAACGATGAAGGTGATCTCTTCATAGATGTCATTAATGGGTTTGTTTAGAGTACCTAAAATGTTCGGTGGTGTTTTGTTTTTCTCTCAGACGGTTCAAAGCAGCTGAGGTTTGATGACGTAGTGAATCAGTCGAGTCCGCAGAACTGCACAGTGTACTGTGGTGGGATCCAGTCAGGACTCACAGGCAAGTGTCATATTCTCAAGAGGCCATTGTTCCACCCGGCCATCACTGTATAATTATAGACGTCTTACCAGTTCCCATACTGTCTGCTGAAATCGAGCTAAGAAGCAACCAGACCATTATTTTCTCTCTGTGATTCTTTCAGAACATCTGATAAGGCAGACGTTTTCACCATTTGGTCAAATAATGGAGGTCAGGGTGTTCCCAGAAAAAGGATATTCTTTCATCAGGTATTATCAGAGTTCATTGCAGCATTTAGCCTCTAGATGTCAACAGCAGCATGTTAGCGAAGTATTACGGAACAATTAATGTAATTCTTGATGCATTTTGTTCTGAAGGTTCTCCTCCCATGACAGTGCCGCACACGCCATTGTTTCTGTAAATGGCACAGTCATTGAGGGACAAATGGTGAAGTGCTACTGGGGCAAAGAGTCAACTGACATGGCAAAAAGCCCACAGCAGGTATGTGACAAAGTCCTCCTGGTCGGGTGAATTTTGTTCTTTGAAATATGAGGAAAATAATTTTACAAAAGATGCCCAGCGCTGAACCGGCATTTGTCCGGATCTAACTCTGCTACGTATGGTTCTTCGGAGAATTCATTGTTCTTGTTGTGAGTCAAGAGTGGAGCGGGCCGACTATGGAGTCAGGATCTTGGCAAGAGAATCACCGCCTGCCAACCCACTAAGACACATGGTCACTCTGAAACTGTGGACAGTTTGATTTATCTATTAAGAAATAAGGAAAATCTGAGACAGATTTCTGTTTTCAAAAGGCATCTTCCGTGTCATTCTTGTCTTGTCTTCATGTGTTTTTGTTCTGCTGCTCAGTGAATGTGGAGATAAAGTCTAACTGTGGAATAATGACATGAATCTACTTTGTTCCTTCCTTCGGTGCTGGTCAGGTCGATTACAGTCAGTGGAGCCAGTGGAACCAGGTCTACTCAGACCCTCAGCAGCAGTATGGGCAGTACATGGCCAACGGGTGGCAGGTTCCTTCTTACAACATGTATGGACAGACATGGAACCAACAAGGATACGGCGTAGAGTGAGTTTCTCTGTTAAACTGTCTCCTTTACTGTTGTGTTTCACGCCGGCAGATTCGTTGCTCCTTTTGAGTCGATGCATATTTGACTAAAATACTGAATGTTTGAAACCAACTCCTCTTTTAACGTTAATAAGAGGTGCGCACAGTTAATATTCTGCAAGCTTTTGGTTAACCTCCAGATCAAGTGAGTTAATACTAGCGGATGTCCTCTCCTTGCAGCCCTTAATGATGATGTTACAAAACATTTGCTGCTGCGTTAGACCCTCTATTTGCAATAAATCAGAGTTCATGGTGAAAGAAAACTTGCAAAATTAAGATTTTCAAAAAGTCACCGTTTAGTGTATTTAAATAGATTTGGAAAACCGAGGTTTTGAGCAGGTGACAGCGCTCTGGTTGTCCTGCAGCTTGATGCATCGTTCCTGTCACCGTTTCAACTTTCTGTCTGGGGTTAGAACCATTTGCATTTTTTTGCAGCATAAAATGTTCTGGTACCATTCATTCAGTGTTGCAATTCTGGCCGAGGAATTAAACTAAAGGCGGTTTCATCTCTCCAAAGATTATCCTTCAGTTGTGTCCAAACCGATGTGATTACAGTATATTTACCACTAAAACCTGAAATCACACAGTTGGTCCACTGTTGCTTTGCATCAAGAAGGTCCTGGGTTCGACTCACGGCCGGGAGTCTGGATGGAGTTAGCATGTTCTCCCCGTGCATGCATGGGTTCTCTCCGGGTACTCCGGCTTCCTCCCACAGTCCACAAACATGACTGCTAGGTTCACTGCTCTCTCTACATTGACCTTAGGCGTGAATGAGTGTGTGCATGGTTGTTTGTCCTGTGTTGCCCTGCGATGGACTGGCCATGTGTGTGTCCGTAGACTGCTGGAGATAGGCACCAGCTTCCCTGCGACCCACGATGGAAGAAGCGGTAGAAAATGACTGACTGACACACAGTGTGCGCTTGCGAACACATCAGTTGTTAAGTGGTGGTTGTTCATTTTGTTTAAAAAATTTAGTTAAATGTTTTAGGGTTTCAGTACTGACAGGAATCGGCTGCACATTCGGTTTAAAGTAAGCTCACCTACAGGGCTGTAAATGGCCAGGTGTCTGATTATTTGGGTCAGCTTTTATCCAAACACTCCTGCTTCTGGGCTTCCGAGCCCAGAAGTTCCTGTTTGCTCCTCATACGAGCCTAAAGGCCACAGGGCCTGTGGATCAGTTTACTGCTCAAACTTCACTTCGCTGACACTTTGAATGTTTTTAAAAAACAACTGAAAACTGTTTTCTTCTTTGATGTCATGGTTTAATTCTGCTTTTTTATGCTTATTTTTATACTATGTGTAACTTAAATGTGATTAGTGTTGTACGGCTTCCTTTTTTACATACAAGCAACCTTTTTTCCTTTATTAAAATGATAAAAACAGGAACAGGAATTGTGTCAATGATGCATTGAGGTTTAAATATCTAGATTGCACTAGACTTGCATGCCAGATCTGAAGAACTCTCAACAACTATCAATAAAGGTATAACTACCTTAACGTCAGGAGCTTAAATAACTTAAGTCAATTTCAAAATTCTTGTAGATCCTGCTTTTAAAACGTCTTAAAACCTTCAGCTTAAAAGACTTAAAAGCTGTTAAAAGACTTTTTGTTGTCATTGATGAAAATGAGTCATTTCATTGTTAAAAATGAATCACCTGAGAAATGTAGAAATGTGAGTCTGGAAAAGCTTGAAGTGTTTGTGTAGCGTCCCTGTTTACAGCAGACTAACTGGGTATCTGTGCAACCTTTGCAGGCAGTCACAGTCATCAGGCTGGATGGGCGGATATGCTTCTGCACCAACGCCTCCTGACGCCGTCATGTCCAACGTGGGAAGTTTCAACATGGCTGGCTATCAGATGCAGTGAGATGGCTCCGACCTCAACATGACACCAAGGGAATAAACAGCACTTTTCATCTGGACAGTAACAAGAGAACAGGAGTCGTATTTATATAGCCTTGGTAGCTGAGAGGTGGTTCCTAACAACCCGTTTTATAGATCACTGTCCACCCGACTCAGAACCTTTTTTGTATTGTAATGATAAACAATACTGTCATGGAAAAGTACTTCTGGGTTTTATAGGGAAAGCCAAAGAAACTAACCTGGCCTGAATACTAAAGGATATACCAAAATTTTAAACATTAGGCTCCTTGGACCCTTAGCTATTACCTCACTGGAGGAAATCTGTTTATCTCTGAGTTTTCCAAACTAAAAAAACAAAACATTTTGTAGTTCCTTAAAACGAATTCTGGTATTTTTAGATCCAAAACCTGACAGTTCAAACCTAAAAACACTTTTCAAAGAGAGCCTTCCTGTTACTCAGCAACTTACAGGAAAGTGATGAGGATGAAAAGCTTGAATTAACCGGCATGAACTTAAAATTATCCTTCTCCCAGTTTGGAAATGTTTTTAAAAATATATTTTAATGTGGATTTACTAATTGGGCTCAGCCATTTTTCCCAACACAGGACAAACGTCCACGTTTAGTTTTCTTCTTCGTGTCAGTTTCTGACACAGTTGTGCATAAATTGAGCAGTTTGTTGGTAGATCATTATTTAGCTATTAGGAAAAATCTGCTTTGTGTTGCTCTACACCTTCAGTCCTTAAAATATGTCAAAATTTAGCTGGGATTTTTTTTTTTGAATAAAGTTTGTTTTAAAACGAAATTCTTGATAATTTTTTGCAGTGAAACGCTCGTCATTTACAGACGCTGAAGGCTTTTACTTCGGATGCTGCAGCCAAATTTGATTTTCTAGTGTTGAATCTGAAAAGAAAAGGCTGTACCCTTTTTTGTTTTGTCCCTTTGTAAATAATACAACTTGGTAAAGGTAACAGACTTTTTGCTCATTTTGAAGCAGCTTGGTCAGAGGAGGAGATTTTTTTTCTGTTTTCTGTCTGAGCTCTTGGCTGGTGGTGTTTATTTCCGGTTGGTTACAGGATTTATTCAACCTTGATCCAAAATATTTCCCAAATTTATATCCTTAATATACCCTATTCTTTTTTTGTTCTTAAAAGACTTGTCAAAAGGGTAATTTATTGTAAAAACTGCAATTTTACAAACTACAACAAGTCCTGCTGTTTGGGTTTTATTTTTCTCTGGGTTTCTGTATAGTGTGTCAGAATTTAAAGGGCATATATCAGCATTTTAACAACTTTTTCTTCACATTTGTTTCAGACTTGTAGTTTCTGATAGTCATTCATTTCCAGAAAGCGAGGACACGGCAGTGAGAATACTGTCATAGTTGCTCAACACTGATGATATCTTGGGAACGCTGAACTCTGGCATTAATGCATAACACACCGTCATGGTAGTGGCGGCCAAGTCTCCAGCTTGAATTTATTTTGCAGTAGCATGGAGACCTAACCAACAGGCACCTTACCCTGGGATTTAACAGCTCTATGTGGTGAGCCCAGTCTTCACCACAGTCGAAAATAGGCTCTTGGGACAAAAAATAAAATTCAGAACACACAAATTTTGGCAGCATTCGGATAGAGGTAATTTCTGCCCCAGTTCTGACCAGCATTGATACATCTGGTTGGTTTTATAGTCCCGTGTTATTTGGACCTAAAAAGTCACTCCAAATGATTCTACTCATACGACGGGAAAAAGGAGGGTTAAATACCGATAAGCAGTCAGACTACAGCTGAACACTCTTGTTCATTTGGCACTGGGGGGAAAAACAAGTCACTGTAGAAGCTGAGGACAAATAAAAACTGCTGGGAAAAAAAACATTTTCTTTTCTGATAAACTTTATGCCCACAGACAGCCACATAGGTTTGGCTGTTAACCCCCTGCTCAAGCGATCTGTCCTAGCGCTGTGATAAACTCTATTGTGTCCTCTTCCTTTAGGGCTATGTTGTTTAATTCCTTTTGTTTCATATCCCTGAAGCATAAAGTGTTTCCAGCGGAGAGACCGTTTAGGATGGATGAGGAGAACACAGAGATCTTCCATGTTTCTTCTATAAATAACCTTTAGGTGCAATTTGACGATGCGACCCAAAATGTTTTTCCCTGAACTTTCATTTACCATGACCACTTTTTGTTTTTGCGAGCGTTTCCATTGTGGAGCCAGAAAGAGGGTTTGTACGCTAAGCGTTAACTCCTCCCACTCCGGCTGTGTTGACCAAAGTCTGACTGACAGCGGATGGGTGCGGGGTCGAGGCTCCCACCATCCCACCAAATAAAATCCTTTTCAGCAATGAAAATATAAACAGTATTTCTGTCAGCGATAACATTTTACTCACAGTCTGGGTCCTTTCTATAGTAATACGCTATCTAGATAACGTCATCATCCATATATGGTACCTATTCCTGTTTGGTATGTGCCCTTTAAAAGCTGTTTCCGATGTGCTGAACAAGATGTTTTGGTTGTTTTGATTTTTGAAGAGGTGAAACAGGGGTCAGGGGTGTTTGTTGGGTTTGTAAATATAAACTTTGGCCATGAACCCTTATAAAACTTAAATAATGTACATAATGTTGGTAACATCTACAATAATATTCTCTTTGAATTTTAGCAATATAAATTATGAATACGCCTTAACGGATTTGTTAATGAAGTCCAACAGTTGAGGTATTTTGAAAAAGATCAACTTTGGATTTAAATTTCTTTTGGCTGGGTTTCCCCATGTTTATGTTTGTGTGCCATTTCCTCAGTGCAGCAGGAAGCAGATAAAACTGCACAATCATTGCTTGAAATGTGGAATGTAATGACGACCTTGTTTTTGTCGATAATTGGAACTGTTGAAGTGATGTTTAATAAAATTGTTGTGGGTTTTCCACTTGGCGGAAAACAAAACTCACTTCAAATAAAGAAACATTTGTACCTCATTGTTCAGGACATTTATTAGAGAGTAATGAATGTTTTCTATGCCCATAGTCCGATAGCAAAGCAAATACACATACACTGTAAAACTGCATTTTATGCAACATCTAAACAGTTAACACATTTATTCGGTATTTATACTAACTCTAGTCCAGATGGGTCGGGTCATCTGGATCCCTTTGATCCTAAAATGAAATCCCAATCACTATTTGCTGTTTGTTAACCAATATGAGTATATTTTGGTCTGGTAAAATGTAAGATTGTTGCCATTATATTGAAGCACAAAGAAACCTTAATGTATACTTTAACCTACAGAACAATCTTCTCACCTCTAATGTCCTCCAAGGTCTAGTCAAAGTAAACTATTATACAATTGAAAATAGAACTATCATCAAAATTAAAGGAGGAAGTGACAAATGCACTGCTTAGTATTGCACTAGTATAAGTTATTTTACCGTTTATTCTTTAACACCACTGTTTTGGTATTTATTTTGCACCACTAATGGTACCTGGATTTACAGTCATAGCAAATAGACAAATTTTCTGTCTATATACAGTGATAGAAACTAAGTACACCCTGTTAACACCTGTAAGAGCAGGAGTTTATGCAGTTTCCTGCTCTGGAGCAGATGGAAAGACTTCATCAGTGGCATCAGAGAGTAGCAATAAAAGCTCATCAATCTGTTTAAGGATTATAAGACTCTCCAGGCCTCAGTTAGTATGCTAACTGTTATATTTCATGGCAGGATAATTAGAAAATGATTCACCGTTTTGGCTTGTTTGGAAGGATGGAAGGGGAAACTCTTTAAACATTCACTGGCAAGCTTGCTGAACTCTCCATGTTTATTTGCACACCTGGTAAAAATGTGAAAACTACTTAAACAAATCTTTTATTGCAGCACAAAATTCTCACTGATAAAATTGATGTAATTCTGTAACAGCGAGCTTTGGAGACCTTCCCTACCATCCTCCTCTTAACGTGCGGTTGGGTTTAGGTCCTCAACCAGCTTTTCCTCCGCTCCAGTTGTTTTAGACTTTAAATTAATGCTCTGACCGTAGATATGGGCAAGTATATGCAAATAGATTTTTTCTTGTAGCCATTTTCTAACCTAAAAAGGTCAAAAGGTGTCTTTCCCAAATGGTACGAACATATATTTCCCATTTTGAAGAAAAATGGATCTCTGTGTCATGTTACATTTATACTTCAGGGAAAAATAACCAACCTTGACCAGTATAAATAATTAAAACACCTTAAGATACATTTGTTTTTTTATATAGTGTTGGTGGTGACAATAAACCTTGCTGCTGCTAAAGGTGCTGTAAGCTATTGAAACATAGGGTGTACTTAGTTTTTACATGGAAGCATGGCTTTAAAACCTACTAAATATTGGAGATTGATCACATGTGAGAGATAAATGTGTTGTTGGCAGAGCTTGCAGGTTTTCTGGATGACCTTTCGACCTTTGTTGCTGGATCATCTGAGGAAGATCTTTTGCTGTTGGTGGGGATAATCGAATAAAATTAAGGCAATAATGAAATTATGACATGCCAAATCTTCTAGATTGTTATAACTCATTTTACATTATATAGACATACAGATGTAATGCAAAATCAAAATGAATTCAGATTTAACTCTATCCTCACATCCTTATGGACACAGTCTACTTCTCTCTCAGTTTTTTCCCTTCAGCTTTTTCCTCCAATCCCAGTTTCTCCATGATCAGGTCAATCCTGGATGTGAGACCTGCCACAGATGATTCAATCTGGAGAACCTGTCTGGTCAGCCTTTCAAGTTGATGGAAAAATCTGCTCTTAATCCATTTTATAGATCATCACATTTCATGAATCGGACATAAAACCTGTTTTTTACCTGAGAAGCTGTTCCTGTCCCACAAAGGTTCGACTTGAGGGACTCTCTTTATCCTCGGATGAGACGGGAAACCCTTTTCCATAATTTCTTCCAAGGTTGTTCAGCTCAGCATTAAGAGCATCCTGGTAAAAATGTAAAAAAAAAGGTCAAACTACCAGATTTTACAGAGTGTTGCAAAAATATTACTACGTTAATACTACGTCTTGTGATGTTACAACAGCAAACTTCTACATTTTATTGAGATTTGTTGTGATAGAGCAACATAAAGTACCACATAGAAACGCAATGAAAATAATACATGTTCTCATTTTTTAAATCTAAAAAGTGATTCACGCATTTGTATTCTTTGCAGAATAGCTCAAGCTCAGATTGGATGAGGAGTTTCTGAACATCAGTTTTCAAGTCTTGGCACAGATTCTCTGTTGCATTTAGGCCTGGACTTTGATTAGGCCATTTTAACACATGAACATGCTCGTCAGGGTCGTTGTCCTACTGGAAGGTTTTAAAAGCATCCCCATAGCATGACGATGCCTCCACCGTTTAGCTCACACTCATGGTGTTTAGCATGTTGGCCGTGTCCCTACAGCTCCTGCTTGTGGCAAACAGCAAACAGCACTTCATGATTTTCTTTCAACAGTAGGTTTCTTCTTGCCATTCTTCCATAAAGGCCAGATTTATGCATCACATGACCAATAGTTGTCCTTTTAATGGGTTCTCCCAGCTGAGCTGTGGATCCCTCCAGCTCCTCCAGAGTTACTCTGGGCCTCCGGCTGCTTCTCTGATTAATGCTGTCCTTATCCAGCCTCAGCTTAGGTGGACATCCATGTCTTGGTAGGTTTGCAGGTGGTCCATCCTCTTTCCTCTTTCAGATAATGTTCTAAAAAGAGCTCTGGGAAAGTTGAAAGCTTTAATATTGTTTTATAACCTAATCCTGTTTTAAACTTTCTCCTTGACCTGTCTGCTGTGTGCCTTGGTCTTCATGATGCTGTTTGTTCACTAATGTTTTCAAGCAAACATCTAAAGTCTTCACAGATTTAATTATTCACTAATTATGTGACGTCTGAAGGCAACTGGTTGCCTGGGATTTTATGTAGTGCTGCAAGGTTTGCACACTTCCTTACAACAAGAAAGTCCCAGGTTTAAATCGCAGCCTGGGGTCTTTGCATGTTCTCCCAGTGCATGCATGGGTTCTCTCCAGGTACTCCTGATCCCTCCCAGGCGTGCATACATGGTTGCTTGTCCTGCACGCCTCTCGTAAGGTGGGTATAATCAAAGGATGGATGGATTGATTTTGTTTAGGGGTATCAGAGTAAAAAGGGGCTGACAACAAATACATGCCAAGCTTTTTAGATGTTTTTTTATGTCAAAAATAATGTATCATTTGCTTTTCACTTTACAATTCTGCACTACTTTATGTTGGTCTATTGTATTTATGTATTTAAATCCCAATTAAATACATAAAAATTAAGGTTGTGGGACAAAATCTGGGAAAGTTTAAGCAGTATGAATACCTTTCCAATTATGCTTTATATCTCTTTCAAAGCTAAATAAACACTAATTAACCGTCACATTTTATTGTAATCATCTCTTTAGTATGAAGCAAACCCTTTTTTCCTCCAGCTCGATTTTCATCCTCGTTTGTTCATCTGCATCAAGAACTTGGTTGCCGTCTCGGTCAAACTGTGAGAAGGCTGCAGATATTTCATTGTCTGCGTGGCCCATCCTGCAAATTCAAGACTGCTATGAGGATTTATGTTTAAATAATACAATTTTTATATAATATCTTCTTTTGTATTGCCTCTTACTCCTTGAGAGTATCCCTGAAGTCCTCGAATTCAATTTCTTTAGATCCGGACTGCAGAGCTTTCTGAACGTCCGATATTTTTTCTTTTTTAAGTTTCAGTCTCATAAAGGTCTTCATGTAGCTCTGGTTTTTAAGGAATCTGTGTCATTAGTAATTCTTGTGAAATATTATCATCATCTGACCTGTTTTTAGATTGTTTTAGTTGATCCGTACCTGTTTGATGAGGTCTGTAATCTGCAGCTCATCTTTCTGAGAGGCCAGTTCCTCTTTGACCTCTGAATACGTGTCATTAATGATGGCCAGAAACATGTTCTAGAGGAACGACACATGAACAGATCACTTGAATGACCGCTCAGATTTATACCTAAAATCAAACATTTCTTGCAAAACTTACCAGTAGGACAAAGAAAACAAAGAACACGTAGGAGACAAAGTAAATGGGCCCGAGGACTCTGTTTGCACGGTCAATGGCGTCATAATCAAAGTCTCCAAGGATGATTCGGAACTGTGTGAAACTGCAAGAGGGGAAAACCACCGGTTTAACTGGAGCTCTGCCGAGAAAAATCTCTTCAATAACAATCCTTACCACCACTCACATGCACTTGACGAATGTGCTGAAAGACTCAACCTCTGTTCCAAACAGCAAATATCCCAGCTGAGCATAGGCAAAGAAGACGATGAAGAACATGATGGCGAATCCCAGGATGTCTTTGGCACATCGACCCAGCGTGGTGGACAACTGCGTCATGGTCTTATTGAAACTGATGTATTTGAAAATCTGCAAAGGAAGACAGACGTTTACGCTGCTGTAACAAAGTATTTATCCCCTTACAGATATTTTTCTGTTTTTATTTTTATATCACACTGAAAAGTTTCAGTTCAAAGACAAATTTTTTAATTACATAAAGACAACCTAGCCAGCTAGGGCACTATCTAAAAAGTATTTAAACCTTGTTAAATCACAAGTAACTGTGATTAACCACATTGTTTGGTTCAGTTGCACTAGACCTGATGACTGCCTGAGCTGTAGAATAAAGATTTCATTTAAAAAGGACCTGTCTGACAGCATGAAGTAGGCCATAATATCTCAAAAACCAGCACATTCTCCTACAATCTAGAGAAATTCAAGTACAGATAAGCAACAAAGTCTTTGACAACTATCAGGCTCTCTCAGCCATTTCTAAACCTATTGGACTTTTAAGGCTAGTCGAGCTTCGGGGTGTTGCGCAGGACTCAACTGAAGGCGTGTGGGCTTGAACAAGCGCTGTAGGCGTTTACAGTTGACGCCGGCGTTGTTGCAGTATTCTCCGAAAACACAGAGAGACTGAGCAACAACAGCACCATGGGAGAGTTTCAAGACCAAAACCACTGCTGACCAAAATAAACACAGTTGTCTCACAATTTTAAAGATTTTTGGAAGGTATCCATCCCATTAGGAGTGTCACAAAACCTTTAAAGCATTCAGAAAAAGAGTCAAACATGGTGGTGGTCGTGTGATGGGCTGTTTGTTGCTACAAGACCTGGACGACTTGCTTTAATTGATGGACGGTGCTGCAAACTACACCAGCAAGTCCAGATCTCTATGGATCAAAACAACAAAATTAAGGTTTTGCAACAGCCTAGTCAAAGTCTAGACTTATTCAGGCCATTCATGCATAAAACCCTTCAGTGTTGCTTAAGATACTTCTGAACAGAAGAGGCGGTCAAACTGCCTCTACGGCGATGTAATAGACTGCCAGGTATTCTGTACTTACTCAGGTTATCTTGGATATTAAAATTTGTTTGATAATCTGAAACATTTAAGTTTGACAAAAGACCCAAAGCAAAATACATCCATACTTTTTCACAGCGCTGTAAATCATTTTTATTGGCCAAACACTATAAGTAGACAGTCTCAGAACCAAACCTTTAACGACGTGAGTAGTTTACCTTGATCCAGGCGAAGAACAAGTTCACCGCATTCATGTTGTTATACTGGGTTTGCCAGAAAGCCAGGAATTCAAAATCAGCATATATATCAGGCTTTTCTAGCAGCGAGCCGAGCAGGTTGTCCACTTTGATGGTTCGGAAAATGTTGAAGATAATTGCAACAATGGCGAGCTGAAAAGAAGAACAATGTTACTTCCTTCAGGACAGAAGAAATCTGACAAGAGAGCAGATTTAAATCAAAAATTACTTTCTTTTATTACCAATATGACAACAATATCCAGGATGTTCCAGATGCTTTTGAAATAGGCGAACTTGTGTATCCGCAGCTCTAGTATCTCTTCCACGACGTAGTAAAGGATGAATACACAGAAGACCAACTCGCAACCGAGGACGAAGTAATCCCAGTGGGTGATGTAGCGGATCAGTTTAACAGTTCTGATCTGGTAAGAAGGGATGGCTCCACCAGTCGCTGGAAACTCTACCACCAACCTAAAAGATGCAAATCAACCAGTTAGAGTAGTATACCAGCCGCAGGCGGGGAAAGCTGCTATCTTCACACAGGAGCCCTGATAAAGTACGTTTGAAAACAAATTTTCCCTGTTACCCCTGAATAAAATCAAGTGCAACGAGTCCACCTGTATTTAATTAGTTTCAGTATCAATCCAGCTTTTCTGTGAAGGCCTCAGAGGTTTGTTAGAGAACATTAGAGAACAACCAGCAACATGAAGATCAAGGAACACAAGTCAGGGAGAAAGTTTTAAAGCAGAGTTAGTTTAGTTTAGTCCATGCAGTAAAGTTTGAGGTCGTAATGGGATAAAACTGTGGAAAGGTTCATGACTACCTTTCCTAGACTCTGTATGCTCCTCACCTAATGACGCAGAACATGTTGATGTTTGCATTGTAGGCTGAGAAGTCGATGAAAACTGCTCTGGTTCCTCGATCCAGCCAAAGGTTTTCCATCAGTTCTGCCAGGATGTTGGCGCTCTCCTCCCTGGTCCGGTTCAGGTCTTGGTAGTATCCTGCTCCACTGTAGGTAGTCAGCAAGCCCCAGTAAGCAGAACCTTTGATGTCTTTCTCTGTGTGGTAGCTCCATCTACAGAAGAATGAAAATGTATTTCTCTAAATGCTGTGACAATGTTTTAGGTTGTTATGCACAAATTAGAAGTAGCTTACGCAGAGCCGTTGATGAGACCAAAGCTGAGGTCATCCTCTTTCTTCTCAATGTAGACGTCAAAGCAACCTGTGATCTCATCTTTGAAGTCTTCATGGACCTTGCAGGAGTTGTTCTTGATCTTAATCTGCCTCATCCGGGGAACACCGAGCAGCATGTTCTCATAGTAGATGAACGATTGGTCTCCGCTGTCGAGGGACTGGTTGTTGTACCATTTGGTCCAGTACAGGCCGTCTAGTAACGGACCTTGGGTATACTGGTGTTATAGAGAGAAAGGGACACGTTTTATTTGCACTTTTCACCATTTTTTAATTTGTCAGCAGAAAACATAAAAGGAAAACTCACATCCCAGAAGTCCGCCATGGTACCAATGGACTGAAACGTGACTCCACTTTGACTGGGTGAGCTCACAAACAGGTCGGTCATGGCTTTAGTGAAATAATAGGTGCTCGAGCTGGTCATACCATATGTCACTGAAAGAACATCAACGTAATCACACTGTTAACACCAGCACCTTGGTTCCTATCTGGCTTTGCTCAGGTGGAGCTCCGAGATAAGACAACCCCAGCGGCAGACACGCAACGCCCCATTGAAGACCTCGGCTTTGTTTGGGTCACTGCTGCAGTTAAATGGATCCAGATTAAGGGCCTGAAATTTGTTTGAATAAAGCACACAGGTCTGATGCAAACAGCCTCATCAAACAATGTAAATCTAACCCACACAAAGCAACAAAGACCTGGCCAAATGCTCTTATCGCCAAAAGCCAAAAGAGGAGCACTTGTGTCCCTTTCAGTCCTAATGCTCAGCTGGACAATAGCAGTTAGGTAGAAATAAGAGGGGCATTGAGGGGAGAGTTTCCATCATCGCATCCCTTCAATTAGGCTCAGATTTGTTCAAATAAACAGGAATACCAGAGAAAATTATGTAATTCTCTTCCATGAAGAGGTAGTTCCCTGAATTTAGACCAAACCTGGATGATTCTTCCTTCTTTTATCCCTGAACTTTTCTGTTAATTTGGGAAAACTAAATAATTTCCAGTCTCCGTAACCTGAACAGGTGAGCCTACCTGCTTGTCTAAACCAAAGAATGGCACAGAAAAAAATCTTTGCTAATTTAACAAAACATTATGTTGAGATGCAGCTGGATGCCAGCGACACTTGAAAATGTTTATTTTTATGAAAATAATTATTAGGACAAGAACCAAAAATGGACACATTTATTTGGCAGCCTTGATATACAAATGTAAAAAGCCTGAAAATAGCCTCATCTTTTATTGCCAAATAATAATCTTGTACTGACAATAATTGTAAAAGAAAATCTGTTAGATTTCAGTAGTATTATTTTGTTCTAAAAGAACCCAGTTCCAAGAAATAATAGTTTTTAACAAAATCACATGTGCCACAATTATGGGTACCCCTAACAATCCCTTTAAAATAAATACAACCAAAGTCATGCTTTTCTTTTTTTGAATTAATCAGATTTTCTTTGAAATTCTAATTAGTGATCCATGGCTTCCTGTTTCCCTGGGGTAATAATAAAGCGTGACACAGAGACTCTTATCTGTTAGCCACTGGTCACTAAACGTGGCCATCAAACACACAATGAGGAGGACGGGAATCATGGTAAAATAAAACAATTTCTCCTAATTTCACTGGCATCTTGGGGTCACCAAAGCATCTCCAAATCTCCATAGCAAACATGAAACACCGTCCACACACTAAACTCTACTGGGACTGGTTGCTGTGTTCAGATGAGACCAGAGTTGAGTTTCTCTGCGGTAAATACTCCAGCTGGCGACACGATAAATCTGAATAAAGTACCTCACACTCACTGTTAAGTACAGTGGAGGTCCTGTGATGCTGTGGGCCGTTCTCTCTGGAATTCTCTTCTTCTATAGAGCAACTTATATTAAAAAAATCTCTTCAAGAAAATGGATAACTGAAAACCAGTGGGGCCTTATTATGGGAATCACTTAACCTACTGGTAAAATTAAAAACATTTATGCAATGACAATGGTACTTTCTGAGCATTAGGCAGCAACAAGCTGTCAGCACCTTCGGTTCCACTCGGGACATTTAGCATCCTGGTGAAACTGCTGCAGAGCTTGGGTGTAAAACAGAAAATAAAAGAGTGGTTTTAAAAGGTGACACCATGCCGTGGTAAACATTTCCCTTTCGAATTTAACCAGGGTGTTAAACATAAATCTGTCTCTGGACATGCATCAGTTCAAAATGTCAACGCCTGTGGAGCACTTACAGAGGCAAACATCCACCAGGAACACCAGGTAGACCACCAGTTCCCGCAGAGTGGTGCGGATAAACCTTTCCCTGTTGTTGGAGTTGTTTTCAGTCCATGCTGTGCCCCACAACCCTACAAAAAAATGTACATAAAATGTCACTTCCTAAAGTGCTTCCTAAAGTTACAGCCCTTCATGCTCATAAAAGCTTTTATTTAGCTGTTAAACCAGGCAGAATCTGTACCCACCTTTGATTAAAGAGCAGCAGCCTCTTCTTTTCTTCATCGCAGTCTGGTCAGAGGTGCACGGTTCCTCCCGGATCCGGCCCCGGGGATCTAGTTTGTATATGCTGTCCATGGAGCTCGTGAAGGGGGGCTGCGGGCTGTAGATCGTGCTGACCACCCGGGGCAGGGGTTGAGGGGATCCACAGTAGCCATGGTTCACCCAGGCCCCGTTCGCCATGCTGTCCAGCTCGGACTCCACTCGCCCCGTCAGGTGGCTCTCAGCCCGGTTGTTCAAACACTTCATGCTGCGGGGACACACGTGTTTCTCTGCCTGAACTGCTGCAGTGTGTGTTTTTGGAGGAAAGTGAAGATGAGCAGCAGGTTTTAGCTTTTCACCACCTGCTGGGGAGATGATGATGAGGGAGGGAGGAGCTGCAGCTTTTGTTCTGAAGCTGCGTCAAGCTGAAACTGATGTGATGTAACATAATGGTTTGAATCTTTCTGTTTCCAGAACAGAACGAGGATAAAAGAAAAATTTCTAATTAACTTTAAAACCAATAATTGGATTGTCTGTAATCTCCACTGAGTCTAAAGTCTGCATACAACCACCCTAATATCTGGTTCAGTGGTACACGTTTACCATATTTTACTTATCAGGACTGGTAGAGCTCATTTAAATTGATTGGCATTGACCTTGCTTATAAGCAACATCCACAGGTCTTCATTAAGGTTGATGTAGGGACCGTACCAGAAGTTTGATGTTAGTCTGCTTTATCCAGTCCAAAACCAGTCCTGGTGGGATCATTTTAGTTCTATTTGAAGGCTTGGAGGGGCACAACAAGGCCTTTTAAACCAAAGAACAATGTACCAATTGTCAAGCAGGGTGGTGGCAGCATCATGCTGTGGACATGTTCTGCTACCAGTGGTACGGGTGCATTTCCCAGAGTGGAAGAAACAACGAAGAAGGTGACTTATTTTAAATTTAAATAAATTATTAACTAGATGGTTGAAACATAGACACAGCTGGGTATTCAAACAGGAAAACGATTTTAAGTTCAGATCCAAACTGGATTTAATATTTAAAGGAGGCTAATATCAAGTATCTGGAATGACCTCAACCCCCATAACACTGATAATTTGTGGACCATGCTTAAAAGCTGGTTTCGTACCAGAAAACTAACAGATTTAAATGGTGTCTACTGATTCTATGGTTGTATGAGTTTGATGTGTACACATGTTTTTGAAGCTGTGTGGATCAGAGAAAATCCTAAATACATTTAAACTCATGCATCCACTTCTTGTTTTCTTAACATTTTTGCAGTTGTTTGTGATATTTTCCAACCTGGAAACAAAACTGATCAAACATTTAATTAAAAACCTGAAAACTGGCATTTATGCCCATGATCAGAGTGTTAAGAGTTGTCTTAATAACATGCAACATGGAAAGCATTGCGGTTTCTTTATCAGCTTGCACTTTCTTTCTACTAAATTTCCTTGAGATGTTTAACATCCATGTGCCTTGGTTACAGCTAAGTAATGAAGCTGCTGAGAGATGTTTCAGTGAGTTTGACCCTCTTGGTCACTTAACGCAGTGTTGTCATTATTGATTAACAGCTCTGCCACTAACAGGGCCCCACTGAGGAAATCAATTAATTGCCCTTCGATTATATTCTCCGTCACCAGCTGTTCCCTGTTGGCTGAATTAATGAGGAGAGTAACTGAAGTGTCACTGAGGGTCTCTGCACCATTACCTTTACACACCTTTGGCATTGCTGTGTACTCTCGTTAAGTCTTTATTAGATAAGCAAACACTCATCAGGAGTGTGTATTTTCTGTGTGACACATCTTTAAGTGCTATAAGATAAATATTTATGCACTGGGAAATCTTTTTCCCCACTAATGTGGTGGCTTATCATGTTCTTTTTACATCAAATGAATGTAAATGAAATAAATGGAAATATCGGTAAACTAATTCTACTGCCGGTTAGTTCAGCTGTTGCCTGATAAGAGGTGTACATTATTTTGACGTTAACATTGATGCACAGCAGAGGAAGAACTGTGTTTGGGCGTTCATGCTTCAGCGGCTCTGAACAGAGCGATTACACACGGCCATTATCACACAACAGAGTTTCATTTCTTTCTTCCCCTCCTGCTGAAGCCAGCTTGGACCTGGCACACATGCGTCCTTCGTCTGTTGCTGCCACTGGTGTCACCGTTCTAACGTACTCTGAGCTGCGCAGATTTCAGTTGCCCATTTTTGAACTTAAATTATGATTTTGCATGGCTCTAATAGTCAGCAGGGGCGTTGCTATTGACATCAAACCGCACCGCAGCGCAAGATCTGAATACAAATAAAGTCCAGACCTAGATCTCATAGATAAACTTTCTCCAAATTCAGAGATTTGTATATATTTGGTGGCTTTGGCTTTAAACTGACTTAGATAAGTAATTTTTGGTGTCTTTCCACAGGTTTCTCACAATATCTTGCTGGATTTTTGGCCCATTCCTGGGTTTTTATGATGAATTTGAAGTAATAGCTTCTTCTTAAATGTATCTACAGTTAACCCAAAAATTTAAGTTTAAAGTAATCTCTTAACTTTACCTAAATGTTTTGTGGTTGAAGCAACTTGAACCTGATAGACGAAGCTAAAAATTAGGGTGATGGCAAGGAGACCTTCGAGCTCAGTTCTGATCTGGTAAGTACAAACTACAATAGTTTCTAGTTGCTTTCTAGTGAATTTATGATTCAAACCTCAGGCTTCAAAGCTTCTTCGGTTTAACGCAATCTTTTCTGAAAGTAAATTACCAATTAGAGTCAAACTAGAAACTTTGGCTAAATTATAGCTTTTTAAATATATAAAACTACTAGGCACCATTCTTTACTTTTTTCTTATTCTTTTACATTGTTAAATCCCAGCATCCAAGCAGCCTGTTATTTATTTAAATATATTAAAGTGGATTTTAGGTGTTTTTTGTTTATCAATTTCATTTTTTCATTTACATTTTTTCAGGAAATCCTACTGAGGCCTCAGTAAAACGGGTCTGGCCTCGCACCTGTGATGGTGCAACAGAACTGAATTAGTTTAAAAGCTTAAAATATGTTATTTGCATCCATAAAAATGTAAAAATGTTAAAATGATTGCACTTGGTCTGAAACTGGTTAATATTTTTACTTCAGTGGTGACGTAAGGAAACATCTTATCTGAGAGCACAGCAGCTCTGGGTAAAAGGATGATTTATTCCTCACCGAGCGGGGCAAGAACCCAGCACACGCTCTACATGCTCTACACAACAGCAGTTTGGGACTATTTAACAGAAAATGTTTTTAGTTGGAAAGAATGAATTATTTGGGACAAAATCTCAAAATGATAAAATGCAGTGTCATCACCATGGGTGGGCTGAAGAGGGGAGAGATGCTGTAGTCCGCTTTGGAGTCAAGCGTGACTGTAGTCAAACATCTCACCTGCTGCCCCGACTCTACGTTCTTCCACAATTTAAACAGATGCATGTGTTTCCATGCATTGATTGAGACTGAGAACACCCAACAGACTGGGAAGTATTTGGGTGGCAACCACATGTGGGGGTGCTTGGCAGCAGGAGGGACTGGTGCAGCTCACCACAACTAACAGATTACATCATGATTCAAGAACATGTAGAAATATTGAAGGAACATCTGGAGATATCAGCCAAAATGTTAAAGGGTGGGCCAAAATAGGTCTTCCAAATGGACAAAGACCCTAAGCATACTGTTTAAATGGCTAATTGGCAACAAAGTAAATGTTTTGGAGAGGTCAACAAGGAGACCTGAACTAGTCTTTTGATTCTGGCCACCCTAAAATAATAAGTACCACCTCAGCCCCCCGCCCAAAACCACCCCATCTGGCCCCTTTGAAAACCTTTCAGATGCGCCCCTGATCATTAAGTGTATTGTATTGTTGCTGCTGTCTGCTGTGCGCTATATTTTTGTTTTATATTATTATATTATATTTAATTCATAGCCATCTTATAAAGTGAAGAAGCTAGAGAAGGTTTTCTTACAAAATAACTTTATTCTTTCTGAAGAATTATTAAACAAAATAGAGGTTTGTGAAAAATAAAACCTATATTTAAACTCTACAAACATGCCATCTCAACTCTGCCTGTAGGACCACAATGATTGTTTCACAATTCATCGAAGATTGCACCACATTCCTTTTTTTTGGGTCATATTAAAAATACTTTATGACACATTTCCTTCAGTCAGTTGTAATGATGCTACAACTATTTTATAGTTGTAGTTTGAACAACACTTTGCTCAACAGGACTTTTTCTATCAAAAAACACGCAAAGGACTTCAAATAAAATCCGAAGACTCTCTGAGAGTCAGTTAACTGCAAAATAAATACAGAGCAGGAATAAAGCAATACAAATGTATTTACTGTCTCCCAGACTAGAAGGAAGACGTTCACATTGTCCAACAACATGACTGATTATCCGCCAGCAGTTTATGCATAGACGTGATGGCCGTCGAACTCATAAGAAAAGGAGGATTGGACGTACTCCTGTCCTGCAGGATGCTCGTACCTCATCAGACACGAGTAGTTCTCAGGCTGCACAACGTCCAGCTGCAGGTCCAGCCACTGTCGGTGAGGAGCTGCGTGCCTCCTGGTGTCGGTCAGGATCCTGTTGAGGGCCATGATGTAGCTGAGGGCCATCTGCAGGGTTTCATACTTGGACAGTTTTTTGTCCTGCCCCCACTGGGGCACCACTTTCCGCAGGCGGTCAAAGGCCGTGTTCAGACCCTGCATCCTCTTCCTCTCTCTGGCATTGGCTGCCATCCGTCGCCTTGTTGTGGTCTCAAATTTCTCTGGGGTCTTGGAGTCCGGCTCTGAGGACTCGGAACCAGAGTCCGTGCTGCTGGGCCGACGGGACTTCATGGCTGCAGACAAATCGGGATCGGACAGATTCAAGTCAAGAGATGAGACAAACAGCTTCTCAGGACCAGATTCAAAGTTCATTGACGGTTCTTGGTTTTTCAAGTTGTCCAAGCTGAGAGTCAAACACATGTAACTCCAGATAGTCTGAAGGCTCCAAGTTGATCCTGGAGACAGTGAAGAAGCTCCTTTTATAAGATGGAGCAGACGAACAGGTGGCAGCAGGTGGAGTCCCCACTCCGCCCACCCACCCCCTGACCCCTTCATCAACATTACCCACAGAGAAACACACCCCTACAGACTCGTAAACACCCACACCCACTCTCAGCACACACCCACACAAACAAACCCTAATGAAATTTTAATTATCATGGTCCAGGCGATCTGGCCATGGCTTCACTCAGAGCCATGTGTCACAAACACCAAAAGTCGACCATCTGGCAGCTCGGCTCACCACCGCTGACGATCCAAACAAACACTGAAAAACACTGAACTGGGTCTTCGCTCCCACTCCAGCAAACAGTGCAAATGTTAATAAAGTGGAGTGGATACATTTTGGAAACTATCTCGGTTCTGGAGTGATAAAGATCATATTTTCCTAGAAAAGTTCTAGAAAGCTTTGGAACAAACTGACCTCAAAGAATGTTTTCCCTAAAAATAAAACTGGATCTAATAATACAGGAACTGTAAGTGAAAGATGGAAAAAGCACCTTTGCAGGTGAGGCTGCCAGGTTTTCCATAAATACATCCTTCAGCTCTCATAAAGCTGCCCTCTGTGTGATGAGGGGCAATAATCTGAGATTAGCTCGAGGCAACAGAAGTGTAAGTGAGGCCTTTAACCTGGGGGATTTTAAGCATCACCTCAGGGGGATTATGGCTGTTAAACAAGATGGAGCAAGATGGTGAGAAAACTTAAACGCTCCAGGAACAGAAACATCTAACCAGGGGTTCCCATCTCCCCATCATGCTTGTTTACTGCTGCTTGGTTTCTGATGAGTGACATTTCAGGAGATGCATTAACGTCTCTCGTGTTGTTGGTGAACACATGGTGCCAAATGAATAATTGATCTGTGAAGTGGTGCAAGAAGTAATATGTCTGTCTGTTGTTTCCATCTGCTGCTGCTGAAGTCCAACAATCCACTTACATTTAAAGGTACAGTTTCAGGTTAACTGTTTTTCACTCTATAATAACATCAGCATTTAAAATGTTATTGTTGCTGTATTTCTTCTGCTGCTTGATAACATTTAAAAGACCACATGAATTCAAAAATAACCAAATAATATTCTAAAATCAAAGTATGAAGTGATTTTATAACCTTTCAAGTGTGGATAAATAATAACTGGTTTGGTTTCCACGTATTTTTCAAACAAATGAATTTCTAAAAACAATATGAAGATTAAATTGCATTTAATGATGTCCGTTATCTGTGATTAGCCACGTCACAACTTATCTGACTAATTTATGTTTTTTATTTTTAAGTTATACTGGCAGAGACACCACAGATAAATGGAGCCATTTAAAAATAAAGGGCCATTTCGCAGTTTTTTTTTAGCCTCCAGACACTTCACCAGGTTTTTAAGGTGGTCCTTTGGTTCCTCAACTGGATCTGGTTTAGAGAACAAACAAAAACACATCAAACTCTTATTTTATTCCAACTTTGACCAATTACACTTATTCTTAGCTGTGATGCATTTAATGACCAACAAAAAAATTAATAATAATATTTAATAAACAACATTGCTGTTACAGATCCCAGATCAGAACTGATCAAGGCAATATTGGTTGATTGATTGGTGCAGCTCCAAACTAAATATAGGTGCCACACATGGCAAACTTTGATTTAAAGGTTCTGATTTTGTTTTGTAGATTTTGATTCTTATTCTGAGTTTTTCCAGATGAAAATAAAACAAAGTAAAATCCAACTAGGTAAATGTTCTGCACTGAAATGTCAGGATAATTGTCAAAACTGCTAAACTGAGACAGGAAAACTGTTACATTTTGAAATGGCAAATAAAACTGTAAAAAATATTGTACAAAATATAAAATAAAAGTAAGAAAATGTAAAAAAAAAAGCATGAATTCTTTTATAAACTTCACCATATCTTTCTCACTTTTTACTGTATAATCTTCAGTGGATATTTCCTTATATTCTACTTCTAATTAAAATAATTTGCTGTTTTATTTTCTCAGTTCTTCCCTTGCAGCTCATGTCAGTGCGTACGCAGCTTGGCTGCAGAGGAGGGTTATGAATGATTAATCATTGTCAGACTCCCAGATTAATGCATGTCGCTGGTATTAAGTCATGCACACAAGCTGATGCTGTCTGGTCATTTTGGGATTGACTGGTTCACTGTGCATTTAGGCATATAATCCCATCTACCAGTCGGTTCATTTATTACAGATTGATGGAGTTTGCCAGCTGCTGCTTGTCCTGTCAGGCCTTAACGTGCCTCTTTTTGTTGTTCTCTGATGTGATTGGCTTGTCTGAGCACCGATGGTTGAGTGATGCCCTCTGCCAAAGGCCATATGTCACAGCTGAGGAGTGACCAGTCTGCCCTGATAAAAACACGCCGTCTCGTATCTCCAGATCTCCGTATGGAGAAATGGAGATTAAGGGACGAAGCGTATGTTTCAGAGCAAGAGAAAGTGTGCGAGAGGATTCACTGAATATGGCTGGTTGGATTAAATATCAGCAACGTCGGTTAAAGACGCAGCAGCAGGTTTTATTTACTTGATTGAACTACAATCTTTGATGTGTTTACTGCAAAAGTGTTGGTTTTAAGGTCAAAATATAACAGTTACCATGAAAAACTACAGTAATTAAACTTGGAAATATAAAACACAATTCTACAATATGTCAATGTTGATATTAAAACAAGCTGTTGGTGTTATTGATTTAAAAAAAGAGCAACATTTCGCCCAAACACTGAGGAGGAATTTAAATTCAAGAAACGCCGCCAGAACCCAGTTAACAAGTAGGCCTGGCAGCTGGTCAGATGGGCTTTCAGTCTAATTAGGTCATGTAAGGTGAATGTAATTTTATGCCTATTTGAACCCTCATCCGCTCTAATTGGACTGATTAGTGATGCTTAATTGGCTTCTGAGTTTTCCCGTTTTTTCGTTGGAATCGTTTGAGCTAATAGGGTTCTGATCTGAGGACAGGAAAACAGGCTTTCAGCAGAGCTGGATGACAGTTACATTTTATTAAATATATAAACCCAAATGATTCAACATGTCTGGTTGTCATATTACATGAGCTACTTAGACTGGAAATGTCTTTTCAGAGTAAAATAACTTGTAATTTCATCATATTTTACGTAAACTAATAAATTTCAATTAATGAATTCTAATTCACTTTTCTGCACTTCTTTGTTCAACCTAACTGAAGAAACAAGGACAAACAATTTAAAATAGCCTCAACACCAGGAACATGCAGTAACCTTGGAGATGAATCACTGTTAAAGCTTGCACATGACGCATGGCTGACACCAGCAACTTGCTTACATTTACTCAGTTACATTTACTCTAACTTTTTGAAAGAAATGTCTAGAAGTAGTTGAATTCCTCTATATTTTTTACTATTACTTGAGTAATACTATTTTGAAATACAACAGATCTTAAAAAAATACACTTTCTGAATACTCTACACACTTTAAGTTACTTCACTAAACTAAGCGCAAGCACGTTTTAACCAGCAGACACAAACACGCGGCTAGTCAGGTTATGTTACAGTGAGACGTCTTTACAAGCTTCATTGTTCTGATGTAATTCTCTATCTGCTGATTGAATATACAGTACATGGTGTATATTGTCACTGCAGGTACTTTGCACCATTCTAAGTTGTACACATTGCCTAATCTAAGTATTGGCTTTAGGCTTGACTGAGTTGACTACATGAAAAGTACTTTTAAAATAAAGTTTTAGCTGTTGGTGAGCACCAAATGAAATGTGACTTTGTATCATGGTTCGGCTCTGCAAAGTGGATTTATTCCTATAATTCTGCAGAATGATTTGAGACAAAATCCAGAGCAGAATAAACACGCCACTCCTTTGCATAAATAGAACTTTATTTATTTACTTTATTTATTATTTATTTTACAGTGTGCAACTTTACATCTGGTGAAACTGACCTTTCAGACCTTCTGTTCAACATGGTGACTTGATTTTATTAAATCAAGCTGACAAGGAAAACAAAATCTCCCAGGAGAGTCTTAATGATTTTTCTTTTTGTCTAATGCCAGCTTATTTCTCCAAACCTGCAACTTTTACTGTAGATTTATTTTAATAGATAAATATTTGTCAATACAAAGCTTAATTAAGTCATCAAAGAAATAAAAGGTTTAAACAAAAGAAAGCATTTTGAGTGTATAAAGAGCAAGCCATCCATGAATTTGTACGGTTGTGTTATAACTACATAGTTTTTGTTCAGGTGTTTCTCCGTAAGCTGCAGGTATGCATGCAAATTAAAAACATGGTGCATAATTGTGAACCAAGAACTCAGAGAAATTATTTTGTTTAATGAAAAAATAATCTCTGCGGGAAACATTTCAAACATTTTCACCACAGAAAAAATACAGAAACTTTTCAGATCTTTTCATGTTTCTTTCTGATCTTTCACTGGATTCAGTCAAGTCTACATTTTATTTCTCATCAACCTTCTTACACTAAAATACACAAAAGTATTTAATGCTAAACACAATAAAAAATAATAAAAAATTTGGTTTGGGAAGTGTGAAGCGTCCCAAACTCTGCAATATTAACCTTAAAAAAGCCCAGCTGCAGTTTATTTTCTTCAAATTTCTTCACTTGTGGTGATTTTTCATTGCTTTTACTACTAAGAGCATCTAGACATAGATAATAACAGTGTAGTGAAAGCCAGAGGAGCCAAAAGCATCTTTGACATGTAAGGTATGTGTTGTTTGCATGTTTTTTGCAAATCAGCACATTAGAACGATGTTTTTATGGTTAAATTTTATTTGGCTCTTTGTTCAACAGCATATTCAGGCTGAGACCCAGGGCTGAACAGCTGCAGCAAGCAGTAACATGGAAATAACATGCAGTCAATGCTCAAACAGTGACTCAAACAAGTACTTTACATCAGTAGATATGTGAAAAATCAGATACTTTTGGACCCCTGGCCTTCCATAGCTATGTATTTTGCTCATGCTCATTTCCCACACGACAACTCCTCTTAGGGTAACAAATGCAGGTGTGAAAATTATTGACTAACTCTATCTGAGAGAGATCCTGCATTCTGGTTGTGTTTGCTTTGGGGAAGCAAAAACTATTATCAGAGCCTTACTTCTTGCCGAGCCCATTTTCACCTTTTACATCCTGGCTTGCACGACTAGATCAGAAATCTCGCTGGGGTCTGAAGAACACAAAACAATAAACTTTGCTTAATTCGAGTCATTTACCTTAAACTGTGGGAGCGCCTGAACCTGAACTTGGACTGTGCTGTAAAAAGTAAGTGCTCCCTTACAGATTTATTCTGTTTCCACATTCCTGAACTGTTAAATGTTTCAGGTCAGTAAATTAATTTTAATATGAAACTAAAGTTATCTGAGTAATTACAGAACGAGCTGTTTTCAAATGATGGTTTTATTTGTTAGGGGAAAAATGCCATCCAAATCAACCTTGTCCTACACATGTGGACAACATTGTTGGTGCCCCTTGGTTAATGAAAGAAAAACCCACAATGGTCACTGAAATAACTTGAATCTGACAAAGGTAATAATGAATAAAAATTCTATGAAAATGAACAAATGAAAGTTAGACACTGCTTTTCAAACATGCTTCAACAGAAATATTTCAAAAAATAAACTCATGAAACAGGCCTGGACAAAAATGATGGTACCCCTGAAAATAATGTGACCAAAGGGACATGTTAAATCAAGGTGTGTCCATTAATTAGCATCACAGGTGTCTACATTCTTGTAATCAGTCAGTGGGCCTACATATAGGGCTACAGGTAGTCACTGTGCTGTTTGGTGACATGGTGTGTACCACACTCAACATGGACCAGAAGAAGCGAAGGAAAGAGTTGTCTCAGGAGATTAGAAAGAACGTTATAGACAAGCATGTTAAAGGTAAAGGTTATAAGACCATCTCCAAGCAGCTTCATGTTCCTGTGACTACAGTTGCACATGTTATTCAGATATTTAAGATCCATGAGACTGTAGCCAACCTCCCTGGACGTGGCCGCAGGAGGAAAATTTATGATAAAACAAAGAGACGGATAATACGAACGGTAACAAAAGAGCCCAGAAAAACTTCTAAAGAGATTAAAGGTGAACTTCAAGCTCTAGGAACATCAGTGTCAGATCGCACCATCCGACGTTGTTTGAGGCAAAGTGGACTTAATGGGAGACGACCAAGGAGAACACCATTGTTGAAAACAAATCATAAAAAAGCCAGACTGGAATTTGCAAAACTACATGTTGACAAGCCACAAAGCTTCTGGGAGAATGTCCTATGGACAGATGAGACAAAAATTGAACTTTTTGGCAAGGCACATCAGCTCTATGTTCGCAGACGGAGAAATGAAGCATATGAAGAAAAGAACACTGTCCCTACTGTGAAACATGGAGGAGGCTCTGTTATGTTCTGGGGTTGCTTTGCTGCATCTGTCACAGGGTGTCTTGAATCTGTGAATGTATAATGAAATCTCAAGACCATCAAGGGATTCTAAAGAGAAATGTGCTGCCCAGTGTCAGAAAGCTTGGTCTCAGTCGCAGGTCATGGGTCTTGCAACAGGATAATGACCCAAAACACACAGCTAAAAACACCCAAGAATGGCTAAGAGGAAAACACTGGACTATTCTGAAGTCGCCTTCTCTGAGCCCTGATCTAAATCCTATTGAGCATCTTTGGAAGGAGCTGAATCATGCCGTCTGGAAAAGGCACCCTTCACACCTGAGACAACTGGAGCAGTTTGCTCATGAGGAGTGGGCCAGAATATCTGCTGAGAGGTGCAGAAGTCTCATTGACAGTTAGAGGAATCGTTTGATTGCAGTGATTGCCTCAAAAGGTTGTGCAACAAAATATTAAGTGAAGGGTACCATCATTTTTGTCCAGGCCTGTTATTACCTTTGTCAGATTCAAGTTATTTCTGTGACCATTGTGGGTTTTTCTTTCATTAACTGAGGGGTACCAACAATTTTATCCACGTCTGTACTTCCTCCTAAACCTAATAACTGGTTGGGCAACTGCAAGAACCGACATCAAGCGTTTGTGATTACTGCCAATGAATCCATCAATCGTTGTGGATAATTTAGCCATCTTGGATAGTTGCCCAGCATATATTGTCTCTATGGGGTCATGACACAGCATCTTAATCAGATTTAAGTTCTGAGAAGGACTCAAACATGGACTTGGTGGTGTGCTTTGGATCCTTGTGCTGAATGCATTACCCAAGTGGGCTTAACTTTTGTCTCATTAGTCCACATGATATTTTTCTGAATAGTGACAGACATACCTCTGTACATTTTGGTCAGCAGCATTGTTTACCCCGAAACTCTCCCATGGATGTCTTTTTGTCCAGTCTCTTTTTCTTATTGCTGAGTCATGAACTCTGACCTTAACTGAGGTGAGCAAGGCCTGCAGTGCTTTAGACATTGCTCTGGGTTATTCTCTGACCTCCTGGATGCACCCTTGGAGTAATTTTGGTAGGCCAACGACTCCTGAATTTTGTTCACATCTATTTTTGAATCTTTTAGCCTACTTCATGTTGACAGACAGGTTCTATTTAAGTCTATTTCAGTCAGTCCTGAGATTGGGTAGTGAAACTGAACCAAAAATATAATCTAGTTAAGGTTAATAAATTATATAAAAAGGGCGGCTATTACTTTTTCACGTGGGGTCAGGTTGGTTTGGATATCTTTTTTTCCCTTGATAAATGAAATCATCACTTGAAAACTGGTTTTGCATTTATTCACGTTATACAATTAATATTAAATTTTGTTCGGTGATCTGAAACCTTCAAGTGTGACAAAGAAGCAAAAGTAGAGGCAATCTGTAAGGGGGCAAATACCTTCTCACAGCATTGGAGGTATGTTGGATTTTTGGGCAGTATCACTGTTGGCATTGTTTAACATTTCCTCTGAAATTATTTATATTACAATTTCAGGGAATTTTGTGTAGAGTGGTTAAATCTTTCTGATTTGAGAACAAAAAACATCCACTAGAAAGAATCAGAAAAGTGTCTGTATGCATGTATATTCTCAGCTACATCTGGATGTTAGTGAGCAATAACTTAAAACCAGTACAAGCAGTACAGGTATATGTGCCTGGCATTAACAATATGTGGTACAAGAACAAACTTAAGGAACGGGACTAGCAGTTAAGAGCAGATATGACCTGCATTAAGCATTGGTCTTTACTTCACAGCTAATTCTAAGGTTAAAAGTATGTGAATCAATCAAACCTACAAGAGAAAAATATTCATCTCCACAAGCGGCTCATGAGACTTTCATAAGACTGTGTATGTTTTTTTTTCTGCATGTAAAACTTTGTTCATACGTCTTGAGTAAATAGGAATGGTGAAAAACTCACTATTAGTGCTGATTGCTTTAACAAATTACATCCTTGCTGCTGTAATCTGAATGTAACACTTCAAATGTATCACACAAAATCTGCTTGGTTAATGCTTTTCTTGTTAGTCTCATTGTGTTTTGACCTCAGGGGGTCACAGAACGCGAGGATCCCCATGACGAGGATCACAGCTCCTCGCTCTCCAGGTTTGCCTCGGGAGGGGAGCTGGCGAACAGGATGGGGCTGGTGTCTGACGTGGAAAAAGCCGACTTAATGTCGAGCCCCTGGTCTGTCAGAGCGGCGTAGCGGCTGCTCGTTCGTGGAGCTTTCCTCATTGGTGCTGGGATACTCTGATGCCACTGTGCTGAAGATGCAGCAGCAAGCTGGTATTACTACACAGTTACAGAGTGGATAACTTCAGAAACCTGCCAGCTATACAGAGTATTTACCATAGATATCAAGTCTGCAGGTGCAAGATACAACTCCAGCATCATTTTTTGCTGACACGGTGTACCAGCCAGCATCATCTTTTGCTGTTGGATGAATGAGAAGGCAAACATACCCTGTAGTGTCCTGGGTCATACTGAAATAAAAGCATACCAGAGAATTCAGTCTTATTTTAAGTTAGATTCTTTTTTGATTTGAAGGTAGTGTAGATTATAGACAGGAAACACATCAAACCTTAAAACAGTTAATTTCTATTAAAGGGATAGTTTAGTTATTCGAGAGTGGGGTCGAGTGGAGTAGCTAGAGGTTGTCAGTATTTTACCTGCAGCAGACAGTAGCCCGAGTGATCTTAGATGGAAAATATCAGGCAGACATTTTAATGGAAGAGTCAAGCTAAAAATGTGCTTCAAACAGAGCCCACAGAAGAGCAAATTCAGCATCCAAAACGCCTTTAAACAGCTTCAGTAAAAAAGTGTTTTAAATATTATCATAACTTTGCACTAACAGACATTTGTTCTATCTGTTTTCCTTAGCTCATCGATGTCCACCAGCAATAAATCTAAAGCATTTTTTGGTGTTACTGGAGAATATTTGTGGATCTGGCATGAAGGCGAGTATAATATAGATCAGTGGGTGGTGCTGTGGGCTTCTTTGCTATACCAAGGCACTCACAGGAAGCCCAGTCCTCACACAGTAGTCCCTTGGCAGCTGCAATCAGAGTAGGAGATATTCCACCCTCTGAGTTGACTTCAGATTAATCATACAGTTTTTGTTTCTTTTTTGGTTAATTTAGTTTGAAAATGTAGATCATATAGAAAACAAAGGCTTAAAAATATTATGCTTAATTAAAGACTGCCAAAAAGCAAACTAGACTTAACAAAATAAAATAAAACAAAATAAAATAAAAATACTGACAGAAGAAAGCTTAGATGTAATTGTAAACATATTTATTTTTGTGCCACCCACAGCTTTATTCCTCCCCCTTTCAGTACAAGTACCGGCACAATTAGTTGCTCACATTATTTAGCAACTTCTAGTCATTTTTTATTACAGCCACGATGTTGTATTAGATGGTAAAAAAATCACTCTGACTCCTCCAAGAGAACCTCTCAGTGATCGACCAAAGTGAGATGACTGCGACCACTGTCTACTGTAATCACAGTGCCACCAGTAATTATTCACACCCCTTTATTTTTCCACTGTTAGTAAAACAAACAACACAACACAAAATACACAACACAAAATAATCCAAAATGACAAAGTGAAAAGATGCTTTCAGGTAGTTTTGTAAATAAGAGAAAGTAAACATAAGTATAAAAGTATTCACATCTTTTGCTATGACACTCAAAACTGCACCCGATTTCCACTGAACCTCCTCGAGATGTTTCTGTTAATTGATTAGAGTCCGTCTGTGGTAAATTCAGTTCATTAAACGAGACTTGATAAGAAGCACACCTGCTTGAAGAAGGTCTCATAGTTGAAAGAACATATCACCAGAGCTCCAAGACTGGGGTGTTTCAAGGCACAAATCTGGGGGCGTACATATAACTTCAGGAGCATTCTGAAAAGCACTGTGGTCTCCATTATTTGGAATTGGAGAAAGATTTGGAACCACCAGGACCTTCCCTCTATCTGGTCACCTGACCAAACTGAATATTTGGGAAAGAAGGGCCTTAATCAAAAAAGTGACTCACTTATTTGACCAATTGGTTCCCTTGTGGAGACAGGAGAACCATCCAGTAGGTCAACCATTGTTAAGGCACTTCACCCATCCGGCTTTTATGGTAGGGTGGCCAGACAGAAGCCACACGCCACAAAAAAAACGGCTTTCATTTCACCAAAATGCACCTCATGGATTGTCAGACCAGGAGGAAAATAATTCTCTGGTCTGATGAACCAATGACCAAACTAGAGGTTTTTGGCTTGAAGACTGTCTGGAAAAAAACAAGCAATGCTTACCTGATCACATGGCTAACACCATCCCTACTGTGAAGCTTGGTGGTGGCCGCATCATGTTGTGGGGATGTTTAACTGCAACAGGAACTTAAGTGCTTATGTAGAAGGCAACTGGACTTCTTTTCTTTTTTGAAGGTGTTTCAAGATAAGAGGTAAAACATCTTTAAGAAACAAGAGAATAAGTCAAGTTGTCTTCTACTAAAGCACTTATGATTGTGATGTCCTGGAGGACTGAGAATCCACACCTGCATTGCGGTACAGGAATTGCATTACTAGTCTACAAAGAGGCCAAGAGAGCGCTCTAGAAATCAGATTAGGATGAAGACTCATGTTCAGACACAACAATGACCCGAACCCCACAGCCAGGATAACAAAGGAGAGGATCAGAAGAGGTCTGTGAATATACCGGAGCTGCCTAGCCTGGACTTAAATCCAATTGAACATCTCTGGAAAAACCTCTTGGATGGGTAGCTTCTGCTGAAGCCGTCCATCCATCCAACCAGACTGAGTTTAAGATGATCTGCAGAGAAGAATGGGAGAAATTCTCCAAAAGCAAACCAAAGTTGTAGAGATATTCCCAAGAAGACTTTGACTGCTGCCAAAGTTGCTTCAACAAAAATATTAAGCCACATGTGTAAATACTTACTTACTTCTTTAAATGTTTGCATCCATTATGAATTTACAAAAATGTTTGTGAAGATGCCTTCACTTTGTCAACGTAAGGCAGCAAACTGTGCAAAAGGTAAAGGGATGTGAATACTTTCTGGTGTCACTGTGAAGATTCAACTCCTATGTACACCAAGCAGCCCCTCTTCAAGATTAAATGAAACAAAGCTGAACCACTCAGACGGGCAGACACCCAGCTAACCTGACTCTGCTCTTCGTTTTTGAAATGGTCTCGTTATCCTTCTTCCAGAAGATGACTGGAGGTGGCATACCAGCCACACGGCACTCCAGCCTCACTGGGGCCCCCTCAGGTATACCCAGGTTCTGCAGCTTCTCCACAAACTGGGGCGGGTGCTTCATCTCTTTCTCTGAGGAGGAAGATCACATGGATTCCACTTACGTCATTGCAAGCAAGTAAATGAGAGAAATGACCTCTGATACTGATGTAGACCTCACCAACGACTTTCAGTTCCAGACTAAAGGAGCTAAGTCCTGCCTTGTTGCTTGCGATACATGTATAAGTTCCACCGTCATTCTGTGTCAAGGGGTCGATGACCAGGGAATGGATGCCGTTCTCCCGCACGAGCATCTTGTGATTAAGGTCTGGATAGATGGGCCTCCCGTTGACCAGCCACATCAGCTCAGGGTTGGGGAGCCCACTAACCTGCAATAAAACACCAACAGTGAGGTGAGGTTAAAAAGCATTAATGTTCTCACTGTATTTTATGGCCCGCTCTGCGACGTACTTTGCAGTCCAGTCTGCACAGTCTGCCCTCGTGAGCCATCATGTCTCCGGGAGCTTGGAGGAAGTGGGGTTGGAAAAAACGCTCCTGGGTTTGTTCTCCTTCAACCTCCTGGATGCGAGTGCGAACCCTGACATCATCAGCAGTGGGAGTAGCATGTTACGCAGGAAATTCAGTGACATCAATCAGTAAAATTACAGTACATAACATTTACTTTATATCTCCTTTACAAGCTTCAAGAAGGCGTAAAGATAGCAGAACAGAACCCTCCATATTTAGGCCCCTCTGGTCTTTCTCTGCTGTCTTAACCTCAGACTGAAATCTTTAATCAGGACGGGAAAATCCTCTAAAATAAATGTAACTTTATAGAAATTTAAAAAATATATATTGCTTTTTAAGTTGATCAGACTTTCTTTCAACTTTTAATCATTCGTCCATGACTTCTTGCTTTCTTGGGGAATGAACATGACATGACACAGAGGTCCAATACTCTTAATCACTCTTCAAAATGGGAAACACAAGAGAACACTTTAAGTGAGGCAGAAGTGTGCTGATGTTCATGAGTCAATTAGTTGGCTAAGTTTGCCCATAAATGTCAGGGTGAGCGACAATTAAAAACATCTGGAGCGGTGGCAAACAAGCTGGATGCAGACTCGAATTTTACTTTGCTACAAAGAGTGACGAGGATGACAATGGAGGTTGATAAACATCTCCAAAGATCACTAAGAATTGCTGCAAAGTGGGGCGTCTTAGGGTCAGCTTCTCTCAAAAAAAAAAAAACATTACACAAAGGTTCTCATCTCCAGTCCTTGTCTCCTGGAACTTTTAGATGTTTTCCTGAACCAAATTAATGAATCCCCTCCTTGTCAATCAGTCAGGTTCTACTGAGTCCTTCTAATGACCTAACTATATGATTTAGGAGGGTTGAAGCAGACACACCTCTGAAAGTTGCAGTTCTCCGGCCCCCGAGGACTAAAGTCCGCATTAGAGGCTATTTACATTCTAACTGGATGTTTGAGATGCATCCTAACAACAGAACTGGTGTGTAAAGGTTGCTAAACCCCAGTGGGCATCAAACTGGAACTGTGTGCTTCTATCAGACGGGACCAATACTCAGCATATAAATAGCATGATGTGAAGCATGGGGTTGACTACTTCCGTTAAACATGAAAAAGAACCTGTGATGCTGTGGGCCTACCTGAGGACCTTGTTCAGAATGCATGATTTAATGAAGTCCTTGAAATACCACCAGCACATACTAACTACAAATCTGATGGCCTGTGATGTGGGGGTGCTGTACACCAACAAAATGTTCTCATCCTCATTAGGTCATTCATTTACCACATCCTGAATAGGATTACTTCCTAGAACCAGGCTCCTCACGCTGTGTTTGTCTCCACAGATCCCATTAGTCTAAGGTCTGCTCACCTCTGAGACTGAATAGGTGTCAACCGGCTTCGAGGAGGTCCACTTTGGACAATCAAATGTCCCGAGCAGCTGATTCGTCCCTGATGATCATCATACAGAAAATCCAAAATCAGCCAGAGCCACCAGCAAGAAGGTGCTGATAAAATCAGAGGAAAGCTGAAATCAAACCTGCGGGTTGGCTGCCATAACCGTGTAGTTTCCATCGTCGTCACCGGTGGTGGACTCGACGTATAAGGAGCAGGTCCCGTCGCCTTCTCTTATCTTCTGGTAATGAATGTTCTTCTTCAAGATCTGTTTGCCATCCTTGAACCAGTAAACCTGATCACGAACACAGATGTGAGTGATCACAAGAAGGGATAAACACGAATGATTGGAACCGGGTTTTGTCAACATTTCACCTTTGGAGGTGGGACGCCCAAAATTTTACAGGTGAAAGTAACGGGCACGCCCTCCATGGCCTTGTAGTTCTTCAGCTTCTTGTCGAACACTGGTGCAATGCATTTTCCAGTGGGGATGTCATCGTGCTGCACCTCATCGTCCGACTCCTCCACCGGCGTTCGCTCCAAGCGGAACTCGATTTCATTCATTAATCGTTGCTCGAAATTGGACACTTTGTACTCCTGGAAAAAGGAAAGCCACAATATCCAGCAGTCAGATCGTTGTCTTCACATAAAAAACTGATGACTGCAGTCACATGCAAACACATTTAGATCAAAAACGTGTGCAGGAATCAGGAGCATGAAACAACAGGAATTTGTTTAAAACAGGGGTGTCCAAACTTTTTGTCATGTCAAGTAAGAAATACTCGCTAAATTACGAAATATTATATTGTGTGTAATTTGAATTGTCTGAAAATTAATCATTAATCAAGTTTAACTTTGTTTCATTTCAATTTAAGTAAGGACAACCCTGCTTTCATTGCTGATATATTTGTGGTGAATCTTTGTTTGATTTATAAAATTTTATTTCAGTTAGATTTCTTTGAAATGATTCGTAATAAAAACAAATGTAGCTCATTTTACATTAAGCATGTTAACGTGTAAAGAGTAAATGAAAGTATTCTTTGTTGTTTGAAGGTGATCAGCCTGAATTTGTCTTCAACAAAGATGACCAGGAAAGACGATTTGTCTCATGTGTTCTTCCAGGTTAAACCTTTTTCCAGTTGGGGCAGAAGAGAGTAAAAAGGAGTTGAGAATATCATTCCTGAATTGCAGTCGGGGGGGCGCACAATATCTGACATGGGGCCATAACTGGCCCGCGGGCCACACTTTGGACACCCCTGCTTCAAACATACTGTTGTGTCGAAGATATTACTGTAACAATTTGTTGCAGGTACGGATGGTGAGTTTTTAAAACCACATTTCCAAAACATCTTGGACCCTCTATAAAATGTAAATCCAAACAAGAAGCAGAGATCAAATGATTTACAAACTATTTCTCACATAAAAGTAAAGAACACATGTTTACACCCGATAGCAGCAGACGTTGCGATGGGGATTAAAAGTTTAGCTGCAGACCTACAGTCCTCTGAACTGTTTCACACTTTCTCAACTTCAATGTGTTTTACTGAAATAAAAAGCCTGAAAAGTGTGGTGCCAGCTTGCATTCAGCCCCTTTTGGCATAATACTCCTAGATAAAACCCAGTGCAACCAGTAACCTTCAGACGTCACCTGTAATTGAATCTTTAATCAAGCTGTTCTGTGAAGACCTGAGACGTATGTAGAGGACATCAGAGAACAAACACAATCATGAAGATCAAGTAACACATCAGACAAGTCAGGGATGAAGTTGTGGAGAAGTTTTAAACAAGATTAGGTTATTAATCATTATCCCAAGCTTCAAACTTCTCCCAGAGCTCTGTTTGATCCATCATCTGAACATGGGAAGAGGATGGGGCAACTGCAGACCTACCAAAACATACTAAACCAATGTCCACCTAAACTATTAGGTGGACAAGTAGAGTATTAACCAAAGAAGCAGCCAAGAGGTCCATAATAACTCTGGAAAGGCACCATACATCCACAGCTCAGGTGGGAAAGTCACTCTACAAATCTGCAGTTTATAGAAAAAGCCAAGAAGAAAGCTGTTAGAAGAAGGCCATGAAAGGTCCGATTTAACGTTGATACAAGCCATGTAGGGGACATGGCAAACATGTGAAAGAAGGTGCTCTGGTCTGATGAGACAACATGGTGAAACAAGGTGGTGGCTGCATCATGCTGTGGAGATGCTTTTCTTTAGCAGGGACAAGAAAGCTGGTGGGAAGAAAGATGGAGCTAAAAACAAGGCAATCCTAGAAGAAAAGCTGTTAGAAACTACAAAGAACTTGAGACTGGGGCAGAGGTTCACCTTTCAGCAGGACAACAATTCTGAACAAACCATATTCATGTATTAGAATGGACTAGTCAAAGTCCAAACCTACATCCGATATAGAATCTGGGGCAAGACTTGATAACTGATGTTTACAGATGCAGTCCATCCAGTCTGACTGGACTTTTTATTCTGTAGACGGTAAAGCTGATTGACTTGCAGCTGTAGCAAGTCTGTAGCAGTTTTCAGTTTTTTATGTATGAGAAAATTTTAAATCCATGTATTATTTTCCTCGACCTCACAATCATGCACTAGTTTGTGTCGATCTATCACATAAAATCCCAATATAATACACCGACGTTTTTGCTTCTTAATATAAGAAAAATGTGAGAAAGTTCAAGGGATATAAATAATTTTACATGACATTTCCACATCATTACATCCTGTTTGCCATTACATTTTACATACTGGTCCAACTTTGATGGAAAATGAGTTTTAAAACCTTCATGCAGCGGAGAAAACAAATGTTCATCCAATCAAACTAAACGGCTCAGGGTAAAACAGAGAACAGAAGAAGAAAAGTTGACACAGAAACCCCCAGTTTCTAGATGTCAAACATTTTCTGTGATCAGTACAAAAATAAATTCTGAGGTGTTTTTTAATCCTTTGGACCCCAAAAAACACAAGTTAGTTGTATTTTTGTTCTAATAAAATAAAAGTCCTTTATGGGGAAATTATTAATATTAAGAAACAAAATGGCTTCAGGTGGAAAGTTGCGATGTTAATGAACTGAATATTTAATACATTTATTCAGATTAAAGCATTTTCACCCTTAGTTCTGATTGAATCATTCGTGCATGTTATACATTAGTCAACAGAAACTTAAATGCTCGATTAGCAATATTAATTAAAAATATTATTTGGGAAAGAATACAAATATTTCAGTGTTTTTGGTCTGAGTTGGTAACGCATACAGCCTCGAGCAAAGCAGAGCCTGTGCCGTGAAAGATCCTTGTACCTCATCATAGTTAATGACAGTAGCAGCAGTGTTTGGTCCAAGGAGTCTGCTCGCTGTTTTCCCATTATTACTCAGCTTCTACGAGAGGATAGGGATGGATGAACACCAAAGACACACAAATGGTACAAACATACTACAAGCTGAGAAAACACACCAGCTGCAGGAACGAGCATGCACTCTGTATGTCGTTACTGGATGTGAACAGACAGTGATGAATGACATGGATTATGGTGGTTGCAGCACTTTGAAATCAAGGAGGATTATTAGGTGTTGGAATTAGTCCAGATCCATGTTTATTTAAACATGTAGGGAGAATGCTTGCATGCAGTGCCCTCCACACCTGTTGACACACCTGGTAAGGATGTATAAAATAATAATAAAGATTATTTCACACTGGAGAAAACTTTAATTGTATCACTTTTCAGTCGGGATTTACATAAAACCATGTGTGCCTGTGTGCCAACAAGATAGGATTAGTCTTGTTCTATACCACTTCACAAGGTTGGATCATGCAGAAAGAATGCTCTTTGACCTTTCCTCTTCACACAGAATCTCAGATTTTAACTGGAACTGGAGGAGAGTCCTCTGTTAAGCTCTCTTTCCTTCATCTCCCCTCACACTTTTTCTTATAGGATTCAGATCTGGAGAAATTCATGGGAGAAAGTTGATTTTTTTGCCTCCTAAACAATTTCTGTGTTGATTTGGCCATATGTCCTGGATCACTGGCTCCCAATCTTGGTCGTCACAGCCCACGGTTCTTCATGTTTTAGATGTGTCTCTGCTGCAGCCTACCTGATTCAAATAACCTCCTCAGGATGCCAGCAAGTGCTGCAGAAGCCTGTTAATCACTTATTCGTTTAGGTCAGGTGTTTGGAAGCAGGAAAACACCTAAAACATGAGGGACAGGTGAAGACTAGGACTGAGAACCACTGTTTTCCATCATTATACTGTTGAAAGATCTAATGATGAGCTCTTTTCAAGTTTCTTGCAGAGGATACCAGATTTCTACTTGAAAAGTCCTCATATGCCACATTGTTCCTGATGGCATACTTTCTGACCAGGGTTCCCAAAACCTTACTTAGAGAAACAAGCCCACAGCATCACAGATCCTCCCCTGTACATAACAGTGGGCATGAAGTGCTTTTATTTACACCAGAACCTTCTCTTACTCTAATCATAAAAAACATATGGTTCCAGTTTAAAATCTGAGAAAAACTCCACATGTTTATGTTTGTGATGGTAGGACACAAAAGGCGTTTTGTAGGTAGTGTCTCATGGTTGTTATGGAGATTTGGTGACCCCCACATCCATCTCTTTGGTCATCATTGCATCATTCGGAAGGATGATGATACAAAGTATATATCTGAATTAACACAGAAACTGTCCAACAGACACAGACTTAGCCTTCTTCCACGTTGATCCTAGATCCTAAAGAGAACCTGTGAGGGGAGCTGAAGGCAGGATCCTGTCTCTTTATTTGCTCCAACCATGTGAAATGTCATAGAAGAAGACTAAATGCCGTCCTGTTCGCAAAGTGTGGTTGTACAAGTAACTAACAGCAAAGTTTCCAATACTACTTAATCCTCGACCGAATCATTGCCCTCAAATTAAAGGTTCGATTTTTCATAGTTTTTCAGAGTCAAATTATGCAATAAAAGAGGAATTTTATTTTTAGGTTTTTTACCCATCTTTAACATTTCTGCCAATAATTATCGAGGATGCTGATTTATTTTTGTTTCTTTATGTTATTCCAGCCATTTGTTCCAAAGGGATTAAATATTTAAAAAACTCTTTGCAACTTTACAAGGCTGAACAGATTCTTAATGAGAGGTTTAATTGGCAAATGTTTATTTTAAAACCGATATTCCGTCATTAACCTACTTAGGTGTAAGATGCCCTTTTTTTCCTTGTATGTGATCTTTGTTATCATTCCTGATGCAGGAGTTTTTTTTTTTTTAATGTACAAAGTCTCAACTTATTTGGAAACCTGATTTCTGACAAAGCTGAGAAGTCACTGGTCAATATGTTAACATCAGCTTGAAAAATAACTGAAAACTGGCCTACAGAGAAAGGTTTCAATGTTTCAGAGATTAGCCAGTACCTGCTGATATGCAAATTGGGGAGCATCGTTTTTAAACCGAAGTTTCTTCTCGATGTCCTGGATCAGAATCTCTTTGCTTTCACGGATGTTTTCAACTGATGGCAGACGTGTCTTGGGGGCCTTCTTTTGAACCCTGCAAAGACAGAGGATGAAGATGTAATAAAGGTTTGTGGCCTCATGAGCATTATTTCTCGGGGAACTTACCCTGATGGAGCACCTTTAGGCAGGCCCATTGAGTTGGTGGGTTGACTCGGTGTCAGTGACGGCAGAACGGAGCTGAGGAAGGCCACCGGGTTCTGAATGGGACTGGGTGAGGAAGTGCTGGAGGTGGGAGAGGAGGCCTGAGGGGGGGACTGGGTTCGTAGGCCAGGCGTGATGTTCAGGAACGCCCCCTGCCCTGGGGTGGGTGACGACACGAGGGACGAAGGGCTGGTGGGGGACTTCAGAACCCTTGTGGGGGAGAACCTGAGTGGTGGGGAGAATAGCGGAGGGGTCGGGGAGCTGGCTGCAGAAGAGTTGAGCTCAGCAGCCAGCTCTTGGAGCAGAGGAACCGGTGATTCTGTTGGAGAAGGACTCCTGATGGGTGAGAGGGTCTGAGCTGCTATGAACTCTTTGGGCCGGGTGTAGTTGAAGGACACGGCTGTCAGGTTCATGAGGGAGGCGTGGGTGCTCCTGAGTTGAGGAGTTGGGGATGTAATCTGCAGCAAGGTCGAAGCTGAATCTGTTAGAACTGTGCTGAGCTTCGGTGCAGAGGGGGAACTGAATTGGGGTTTAGGTGCTGTTCTGCTCAGGGCTGCAGGGGATAGGTTCAGATGGGAGGCATGGATGGTGTTTGTCTGACCTACAGGTGGTAAACTGGTCACCAGGGGGGACATTTTGAAGTGAGGAACAGAAGGAGGGGTCCAGGAGGTGGTGATGAGTGTTGAAGGTGAGCTGAATGAAGGAACAGGAGGAGTGGTGGAGGTCAGGGGAGGTGCAGAGGAAACAATCTGATGTGACTGAAAAGATGGCTCCGGGGGTTCGCGTTGCATTCTGGGAGACCACAGAGGACCTTCAGGGGGACTTTGGACCTCAGGCGGGACCTGGATCTGGAATGGGGGCTTGGACTGTGGTTGAGTGTGGGATTTGGTCTGAGGTTCATTCTCTTGCTGCTGCTCCATGAGGACCTGGTTATGCAGAAGCTGAAGCTGAGTCGGGTCCCTGTTCATGAAAACACAACAACTGGACATGAATAGACTGACGGTCAGAGCTCTGTGCTCCCCAAGTATTCACACGCGTTGAGCTTTAGTGTTTTTATTGAGGTGTTGGAAGATAGTCCAACACAAAGTAATGGAAAAATACAAGGGGGTTTTAAATTTTTTGCATATAAAATCTGAAACGTTTGGCTTGCATTTTTATTCAACCCTCCCAGAATCACCTTCATCTGCAAGTCTTTAGACTATGTGTCTCTAGCAGCTTTGAAAAACAGCTCAAACTCTGTCAGACTTGATGGAGATCATCTGTGAACATACATTTTCAAGTCCTGCTTTATATTCTCATTTGGATTTAAGTCTGGACTTTGACTGGGCCATTTGAACACACGAATATACTTTGATCTAAACCATGTTATTGTAGCTCTGGCTGTATGTTTAGGGTTGATGTCCTGCTGGAAAGTGGACCTCCACCCACGTCAAAAGCCTTCTGCAGCCTCTAACAGGTTTTCTTCCAGGAGTGTTCTTTGTTTAGCCCCATCTATCTTGTCATCAGTTCTGACCAGCTTCCCTGGCTCAGCTAAAAAAAAAACATACCCACAGCATGATACTGCCACCACCTTGTATCAACATGAGGGTGGTGTGTTCAAGGTTTTGCGAAGTGCTGGTTTTCCACCACACATAGTTTTATCTATAGGCCAAAAGGTTCGGTTTTGATCTCATCTGACTAGAGCACCTTCTTCATATGTTTAAGGATTCCTGCCACTGTTGCTTAAAATCCAGATTGGTGGAGTGGTTTTCCTACCTAAGCTTTGGATCTCTGCAGCTCCTCCAGAGATACAGTAGGTCTCTTGGCTGCTTCTAGATGTCCATGTCTTGGTAGGTTTGCAGTTGGTCCATCCTCTCTCCATGTTCAGGTGATGGATTGAACAGAGCTCTGTGAGATGTTTAAGGCTTGGGATATTAATCCTTTAACCGTCTCCATACCTTTCTCCCTGACCTGTCTGCTGTGTTCCTTGGTCTTCATGATGCTGCTTGTTCTCTAATGTTCTCTAACAAACCTCCGAGGCCTTCACAGAACATCTGGATTTGTACTGAGATTAAATTGCACACTCAGTTTACTATTTAGGTGACATCTGACGGTAGCTGGTTTCACTTGATTTTGGGGTGTCAGAATAAGAGGGGGGGGATGCCTTGTGGGGGGTGCTCCAGGAGTATGGAATCGGGGGCCCTTTATTAGGGGCCATTCGGTCCCTGTACGAGCGGAGCAGGAGTTTGGTCCGCATTGCCGGCACTAAGTCGGACCTGTTCCAGGTGCATGTTGGACTCCGGCAGGGCTGCCCTTTGTCACCGGTCCTGTTCATAACTTTTATGGACAGGATTTCTAGACGCAGCCAAGGGCCGGAGGGGGTCTGGTTTGGGGACCAGTGGATTTCGTCTCTTCTTTTTGCAGATGATGTGGTCCTGCTGGCCCCCTCTAGCCAAGACCTACAGCATGCGCCGGGGCGGTTCACAGCCGAGTGTGAAGCGGCTGGGATGAAGATCAGCTCCTCCAAGTCAGAGGCCATGGTACTCAACCGGAAAAGGGTGGCTTGTCCTCTTCAGGTTGGAGGGGAGTTCCTGCCTCAAGTGGAGGAGTTCAAGTATCTCGGGGTCTTGTTCACGAGTGAGGGAAGAATGGAGCGGGAGATCGACAGACGGATCGGTGCAGCTGCCGCAGTAATGGGGGCGCTGTGCCGGTCCGTCGTGGTGAAGCGAGAGCTGAGCTGAAAAGCGAAGCTCTCGATTTACCGGTCGGTCTACGTTCCTACCCTCACCTATGGCCATGAACTTTGGGTCATGACCAAAAGAACGAGATCCTGGATACAAGCGGCTGAAATGAGCTTCCTCCGTAGGGTGGCTGGGCACTCCCTTAGAGATAGGGTGAGGAGCTCAGCCATTCGGGAGGGGCTCGGAGTAGAGCCGCTGCTCCTCCACTTTGAGAGGAGCCAGTTGAGGTGGCTCGGGCATCTATACCGGATGCCTCCTGGACGCCTTCCTCGGGAGGTGTTCCAGGCACGTCCCACCGGGAGGAGGCCCAGGGGACGGCCCAGGACACGCTGGAGGGACTATGTCTCTCGGCTGGCCTGGGAACGCCTTGGGCTCCCCCCTGAGGAGCTGGAGGAGGTGTCTGGGGAGAGGGACGTCTGGTTGTCTCTGCTGAGTCTGCTGCCCCCGCGACCCGGTTCCGGATAAGCGGAAGACGATGAGTACGAGTACGAGTACGAGTACGAGAATTAGAGGGGTGAATGCAAATGCACATCACACTTTCCAGATTTTAAAGCTCCATATAACCATGTATATTTTTTCTCCCACCTCACAACTATGTGCAACCTTGTGTTTGTTTGTCTAATAAAAAATACACTTTAGTTTGTCGTTGGAACAGGACAAAATGTGGTCCAGGGGAGTGAAAAGTTTTGCAGAGCTCTTTAAGTTATGTCCACGCAGTGAACCTGAGAAAGAATGGGGGCATGCATGAGGAATACTGAGGTGTCCTTTTATGGAATAAAAACAAGTGGCTCATAAACAGCGCCCTCTCAGCTGCAAACAAGTTTACCTTTCTGTGTCAACAGGTTTCAGTTCTAACAAAACGCTAAGTTATTGTATTTTTGCAAATAGTAAATGACATTTTTAAACTGTAATCTCAAATAAACAACCAAAACAAAATGTAACAGCGTGATTTTAGTCATTTCTGCAAATGGAAATAAAAAGAAGCAAACTTACAAATAAAAAACACCATCCTTTGTTTTAGAAAGTCTGAAGATCCACATTTTACGTCTGCCTGCGTGAGTTTAAGAACTGAAATGGCTACAGCTGCTATCTGAGCGAGGGCAGGAGGAAATGCCCGCCTCCTCCGCTGCTGTTAACACATCCCTCTAAAACTCAGCAACAACAGTACAGTCTGGATAACTGATGCACACAATCTCCATCTGATGCCACTGACTTTTCCCCTTCACTCTCTAAATCCCTCTACGCCTCTTCCTGGCTCTACTCACAGTTTAGGTTTGGTCAGCACTGGTGGTGGCTCTTTGCTGAACGGTCCCAGACTGAGGTTTTCATCAGAGTGGTGGGATGAGTCCCCTTGTTCGTCCTCCTCATCCTCAGGGAGCTTGAAGTGCACACGCAGGCCGACTCTAGAGCTGGAGCGGGAGTCTTTGTGGTTCGTCAAGGTGCCTGTTTTCAGGCAGGAGTTAGGCGGAGGGTCGGGCAGAGGGACCACACTGGGGCTGCCGTTTGGGGCTGTCTTAGCATTGGCAACTCTGTCTGAAGGTCTAGACCCTTTCTGCTCAGATGTATTCACCGCCGCAGGGGAAACCGTGAACGGTTTTTGACTGGAGAAAATCTGCCTGGGGCTCTGGAGATCAGTGTGTGCTCCACTGGATCCCTGCAGGTCCTGGTGGACAGAGATGGAGGGTTCCAGACGGAGGGTGCTGGTGTTTAATGGGTCCAGGCATAACGTGCTGGAAATGAGTGGTTCAAGGCGAATGGTGCTGGCGTGGGGCTTGATGCTGCTGCTCATGGTAACCTCTGGTTGGCAGTTCACAGCTGGAACTGATGGGAAGAACTCTTGGCTTCGGCGGGACTCTGACAGTAAACCGCTGAAAGGCCTCACATTGGGGCTGTTGCTGCCATTGGCTGAGGAAAAACAGAAAAAAATGATTTATATATAAAGTACACATTTTTTTACTTTGCATAAAGAAAGAGGTGATTTACCTTTGACCCTCAGAGTGGCAGCGCTGGATGCTGTTCCATACTCATTGATGGCTTTGCAGGTAAACATCCCTGAATCCTCAGGAAAAACCTCAGCTATGACCAGTGTGCATATTTCTTCTGCAAGAAAAAAACAAAAAACATAATAAAAATCTCTGCATTATGTCAAACCTCTCAGCGGTCTGTTTTTCTGTGCATCATTTGAGCTGAGAGTCAGTGTGCAGCTGCTGCAAGATGACCATATCAGCCATGGATGGAGGAATACCTTATATGGTCCAGTTTATGGGAACAGTAGCTCTGGCTTATGTAAAGAAGAAGGGCTGAAGCTTCAGCTGTGGACGTGTAATGTTTACAAACTGCTGCTTCTCTAACAGGCAAGCAGCTGCTGTGGTGCAGCGAACACGTTTTTGACACAGAGTGAGTGAATGGGATTTGTACCTGATTCTGATGGAGATCTGGGCTCTGAAACAAGAACAGGCACCAACATTTGTTACAAAAATGATCTAAAACACCCTTTTGACTAAATGCATGATGACTCGTGTTGATATGATGAGAGAGTTCCTTTGAACAATACATTTAAATTAAACATAGAGAAGATTTCAGTAGAATAGTTTATTTTTATCTATGAATTTTCGTTATTTAGTTCTGCAAGGATTTACAGTTTCTGACCTTTTTAAGCTACAGAGCTCTGCCAAAGTAATCATGCATTCTGTCAAGTTGCAAACTTTGGTATATTTTAATGGGCATTTGTGTGAAACAGCAGGACAAAGTAGTGCGAAATTGACAAGTGGATGGAAAATTATACCTGCTTTCAATAGTTTTTGCAAATAAAAATCAGAAAACTTTGGTGTGCTTTACTCTGATACCCCTAAATAAAATAAAATAAAAATAAAAATCCAGCGCAACTACCTTATGCCTGTCGGAGACAAGCAAACGTGGAGGTGGAAATGCACACCGCACTTTTCAGTCTTTTACTTGTAAAAAGTTTTGAAAGTCATGCATCAAATTCTTTCTTGACATGTATGGCTGTAAAGTTTAAGACGTGTAAGCACTTTTGCAAAACACATTCAATAACCAAATGGAGAACAAACGTTTGTGCCCTCTTGTGAAATGTTACTACACTACAGCGTCTATCCTGTAGAGAGTTTTCTTTCACAGGAGCATCAACACTGTCAGGAGTTTAGGCTCATAAAATACCTCCACTAAGAGAGATGTTTAGATTATATTGTGATGTTTTTATCTCTTTTTACTCATAAATGTTTACAAGAAACCAAACATTCAGACGGACATGAGTGCAAAGGCAGCAGAGCTTACTTTTCTGTAGGATTTTGAAATCAGGAGAGTCCTCTATGACTTTTCCTTCCCTGTACCAGTCCACCCGAGGAGATGGGACTCCTTTCACCCGGCACTCCAGCACCACCAGCTGGCCTTCTGATGCACTGAGGTCCTGTAGGCTCTTTTGGGACAAATAGGAAACAAAGGGATATATAAATATATCTGCTGGATCCTGCAATTCAAATCCTTTCAAGAAAGACACTACCTTTGTGAATAATGGGCCTGCCATAACAGGTTGCCCGTTTATTTCTTCTGAAAAGTGCTGGCTGAAGGTTGGAGTCTGCATGAAAGCACACACAGGACATGTTCGTAATGATATTTAGAATTGAATATGAGGCTAATTTGTAATATAAATGGAAGCCTTCTAGCTTTTCCACCTGAAGTTTGGGTGTTTGTGCTGCAGCTGACAGGATGGATGACACTGCTGGGTTTAAAGGCAGCGTCGTAGCTGTACTTCCAGCTGTCTGCTCCAGATGTTGCGCTAAAATTACTGGGATACCTGCTGATACCCCCTGAGTTTCTGTCAGTTCGTTTATCCCTATTGAAGTTGGAAACAACTGCACAGGTAATACTCTCTGCTCCTCCTCAGCAGGAGAAGCCAAGGACACTTTGGAGAGCTCCGGCACTTGAAATATAGTGGCAGATGTCCGGACTGGTAGAGGAGCTTCTGGAGCAGTTTGGCTAAGTTCTAAGGAAAGCTCCTCCTCTGGTTCGACTGTGGGTGGCGCAGGCTGAGATGCGGCCAAGTCGTCATCCTTTGCAGGTCGAGTTTGGTTTGATGATTTTGGTAAAGATGGAGATGACTTTGGTGGTTTGCGCTGCAGCCTTTGGAAAACACAGACGTGAGGCAAGATTATGATTGATACGACTCAGGCACAGATGTGGAAAAAAGCTTGATGCAGAAATTCATATTTATTGTAGGCATACCGACTCAATAAGTTCAATTGTGCACTCAATTCTCACTTTTTAAAATCATTAAAGCTGTTTTGTGTACATTCATTTCACCCTAAAAAGAGTTTAAATAAGTCATAAATGCCCAAAGCTAAAGCCAATGGTGCATGTGTGTAAATTTTTGACTAGAACTGTATTTACGGTTGAGTTTATGTTAATCATGACAGTAGATGGAAAACTCACTGGACTACATGTTCACAGCGCTGTTCACCCTCAGAGTCTGAAGAGGACGCACCTGAAGGATCACACAGGCGTGTGGATCAAGCTCTGAGGGTGTTATTAGATGATGCTTTAACGCAGCAGAGAAACACAAGCCTTACCTTCAACATAGATTTCCGCCGACGTGGAGTCTGTACCATAGACATTAGAGGCAAAGCACGAATAGCGGCCAGTGTCTTCCTCAAATGCCTCTGCAATGATCAGAGAGTGCTGCTCGCCGCTGGTGATGATCTGAATGTCGGGGCTGTTTTCCAGCTCCTTTCCCTCACAAAACCACCTACAAGTCGGCAGAAACAAACCATCTTTGTTTTTATTTGTTTTCTGTTAATGATCAAATCAAACGTACTCTGAAGGGATCCTCTTGATTTCAAGCTCTAACTAAAGTAGTGGAAAGTAACTTTTTCAAGGACTCTTTTAACATATCTAAAAAGTGTGGCATGCATCTGTATTCAGCCCCTTTTACTCTATTACCTCTAAGTAAAATCTAGTGCAACATTCATGTAATTTAATCTTAGTATAAATCCAGCTGTTCTGTGAAGGCCTCAGAGGCTTGTTAGAAAGCAAACAGCATCATGAAGACCAAGGAACACAGCAGACAGGTCAGCAAGAACGTTGTGAAGAAATTTAAAGCAGGGTTAGGTGATAAAACAACAAGCCAAGCTTTAAACATCTCAGAGAGAGAATCCATCATCTGAAAATGGAAAGAGGATGGCACAACTGCAAACCTACCAAGACATGGATGTCCACCTGAACTGACAGGCCGAGCAAGGAGAGCATTAATCAGAGAAGCAGCCAAGAGGCTCAAGAGTAACTCTGGAGGAGCTGCAGAGGTCCACATTTTACAACTATTAGGTTTGCACACTACAAATCTGGTCTTTATGGAAGAGTGTCAAGAAGAAAGTAATTTTTGGAGGAAAGTCACAAGACGTCCAACTTCCAGCAAACCATGCAGGGATACAGCAAGCATCTGGAGGAAGGTGCTCTTCTCAGACGAGGCCAAATTGTAACTTTTTGTTGCTTCAGTAGGGGCAAGGAAACTAGTCAGAGTTGACTGGAAGATGGATGGACACTCCTGGAAGAAAACCTGTTAGACAGTGCAGAAGATTTGAGACTGAGGCGGAGGTTCACCTTCCAGCCGGACAACCACCCTGAGCATACAGCCAGAGCTACTGTATTAAACTGGAGATACGACATCACTTCACAAATTATAGGCCTGACTCTTTACTTCCACAGTTCTCTAAAAATTCCGAAAAACTATGTAATAACAGACTAGAAAAATAAACACAAGTTAATCTCCGACAGCCAGTATGGGTTTAGAAAAAACAGCTCAACATCACTGGCATTAATTAAGGCAACTGAAGAATAGGACGTGCTATAGAACCCAAACAGTACGCAGTTGGATTCATTAATCTTAATAAGACTTTTGACACAATTAATTACAACATATTCATAAATAAGTTGGAACAATATGAAATTAGAGGATTAGCACTCCACTGGGTGAGTAGTTACTAAAGGAGCAGGAAACAATTTGTGAAGTTGGGAGAATGTTCCTCATCATGCTTGGACAATGCTTGAGGTGTCCCCCAGGGGTCAGTGTTGGGTCCAAACATCTTTATTCTTTACATAAATTATATTTTTAGGGTGTCTTATAATCTAAACTCTTTTTATTTAGATGATACTCATATTTTTTGCTCTGGTATAGATTTACAGGAGTTGGTGAAATGAATCAATTCAGAAATGTATAAATTAAAAATATGGTTTGACAGATATAAATAATCATTATACTAAAATCATGTTATTAGGTTGTAAAATAAATACATTTACAGATTGCTGGAGAAAATATTGAAAGAGCTTATCAAAATAGGCTTTTAGGTTTTATAGATACTAAAATCAGCTGGAAACTATATAAAATACATACAAAACAGAAGTATTTCCATACTGAGTGAGGCTAAGCATGTTCTGGACCAGAACTCCCTCCACATTCTTTATTATTCACTTGGTTTTCAGGCGATGTCCAAGCATGATCCAGTTTAAGATGTATAAAAGCATGACTCTAAAGAAGTCTTAAGGCGGTTGTCTTTCCGAGGTGTTATAACTGAATTATTTTATTCTTTTACCTCATGTGTGTGTGTGTGTGTGTGTGTTGGACACAGTAAAGCACGGTGTAGAGAGTTACAGAGTAAATAAGCCGATGCTTCTTCTGCTCCTTTTCTGACATGTTGCGTTTGTACTTGTTATCCATTTGTTTGTTTGTTTGTTTCATTGCTGGCTAATGTTTTTATTTCCCAGAACTAGGTCTTCTTGTACATGTTCAAAATAAACTTCATTCATTCATTCATTCAAAGGTTTAGATCAGTGGTTCTCATTCCTGGTTCTCAGCTCCTGCAGACATGTTTTAGAGGTGTATCTGCTCCAGGACACACGGTTCAAATGCTTGTATGACCTCCTCAGCCTGCTATCAAGTGCTGCTGCAGAAGCCTAACAATCACCCATTCATTTCAGCCAGGTGTGTGGCAGCAGGGAAACACCTAACCGTGCAGGAAACTGGGTCCTGAGGACTAGGATTAAAAAACAATCAAGCATCTTCTTGTGTTAGAATGGATCAGTGAAAGTCCAGACCTAAATCTAACTGTGGCAACACTTCGAAACCGATCCAGTCTGACTGAACTTGAGCTATTTAGCACAGACGAAAGGACAATATATACAAAGCTACAAAAGAATTGGAGCTGTAACTGCAGCAAAAGGTAGTTGTACTAAATTTTGACTCACAAGTATTTTAAGGACTATGTATTATTGTCCTTCCACTTCACAACTAAGCACCAATTTGTGTTGGTTTATCACATTAAATAGAACTGAAATTAAAAGAAGTTGGTGGCTGTTGCGTCTCTTTTATATTCGTCTTTTACTATTTCTAGTCTGATGCTTGTCAGCGGGCCAAGAAGTAAAGATTTTGATCGTCATATCTCTTTCCCTGTAAGACAAGAAGCATCACCAACTCACCAAGTTGGATTTGAAGCTGTTCCAACAAATAGCAGGAAAATAAAAAAAGCAGAAGAAATAAAGACACATGCAGTGATGTGTTTGATGCAAATTGTAACTCTGTGGGAATAAAATGACAGAGAAATCCACAGATTTGGCACAAACTTCCCACTACTTTGTGGTGTAGTCTCTTTTTCATTGTAAAACTATAACAGTAAACATCAAACTCCTCCGACCTGAGCAGCAACATACCTCTACGTCAGCATGCGTCTATTTTCAGAGGATGAGGCCTTGTTACTTCATAAAATCCAGTCAATGGCCAAACAAGAAGGGAGTGATGTGCTACCGTTGCCGTCATCGCTCAGCCATAAATCTGTCTTCATGACCTGGTTAACGCAAAACTGGATCAGAGATCTAGATTTCATCCAAGCTTTGATGGTTCTGTTGTCAGTTCTAGTGGAAAAAAGCCACGCAGGAGGGATTTCAATACCAAAACCACAGCTGGAATGTTCTGTCAGTGCTTCGCTGGTCCAAGCTGAGCCACTGCTGATGAGTAAGGGGCTAAATTGAAAGCATGAGTAGTGGAGGAGGAGGTGGTTGGCCCATGAAGGCAAAGACCCTGCCTCTCTGCACCTGTCCGGGCTATTTTTCCTCCTGAGTTCAGAACCAGAGAGGAGGTTTCCTCTGGAGCCTGAGATATCCGACTCACTGACCTTACGCACAACACTAAACATAGGCCTAGAGTACACACAATGCTCTGTGCAGACACTCAGTACAGCAGTTCACAACTGTAGGAACCTGAATCATCTATTTTGGTCCTTTAAGTGAGATAAATCACAGCAAAAGGTTCAAAAACTGCAAACATCACGTCTAAGGAAACAACTTTAACCATGAACACAGGAGCTCAGTGTGAAACAGAGGTCACATGAATGGTAGCAGGACAAATTCAGGTCAACATAAACGTATAAATCCATCATCTGAGTAAAAACGATGCAAATAATCTCACCAAGCGCCTCACAGTTCTGTCAAGAACTCAGCCAGTCCCATTATCAGACAGGACCACAGCTCGCGTTGCCAGTCCGGTCTAAAAATGGCCAGGAGCTACATTCTCCACGGACAAGTATAAGTTAGAGGCTCAACAATGTTCAGACGGACTAACAAGCCCATGCCCCCTATAGTCTGACGGCTCAGCTGCTGCCTTGGAGCTCTGCCGTTGTTGCTCTGGGAGGAAACCCATGGGTCCTACAACACCGGTATGATTAGAAGGATAAAAAAATAAATCAGTTGAATGCAACCTGAGAAATAATGTCCGATCACATGTTGTCACATTCTGATGCTTAGTCGCACTGAGGAGTGGTCTGTGGACAAGAGAGACTGATTTACTCCTCACATACAATCACTCACTCCCACCATTCAGAACCAGCTGTTGGCCATCATCACATGTCGTTCTGTCAGCGTGGCCCAGGAACACATAACATCCTTATTCCTAACTCCTAATCCATGCAGTTCTTTCTACGTATTCAGACTTATCTGAGCTCCGGGTTACATATATGATAACTGGCGAAGGGAGATATTTGTGTCAATATTTCATACAACTCTGAAAGTATCAGTAAAACACCTAAAAACCTTTTCAGAGAGATTCTCAAATGTTCAGAGGGAAACATGACAAGTTACATCAAGTTAAATAACTTTATCTGCAATTAATTCCTTCATAGCAGAAAATCAGCTTCTAATTAGTCCAGGAAGTATCATGTATGACTTCCTGTTATTTTAAAGCAGCAGGGGGAACAATTATGCTCACTTACAAAGAAGTGAACAGTTTCTCTTTTATTTGTAGTCAAATTTCAATGTGGAGAAGAAGAAATAGATTTGTTGAAAACTGAGATTAATAAGCATTTGATCCCCTACAACACAGATCAGTTTTGCATCCACAGATTACAACCAGTCAATCATTTACAGGTACTGATGACCTCAGCTCCTTATGTGTATTAAATACACCTGTCTACAAAACCAGTTGTATCCATTTGGACGTGTCCACCACCGTGAGCAAGTCTGTGGACTTCAGTGAAGACAAATGCCAGGTATGACCCAAAAAACACCATTCCCATGGTCAAGTACGGAGGTGGAAACATCATGTTTTGGGTTTGCTTTTCTGATGAAGGTACAGGTCAACTTCACCCCATTGTCCAAAAGCTAACCTGTTACATCTAGAAGGTAACCTGTAAGGGTACTTTCTAGATGTTACTCGTTATTTTCCAGTATCTGCAGGTTAATAATTAAAAATTTACAGATTACTGTCCATAACTAATTAAGTACGTTCCTTGAAACACTTACTGGGTGCTTTCTGGAACTTAATGATTTCTTTCTGGGACATACAAGTTACATTCCTGAAACTAACAGGTCACTTTTCAGAACTTACAGGTTCATTTCCTGGAACCTTCAGGTTATTTTTCTATACCTTCTGCGTTACTTTCTGGAACCTAACGGTTACTATCTGGAACCTTTTGGAACTAACTGGTTGCTTCTTTGAATTTACAGGTTACTTTCCTGGAATTTGCAGGCTGATTTCTCTGGTCTTATGGGTTTCTTTCATGGTTTGTTTCCTAGCAATTACAGGTTACTGTCCTGGAACAGAAAGATTTCACAACTTACAGTACAAAGTACGTGTTTTGTACTTCCAGGTTACTTTTCTTGAGTTTAAAGTGCAGTTTCCTGGAATTTACAGGTTACTTTCTGAAACTTCTAGAATGCTTTCTTGAACCTCCAAGTTACTTTCTGAAACATAATGATTGATTACATGCAACATAGAGTTTATGTTCAAGAACCTACAGTATACTTTTCTGAAAACCTGCAGCTATCCAGGGAACTGTTCCTTTTTTTTTTTTTACATATTGGCTTCTTTTTAAAACGTACACGTCTCTTTTCAGGAACACGGATCATTCGTTCGAGAACTCAAAGGATACATTTCTGGAACTTTCATGTTACTTTTATGGAGTTCAGAGGATAAATATCCTGGAAATAAATTGCTGATTATTTTACTAGAACTTACATGTTCTTTCAGCAACTTTCTATTTATTTTTGAGACATAAAAGTTACTCTTATAGAGTTTAGAGATAAGTTTTCTGAAACCTATGGGTTATGCATCTGAACTTAATGGTTACCATTCAGAACGTAGGGGTTGCCTTCAGGGAACTTTTGGGTTGGTGTCCAGAACTTACAAGTTACTTTGTGAAACTTAGAGGTATTTTATGGGATTCACATGCCACTGTAATTAGGAGAAAATGCAGCTTTTCTCCACTACAGAAAAGATGAAACCCTTGATGCCTCTAACTGTGTATATCAAAAAACTGCAATGAAGCGTGTATATTTTTCTCTGAACAGCATGTCTTGCATATCTCCTTAACCATCCAGTATAAACAGAATATATCCAGAAAATCAGCCCCTTCAGGACTGCTGCTGACACACTTTAACACCAAAATAACCAGCAGAACTCTCAGAACAAACACTATGTTTCCCAAACTAAAACTGTGAACATTTAAAGGCAACATGAAGAAGCTTCAACTGCCTTTTTCTTACCGGACTTCAGGCACAGGATATCCCCTTACAATGCAGTCTAGCTGGACCTTGGTACCTTCAGGAACCTCCCTGCTCCTCAGTTTCTGGATGAAATGGGGAGGCTCACACACCAGCTCTGCTTGATGTGTACTTTCTGTTGGTGTAAGACTTTCAGAAAGATCTCCTGTTTCCTGAGAAACACAATCAAACTGCTCTTCTCCAGGAACTCTGCAGTCCTGAAACTCCAAATGTCTGCTTCCCGATTCCTGATGGACCACTGACTGCTGGGTCACTGCTGGACTGGGTCTCTTCTTCTCCACCTCCAGAGACATGACGGTGCGCTCCCTGTTGTCTGAGCTGATCGGATAAATTGTATTATCAGCTTGGCTTTTGTTCTGGATCCTGCTCCTGTGGGCCTTGCAAGATCTTGGTCGGACCCTTTTGGAGCTGTTGGCCTTGAAAAGAGAGGAGAGCTCCTCGATAAAGTCCGCTGCCTTATTGAGGAACTCTTTTTTGGACTGGGTCTCCGGACCATAGGGGGTGCTTTTTGCTGGACTGTTGCTGCCGTTAAATCCTCCAGTGGAGTCCACACTGTTCCTCATCATGTTGTCCTGCCTGTGGTGTGTCTTTCTGTCAGATGTGACCGTTGTGGAGGAAGAAGCTGAAGGAGCAGAAAGAGAAGCAGGCAAGTGGTTCGAGGCTGGAACTGCAGAAGGTGTGGATAAAGAAACTGAGGCTGAGGAGAGGTGGTTGATGGTGTCAACGTTGGGTGTGGTTGCAGGTTTCGCTGAGCCCTTAATGTCTCCTCTCTCCTCACGGGTCTCATGTCCAATAGCCTGGCGAGCCAAGTTCACACTCTTATCCAGCTCCTCTTGGCTGAGGAATGCTGACAGGTCTGGGAAATGGGCATCATTGTGGCCCACAGCATCCTCACCTTTACCTTTGAGTGAGCCATAAATCTGGAGGCGGGAGGAAGAAGCGTCAGAGCGACTCATCTCGCTGTGGCGATGCTGGGCTCGGGCCTCTGCCACGTAGCTCACCCGTAACAGCTGGGACAGGGGCGGTGGCTGCTCAGAGTTTTCTTGCATGCTGCTGAAATAAGCACAACATTTTAAATTAAATGTATGCAAAAGTGCAAATAGGTGAGTTCATAAAAGGGACACACGAGAAATAATCATGCATGAAAACTGTTGTGCTGTCCAGTGTTCCAGGGAAAAAATCTAATAAAATCCCATAAAATGTCCCGCAAACATATTCCTACCCCTCTTTCCCACATTACAAGCACAAACTTCTAAGTAATTTGGGGCAGTGTGTGGCGTAGTGGTAGAGGCTGTTGGTCCTGAATGCAGTCGTCTGTGGCTTGAATGCCAACACTGAGACCTCTGCTCCATGTTTTTCAGTTGTGCTCCCTCGGATGTTCCGTGAATCATGTGAATACCAATAATGCTGCAAAATGTGAAAAAAAGAGTAAGTGATGGACCAACATAAAGCACCACAATATTGAAGTGGAAGAAAAATTGTGATCATAGTTGCAAGTCTTTTGGAATCTGTCTCTACCATCTTTCCAAATCCAAAACCAGAATTTTCTTCCTTTATTCTTTGCAAACTAGCTCTAGCTCAGTCAGATTAATTGATCGAGAGCATCTGTGAACACCAGCATCATTTTCCTTCTGCTTTGCAATTATCCACAACTTTGTCTTGGTTTGTCACAAAAAAACCCACTAAAATACCTCCAGGTTTGTGGTTGTAAAATGAGGAAATGTGAAAAAGTTCATGGGCCATGACTACCTTTGCAAGGCACTTTTATGTATAATATGACACGTTAATCTTGTAATTTACATTATGTCACAACAACCTCCAGAAATGAAGGTATGTAGTAAAAATAGTATTTTATTTTAGCCCAAGTTCAGCCATTCTCAGGCCTCTGCCGGGTATCTTGTTCCGGAGACCTGATCGGATGGGAAACAGGCACTTTTCTGTGCCCTTTGCTCGGACTGACACCTGTATGACGTTTTGACTATGTACAGATTTCTTGCACGAGGCCTGAGGCGGGTTTTTGAATATAGAAGAGCACACAGATGCTGCTGACACTCAAAAATCAGCGCAATTAAGAGGAGGAGCGATGCCCTTCCAACAGGCCCTGGAGCTGCAGCTGCTGTGTACATTAATACTTTGCAAACAGACTCTTAGCCCACAGAGTCACGTCTAATAATAGCAAGGGGGGGTCAGTTTACAAGAAGAAAATCAACACAAAAAACAAGCAATGCATCTCATCCATTGGGCCTGATATTGATCAGTTACAATAGGGATTTATGTAGTTACACCAAGAGAACTATAATTATCAGGAACGGGACGCTGCTGAGACAGATAACACACATCCCACAGAGGAGTGGGCCCTGGCCCCCATGCAGCACCACACATCCTGGCAGGTTGAGTTAATTTGATCACACAGTGGCACAACAGAGAAGCAAAAATAGAGCCAAGCTTGTCTGAGAGTTTCTGAGGCAACCCACTGAATTTGAGGCCAACACCACAAGATAAGCCACCAGGACACTGTGAGCAACTAAACAAGAGGGGGCCGGGTCAGTTTTACCTTCAGAATAGACCCAGCTGGCCTCTGTGCACCTGTGCTGGTTGGGGGGTGGGGCAGAGTCCCAGTCTTCTGCTTCTGCCTCCTGGAGAAGTCCTGGACACAGGCAGCTGCCCTCTCTCACACAGCTACCCTTGAAGTTTAGAGGAAAATGAGCAGCGGAGTAGCAACAGTAACCGGTCACCAGCAAAAGTAGCAACATTTGTCAGCACAGTGGCTGCAGGGTTATTTTGGGCTGGACTGACCCATGTGTCTGGGTGGTGTCCCTCCTCATTGGCCAGAGGGGTAGGGGGTAGGTGGGGGTGGAGGGGACCGTGCTGTAAAGGGATTTCATCCTCCACTGGTCTCCAACCGACCTCAGAGCATCTCAGATCAGAGATCCTACACAGATAAAAATTCCCAGAATTCACTGTTTATGTTAGAGCTCAGGTTTAAATGAATGGATGCATGATGGATGGATAGGAACATTTTTGGATGAGTGGATGAACAGATGGATGGACAGAAAACTGTTGGATGGTTGGATGGATGATAGATGTATAGATGAGAGAAGAAAAGGGGATGGATGGACAGACAGACAGATGGGCAAATTGTTGAATGGATGAAAGGGTGAAGAGAATAAATGGATTAACTGAGAAACAAATTAAAGGACAGATTGATGGATTAAGCAATTGTAGGATGGGTAGATGGATGGATGGACAGATGAACAGACAGAGCAGCCGTTGGACAGACGCCTGGATAGACTGATGGAAGGATAGACAAATACAGCAGTTCAATGAGCCTCTTTTATTAAAAAACCCAGCAGAAAAAGCAAACAAGTTGGATCATTATCAGAAATTCATTTATCATGTACAAAATGGGGCTGGGAATGCAAATGTTTTTCATCCCGCATTTTCTTTATCAAACTGAACCCAGACACTTTAAGACTGTGTAGGACAGACCCCCCCCCCCCCATACATTCAACAGACAGAAGCTGTTCCAGGTGGAGTTTTATTCAGTTTATTTTTAGCATGAATCATTTTGTTGCATGTTGCAGAAATACCAAAACTGTTTACATCCAGTGTTCAGCAGCCACAGCAATTTTGCTCATCCTCCACTTCACCAACTAACTGGTTCCAGTCCCAATATTACTCATTTTCTATTTCATTCAGAGAAAAACAGACAGAAAGGGGCCAGCCAGAGCATCTACTTACACTTAAAACAGTGTAAGAGCTTGTATCAAAATACATCAACCCATCAAGTGTATTATTTGACAGAGAAATGCAGCAGTGAGAAAAGCTAGTGTGCACTGACCTCAATGCAATGAATTATATACATTATGAACACGCTATACATCTTCAATGCACATAAATGCATATTTGCATATAGTCTCATTGAATCCATGAAGAAAAAAGTCTGGGATATCAAAAGGTGAGCTTAGGGTAAACAAGACATTCTTCCAATACAAACATGGGAATTTTTCTGGCACTTTCTGGAAAATCTCTGCAAATCATGCATGTTGGGCTGAAAACAAATCAGGGAAGGAGGGATGCACCAGTCCATCAGAAAGTGATCGGAATCTTTATCTGTAGGTCAAACAATCATTCAAATACTTATGCATCAAAACTGAATATTCCCACTTTTTCCAGTCTGTAAATGCAGCTTGTTGGTCAGTGTACTTTTTATTGAAGATTAGGAACATCTGCTTTAGAGCTTAAATAGGGACAATCTTTTAATCACTTCGTTTTCTGCTGGATTTAAAACTTCCACCTTGATCAAGGAACCTGCAAAACATTTCTTCTTCAAGTTTGTTACATTTAACTGTTGGATAAAAAAAAAAAACTGGAGTTTGTATCTGGTGGTCATCGGAGAGAAAATCGTAATCAGCTGGTCAGACTTCGAAGGAGAAAAATCTGGAAAAAACATTAATTAAAAAAATTAAATAAAACGAAATCTGTAACAGGTATCAGCCAGGGTCGGTGCATCTTAAAACAAAAAGCTTCTATCAATGAAAGCTATCAATTAAATTCAGCCTCACACACAGCGTGTTTGTAAAAATTGTCCGACACTGTCTGGAAAAGTTTTGCAAATCATGCAGGTGATCCTAAAAGTTGCACAATTCAGTCAGAAAGTGATCAAAGTCGCTCGGTTTTTCCCTGATTGGCTCGGACTGCTGATTGGCAGATTAAGTGCTAAACAAATCAGATTTTATTTTCATTAGTTAAATGCATCAGAACTGAAAAGTCCCACGTTTTTCAATCTGCTAATGCCTCATCAAACAGCACTTTGTTACGCTTTTTGTTTTTGGGTTGAGTTGGGGACATAATCCCATCCTTTTCTGTTATTTTCAAAACAGCTAAATCTATCCAGAAACCTACAGCAAATTTTTGTTTTATGGTCAATTATCATTGCATTTAATGAATTTAAACAAAAATAACCATGAATGAGTTTGTACTGGAGCACATTAAATTAGAATATCATCAAAAAGATATTTTAGTAGTTCAATTCAAAAACTCATTTGGATTCATTGGAGACAAAGTGATACATGTCAAGCATTTATTGCTGCTTGTTTTGATGATTTTGGCTTACAGCTAATGAAAATTGCTTAAGTCCAATAAAAAGGATTTTTAGGTGTCCAGCAGAAAGTCACTGACACCTTCCACAAGGAGTGTCAGCTACAAAACGTAACTGCGAAAGAAGCTGTTCAGTGAAAAGTTTACTGAAAGGAAAAAGTGTGGCAGAAAAAGGTCCTTAGACACTGCAGCCTTGAGACATTTGTTTTAATTACTCATTCGTTCTAATATTCAGAGAATTTTAATTTGGGGTTATTAGCTGTAAGTCACAATCATTAATTTAACAGAAATAAACACTTTACATCCATCACTCTGTTTAATGAATCGATATATGAGTTTCATCTTATCTTAAATTACTAAAATAAGTTAACATTTCACATTTATTAAGACACACACGTATGTGTTAAGATCCCTTGAAAGAAAATCTGAATTGTCAGGTCAGACCTCGAAGAAAATTGGTTATCAGCCAGGGACGGGCTGATCGGTGCATCTTTAAGCGAAAAGCAGCTCAAAGTTAAATGATGCCTTACAAACAGGTTAACTAATGCTCAAAGCTTGTTAGGATGAAGCAGCACAGAGACTTGCAGCTTGAATCAAATGCATTATATATAAAGTAAGCAAATATCTTCTGCTATCCTCTTTGGCATACTACTGTCATTTCCAAACTTTTTTTATGCGGTAAAGGCAACGTAAAGGTAAAGAATTACAAGAGGTCAACCGTTTCTTGTGTCTGTGTGGACTGTAACAAGCGGTTTGTGGGATTAACACACGGACAGCATCATTAGCAGCAACTAGAAAGTGTTGATTAGCCCCGTCTGTTAAACAAAACAGCACAAGACACTTCCAGGTAAAAGGTTAGGAATGAAACAAACATTCACAGGATATCCGATCCGACGCGTTCAGGTTTTTCATCTCAGTCAGCAGATACAATTACTGTGGCTGGTTGCGTCGTAATCACAGAGGCAGGAACCCGTTATGGAAGTCTGCGTGTGTTTTTTTCCCCCCATGCATCAGAATTAGGCTCCAACACCGCGGTCGTCGGGTTGTTCACAGTGTTTTTGTGGCCTTGAGTCAACAGAGATGAACATGAGGCATTGTTCAATTTGCATTTAGTGCAGCGAGTGTGATAAAGATGTAGGAGGCACAGTAGAGTTCTGCAACAGATTCAATGGCGCCTTCCCGTCGCCATCAGGAGTCTTCACTGGCACGTTTGCGGGACTGATCACCCCTGGGGAGAGGAAAAGAAAAAACCTTAGTGACTTTGAGACCGATTGGACAACCTGAAACCAAAGGACTGCAAAACTGACCGTGGAAAACCATTCATGGAGAGCTCCATTTGTAGCTTCCGGTCGTGATCTGCGTAATCCGGCAGCCGAGATTCAACAGCAGCAGGGTGGATTTGAGGAATGAAGCTGGAGAAAAGGGCTGGAGCAAGCTGGGCCCACTCTGAAGGAAAACAACATTTATGGATCAGCAGGACGTTAAAGTATAAGGGCTCTCCCATTCACAGTCCTTCACCGCATACGTCACCTGGTCGTAGGCTGTAGAGGCCTTTAACCACGCTGGCCATCGTCGATGGCTGTACTTGAAAGGGCATGGAGTGAGCTTTAATGAGCAGAGCTGGAAAAAACATGATGATGCTTAACAGGGACAAACGAAAGCTGGAAAACTGGCAGGACATATGGTGCTTTGGAAAAGTATTAATACCGCTTTAACTTTTTCACATTATTTTTCAGCCACACACCTCTGTGTTTTAGTGGGACTTCAATAATCTTTCAGTGGATGGAAAAGGTTTTCAAAAGGTTTAACAAATAAAAATCTAAAAACAAGTTTGGCATGGATTTGTAAAATGCAATGAACTGGATCCAGCAGTCCTTCTGGCCTCAGAGGTTAGTTAGAGGACATCAGAGGACAAACAGCACCATGAAGACCAGGGAACACAGCAGACGGGTCAGGAAAAGAGTTCTAACAATGCTGATCACACTGAAGACACACCATCCCCACTGTGAAACATGGCGGAAGCAGCATCGTGCTGTGGGGAAGCTACAATGGGATGATTTAGATCAGGGGTCACAAAAAATATTTAAAAACTCATGTATCATTTTCCTCCCACTTTGTAATTATGCACTATTTTGTTTTGGTCTATAACATAAAATCCAGATAAAATACTTTAAACTCTGTGGCTGTTATGCGACAAACTGTGTAAAAGTTTAAGGGGTTTGAAGACTTTTGCAAGACACTGCAAGGAAGACCTCTATAAGCACTGAGAAATATCAGATTATGCAAGATGCCAACGTAGGAAGGCAATAACCATTTGCACTCACGCATCAATTTGCTTAGATGTTTCTCTGCAACATGGTCTGCAAACAGCTTCATCAGATCCTCTTTCATGTCTCTGTTCAGTTTTGACTCGATATAAAACTTGTTCTGAAAATATTGAAAACAAAAAATAATTAAAACCAGCTAAAAGAAGCATTTCTATTGTTGAACAAAATACAAATAACACCTACCAAGTATATGAACACTGGAACAATACACTGAAGAGAAGCCAGGTACTGAGTCAGAGCAACGTTGAAGTTCTCAATCAGGTTCTCAGGTGGGCTGGCCTGACAATAAGTTATACATACTTTAGTTTTATATACATTGTCTTTGCAGTAAATACACTGCTGAAAAAAATAAAGGGAACACTTAAACAACACAATATAATTCCAAGTGAATCAAACTTCTGTGAAATCAAACTGTCCACTTAGGAAGCAACACTGATTGACAATCAATTTCAGATGCTGTTGTTCAAATGGAAAAAAGAAAAAAAGGGGGGGAAAATTGGCGATTAGCAAGGGGACACTCAATAAAGGTGTGGTTCTGCAAGGGTGGGGACCAACAGACCACTTCCGGGACCTATGCTTTCTGGCTGATGTTTTGGTCATTTTAAAATTTTTCGGGGTGCTTTCAAACTCGGGGTTAGCATGAGACGGACTCTACAACCCACAAAAGGTCAAGGTGGGCAGCTCCCCCCCCCCCCCAGGATGGCACATCAATGCGAGTTGTGGTAAAAAGGGTTTGCTGTGTCGGTCAGCGTAGTTTTCCAGAGCCTGGAGGCGCTACCATGAACAGCCCAGTACAACCGGAGACGTGGAGGAGGCTGTAGGAGGGCAACAACCCAGCAGTAGGACCGCTACCTCCGCCTTGTGGCAAGGAGGAACAGGAGGAGCACTGCCAGAGCCCTGCAAAATGACCTCCAGCAGGCCACAAATGTGCATGTGTCTGCACAAACGGTTAGAAACTGACTCCATGAGGATGGTATGAGGGCCCGACGTCCACAAATGGGGGTTGTGCTCACAGCCCAACACCTTGCAGGACGCTTGGCATTTGGCAGAGAACACAAGGATTGGCAAATTCGCCACTGGCGCCCTGTGCTCTTCACAGATGAAAACAGGTTCACACTGAGCACATGTGACAGATGTGACAGAGTCTGGAGACACCGTGGAGAGCAACTGCTGCCTGCAACATCCTTCAGCATGACCGGTTTGGCAGTGGGTCAGTAATGGAGTGGGGCGGCATTTCTTTGGAGGGCCGCAGAGGTAGCCTGACTGCCATTAGGTACCGAGATGAGATCCTCAGAACCCTTGTGAGACCATATGCTGGTGCCGTTGGCCCTGGGTTCCTCCTAATGCAGGACAATGCTAGACCTCATGTGGCTGGAGTGTGTCAGCAGTTCCTGCAGGATGAAGACATTGAAGCTATGGACTGGCCTCCCCGTTCCCCAGACCTGAATCCGATTGAGCACATCTGGGACATCATGTCTCACTCCATCCACCAACGTCACGTTGCACCACAGACTGTCCAGGAGTTGGCGGATGCTTTAGTCCAGGTCTGGGAGGAGATCCCTCAGGAGACCATCCGCCGTCTCATCAGGAGCATGCCCAGGCGTTGTAGGGAGGTCATACAGGCACGTGGAGGCCACACACAATACTGAGCCTCATTTTGACTTGTTTTAAGGACATTACATCAAAGTTGGATCAACCTGTAGTGTGTTTTTCCACTTTAATTTTGTGTGTGACTCCAAATCCAGGCCTCCATTTGTTAATAAATTTGATTTCCATTGATGATTTTTGTGTGAGTTTGTTGTCAGCACATTCAACTTTGTACAGAACAAAGTATTCAATGAGAATATTTCATTCATTCAGATCTAGGATGTGTTATTTGAGTGTTCCCTTTATTTTTTTGAGCAGTGTATATTTGGGTTTTCTTACCTGTAGCTGAGTGGAAACCTGCTGCAGGTGAGCTGTTATTTTGGAGGTCAGGTCACCGTAGAGCAGCTCAGAGTGCTGCTGGCAAACACACTTGTAGACGTAACTGAAAAGTCAGGGAAGAGCAGGAAAATAAATAAGTACTGCATTTTAGTTGCTCTATCATAACCGGTCGTGCCAACTTAGCAGTGGCTAGGCGCCCCCTGGTGGCCAGAACAGGTGGCTAAAAGAACAAATTTTAAACTTCCACCAGACAAAAATGCCAAAAATTTAAAATCTGCGATATTCTGGATGCATAAGTGTGCAAATCTTAAATTAATACCTTGCAGAAGTAAATTCAGATTCAGTTTCAGCATTCAGTCTAGGCAATTCAGGCTTAAAATTCAAAGCAACGGTAAAAAGTATTTAAAAAAGCAGAATTGTTTATGTTATTCATCCATCTCTGCTTACAGTCAGAGCCCAATAAACACAGATATTGCTCTAAAAAACAAAGCTGACTCATCAAATATTTCAGCACATCAGCGACATTAAATGGTGCAAATAGTATCAATAAAACACATAACTGCACTGAATGATATTTTTAAACAGATATTTATATTGACGCTTTCCTTGAATCAACAGTGAAAACAAAAACAGCAAATGTGAGAATCCCAACCACACTGCCACTTTCTGGTCAATTAGAGTTTATCATTTTAACTGTAAATCACAATTCTTATTACGATGATTATTCCCACTGTTGGAACCCTAAGCCATGGATTTCAACATTAAAACTCCGGTACAAACTCTTCTGGAGTTTTCAAAATAAATTGCATTTAACTGACTTCCAGCAACTGAGAAAAGGGGGGTAGCAGCAGACTTCCCATGATGCCACTGGCTGTATAAAAGCACCCCCTTTCCAATGGCCCGATCTCTCCAAGCCGGTTGACCATCGGACCAGGAGCAGACACAGCGCGCTGAAGTCTTTTTGCTGGCAAAAGGACCTAAACTCATAAAACTGGATCCAAGAGTCTCATATGATCACCGATCATATGCAAAAGTTGAGTATTGAATGAATTGCTGTTTGTGTATCCGGTATTCATTCACGAACGGGGAATTAAGGCACCGGCATTGTTGACTTTCTCTCCGAGCCCTGCAGACGCACACGGTGTTCGAGAAAAGTCCCCAGCAGAGACGCGATCTCTACCACCCGAGTGAAGCGGTTTTCCTTGCCTGAGAAAAGGACGACGCCGCATCACCGGTAACGTGCAGTTTTGCCCGGCCGACAGAACGAGCCGTATCTTAAGCCACAGCCCCGGAGGTTGTTGACTGTGAAGGTTTCTTCAAACTTCGCCGCCCCGGACATCTTTTCCTCAACATGGTCAGAGGTTAGGTTTGGGCAGAATAACAGTTAGGATGAAATGATCTAAACGTTTTTCATTTTATGACGCTTGGTTTTGTTTGTGTGAAACTGCTATTTTAGTGCTATCTGCACACGTGATCAGCTTGGTGTTCTGCGTTTATGTGTTTTTAAAGTTAAGACAAACTTTATTTAAAGGGTGATTTTAAACACAGAGTGTTGCTCATAACGCGCCGTCCGCGCTTATGCATTTTGACCCTTTTATTGACTGTATTTTAAGTGTGTGTGTTTTGATTCTGGATGCTAAGCTATCAGCCTCCTTTGTTAGCTTAACTGCTAACAGCCTGGGCCACGTGCTTGCTGCTGAAGAGTATTTACCCAGAACGGTTTAGTTTTCAATCCAGTAAATGTCCCTAACATCATTTTACTACATTTGATATCTAAGTAAACACCATTAAGCCCCATTTCTCCAGAAAGATTTGGCTCTTTTCAAAGATATTTCCTTAAATAATTTACCGTTACCTTTAATAATATTTCTTTAAATGTTATTTCAATAAATAAAGGCAGCTAATGAGACAACGTTGAGAATTAGTCGTCCAGAAGGTTGGTTTTATTCAGCAGATCATTCTTTAAACCATTATTTTATTAAAATAATATTTTATCTGATCTTGCATTGTGAATGGTTGTCTAAAGGTGTACTGATTACTGCCTAAGTTGGTTCCAAGACTTATTTTTGTTAATAAATTCTTGTATTTTAAGAAATTGTGTGAATTCATTCCATGTGTGTGCAGAGTTTATGCTGTTCAATAATGTCAGAGCTTGGCTCACACCTTTCTATTTTGTCCTAATACCATCGCCTTACTAGGCTGGTATTCACAGGACAACCCTTAACAGACCGAAATATTATTTGATAAAATATTAATACTAAATATTAAATAATATTGTCAGATTAATAATCACAACACCACAGTAGCAACAATAATCAATACAATAATTGCCAATACATAAAAGTCCATTATTAATGAAGAAAATATGGGCCAATTGCAACATCATAAATAACTTTCTGCAGAATCATTTAAAAAAAAAAAAGGCTGGATTAAAACGGGTCAGGGAGGCTGCCAAGAGGTCAGCAGCGACACTGAAGGAGCTGTGAGAACGTCTCATAAGTTGTTACAGTGGGGGGGAACAAGTATTTGATACACTGCCGATATTGCAGGTTTTCCACTTGCAAAGCATGTAGAAATCTTTCATTTTTATCATAGGTGCTCTTCAACTGTGAGTGACGGATGTTTTAAAAAATTTATTTGCATTATATCGCATGACATAAGTATCTGATCACCTAATAACCAGTAAGCATCCCGGCTCTCTCAGGCCTGTTAGTTCTTCTTTAAGAAGCCCTTCTGTTCTCCACTCATTACCTGGATTAACTGCACCTGTTTGAACTCATTATCTGTGTAAAAGACACCTGTCCTCACACTCAATCAAACAAACTCCAACCTCTCCACAATGGCCAAGACCAGAGAGCTGTGTGAGGACATCAGGGATAAAATAGTAGACCAGCACAAGGCTGGGATGGACTACAGGAAAACAGCCAAGCAACTTGGTGAGAAGGTAACAACTGTTGGAGCAGTTATAAGATAATGGAAGAAGTTCAATCTCCCTCAGTCTGGAGCTCCATGCAAGATCTCACCTTGTGGAGCATCAATGATCATGAGGGAGGTGAGGGATCAGAACAGAACTACATGGCAGGACCTAGTCCATGACCTGAAGAGAGCTGGGACCACAGCCTGAAAGAAGACCATTAGTAACACACTACATCGCCATGGATTAAAATCCTGCGGCGCATGCAAGGTCCCCCTGCTCAAGCCGGCGCATGTTCAGGCCCATCTGAAGTTTGCCAATGACCATCTGGATGATCCAGAGGAGAAGGTCATGTGGTCTGATGAGACAAAAATAGAGCTTTTTGGTCTAAACTCCCCTCGCGTGTTTGGAGGAAGAAGGATGAGAACAAGCCCAAGAACACCATCCCTACTGTGAAGCATGGAGATGGAAACGTCATTCTTTGGGGATGCTTTTCACCGTATTGAGGGGAGGATGGATGGGGCCATGTATCAGGAAATCTTAGCCAACAACCTCCTTCCCTCGGTAAGGGCATTAAAGATGGGTCGTGGCTGGACCTTCCAGCATGTCAACGACCCGAAGCACACAGCCAGGGCAACTAAGGAGTGGCTCCGTAAGAAGCATCTCAAGGTCCTGGAGTGGCCTAGCCAGTTTCCAGACCTGAACCCAATCGAAAATCTTTGGAGGGAGCTGAAAGTCTGTGTTTCCCAGTGATAGCCCAGAACCCTGAAGGACCTGGAGAAGATCTGTGTGGAGGAGTGGTCCAAAACTCCTACTGTGTGCAAACCTCATCAAGAACTATAGGAAACGTCTGATATCTGCAAACAAAGGTTTCTGTACCAAATATTAAGTTTTGTTTTTCTGATGTATCAAATACTTATGTCATGCAATAAAATGCTTATTAATTACTTAAAAATCCCATAATGTGATTTTTCTGGATGTTTGCTTTAGATTCTGTCTCTCACAGTTGAAGAGTACCTATTAGAAAAATTAAAGACTTCTACATGCTTTGCAAGTGGGGAAATCGGCAGTGTATCAAATACTTGTTCTCCCCACTATATGTTCTACATGTGAGAACATTCTTCTGTTTATACGTCTATGCTAGGGAGCAGGGCTGAAAGACAGAAGCTCTTTCTTCCAAAGAAAACATTCAGGGTTCACTTAAGTCTCCCATAATCCTGTAGGGCTGAGGGACGAGTCGTTTTGGCCTGATGGGTAAAAAAAACAACTTTTTGGTCTCAATTCGGAAAGGCTTGTCAGAAACACAATAACACCGAACATCAAGTCCCCAGTAAAGCTTGGTGGTGGCAGCATCATGCTTGGGTGTTTTTTTTCAGTTGGAAATGGGGTATTTAATCAAGGTGAATGAAACCATGAACAGTCCCAAATCCCAGTCAGTTCTGACCCAGAACCTTCAGGTGTCGGCTACAAAAGCTTACATCCAAATCAACTACAGAGGGAACTTCATGAGAGGAAATTTAGAGTTCTGGAACGGCCAAGCAAAAGACCAGAAATAGTTCTGTGGGCTCGCCTAAGGAGGGCTGTGGAGAACCTTTGGAAAGCAGAATGGGCAAAAAGTACTAAGATGTGGGACACTGCGGACTCCTACCAAAGAATGATGAAACTGAATAAAAAGGTGGTGCAACAACGTGTAAGTTGAAGGGTGTGCACAGTTATGCAACCACGTTATTTTTATTTTTATCAGTTTCCTCCCAACATATTTGTTTTGAGTTGAATAAAACAAGATGTGGAAAAAGTTTTCAAAGGATTTATCCTGGTCCATTTTATTTACATTGCAAAACCCAGAATTTATTACAGGGGGCGCACTTTTGAGAGCCAATGTAGGAGGATAGTGAACTAGAACGGCCCCCCAATCTTATCACAGTTGAAGCTTCGGTTTAGTCCACCTTTCTTTCTCCATCACAACTGGGGCTGAATAAGAAACCTTAACGTTCACCAATTTCAGACTCTAGTGGTGGCCGGGAATTCTGTTTTGCTTTGGTTCTGTTTTTGCCGCATGGTTCCCCCACATAGACATTTTTTTGATAGTTATGCTTCTGTTTTTCTCATCTTTCCAAACATTTTTTCACCTGCACTACATTTTTACCGTAATGCACCATGCATGCGCAAAGCTGACCTTTGACATCGGCTGGCTTGACTTTGTTTTTCCTACAGTTGTTCCATGTGTAGAGGTTTAAAGCAACGGCGTAATTATTTGGTACAAGTACTGGACCGAAAGTGCTGCACCAAAATTTTTCAGCATGAATACACGAACCATTACAACTCTAATATTACAGAGTTTACACAAAATCAACATGTTTTCATTCATTTTACATTATTTTAATTTAACAGAATCAACACAATTAACCCAACTTAAGCCGTCAGTATCTTAAGAGTGAGGTGGTTTCCAGACTATGACTGTCCATGTTTCTCAGCCAAACTGGACTTTCTTGGAAGGGAAGGAAAAGCAAAGCAGCTTTCTCTCAGCCAGCTGATCGGCAGTGAGCAGAACAGATGGGAGAGGTCCAGTGTTGCTCACTCTATACTCGAAACAGCCAGAGAAAACTCTCCACGATTTATTTTACTGCTATGTGTTAATAATTTCATAATAAATAATGCAAACTGGCCCCGAATCAATTCCACTTAGGGACCCATACAATACTGGGCCGCTCTGGTGTGGACACAGCCTTACCCATAGATCTGAGCGTAGGAGACAGAAATGTGATCCGAGAGGTTCTGGATAAGCAGCCGGTCTATTGCCTCCTCCAGGTTTGGCCAGTGGTTTTTCCGGTAGTCTTCTACTGCCATTGCATTCAACACTGTTGAGGGCGAGAAAGGTGGTGAGTCACCTGAAAGCATCGCTGTAGCAGTAAACAGAAAGCCCAGACCGAGCAGCACACGAACCGCAGCCCGCCGGGCCCTTCTTGTCAACTTACAAAACTTGGAAGTAGAGTCGAGGCTGAATTTCTCCTCGGCGTTAGCAGCCGAGCAGTCCGTCTCGCTGACTTCGCTGCTCTCGCTGCCTGTATCCGAGTCCATGAGCTTTGATCCGCAGGGACTACCGGACCACAGTCTACCCTGCCGCTTGGCCGGTTCTCCCCCCGGTACCGTGGGACAGACAAGCTGAGGGGCACTCAATCCATCCGGTACCTGGCTGCTAAGCGCCTCCCTGACTTTACCACCACCGCTGCTCCCGCAGTAGTTGTGATTGTGGTCGTCTTTAACCTCCGAGCTGTCGTCCTCCATGGCCTCCATCTAAACGGGTTGTGTTGTGGGCCAAATCCGAGCAGAACTATAGAATCATTTCAGCAGAACAAGTGAAAACAAAAACTCTCAGCCGTGCTCGATGCTGTGCGTCCCCTTTCTGCTATGAGCTCGCGTTTTACGACACTTCGTGTTACAGGACAGCAGAGAGGAAACTGGGAAGTGTAGTTCCGAGGAGTTGGGCTGGAACGTCAATATTGTAGTAACAAATAAGGGCGATCAAGGAGACAAAATTAACAAAATCTGTAAATTAAATCAAGACGAAAGAATCAGAATCACAAAGGACCTAAGCCTTAAATTTCTTCTTTAAATATACCAAATCACTCCATTCAATAATAATAACTAACTTGTGCATTTTAATTATTACTAGAATAACCGGTAAACCAGAAGATGATTATACAATCTATATATCTCTCTCTCTCTATATATATATAGAGAGAGAGATATATATCCGCCCTGAGTACCTCAAGTGTCTGGATGTTGTAGGGCTGTCATGGTTAACACGCCTCTTCAACACTGCGTGGCGGTCGAGGACAGTGCCTCTGGACTGGCAGACCGGGGTGGTGGTCTCCCTTCATAAGAAGGGTGACCGGAGAATGCGTTCCAACTATAGGGGGATCACACTCCTCAGCCTCCCTGGTAAGGCCTATGCCAGGGTAAGGGAGAAGAGAGTCCAGCCGATAGTCGAACCTCGGTTTCAGGAGGAGCACCGTGGTTGTTGTCCGGCCGTGGAACACTGGACCAGCTCTACACCCTCTGCAGGGTAATCAAAGATTCATGGGAGTTCACCCAACCAGTCCACATGTGTTTTGTGGACCTGGAGAAGGCATTCAACTGTGTCCCTCGTGGTTCCCTGTGGGGGGTGCTCCAGGAGTACCTAGTCGAGGGCCCTTTATTAGGGGCCATCCAGTCTCTGTACAAGCGGAGCAGGAATTTGGTCTGCATTGCCGGTGCTAAGTCGGACCTGTTTCCAGTGCATGCTGGACTCCGGTAGGGCTGCCCTTTGTCACCGGTCCTGTTCATAACTTTTATAGACAGGATTTCTAGGCCCAGCCAAGGGCCAGAAGGGGTCTGGTTTGGGGACCAGTGGATTTCATCTCTTCTTTTTGCAGATGACGTCGTCCTGATGACAGCATGCACTGGAGCAGTTCGCAGCCGAGTGTGAAGCGGCTGGGATGAAGATCAGCTCCTCCAAGTCCAAGGCAATGGTTCTCGACCAGAAAAGGGTGGCTTGTCCTCTTCAGGTTGGAGGGGAGTTCCTGCCTCAACTGGAGGAGTTCAAGTATCTTGGGGTTTTGTTCACGTGTGAGGGAAGAATGGAGCGGGAGATCAACAGACGGATCGGTGCGGCTGCCGCAGTAATGGGGACACTGTGCCGGTCCATTGTGGTGAGAGCTGAGCCAAAAAGCGAAGCTCTCGATTTTACCGGTCGGCCTACGTTCCTACCTTCACCTATGGCCATAAACTTTGGGTCATGACAGAAAGAACGAGATCCTGGATACAAGCGGCTAAAATGAACTTCCTCCATAAGGTGGGGCTCCCCTGGGAGGAGGCCCAGGGGAGGCACGTCCCAGAACATGCTGGAGGGACTATTTCTCTCGGCTTGTCTGGGAACACCTTGGGCTCCCCCCCGCAGGAGCTGGAGGAGGTATCTGGTGGGAGGGAGGTCTGGGTGTGTCCACTGAATCTGCTGCCCCCACGAACCCGTCCCGGATGAAGTGGAAGACGACAAGTACGAGTATATAGATATATCCATATATATAGGGGTTTTATAGTATACAAAAATCATGGCTCTGTACTTCATTGCGCAATACATCTCAAACATTTCAAAAAAACATTTAAAAAAAAAAAAAAAACAAAAATAAAAATATATATATATATATATATAGATATATTATATTATAATATATATATTATATAATATAGTAATACCTATACATTCATATATACAGGGGTTGAACAATGAAAACTGGGAAACACCTGGTCATTTTAGTGTGGGGAGGTTTCATGGCACAAATTTGGACCAGCCTGGTAGCCATTTACTCAATGATTGCACATTGCACCAGTAAGAGCAGAGTGTGAAGGTCAATAAGCAGGGTAAGAGCACGGTTTTGCTCAAAATATTGAAAGTGCACACAACATTAATGGGTGACATACCAGGGTTCAAAGAGGACAAATTGTTGGTGCACGTGTCTTGCTGGCGCATCTGTGACCAAGACAGCAAGTCTTTGGTGATGTATCTGCAAGAGCCACGGTATCCAGGGTAATGTCAGCATATCACCAAGAAGGACGAACCACATCCAACAGGATTAACTGTGGACGCAAGAGGGAAGCTGTCTGAAAGGGATGTTCGGGTGCTTAACCCAAGATTTTATCCACAAAAAACATAAAACCACAGCTGCCCAAATCACGGCAGAATTAAATGTGCACCTCAACTCTCCTGTTTTCCACCTGAACTGTGCGTCAGGAGTTCACAGGGTCAATATACAAGGCTGGGCTGCTATAGCCAAACCTTTGTCGCACTCAGGCAAATGCCAAACGTGCGGTTTCAATGCGTGCAAGGAGCGCAAATCATGGGCTGTGGACAATGTGAAAACATGTATTGTTCTCTGGATGAGTCCACCTTACTGTTTTCCCCACATCCGGTAGAGTTACGGTGTGGAGAAGCCCCCAAAGAAGCGTACCACCAAACTGTTTGCATGCCCAGAGTGAAGCATGGGGGTGGATCAGTGATGGTTTGGGCTGCATATCATGGGCGCATTCCCTGGCCCAATACTTGTGCTAGATGGGCTTGTCACTGCCAAGGAACTACCGAACCATTCTTGAGGACCATGTGCACCACAATGGTTCAAACATTGTATCCTATGAAGGCGGTCCTGGCGGGTGCAGGTGTATCAGGATGACAATTGCACAATACACACAGCAAGACTGGTGAAAGATTGGTTTGATGAACATGAAAGTGAAGTTGAACATCTCCATGCCTGCACAGTCACCAGATCTAAATATTATTGAGCCACTTTTGGGGTTGTTTTGGAGGAGCGAGTCAGGAAAAGTTTCCTCCACCAGTATCACGTAGTGACCTGGCACTATCCTGCAAGAAGAATGGCCTTTAACAAATTCCCTCTGACCACTGTGCAGGACTTGTATATGTCATTCCCAAGGACGAATTGACGCTGTATTGGCCGAAAAGGAGGCCCTACACCATACTAATAAATGATTGTGGTATAAACCAGGGTTTCCAGTTTCATTGTCCAACCCCTGTCTATATATATATATATATATATATATATATATATATATATATATTATATATATTATAGTTTTTTTTTACTTCGGTCTGCAGTAAACAAAAAATCTTTTTCAGTTTTTGAAATTAATAAAAAAAATTTTTTTCAAATACCAAAAAAGTGGAACGTATAAAACTGACTGGAGATCAGGTTGTATTTCTTTTAATGAATTAGGTAGTATCAGCAGGCATAGCCAATCCCAGAATAGATTATACAACAATATAAGACCAATGTGCCCATATTTGAGAATAAATCATGTTTATATCACTTTGGAGTTGTTTTAGGATGTTTGAGCATTAACAGCCTGTTCAGGATCATACCACAGCAGCTCACTCTGATTTAGGTCTGGACTTTGATTAGGCCACTCTAAAACCTTCTTTTTTTTTGTTCAGAGGTGGATTTGCAGGTGTGATTTGAATAACTGTCCTGAAGCACAACTCAAGCGTGCTTTAGTTTAAGGTTGATAAGCTGATAGCTGTGAAATTCACCTTCAGGATTTTATGGTAGAGAGAATTCATGGTTCAATAAATAACAGATCCTGAAGAAGCAAAGCAGACCCTGGATAACTCACTCTTACCACAATGTTTGGCAGTTTGTTTGATGTTCTTTATCAGAAAGGCTTCGTTTCATCCTCGATGTAATGGGACTCACACCAAACTTTCGTTGCCATTTCCAGCATGTCTCACGGGACGATGCAATGGAGGCGCATATCTGGAGCGACAGAAACTCGCAGGCGAGTTACTTTTTTCCTCCACATGGCCATTCCCGGAAGTGCTTGGAAGCTGGAATTCTGTCTAATACAAGAAGGTCAGAAGATTCATATACCGATGGAAAACCCAGCCGACACTTCTGTGTAGGTGAAAACCCATAGAGGTTTGTTGCCAAGGAGATGAGTTTTTCTCCTTGTTGATTCAGTCGACTGCAAGGGCTCCTCATAGACTTGGGGCAATCAGCTGCTGGTGGCTAAGGGTGCAGCCCACGTCTACCAGCTGATCGCCGAAAATTGAGACATCAGCACACCAGCAGGGCTTCTCTTTCCAAGTTATCCCAAATTGCACATTTTGTCCATAAAACTGCTGGTTTGATCTTCATAGACACTCAATGCGAATACATTTTCTTTTATTATTATCGTTAGGTAGTCATTTTCATCCCCTTTGTGTAGTTGTAATCGTGCTTGTTAGTTAGGTGAAGGTTTATGAACCAGAATAGTAATTATATCAGCTCTATTGGATTGAGATCTGGTGACTGTGGAGGCCATTTGAGGACAGTGAACTCATTGTCATGTTCAAGAAACCAGTCTGAGATGATTCGTGCTTTATGACATGGCGCGTTATCCTGCTGGAAGAAACCATCAGAAGATGGGTACACTGTGGTCATAAAGGGATGGACATGGTCAGCAACAATACTCAGGTAGGCTGTGGCGTTGACACGATGCTCAGTTGGTACTAAGGGGCCCAAAGTGTGCCAAAAAAATATCCCCCACACCATTACACCACCACCACCAGCCTGAACCGTTGATACAAGGCAGGTTGGATCCATGCTTTCATGTTGTTGATCCCAAATTCTGACCCTACCATCTGAATGTCGCAGCAGAAATCGAGTCTCAACAGGTGAGCCTGTGCGAATTGTAGCCTCAGTTTCCTGTTCTTAGCTGACAGGAGTGGCACCCGGTGTGGTCTTCTGCTGCTGTAGCCCATCCGCCTCAAGGTTCGACGTGTTGTGCATTCAGATATGCTCTTCTGCATGCCTTGGTTGTAACAAGTGGTTATTTGAGTTACTGTTGCCTTTCTATCAGCTCAAACCAGTCTGGCCATTATACTCTGACCTCTGGTATCAACAAGCCATTTGCGCCCACAGAACTGCCGCTCACTGGATATTTTCTCTTTTTCGGACCATTCTCTGTAAACCCTAGAGATGGTAGTGCGTGAAAATCCCAGTAGATCAGCAGTTTCTGAAATACTCAGACCAGCCCGTCTGGCATCAACAACCATGCCACGTTCAAAGTCACTTAAATCACCTTTCTTCCCCATTCTGATGCTCGGTTTAAACTGCAGCAGATCGTCTTGAGCATGTCTACATGCCTGAATGCATGCCAGAGTGATTTATCTCTCAAAATAGGGTAAAAGTTCCCCCACCGATTGGTGAAGCGGCTGATTAAACAATGACAATTAGCATTGTTTTGGTTAATAATTACCAATTATTAATGAGAATTAACTAATTGTAATTATTTATATTCACACCACCAGAGGACATCTCTGATTTCTATTTGTAAGCAATGATTTTTGGTAAAGAAAATAATTTTTCTGAGTTAGGATTTTTAATTATAATTTTCGATAAATATTCATTAATCAATTATCAGAATCGTTACAGTTTATTCAGGTTATCTGTCTGATATTAGGATTTATTGTGTGATCTGAAACATTTAAGTGTGACAATGAGGCAACAAGTCTGTAAGCTGCACTGCATTTCTGCCTTTACCAGCATCTAGCTGCAGATGTTGCACCGAAAAACCAGAAAGAAACATCTTTCCTCACAGCTAATAATCAGATCTGATTGGATTTAATCGCCTCTGATAATTTCATTTTGTTTTTATCTGCCGACAAAAGTCATTTTCGTCATAGTCACATCTTTCTAAATGAGTTTTTATTTTTCATGCAGAGGAAAAAAAATGCCTTGAATGAATGTTAGGCTTTGACGTAATTAGAACTGCGTGTAAAAGGTGATATGTTCAAGATGAAAAAAACAAAATAAGAGAGCTTTATCTTTCTTTGTTTACTCAGAATCCCAGAGGAGAAACAATTATATGAAAACATTTCTTAAAATCTGGTTAACAAAACATTACCTTCCAAAAAGCAAATGGATTGTTTTGTTTTAGACAATCTTCCAAGATTTAACAGGCATTTCTCTCCTTTACCTCCTAAGAATTTAGGCAACAACACCGATGTCGTACAGGAAAGGAAATGTGCCATTTTGGATTAGAGTATATTTCTACAGCTTACTATAGCCACATCTCCCCTCCATATAAAATCTCTAGTATAACTTTATACAAATTAAAATCTACCATCTACCCTTTACTGAGTATGTCTCAAACCCAAATATAAAAATAAGAGGCTTGACCAAAAAAGTAGCTGCCAGATGTCATGAGGAACACCTCAAAGTTACATTTTATCCCCCAATGATTTAAAGGTCAGACATGCAAAACCACAGGTCAGTGAGCCGATGTGTTCTTTGGTCTGAAATCAAAGAGTACTGTTCTTTTTCTATAATTCACCCGAGAAAAAGGGAAAGCTGGACTTCATATTGCATGCAGAGTAACACGTAGAACAAAGCAACGAATAATTTATGTGCCTGAAACCCTCAGAAGCCACTAATAAACAGGCAGTAGGCTCCTATATGTACATGCTCCCTATCCAGAAACTTAGACCCGTGTTTTCCAACCCTGGTTCTCGAGGCATGCTGCCCTGCAGGTTTGAGATGTTTCTCTGCCTCAGCACACCTGATTGAGATGATTGCAGTTTGGCAAAAGCCAGATGATCAACCCTGATCTGCATCAGGTATGCTGAAGCAGAGAAACATCTCAAAGATGCAGGGCAGTGTGCCTGGAGGACCAGGGCTGAAAAACACTGCAGCAGACCACAGATGGTCGTGCTATGATGTCATTGGCAGGGTAGTTTAGGAGCCAAAGCTGAATATAGTGTTGTTGCAGGAACATTTGGTGAATTTAGAAAAAGAAAAAAAATATATGGATGCAAAACCAAAAGATGAGAGAAATATAAAGAAACGAAAGCAGAAACACTTCTGTACTGCAGTATCTAGTACAGTGTATGAAGGTTTAGACAGACGTGACCAAACTGAACAAGAAAAGACCTGCTTTGTGTGTGATGCTATTTCAGCTTTATGAAAAATAACCGCAAGTATGACAAGCCAAAAATATAGGAACATATTTATATGTCTCATAAAAAAAAGACAGTTAGTGCTTTGTCAAATGGAGACTTTGTACACCTAAAGATGTGTGGTCCTCTCAGTCTTATTGTCTGTCAGCGCACTTGATGTCGCCTCATCGGCTGAATTTAGCTGTAATGAGTCTCTGTGGCACGTCTCTTCATTGGGCAGCCTGGCGGCCTCCTCGGGTTCGCTGCAGTCCTCCACCCCTTCGTGACTGCAGTCGGACCCGTCACTGTCACTTCCGCAGGAGCTCGACGTCTCATCCTCGGAGTCGGAGTACACTTCGGCCCCATGAAAGATGTATCGATTTGGTGCTTGGAACAGGTACTGAACCCCTGTAGAAAACCACAGAATCTATCAGAATCTACTCATTGTTCTGGCTGAAAGAGTCAAATTTTGTCATGTTAGAGGGATAGTTCCGATTTATTTATCTTTTTAAGAAATCAGGGTAGCGTGATAAAGACATGTGATACTATTGCTACCGTTTCGACACAAAGGTTAAGATGGAAATAAACATTGGTTGTTAAAATCGGCCCTGTTTTACTTATCGGACCAATACCACATTAAAAATTGGCCAATGGAGCTGAAATGATTCCTCGAATGATTCAAGTACCTCAATTAGTACAATTCCCAGAGGCAATATTTTGTCTCTGTTGATTGATTGGCGAACTGTCCAGGGTATTCCCCTCCCCTTGCCCCAAGACCGCTGGAGGCACCAGCCCCAATCATCTCAAACTGGTTTCTTGACCTCCACAGTAGAGGCTGACATTTTTTCAGGAATCCCGCGGGACGGGAGACAGCATTAGTAAAGATCACGTGATTGGGACGGTACAGGATAAAAAATGAACGGGAGCAGACGGGAGCGGGAGCTAACCAATAGGAGGGAAAATAAACTCGGATCAATTGTCTTTGGAAATGTAAAACTGAGACTTTGTTCTAAACTTTAAGAAAAAAAAACTTGGATCGACGCCGCCATTGTGTAGTTTTTTTCCAAGAAGCCTATACTATAATGCGAGTCAAACGAACTACATGACCCACAAGCCAACACTGCTTCTGATCGATGTTTTCCACCTGCGTTCAGAATGGAGGGAGCAAACGCAGGTGGAAAACTGGACGTGGTAAAATTGGATTTGCAACGTAAAGTCAGAAGTTAGGAGTTATCTATTAAACTCATAGAGCTGACAGGAAAGTCCCAAATATTACCGAACTTCAGGAGAGTTGAATGCAGCGTTGTTAACACACAGTATGCTGCTTGTAAAACGTGTTTAGTCGTAATCAAGTACAGCAGTGATTAAGGCACACTTGTAAGGCAAATTCTGGATTGAATCAGCTGCATCTCTTCATTCGTCAAACCAAAAGTACCATCACGTGTCAAGTCTCATCTGACCAACAAAACTGCTGCATTTGCACTAAAGATTTCAGAGCCTTTGCCACAGTAGAGGGGAAAGGCTTCATCAAGGGAAGATAATAAATAAATACGTTGTGAAATACATCATTAAATATTAAGTGTACCACTAATTACGTCATGTCGTCTTTAAAATTAGACTTAATTATTCAGTGGCACATTTAATTGCATAATAGTCCATTTCATGATATAATGGTACATTTATTATTTCTAATGATGTATTAAATAAATAAATGGTACATATAATTTAATGGCACATTTAATGTTACATTTCTTTCATGTTACATTTACTTTACTCCTGGGACATTCTCAACATTGATTTATTTAATGATGACTTTATTGTATTAATTTTGTCCAGTTTGACCCTCCATTCTTGATGCCTGTATAGGAGGTCATGTCAGAGTTTGAATCAGGTGTGCTGGAGCAGACACACATCTAAAACCTGCAGGGAAGGGGTCCCTGAGGACCAGGGCTGTGAACCATTGAGGTACAGTTTCTAAATTATGAAGGTAACGCCTTTTTGCACTTTTGTTCAGTTCTCTTGCTAGGTGCATTTTTCTTTCGTTTCATTTGAAACATAAAAGTAACGTCATTGTTCAAAGGAAACAATCACTTAATAAATGAGTAAAATACAACTATGTACATTTTCTTTATTCAGCTAAGATAGGCATGGTCTGTTTCCTTGTTTGATATTTTATTATTTCTTCATTATTATTCTTTTTACTTTACCTGGCCTTTACTACAGCTAAAAATATGGACCTAACTGGTCCTTCAAAGAAAGAAATTGCCAAAAGACTAAATAAAGAAAACAAAAATGGGAGTGGGAGTCGTTCTAAATGGGAGCGGGATGGGAGTGGGAGTCAATTTACCAGGAGTGGGATGGGACACGATTTTCTTTTTATGCTGGCCTGGGATTGCGATGGGACAGGAGAGAAGATCCACTCCCGTGTCACTCTCTACTCCACAGTCAACAGGGTGTGATGCCACCAAGTCAATATGGACCAGAATGTCTGAGCAATGTTTCTGACACCTTGTTGAATCCAGGCCACAAAGTATTAGAAGCAGCTCTGAAGGCAGAAGGGGGTCCAACCCAGTAATAGAAACATGTACCTAATAAAGTTTCATAGGATGATGTTAAATTTGTCACAGTTTGCTCAGCAGAACAATCTGCCAGGAGTAAATGGGGCGTCGGACTACCTGTCAACCTCCCACCGCTCTGAGGCTTGATGAGGTTTTCTACAAACTCGCTACGTCTCATCTGGTGACATCAGGTAGGACAATAACACTCATGTTAAAAATCTGAAGTATCCCTTTAAGTGTAAAAACGTTGAGGTGAGCAGGTTTATAGCTCATTAAATGTTCTTGCACATCTTTGTAACATGGCTCATCTTACCATGTCTCTATAACCCACCTTCAAGGCGTTTGCTTATTGGACTTCTGCTGACTCGACTCATCCAGAATCGCTTTCGAGTTTCCAGCTTTGAGGTTTGGCTCTTCACTTCAGCTGCGTCGTCTTTAGCTACGTCCTCTTTCTGTGATTCTGGGGACTCGGCAGCGTCTGCTCTTGGACACTGAGCGTTTGAACAAGGCTCTAAAGGTGTTACATTACTACTGGCAGTTTCTGTGACATTCGTGCTCTCCGTCTCCTCCGAAGGTGTGTTTACTGGATCTGTATGGGGCAGCTTGAGCTCCTCCTGAGGTGCATCGCTGGAAGCAGACATTTCCTCGCTTGGTGGTTGTTCTGGTAACCGGGGAGGTTTCTCTGTGATCTCAGTGAGTCTTGGAGTGTTGCAGCAGAGCTGTTCAAAGTCTCCACCCAATCGATGACAGAGCTCGTTGATGATGCCGTCGCAGTCCCCCAGTAGCTCCACATCAAAATTTAGATGAGGCAGCGGCTCCCTGTTGATCAGAACCTGAGGCACTTCATGAGGAATGGAGTCTGGTTGAAGACAAGAAAAAAAAAAATCAGCTTATTGTGTGTTGGTTATTAGATAAAACAAAAACCTCACAAACGCCATAAATAAATAAATACACTTCAGTAAAACGTACTTGGGATGAGGGCAACTGGTCGGACCTTTAGAGACGAGCCGATGACAATAAGAAGGTCCACCTCATCTTTGTCCTGCTTCATGGCTCTGTGAAACAGTTCTGGAAGGTTTTCTCCAAAGAAGACGATGTCTGGTTTCATGATGGCCAGAGGAATATCTGGACACCGGGGACAGCGAGGGACAACCTGCAGGAGGACATTGTTTGTTAGTGCTACAGCTCATTAGGAATTCTAGTTAATGGCAGGGATGTTTCTATGTGTACTGGTCATCATTCACAGCACGCTCCTGAGAATTTACATATCAATCTATTGGTTTTATTTGCCTCAAAAACGTCACCAAAAAATACAATAACCAACTCTCTATACCACCAAAAGTAAGATTGTTTCAATGCAAACAGTCAGGATATCTAAAACGTTACATAACTAAAGTGAAAAGGGTTCATTAGAGAAATATCTGGTGTTATTTACAGTGTTTTACTGTGCAGTGGACCTGAGTAATCTGAAGGAAATGAACTCTGAAAACAAGCTTCCTCCACATGAATACAGTCAGTTCTCCATGCTACTCCAGACTCAAATGTCAAGAGTCATCGGTCCTCATTATCCCATTTTAAATACTACAAATAGGAAGAGTTCGCTATAGATTTAGATCATATTTTAGTATTAAGGGCTTTCAATATGGAAACTATGAAAAACCAAACAAGAAAAATGGAGTTATGGACAGATGAAGAGGACAGTGGGGCTGTTTGGACCTGTCAACATAAACTATGACAGGTCAGGTCAAAAGTTCTTGCACTGCAAGCCAAAATCACCATTAAGATAACTTTTCCTTCCCCAAATAAAAACGCAAAATTATTGAATTAATGTGAATGCTAATATTTTAATGAAATTCTTGTAGATACCAAAAATGGACTCAGACATTTACCTCGATAGAAGAAAGATGAACAGTTTCCTAACTTTGTGGATTAAGTATTTCCATTCTGTTGGTCTAGAAAATGTTTTTTTTGTTAACTCCCAGTAACACAAACGAAAACCTTCTTAAAACCTGTGCTGTATTTAGCCGAGGTTAATGACCAGCTGTGCCCAAGTCCCCGATTGAGTAAAACGTGGCTGAATGTTTGTGGCCCAACTAACTATCATATTAACCTCAAAGCAAAATAGACCCCAAAATAGAACCAATACTTTCAATTTTTCACTGAAAATCTCATCCTAAAGAAAAGACAAAAACGGTTAATTTCCTGGACAGCCAAATTTGGACCATTCTAGAATTACAATTCAGGGGCCACACAACATGAATCCAAGGGCCACAAATGGCTCCAGAGCCAAACTTTGGACATCCCTGCTCTATGACATCAACATTAATAATTGGCTGACATCAGCATTTTTAGTCAGCATAATTTCTATGAATTTCTTCTCTTTTTTCACAGGTTTTTACCAAAACCTCCGAATCTTTACTTGGAAATTGCATATCATGTTTGAACCAGACGAGACAGTTAAATCTTACATAAGGCAAATAGATACAGATCATTAGTAAGTTGCATGGAAATGTAAAAGCCATTATTGCGTTTAAACTAAAGATCAATAGAGCAATAGAGTTCAACTTATGGCTGAACTGAGGCCTGTTTTTAGTTATTTCCAGTCTCATATTTGATATTCTTGCTAAAGACTGCAATTTATACATATATTCATTTTTTAAAAGGAAGTATTTACATATATTATTTTGTGCGGTAAAAAGTTTATTGTAAAAAATAAAATAAAATGCCCTTTTCTGGCTGAAAATTAGTCGTTCAGATAAACTGAACACAAAAGTAACCGTTAGTAGCCAAAGTGGGCAACAGCTGAATAGACAGATCAATAAATACATTTATGGCTCAGCAACTTGATGATTGATGGATGGAATGTTTAGACAGATCTATGGGATACAGCCTGGACATAAATGTTTTAAATAAAGTTTTCCCATACTTATGCAAACCCAAAAAACACTAAGAGAAACTTCCATACTTTGCCAGACTGAACAGGCACCCATTGAGCGAGTCAAATATCTGCAGTGGAAACTGAGGAAATGTCTGTAACTTCAGACAATTCCCAGATGCTCTCATTTTTCCTCATAAAGATTGCAAACAATACTTAGCATTAAAAAGTTTTCCTAACAATTAAGGTAAACATACAAATCAGAGACCTAAAACATTTCCAATGTGGAACAGAAGAGGTGTGTTTCCAACTCATTCACAAGATCTTAGAGCACCTGAGTGTTTTAAAATAAACCTATTTGACCATTTTTGATACATCTCCCTGTACTGCATTTGAACGAGGCATCCTGGACCAATTTGTTATTAATAAATACCTGATTAAGGATGTCGCCCCTTATTGCTTCACAGTCCACCTTGTGTTTACAGACAAGACAGGATGCAGTCGCAAATGATCCTGAAATGACAGAAGGATATTTTTTTTACCACTGTATAGATACAACTTATACAGCAAATAAAACAAAAACTCACCATGGCACTGGATGATCCGTTGAACTCCGGCCACTTGCTCCAACGTATCAATGTTTTGTGTGTAATTGCGTAGCAGCTTCCCTTGTTTATCCAGCATAGATATAAATCTGTGACAGGGCGAAGGCTGAAACTGGCCGGGGAAGATCTCCTGCAAGAATACAAACAAGTTCAGCTTTAACTGAAAACACAAAAGCATAATTCTCCACTGAGGTCTAAACAATTGATTAAACTTTATACATATGAGTAAAGAAACTTTAAATGAAAACCTGCTGAATTTGTTGAGTCATTTTAGACAACCCACAGCATTTTTTTGGTAAATGTTGGGTTACATTTTATTTACGCAAGACTGGGAATAAAAAAAAAGCTTTCCTGCACATGTTTATTCAGAGGATCTTTATGGATAAAATCTTGCCAGGAAATAAAATCAGTACACAGTCAAAATAAAAGAGTGTATTAATGCATATTATCCCTGCTGTGCCATCAAATAATTTATGTCTAATTATTTTAGGAAAACCATTAGAAAGCAAAGAGAAGTTCTGAACAAACCTTGGCAAACTTGAAAAAGGGTCTGGGGTCTCTTCTGAAGTATTCAATATCAAACATAGATTGAGGATCTGGAAGGTCAGGAAAATCTACAGCAAGTCGTGCGTAAATTCCATCTCTGGAGCGAAAGTCTGGTATTCCACATGAAACTGACACCTAAAAACATATAGACAACATAGTCAATTTTTAACTTCTAATAACAGAATTTTAAATTTTATTTTATTTTTTTTGCAAATGTATAAATATAATAACTGCAAATGCATACACCAGCTCCAGTCAGAACTAGGATCCTTTTGCTTTCATGAAGCAGCTTGACCACATCTTCCAAGGTGTTAACATCCTTTCGTTTTCTTCTTTTTGGAGGCTCTGAAATGTTGATAATTATCTGCCATAATGTCATGTCATCTAAATCTGGAGGGAGTATGGTCTCAGGAAGCAAATCCCTCAGAATAGCCCTGGGATCGGTCTCTCTGATGTGTTGCTGGATGTAACTGTAAGAACCTGTTAACAGATGGAACATGACAAAAAAACTAAACAGATGTTTATGCCACTTACAGACGATACCATCTTAGTTTTAAAAATCCTAAAACATTCCATTAGATGGGTAAAAATAACAACTAAAACTTTGTTGTAGACAGTGACCGTAAAATTCTCTCAGTTACTTATTTGCGGTTGAGGAGTCCAGTCACTGGAGCTTGCATGTGAAGATCTGTCATCTTCCTCATCAATGTGCTCTGGTGTGACAGCAAGACCATTGGGAGGCATATCGTCGTGTCCAAGAAAATCTGAACAGAGAGAAAACAAAATCTGTGAAAGAGGGAAGGCTGAAACTAACTGGAAAATGGTCACAGTTCTTTAACATACTTTAATACAATGAAAAACAAAGTAATCTATCGTTTCAGTACATAGGGACAAAATGCAATAGGAAGGGAAGAAATAGCAATGTGTAGGTACGAAAACGCGGATTAAGCCAGGGTATAATAAGATATAGTCATGTATAAACATTACAGTGGTGTTTAATAATAAGTTATAATTACTATAATATCAATAAACTTTGCCAAAATTATGAGAACGCGTTACAACACATTTCTGCAAAGGCAGTGCAGCAGCAGGCCCTAAGGAAGGCGAATCTCAGACTAACGGTGTTACAGAATTCAGCGTTACACCGGCTAACGGACACAAACTTGGCATTGAAGTTTAGTGCCATTGAAAAAAGTTATAAAATTCCCAAATGCTGCTGAAGGTTTTCTGTTCATTAGACAACCAAATAAAAATTACAGAAAAAGTCTATTATAGTACTTAATTAAAAGAAGAAAATAAATACAGTTTCGCTGTAGTAATAACCCAACCAGCTAGCTGGTGATTTGATTGAGTTCGTAAGCCAACCAGCGCTCCCCTGTAAGTGATGTCAATCGTTCCACATACCGGCACCTTTTTCAGTTGCACCAAAGGCGGTGCTGTCGCTTAGTTTCCCAGTTGGTTTGTGCGGCTCGGAGACCGGCAGACCCAGTCCATTGTTGTCCCCGCCTCGCGATGCCGGGGCCTGCTCCACCGCCATCATCACCGGCTTCGCTTCCTTCTTCTCCGCTGGCTGCGCACAATTCCCCGCCACCTCCCGGCTCTCAATGGCCACGGAAACGCACGAGAGATGGTCCGTTTCGGTGGATTTAGGTCCGTGGTTGGTCAACGGACTGAATTTAGACCTTTTCGCGACAGGTTCGTCCATCTCAGAGGCACCTGAACAGACCGTTCCGAGAGCGTTCTCTCTGTCCGCCATCTTCAACCCACAGACCCTCTGCGCTGCTCCTTCCTCTAGGACAGCTGTCGTCACGTGACGTGCTCTCCACCAATAAAAACAAGCGGAACGTCCCCATTGTGAGTCTGTGACATTAAACAGTAACAAATTGATGCTGCGTTCATACGCTGCCAGAAGAATCCGTTAAACCCAGGAAGTAATCACAGAAAATATAGAAATGGAATAGAAACGCAAACGTCTAACCTTCTGATGATAAAATGTGGGTTAAACTAAGAAATGCTAAATATTAACATTTGTACAGATTTGCACAATGGTTTTCTAAGCATAAAACTAATACATATTTTCTGTTTAAATTCCACATGCCAGTGAATACACTCGTCTTATAGAGGCTTTTACGTAAACACTTGAATGCAACATACGTCACAGGAAAAAAGAAGGGACATGTTTATTCCAACAGAAGAGATCTTGATTGACATTTTCTGTTTAAATGGCTCTTAAGCGTAAACAGTTTTATCGGGAACACTGTAACGTTTGAGGAGAAGCCGAGGTAGACCAGTCCCTGTACTGAACAGCCGTAATCTGACACAGCTGCATCAAGCTGCGTTAAAAAGCGACCATAAACGTTTTTCTAATAGCTCATATATGGAGGCTGTTTTTGGTCGTAAAGCGGAGGACTTGGAGGATTACTACGGGTTGTTAGGATGTGATGAACTGTCATCGGTAAGTTGTCAGTGGATCACTCAAGGCTCTGTCTATTTCCTGGGACAAATTACATATTTGCATTACAAATCAAAATATATTACTTTAACAGCTAATTTCTATATAGAGACATAGAATATTGTCTGATGATCAACAACCAAGAAATCAGATGGTTGTTATTTAAAGATTCAATACTTGTTTTTTTTTCAAAGAGAATTTATGTGAAACCTGTTGCTTCACAACGACATAAAACCCACCATATGTCAGCTTTTTTAGTAGAAGGTGCATCAGCATATTGATGGAGATGCAGGTAACTGACACCAACAACCAGAACTGGAAAATATTGATAAATATAAATAATTCAAGTTAGAGTAATACAGAAGCCAAACCTGAATGCAGCTGACTCCCTTTAATAAAGTGCTGTAAAAAAGTATTTGACCTCTTACAAACGACTAAATATAAATATTACTGTGATTAACCTAATTTGTTTGGAAAACTGATACAATTTTGCTACACCCAAGCTTGATTCTTGCCTGGCTTGTAGAACCGTTGACATCTATCAGTCTGGAAATGCGTATAAAGTCATTTCTGAAGCTTTTGAACTCCAGCGTACCACAGTGAGAACCCTTATCCACAAATGGAGAAAGCATGGAACAGTGACGAACCTTTCCAGGAGTGGCTGGCCTACCAAACTTACTCCAAGTACACATCGACGACTCATCCAGGAGGTCAAAAAGGACAAAAAGCACCTGTTGAGCAACTATGGCTCAGTTGGTAGAGTTGGTTGTGTTCGGAAGGTTGTGGGTTTGATTCTAGCTTCCTCCTGCCACATGTTGATGTGCCCCTGGAATTGTGTACCAATCTGCAGTGTATGAATATGTGAATGCTTGTAAGTGTGTCTGGGTGAATGTGACTATGGAAACTGCTTCGAATGGACAGTATGACAATGTACTCCAGGTTTCACCTGCCTCAGTTGTGGAGGCAAAAAGCCTGTAAAGAGGCAAATAGGTTGTCACTGCAATGTGCACTGATCACTGTTACCAGTGATGGTTTTATTATTTATTTTATTTTGCTGCCCTGGCTGAATCCCTCATTCTAAATCTATATAGTGTAAAACTGCCCATTTCAGGTGTGATCAGTCAAAGTTTTTTTGATCAAATGAAGATTACTAGTGCTTTAACGAGGAAAAGGAATCTATTAATCACGTACCCAGATGGTGCACCATATTAGATATAAAAAAATCACCACTGATTAGTTCTTAAGGTGCACTAAGCAAGAAAGTCTGAGGAAATATCTGTTTATTGAAATCATCTGAATTCTTTTTGTGTTTGTATGTTTTCTTGAAGACTGAGCAGATTCTCAGCGAATACAAGATCAGAGCCTTATCATGTCACCCAGATAAACACCTGGACAACCCAACAGCAGGTAAATGACGGAATAGTGTGTATAAGATTTCTGTAAAAGGAATAATTTCCATCTCCAAACAACTGAAGGAACTTGAACCTCCCATTTTTGTCAGGTGACAACCACAACCTTCAATGTGTTTTCTTGGGATTTTATGAGACAGATCAGGGGTCTGCAACCTTTACGATCCAAAGAGCCATTTTTCTTCACTCCTTCATAATAAAATTTACCTGGAGCCACGAAAGATAGCATATCAAGATTTCAACGTACTTACTAATTAGGGCTATACTATTTTCTGAAAACTTCCCATAAGCATTGATTCCAGTAAATGTGGTGAAAACCTGCAAGTGTCTATTAGTTGTGCTTCCTCAAATCAGGCCTTAATAGAAGGAGGGTAAGAAGAAAGCCATTGTTGAAAGGATAAAACAAGTGGAGGAAGGAGCTCTGAACAAAAGGAGACAAAAATAAACCTGAGGGAAACTAACACTGCACACCCTCCCCACTGGGAAACATGGTGCTAGCAGCATCATGCTTTGGGATAGTTGTCTTTAGCAGGGACAGGGAAGCTGATTAGAGTTGATAGGTAAATGGATGAAGATAAAAACAGATCAATCCTGGAAGAAAACCTGTTAGAGGCTGCAGAAGACTTAAGACTGGGGCGGAGGTTCACCCACCAGCAGGACAACCACCCTAAACATGCAGTGGGATGGTTTAGATCACAGCACATTCATGTGTTAAAATGACCCAGTCAAAGCTCAGACCTAAAGCCAACCGATAATCTGTGAAAAGATTTAAAAACTGATGTTGGCTAATGCTTTCCATCCAATCTGAGTGAGTTTGAGAACAATGGGCAACATTTTCAGGCTGTAGATGTACAGAAAAACACCACAAAAGACTTGCAACTTGAATTGCAGTGAAAGGTGGTTCTGCAAGGTAAAAACTCGTGGAGCCTGGATACAAATTCACACCACCCTATTGAAAATGTCATTTAAAAATGCTGAAACCCATGTGTTCCAGTTCCTTCACCCTGACATGTACAGGGGTTGGACAATGAAACTGAAACACCTGGTTTTAGACCACAATAATTTATTAGTATGGTGTAGGGCCTCCTTTTGCGGCCAATACAGGGTCAATTCGTCTTGGGAAGGACATATACAAGTCCTGCACAGTGGTCAGAGGGATTTTAAACCATTCTTCTTGCAGGATAGTGGCCAGGTCACTACGTGATACTGGTGGAGGAAAACGTTTCTTGACTCGCTCCTCCAAAACACCCCAAAGTGGCTCAATAATATTTAGATCTGGTGACTGTGCAGGCCATGGAAGATGTTCAGCTTCACTTTCATGTTCATCAAACCAATCTTTCACCAGTCTTGCTGTGTGTATTGGTGCATTGTCATCCTGATACACGGCACCGCCTTCAGGATACAATGTTTGAACCATTGGATGCACATGGTCCTCAAGAATGGTTCGGTAGTCCTTGGCAGTGACGCGCCCATCTAGCAAAAGTATTGGGCCAAGGGAATGCCATGATATGGCAGCCCAAACCATCACTGATCCACCCCCATGCTTCACTCCGGGCATGCAACAGTCTGGGTGGTACGCTTCTTTGGGGCTTCTCCACACCGTAACTCTCCCGGATGTGGGGAAAACAGTAAAGGTGGACTCATCAGAGAACAATACATGTTTCACATTGTCCACAGCCCATGATTTGCGCTCCTTGCACCATTGAAACCGACGTTTGGCATTGGCATGAGTGACCAAAGGTTTGGCTATAGCAGCCCGGCCGTGGATATTGACCCTGTGGAGCTCCCGACAGACAGTTCTGGTGGAAACAGGAGAGTTGAGGTGCACATTTAATTCTGCCGTGATTTGGGCAGCCGTGGTTTTATGTTATTTGGATACAATCCGGGTTAGCACGCGAACATCCCTTTCAGACAGCTTCCTCTTGCGTCCACAGTTAATCCTGTTGGATGTGGTTCGTCCTTCTTGGTGGTATGCTGACATTACCCTGGATACCGTGGCTCTTGATACATCACAAAGACTTGCTGTCTTGGTCAAAGATGCGCCAGCAAGACGTGCACCAACAATTTGTCTTCTTTTGAACTCTGGTATGTCACCCATAATGTTGTGTGCATTTCAATATTTTGAGCAAAACTGTGCTCTTACCCTGCTAATTGAACCTTCACACTCTGCTCTTACTGGTGCAATGTGCAATCAATGAAGACTGGCTACCAGGCTGGTCCAATTTAGCCATGAAACCTCCCACACTAAAATGACAGGTGTTTCAGTTTCATTGTCCAACCCCTGTATGTGCCACTATGTGTTGGTCTGTCACATAAAATCCAAATACAACATTTAAAAATTTGTGGTTGCAACATAACAGAATGGAAAAAAAGTTCAGGTGGTGTGAATACTGCTATTCGTGTTATTATATCTGTCTTTCAAACCTTTTTCTGATGTCAATACCCTGGTGTTTTCTTTGTTCTGGACAGTGGCTGATTTTCAAAAGCTGCAAGAAGCCAAAGAGGTTTTATGCGATGAAACCAAAAGGAAAAACTATGACCTCTGGAGAAGAAGTGGGGTTGCTATTCCGTTCCATGAATGGGAGGCCCTGAATGATTCAGTTAAAACCGTACGTAGCATCCTCACTCTGAAGGTGTTTCAAAGCATTCTGCAACCACAGGGATCTGACATGGGCTGATTGTGTTTGCAGTCGATGCACTGGGCTGTGAGAACCAAGAAGGAACCAATGCTGGAGACCAGCAAACCAGAGGATCCAATCGCTTCACAGGCAGAGGATCATCCCTGTAATCAAGCATCTTCATGTAAGTGAATTACATTAGATATGAACAAAATAGACCTGACAAGTATGTTAGCAGTATATAAACTTTTTTGCTACTCTCCAGTGATAGGTAATTTATTAAATATATAGAAAATAAACCATCTGATATCACTAGGTGGCAGCTGGTTTGCTTACTTTGAGTCTCTGGATCAAGTAGAGGAGTTGAGGTATCTTGGTGTCTTGTTAACGAATGACAGTAGGATGGAACTGGAGATGAGGCCCTGGGTGCAGAAACCCACAAATTGCTGGAGGAACTACATATTCCTTCTGACTGGGGAGCTTATTGAGATCCTCTAGGAAAAGCTGAAGAGTGACTAGGGGAAGAAGGATGTCCGGGTTTAGACCCGTTAACATCTGCGGCCTGATCCTGGATGAGCGAATCTATCCGAGGCAGTGTAATATTTGTCCAAAGCCCAACAGAACATGTCTGCTTCTTCTTATTTCATTTGAATTGCTGAAGGGAATAACAGAGTTTTTAGTCATCAAATATTAAAAAAAATCATTCTTATGTCAAGGACAGGAAATAAAGGGAATTCCACATAATGCATGTAGCACCGACTAAAAGCTAACGTCTTCAAACAAACAGATCCAATTTATATACAGAGATATGACATCAGTCCAATCATAGACGGATCCAACTTCAGTTCAATCCTAGTTAGGAAACAATGCAGTCAAGTTTATTATCCCAACTAATTTTTATCATAGGAAACCCAGCAGATTGCATGAAGTTGCTGACTTTCTAGCAATCCCTTCTCCTTTATGAGCATGTAATGACAGGAGACGGTTGACTGCATCAATTCCTTAACTTTTCAGCAATCTCTAATGCTGGGGTATTGGACATCTGCACAGATTTTTACTGCTTCTTCTTTGCTTCCACATCATTGATAACCTTAAAATTAACAGACTTTTCTTTCTCCCCCCCTCAGGCGATCACTACCATCGGCGTTTCCGTTGGGCTTCTGACTCTCCATCCTGTCTGCTGCAGAAGTTCAGAAATTATGAAATATAAATTTATTATCTTTAAATTCTAGTATTCTTACTCTCTTGAAGAATTTGGTTTATGCAGTTTCTAACTCTGGCACAATTTTAAGCTTCATATGTACATGTTTTTTGTGATTCCACTAAATGTCCACGCTGGGAAAATTGTGTTGATGTGTTTGTTGCAGATGTGAGTCTATAATTTGATCAGGTACATTGTTCAGAGATATGATCCGCCTATCTTGATGCTGTAACGTCTTTCTCTGTGTTCCTGATGTAAACTGAACCATGTTGAGTCCATTATTGTGATGAAGTTTATTATCTTCAGCTGCTTCCTGATGAGTCATGGTAATTGCTTAAAGTGGAACATTATGTTTCTTCTGGTCATAATGCTCTGTTGAATCAAAAGTGAATCAAAGTGAAATTATATTGCCTCTGTTGTTGTTCTGGTGGTGCTGAGATGAACTTTAACCCTCCTGGCTCCCTGGACACACATTGTTCTTGTTTATGTTGTTTTTGTGTTTCTTTGGCTGTTTATGCCGCAACTGTAATACATTTTGTAATTTATGTGTTTTTGCCAAATTTTTCAAATGCTTTTAAAGTAAACAGAGCAATTTGTGTCTCTTCAGCTTTATTTGGACCATTCAGAATGCATTTTTTGAATACATCACGATTGCAGTGTGATTTTTCTTTTTTTTCATTCACTGGTGTGAATTTACCATTACAGTTTCATGTGTATTGTTTTTCACTAGTTTTCTTTAATAAGTTTTTGCAAAAGCAATATCAGAATTGTTACCAATGCTACGATTTTTTTACATTCCCAGGCACTGACAATACACCACCCTCCACCCCAACAAAGAATAAAATGTGCATGTATTGAATAGAAAAAGTGGTTTCCTAGTGTTGTTTTTTTTCCTATAAAAGACTCTCAAACCAACTGGCCTTTATTGAGAGGTTAAATATTCAGGAAATGTACGAAGTATGGCTTTTGTCGTGTTTGGGAGCTGTTTATTATTTTTACAGTGTGGTAGTATTTCTTGTTTTGCTGTTCAGTTCATCAACACAACAGCAATGCCTGTAATTAATTGAGTTGTAACTGCCCCCTAAACCTAATCACTGCTCCAGCTTTTGTAACGATAACTAGCAATGAGTCTTTTACATCGCTGTGCCACCCTTCTTTGCAGAACCGTTTTAATAGCTACATTAGAGAGTTTTCTAATGTGAACAGCCTAGTTCAGGTCATGCCACAGCATCTCAATCGGATTTAAGTACAAACTTTGACTAAGCCACTCTGAAACCTTCATTTTATTTAATTTTTAGGAGCCATTTAGAGGCACACTTGCTGGTGTGCTTTGGGTCATTGTCCTGCTGTATAGCCCAAGTCTGCTTCAGCTTTAGGACACCAACTGATGTTCAGACATCCTCCCTAAAGATTCTCTGCTAGACAGCAGAACCTGTTTTAGACTATCTTCAGATTATTTCTATCTCTAGGTTGAGCCAGCTTAACAATTAAGTAAATACAACTTAACTTTATATTATTGTTATTGTATATTTGTAATATTTACCACGGTGGTCTTCTTCAATATAACATTGTCAGCTGTATGTTTGTCTATGTGTAGCACCTTACCACCAAAGCAAATTCCTTGTGCTTGTGAAACACTACTTGACAATAAAGTTTTTCTGATTGATTCTGAATTAGATGTACCAACTAAGTTTATCAAACAGTAAGTTATATTCACTTAAATCCAGCTTTAGGAGACACAAAAAATGACCTTATACGTTACACGGCACTGTAGTTCTCGAAGAATAATAATAGAATAATAACAAGTTATTTTCCATAATCTCCAACCGTCCAGTAACATTGTAGTTAGCTCAAAGCCAATCAGTCGAATTACAAGCTTAACTTTATCAAAACCCAAAAATTAAAAAAATATACAGTTTATTCAAAACAGCTGAGCTAATGTAGTATTTATAAAGATCTATGGAGCTGTGACCGGGGTATTTGTCCGGTTGGAGGCGCTGTGATCCCAGCAGGCCTCCGTGGTTTTGGGTTGTAAAACAGAAGGTTGTTGGTGCTTTAAGATTCCTTCTCGGTGCAGGTCAGTGTGGAGCGGTTAGTTAGGTGGAGCAGGTGGTGTAAAAAGACTGTGTCCCGCTGTGTTACTCAGGCTGCGCTACAGCGTCTATTCACAGGCGCGATCCCACTACTGAGCGGCACGGGGGCTTTGACCTGCTCCGTTTCCGACCTGGGCCGGTGCACCCCTCCTTAGGCGACCTGGTGGTCCCGGGCTCCCCCAGGAGCACCATATCGATACCGAACTTAGTGCGGACACCCGATCGGCATAGTCCACTGCAGCTCAGAGCTCCTGAGCTCAAACGGTCCGCCAGCCTCAGCCTCCCGGTAACTTGGATTACAGGCGCGCGCCACCGCACCCGGCGAGTGCTGCTAGCGCTCAGCGGCCTTTTAGCTTGGTACGTGGTGACGTCATCTCATATGCTGGTGCCATCTGGTGGTGGAGGTGGCTCACTGCAATTATTGTTTAAATGGATACAAAAATCGCCACTGTTTTCTGTGCCTCATTTAGTCCTTTTAGAATACAATACAATACAATAGCAAAAACCTTTATTCTCCCTCAGTGGGGAAATTCAGGTATACCAGCAGCAAAGTTGCACACTAAAGATAACCTTTTATAATTAAATAAAACAACTGCCCAACTGAATCTAAGTCACATACTTCCAGGATATTAACACTTATACCTATACTAATTGGGTTTGCCAAAAATTTTAAGAAAGTTAAAATTTTGTCTTATTGTATGTAATTAATCTGATTTTTTCCCTCTTCATTAGAAACAACCATGTGCCATCAAAAATGTTTTAATTTTGTAAAATGTGCATTTTACAAAATTAGAACAAAAAAAGAACTATCTACCTAACTATCGAACAGTGCAGTCAGATTCAGTTATTTATTCAAATTGGTTAAGTCAGAAACTTGTAGCAGTCACTCCTCCTGGGTGAGCATGCAGAGACAGTGGACAGTCACTGGCGCTGACTTTGCAGCAATCCCTCATACTGAGTGTTAATATCCTGGAAGTATGTGACTTAGATTCAGTTGGGCAGTTGTTTTATTTAATTATAAAAGGTTATCTTTAGTGTGCAACTTTGCTGCTGGTATACCTGAATTTCCCCACTGAGGGAGAATAAAGGTTTTTGCTATTGTATTGTATTGTATTCTAAAAGGACTAAATGAGGCACAGAAAACAGTGGCGATTTTTGTATCCATTTAAACAATAATTGCAGTGAGCCACCTCCACCACCAGATGGCACCAGCATATGAGATGACGTCACCACGTACCAAGCTAAAAGGCCGCTGAGCGCTAGCAGCACTCGCCGGGTGCGGTGGCGCGCGCCTGTAATCCAAGTTACCGGGAGGCTGAGGCTGGCGGACCGTTTGAGCTCAGGAGCTCTGAGCTGCAGTGGACTATGCCGATCGGGTGTCCGCACTAAGTTCGGTATCGATATGGTGCTCCTGGGGGAGCCCGGGACCACCAGGTCGCCTAAGGAGGGGTGCACCGGCCCAGGTCGGAAACGGAGCAGGTCAAAGCCCCCGTGCCGCTCAGTAGTGGGATCGCGCCTGTGAATAGACGCTGTAGCGCAGCCTGAGTAACACAGCGGGACACAGTCTTTTTACACCACCTGCTCCACCTAACTAACCGCTCCACACTGACCTGCACCGAGAAGGAATCTTAAAGCATCAAAAACCTTCTGTTTTACAACCCAAAACCACGGAGGCCTGCTGGGATCACAGCGCCTCCGACTGGACAACAATACAAAAAACAACCAGTTTCATTTCCACAACTATAGGCTACTATTGTTATATCACCAATTCTGATAAAAACGGACCTTCCTAGACGAGTACAAAAATAAGTGCACCACCATTTGTCAATAAACTAAAAAAATAAAACATCTTTATGAAGACGAAAGTTCACTACCCACCACAAGGTGGCACTAAAGACACATCAAACCTTCGCCTTTCTCTTCCTGTGCCTCAGACATGTGTTTCCTGTGTCAGTTGGTCCATGTGGTAAACAAGCTCATGACTGCCTGTAAGTCCAACCATGGAGCTTTCTGCTAAGTGGATGAATGTGCCTCATGGACCGAGTCTGAAAAACCTGACAGATGGAGGGTTCGGGAGACTGAAGGAGAAACAACATGCTGCTGTTCAGGACCTAACTAAGGCTCACATTGAGTCGTTTGACCAGGCTGTTACCGAGGGACTCGCACGGGTCGTACAGGTCAGTCACTCCCAACTGCAGCACCCTTAAACATGAAATAAAATGCGTTTAAAAACGATTTGATTCAGTAATTCCAGGTGAAAAAGTGAAACTATAGGTTCGTTACACAGGTACAGTATCTCACAAAAGCAAGTACACACCTCGCATTTAAAAAAAATATTTTATTGTGTCTTTTTATGGGACAACACTGAAGTTATGACACTTCAATACAATCTAAGTCAGTGTATAGCTTAGCTGCCCCTTCAAAATAACTACACACACAGCCATTAATGTGTAAACCCCTGGTAACAGAAGTAAGTACACCCCTAAGTAAAGATGTCCAAACGGTGCCCAGTTAGCCAGTTTCCCTCCCCGCTGTGATGTGACTCGTTAGTTTACAAAAAAATGAGTTGCTAAAATAAGTCAATAACCTTTCCCTAATGTTTTAATTTAAGATGCACAGGCAATAAAAAGTTATTACGTACCGACTAGGGGCCATCCAGGTTTTCAAAGTGTAAACCTGCTCTTTTTGTATTTAATCTAATGTGTTTCTCAGGCCATCCCCCCCTTGGAGTTCATGTTCAAACAGGACAAGGTGACCCTTGCATTTGTGGAAGCAACCATTCACAACCCAGTGGTCACCAAAGGGAGCATCTGCTCAGAGATGAAGGTGTACCCTGCAGAGTGCCGGGGAAGGAGATGTTCATACAAAGGAAAGCTGGTGGTAAGAAGCGATTATTTGCACATTAGCAGGAAGTATCACTCAGATGGGAGTCATAACAAAAAGGTTTGTCCTCTGATTGTATCAGTGTTGTGTCGTTTTAGGCTGACATCAGCTGGGCGATCAATGGAATTCCTAAAGGCATCATCAAGCAGTCTCTGGGTCAGCTACCGATCATGGTGAAGTCCAAGCTTTGCAACCTCCATGGCTTGTCCCCTAAAGAGCTCGTAAAGCATCATGAAGAAGCAGAGGTTTGCTTTCCTGTTATACTTGCAGTTCCAGACAGCTGTTTGCATACAGTTGTCATTGACGTGAAGGTCCTATTAGATTTAGGCTTTAAGTGATTTATTTGAACCATTTTAAGTCCAATGTGGAAAGATTGCACACCATACAAGTTGTTTTAGAAAATCCAGACACCTGTTGTAGATATTAACAAAAACACTGTACTAACTGTCAAGCATGGTGGTGGCAGCATCATGCTGTGGTGGGATTTGGTGCCAGTAGCGTTGCCCAAAGTGGATGAAATAATAAAGAGTGGACAACAATCCAGCCAGAATTAAACCAGCAGCTTGTTGATGGCTATAAAATGTTTGGTTTCTCTGAGACATGCTGAGTGACATTTATCCACTTATTGTTGGTTTATGTTTAAAGTTGTATGCGGTAATCATTCCACGGCTTAAATAAACCATTTAAAGGCCAGAATTACTATGACATTGACTGTATGCAAACTTCTGACCATAACTTTATGAAATGAGGAGTTAATCCAGTGAAATCCAGCTGAATGTGGCGTACACGGCCTTTAATTTAACAGGAAATGGGAGGTTATTTCATAATGAATGGGATTGAGAAGGTTATCCGTATGCTGATAATGCCGAGGAGGAACTATCCGATTGCTATGTCAAGACCTAAGTGGAAGAGCAGGGGTCAGGGATACACCCAGTATGGTAAATATATCCGTCCCACTACAGGAATGTGCAGAAGCTCCATGACTTAACGAGAGTTCCTTTAAAATAAATGCTTTCCTCTTCTGGCAGGTATTTCTATGCATTGTGTGAGGGAGGAGCACTCAGCCATCAACATGAACCTGCATTACCTGGAAAATGGCACCATGATGCTGAACTTCATCTACCAGAAAGAGCTCTTCTTCATCCCTTTAGGCTTTGCTCTGAAGGTATCAAGCCTTTTAAAACTGTTTAATCTCCTCCTATGTACTTCATTTGATGCTGTTCTCTGTTTTGCTCCGTAGGCCCTGGTAGACTTCACAGATTTCCAGATCTACCAGGAGATGATCAAAGGCCACGAGAACAACTCCTTCTACAAGACCTGTGTATCAGAAATGCTGCGGATGGTGTCTGAGGAGGGCTGCACCACCCGCAGCAAGGTGCTTGACTACCTGGGAGAGCGCTTCAGGGTTAAGCTGACCGTACCAGAGTGGTACACCAACGAGCAGTGCGCCACCTTCCTTTTAAGGTAAGTACATGCGATTTTGAAAAGTTTTTCTTGATTTATTTACTGAAGATGTGCAACCTGATTGGAGGGCAACTTATGAAGGACAGAAGATACAAATGAGCTACTAGACATAAGCTGTAACAGGAGAAAAAGCTGCTTGTTTTGCGAAAAACATTTTACCCCATTGCTTTGCAGGTAGTACAGGTACATCTGAAAAATATTTAATATCTTGCAAAAGTGAAACTCTGATATCATGTAGATGTATGAGACATAGAATGTAATATATTAAGTGTTTATTTCTTACAGATAATAAACACCCAAAATTCAGTTTCCCAGAAAATTAGAATATTGTGAAAAAGGTAAAAAATAAAAACTCATGGTGTCACGCCCATGTGTCAGAATATCGTGCATGAGTTTTAGTTTTGTTCACATTTTCTTAAAATGCCAAAACATCAACGTTTCACATGGAACCTTAACAATGTTCAGTCACCGGCTTATATAAAAAAATGCCACTTAACTTATTCCTAATAAATAAAATCAATACATACAGTTATTACAAGTCAAGGATGTCCCCAGTAGCGCTTTATTACATTCACAGCCTTGTCCAGCAGAAGTTCTTCACAGCTTTAAACGTTTCTACTCTAAGATGTGTTGCATAGTCAAACGATGTGTGTTCTGTATAGCGAATGCATCTGCATCCATCTGAAGTCAGACACGGAGAAGTTCTACCTGCTTTGTCTCGTGACCCGGAAGCTTTTCACATATGCCAAACAAGAGTGCATGGAGGAGAACCCGGACAGCTTGATGTGTCAGGAGGTTCTCACTCCTGGTCAGCTCTACCTCATGTTCCTGAAGGTAAGTTTCAACATTTCAGCCCTGATCTGTGTCTCTACTTCCTCTGTCCAGGGTTCCTTTAAGGTTTGGAAATGTGTGGAATTTGGTTTTAATATTTCCCAGGTTTCAAAAAGTATGGAAACAGAAAATATATTTTAGAATAATATTTATTTATCCTGACATTATTTTCCTTCCTTCTGCCCTTTCTTAGATCCTTGTTGCGTCCTTCTTTTCTTTCTTTCTTCCTTGTGTCTGTCCTTTTTTCATCCTTCCTCCCTTCCTTTCATTCTCCTTGTTTTCTTCCGTTCTTTCCTTCATTGTTTCATTCCTTCCTTCCCTCCTAGTTTCCTTCCTTTCATGTGGCCATCCTTTCCTCTGTCCTTTTCAAATTTTCTTGTCCTTCCTTCCTTCATTCCTTCCTTCTTTCTTTTATTGTTTCCTTCCTTCCTCCTTCCTAGTGTCCTCTTGCCTTTCTTCTGTCCATCCTTCCTAGTTGTCCCATATTTAAAGGTGGACGACTGTTGAAACGTTTGTATTTTAGCTTTTAAAATGACCATAAGAACTGGGAATTCAGGAAACTGTATGATCCAGGTCAAGCATGAATTACACAACAAAATCTGAACTATAAAGGTGGAAGTATTATTTTTGTTCCTCCTGAATCCTCCATTGAATCATTCACAGGAAAAAATGACAGCATGGCTGTCGTCCGTAAAGCTGTGCTTCGACAAACGAGGGTCTAAACTGAGCGGTGGATGGAGCACTGAAAATGTGATGAAGATGCTGAACATGGGATCAGATTTAACCAAACCTTTTGAATATTTGATGGCCACCGGGAGCCTCCACTCCAAGACAGGTACGGACACAAGAACCCCATAGATGTTTAAGATGAGTTACAGAGAGCCTTGTCATCCTGTATTTATATAAATCATGAGTTCAGTTCAATTCATTTTATTTATATAGCTCCGATTCACAACGCAAGGCACTTTAAAAAGTCAATTCAAGCCAATCATACAGATTTCAACTCAGGTACATACATTCACATAAATCCTATCAAACAGTTTAGTCAGATTCAGTTTAGTATTCAAATTGGTTAAAACGTTTTTCTATCTAAGGAAACCCAGCAGATTGCATCAAGTCAGTGAGACAGATAAATATATCTGTCTCAGCCTCATTACATATCAAAACTTTGAAGGATTAATCGTTTCACTTCCTATTTATTCACTGTTTCTCATTGTTAAAGAAGGCAAAAGATTTTTCAGATAACGATTTATTTATTGTCAATTTAAATATTACATTTCAATTAAGGATTATATATGAAAAAAGAGAACAAATAGTATAGGAAATTATGAATTTCATCATTATCCATGCTAAGGTCTGATTCCTAGCTATTTAAGTAAAAATAAGATGAAAACAAATGCAAAAATAATTCTACTTCTGTAGGGAAAAAATTGGAAAGGTCTTCTGAATAATAAAATATCAAGGCTGATTAAAGGTTTAATTTATCTAAACTTTATTGATCTATCAACAGATTGAAGTAAAGGGTTCATGCTAGAATTGTAACTTCTGATATCTTGAAGTCTGGGAACTGCCTTTGAGTCTGCCGCACCAGAACACTTGGTAGCGCAGAGAAAGAGGGCCCACTGTGGTCCAGATATCAGACTGTTGACTCACCAACTGACTGGATCGCTCCATGTGTGCTGCTCCAACAGTCCGTCTCTCAGTTTTTTAGACATGGAAACCTTGTCACAACAGCTTTTGTTCCTGCCAAAAAGCTCGCCCAGGCTGTAAGGCTACTGGTTCTGGCCCAGTTCTTCAGCTGTCCTGGTGTGTCTGCACCTTAGCTTCAGAACCGGCTGATACAAAGGAACAACACAAGAAACCTATAAGATTTTTACACCGACTTATACATAATTTTTTATGAATTGAGGAAGGAGTCATCAGGAGGTGTGGATCAGCCAATCAGAAGCAGATGTGTGGGAACGTGTCCACGTCACGCTAGAAAAAGGATTCTATCAATATTTTTTCCACCTCTTTCTTGGATAGGTAGATAAATATATAGATTCCTTTATTGTCATTGTATTTAATTAGAACAAAAACATAATTCAAATAAAACGAATAAATTCTTAACTCTAGTCACACCAAAGCAAATACCAACTTGTTGCCCTCAGCTTGGTGCTGTAGATTAATTTGCACATACTGTTATGATTTAAAATTTGCACTTAGTTAAATTAAAGCAAGACCTAAAAATATCAACAAACTACCCTAGTAGATGAAACTACCTTCTGCCTCGAGGTGTTTTCATAATCAAGGTTTCATGTAATCATCTTATAAAATAAATAAGACGAGTTCCGTGTTCATTAATCACCTTTTAAAGTTAAAAATAAAAAGAGATTATTTAAAAGCTCTATGACTTTCTAAGTTACAAATTAAGGTATTTCATATTTACACTCTGAGCATTGTACTTTAAGGTTATAAAAACATCAATATTTTGAAGATTCAGAGCACCATCTGTGTGGGATAGTAGCTTGTTGATAAATCTAAAAGGTCCATGAAGGACATTTTGAAATATCGTTAGAGAAAAGACCTCCTTGTCGGTGAAAGGTCATATCTGTGTGTTCTGTTTACTACAAACTCCTTTTCCTCCTCACAGGTCTCGGCATGCTGCAAAACACGGGCCTCTGCGTTGTAGCCGACAAACTCAACTTCATCCGCTACCTGTCCCACTTCCGCTGCGTGCACAGAGGAGCAGCCTTCGCCAGGATGAGAACCACGTCTGTTAGGAAGCTGCTGCCAGAGTCCTGGGGCTTCCTCTGTCCTGTCCACACTCCGGACGGAGAACCCTGTGGACTGATGAATCACATGACTGCCAGCTGTGAGATTGTTGCTACCACCACCTACACTACATCCCTGCCTGCTCTGCTGTGCTCCCTCGGTAAGCGGGGAATTTAGACGAAGCTCATCCATTTCTTTCTTTCCCGAGTCTTTCACTTCAACAGTCTCTGCCTGCTGTTGCAGGTGTAACCCCGGTGGATGGATCTCCTGGCCAAGCCTTTTCAGACTGCTACCCTGTGATCCTGGATGGAGCTGTTGTGGGCTGGGTGGAGGCTGACTTGGCTTCAGCTGTTGTCGACTCGCTACGCAGATTTAAGGTGCGTGAACTGCATGAATATATCATCTCTCCCCCGTCTTGTTTGCATGTTAACTAAATATTTAAGCTCTACCTTCAGGTGCTGGGACAGAAGAAGGTTCCTCCCTGGACTGAGATTGTCCTGGTTCCGAAAACAGGGAAGGCCAGCTTATATCCAGGCCTGTTTCTGTTCTCCACACCATGCCGCATGATGCGACCTGTGCAGAACTTAGCTCTTGGGAATCAAGAGTTGATTGGGACCTTTGAGCAGGTAAGTTATAACACTTGTATGGTTCCTTATATCCTCTAGATGTGCATCGCTGGTAGGGACATACCCCAAAAAACCTGCAGCTGTAATTTCAGCAAAAGGTAGTTATTCAGCATATTGACTCAGGGAGGATGAATACAAATGCAAATTTCTAATTGTTTAATTGGTTTTAACTGGACAAATGTGGTAAATTGTAAATGGTGTGAATACTTTTTGAAAGGCACTGTAGCTTTAACTCAATTAAATATGGATCAAAACCCTCAAAGGGAAACGTTGACGTCTTGATGATTCTAGTGTTACAGCATTTATTCTGATAATTATGAGATCTGTATTCAGAAGCACAACCAACAACATCCCGTCCGTTTGACTGCAGCTTTACATCAACGTGGGGATCATGGAGGGGGAGATAGAACCAGGTGTTACAACACACCAGGAGTTGTTCCCTCACAGTATGCTCAGTGTGGTGGCCAACTTCATCCCTTACTCAGACCACAACCAGAGTCCCAGGAACATGTACCAGTGTCAGATGGGTAAGTCAGGGGTCGGCACGTCGTGCAAGGGGCGTTGCATGCTATAAAATAATTCCATTTTCTTCTAGCAGATATTTAAGCTGTACAGTTATGAAATTAATTATATTAATCATCTATTTCTTACCTTTAGGTAAGCAGACTATGGGCTTCCCGCTGCACTCATTCATGGATCGCTCTGATAACAAACTCTACCGGCTCCAGACCCCACAGAGCGCTCTGGTCAGGCCCTACATGTACGACCATTACAACCTGGACAACTACCCGAGCGGCACCAACGCCATTGTGGCCGTCATATCCTACACGGGCTACGACATGGAAGACGCCATGGTAGACGTAAATTAACAGTCTGCTTCCTGTTGTTTTCTGGAAGAAATGCTGACGCTTTTCGATCTCATTAGATCGTGAACAAGTCATCGTGGGAGAGAGGCTTTGCTCACGGGAGTATCTATAAGACCGAGTTAGTGGACCTGGCTGAAAAGGTGAGGGGAGAAGATGGTGTCGTGTTCGGGACCAAGCCAGACGATCCGAAGGTAAATGGAAAACTGGATGTTGATGGGCTGCCTCACATCGGATCAGTGCTTCATTACGGAGACCCCTACTACAGCTACATCAACCTGAACACAGGCCAAAGCTACGTCACCTTCTACAAGTAAATGTCTTATTTCTCATTTCTAGCACCTTGCAAAAGTATTCACACCCCATTTAACCGTATAACATTACAAACACAAACTTGACTGTGTTTTTTGGATTTTATGTAACAGACCAATACAAAGTAGCACATAGTTTATTTTACAAAGCAAAATTGTAAACGTGTTGCAAGCATTTGGATCCAGCAATCAATTTCCTTCAGATGTCACCCAAATATTAAATACACCTGAGCACATGTGTGTAGTTTGATCTCAGTGAAACTACTGCTATACTGTGAAGGCCTCAGAGACAGGACCATCCACGTAAACTGACAGGCGGGGCCAGGAGAAGCAGCCACAAGGCCCATGGTAACACTGGAGGAGCTGCAGATATCCACAACTCAGGAGAATCTGTCAATGGGACAACCATGAGTTGTGCACCCCACAAATCTGGCCTGTAAGAAATGGGGGCAAGAAGAAAGGCATTGCTGAAAGAGAGTCCATTAGAAGTGGGTGAAATGGGAATTTTTTTTGCTTTATTGTTCAATTCTACGTGGGGCAGAAATTGCACATCACCATTAACGCACCATCCCATTGGTGAGACATGGTGGTGGCAGCATCATGGGGTGGGGATGTTTTTCTTCTAAACCAAAAAATGGTTTAGATTAAAGCATTTTCATGTGTTAAAATGGCCTGATCAAAGCTGGTTCTACTAGTTTTTATTCATGCAACACTTTCCAAATTCGTTAATAAAAAAAAATTTTAAACCACTGTATCATTTTCCATCTGCTACACAATTATGGTCGACTTTGTGGTGATCTATTACATAAAATCTCAATGAAATACACAGAAGTTTGAGATTGCAACAAGAACTTTTGCACAGAACTGAACTTTTGTCATGAAAATTAAGCGCCAGACTTAAAGAACTTTAAATGTTTGTGTCTGTAGGAGCCAAGAGGCTTGTGTGGTCGACAACATAAAGTTATGCAGCAACGACATGGGCTCGGGTCGTTTTAAACGTGTCTGCATCACCGTACGAGTCCCACGAAACCCCACCATCGGCGACAAGTTCGCCAGTCGCCACGGTCAGAAGGGCATCCTGAGCCGCCTGTGGCCGGCGGAGGACATGCCCTTCACCGAGAGCGGCATGACTCCGGACATCCTGTTCAACCCACACGGCTTCCCATCCCGTATGACGATCGGGATGCTGATCGAGAGCATGGCCGGAAAGTCGGCCGCCCTGCACGGTCTGAGCCACGACGCAACGCCCTTCACCTTCTCCGAGGAGAACTCTGCGCTCGAGTACTTTGGAGAACTGCTCCGAGCGGGCGGCTACAACTACTACGGCACGGAGCGGCTCTACAGCGGACTGAGCGGCCAGGAACTGGAGGCGGACATCTTCATCGGCGTCGTCTACTACCAGCGGCTGCGCCACATGGTCTCCGACAAATTCCAGGTGAGGACAACGGGAGCGCGGGATAAGGTGACCAACCAGCCAGTCGGAGGAAGGAACATCCAGGGAGGCATTCGTTTCGGGGAGATGGAGCGTGACGCCCTGCTGGCCCACGGCTCTTCCTTCCTGCTCCAAGACCGTCTGTTTAACTGCTCGGACCGCTCTGTGGCTCAGGTGTGCGTGAACTGTGGCAGCCTGCTGTCCCCGCTGCTGGAGAAACCCCCGCCCTTCTGGTCGGCCATGCGCCACCGGGAGACCGTGTGCGCCTTGTGTGGGAAGAGCGACTCTATTGACTCCGTGTCCGTTCCTTATGTTTTTCGTTACTTTGTGGCTGAGCTGGCAGCGATGAACATCAAAGTCAAACTGGATGTTAAGTGAAATTTCCAGGAGGAAAAGGAAAAAGTTGCCTTTAAATATGATAGAAGAAAACACCAAACCTCTCTCCTGATGCAGAGACACCAACATGTTGACGTTTAAATGTTCTGATCATTGAATAAAAGACGTTAAGCTGTAGCAGTTATATTTTAAAGGCCGATTCATAAAATGCTTCCTTACAGTCATCATGTGACTTTTAATGATTTATTTGACCCTTCCAACAATAAACAAATAAATGTTACCTCACATCCTGGAGCCGAATGTAAACACGTACTGGTACTGGGCAACAATGAGCTAAGGTCCAAATCCAGCTGCCTGGTGTAATGTTAGGAGAGCTGAACCTTTAAGGTGCATTCAGGGACAACTCGTATACTGGATTGTTTATATATCAGAACAAATGATCTCCGGTTAGTTCTTTACTACACGTTCTTTGCAGTTCTAAAACATCATAAAACTTTTTCCACAAATTTAAAAAATTCTTTTCACTGATAAATAAAACCAAAGTTTGTTTCTCTTGATCGAAGCGCGTCGATCCGGGACTTAAAAACCGCGATATATGCTGGACCGGTGTTGTGACGATCCGACCCGGCGACCCGTCCTACCTTATGGCACTGCGCATGCGCAGACCGATGTTACGCCACCAGTCGCTTACCTGTGGACCTATGGAGACATCCTCCCTGTGAAGGTCTCATTTCATCCAAGTTTACGGTACATTTATTTTTATGACTGTTTTAACTGTAATTCCTGGTTTTAGGTTTGTACAACAGTTGGTTTGATATTTGTCAATTATTTTAGTTTGACAAGGTACCACAGATCATCCAAACACCGGGACTTGGGTGTAGCTTTCCACCCCCTACAAACATTGGTACTAGTGGATGGAGTAAACGAAGATGGAGAACTACCTCTGAATTCTTCAGCTTCGCCTCAACTTTCTGATTTAAACTTGGGAGACTTCAGGGTGTCCCATCAGGACAAGGATATCAAACACATGGTGGATAAAGCATGTTGATATCAAGGTTTAATGGCCCCAGATCATGGTTGTACCACCATCATTTACTCATTTGGAAACTTTTCTCCAGAAGGCATCTGGGTTGTCCATCTGGACAGCTGCATATTTCTGTAGGATAAATATACAAAGCAGGCTAACATTAACCTTCTGGAAGCACCTTCCCAAACCTTAGCCCCATTGAATCCTTGTGAGCCAACCTTATAATCCAGGTCTATGCCTGGAAACCAACCAGTTTAAATGAACTCCTCCAATTCGTCCAAGAAGATTGGCCAAGAATGTATAATAAGAAAAAATAAAACGTGTGCACCCAGTTCTTATTTTTATTTATTCAATAATTGATGTTGTACAATGATAATTTATACTTCAATATTCACACTTCTCTGCATGTAGTGTTGTCTCTTAAAATTACTATAAAATGCTAAAAAGTTGGTAACAAAAAATAAAATCATTTGTAAACATAGAGAATAAAAAGGAATTCCATAAAACCAACACCATCATTCACATGTACAGTTCTGCAGCTGTGCCAGGATACTGGGCAGGTCGAGCACAGTGGAAATGGTGTAGTCTGGTTTCACTGGACCATCTAACACAGACCCCTCAGCTCTGTGAATCCACACTGTGGCCCGAACTCCAGCATTAAAGCCCCCCTGAACATCGGTGTCCAGAGAGTCCCCCACCATAACGCAGTCCCATGGCTCCACCTCCAGCTTGTTGAAACACAACTGGAAGATGGATGGGAAGGGTTTCTGCTCGGCGTGATCTCCAGCGATCACTACGGCATCGAAGAACTCCTCACATTTGACTGCCTCCACCTTCTCCCTCTGAGTCTGGGCTTCCCCGTTGGTGAGCAGCAGCAGCTTGTATCTGCTGCGGAGTTGCTTCAGGAGGTCGCACACCTCAGGGGTCAGGCACAGAATCTCCAGGCGACTGTTCTTCCATAAATAGTAGCACTGAGAAGCCAGATCGGATATGGAGCAACTTCCTATAGTCTCTGCAATGCTTTCCTCCCAGTGGCACACGCGGAGGTCATCTTTGGATGTGCCAGGAAGCGGGTCAGAACTTTCATGCAGCAGCTTCAGCTTGAATTTTTCACAAATGCGCCGGATTGTGTCGTCGTCTAGGCCCAGTTTGGACTTCAGGAGCTCCCCAGTCTGTAAAATTCACACACAGCAGACTTCATCACGTTACAACCATAAACTTTATCATAATTCATCAAGACAGGATTTTATGTGAAAACAACCCCAACACATGATGCTGCCACCACCATGTTTCACAGTGGGGATGGTGAGCAGTATTCATGTTTCAATAAACATGTTGGGCAAAAAGTGCAGTTTTGATCTCATCTGAAAGGAGCATCTTTTCCCACGTTTGCTGTGTCTTCTGGCTTCTTGTAGGGTTCTAATGGCTTCCTCCAATGACTTTATTTGTCCGTAAAGACCAGATTTATGGAGTTCACTACTAACAGCTTGCCCTGTTGACAGATTCTCCCACCTAAGCTTTGAATCTCTGCAGCTCCTCCAGAATTCCATTGTGTACCTACTTTCCAGGCCTGTACCTTTTAAGAATGTTTTGCATGGGTTACGTTTGTCTTGCATGGTTCTATTTAGTAATGTTGGCTTCAGGTGCAACATCCATACACTAAATTGCTGTTCTCTGCAGTCGCATCACTAAGGTTTGCCCTTTAAACGTCCTAATTCACAGGCAGTTGTAGATAATTCATATTTTCATTACCATAAATAAAGGTAGGACAGAAATCAGGTGCATTACAAATGGTGAAATATGATAAATACACTTAACTCCAACTACTATGCCAATGTTTACTCCATAAATGATTTAAAAAGAGAGGAGCATGAGCCAACTACAGTAAAGCAGTAACTCCGCAGGTCGCCAGGTAAAGGGTGACCTAATAGAAATATCCTTTTTTGTCCCTCAGTGCGGAAATTCAGGTGCACCAGCAGCAAAGTTAAAATCAAATGAAAGCCTGCAAATTCACACAAGGTAAAATGTAATATTAAAAAAACAAACTATACAGTAACAGCAAATTAACAACATAAGAAACAATTGTTATTAAAAAAAAGCACTCAGGTTTAAAGAAATGTGCAGTTGAATAGGATAAATAAAAATATGTGTGCTGAATACTCTGCTGAACAGACTATTTTAAAGAATATGGAAAAACTATTCAAATAACAGCAGGGATGTGAACTATTTACTGAGTTTGTAAAGTAGTGATGGTTATAAAGTCTAACAACAGCTGGGAGGAAGGAACTGGTAGTCCCTAAATTGAGTTGTGTTTATAAACTATCACACCCCACCCAGACAGTTTCTCCCAGCATTTAATAGGAAACTCCTCCCTCGCTGGTCGTAATCTCCCCTACCCGGGTCATGCGCCGGCAGACTGCTAAGGAGCGGAGACCAATCTCCTTTCAGCCATGACTGTTTCTTATCGTTGATGTTCATTGTCGCGAAAATTAAACCAAAAAGCTGCACATGTTCATTTCGTCGTTAAAAAACTAGCAACTCTGGGGTTGTTTCCTTTAAATCAGGGAACCTTAGCTGACGACATCAACAATCAGCGCAAGATTTAACTCAGATGTCCCACCAGGAAAATTCAGCCTTTATCACCTTCTGTAGAGCAACTTCTCCAGCTCGACTCGTTTCTATGAGCGTGTTATCCAAATCAAACAGGATCGCTTTCACAGCTTTACCCCCCATAGCTGAAGCACGCTGTCATTCAACGCTAGCCAGGGAAAACAACACAGCTTTACGGAAGCAGTGCAAGGCGAAGTGCTTGATAGGATTTGTAGTTCTAAGGATATGCATTACGCATTTGCACAATTTCACCTCTAGATGGCGCCATGTGTACATTGAAACTACTTTAGATAGATAGATAGATAGATAGATAGATAGATAGATAGATAGATAGATA